>JAAAWK010000401.1:0-600000 GCA_022496015.1 Hordeum marinum | reverse complement strand
ATGAACCTCACATGAATTCAAAATGCCTGAAAATGACAACCACAAGCACTTCCAAACATGGATGCAACATGATATTATGGTGCTACAAGAAATTCTAACCAAGTTCAATATATGGCATCTCCAAAACGGAGCTACGGTTCAACCACAACAACCAACACAACTTTTAGTGCTAATCTATTCAAAAACAACAACATGGCATATTGCAACCCTCAAATTAACAAGCTATAGCCACCTAGAATACATAACAAGGAGACGGTGGTGAATCCTACATGATGCTTACGAATTCATCCATTAACATAAAGTTGATTGGAAGCATGGATCAATAGGAAAATGAGCTCACAAGAAGACATATTGAACTAAGTAGTTTCCAGACTTAGTGAAAACCCAATTTTTTTAACAGAGCAGTTTTTATCACAAAGGCATATTGACAGCAGTGAAACTATAGGCTACATGGGATATATTCACATGAAGCTTAACAACATGCTAGAGCACATTATAGACTACAAATAACTCCATTACATCAACCACAAATTGGTTCTAGATGACTAGTAAAACACATGGCAAGACGGCAAAAAAATATTACAGATTCCAAACTTTGAAATATTTGGCCATATTAAAACAGTAACATTTTATGGCATGTTGGTAGCAAGAAATCAACACCTAAACATGGATTATCATGGCAAACAAAATGACCAGGGGCTAGTGCACATGTCAAAGGGAATATCTCATGTTCAAAAATAAAACATATGATGCATGGATTTAATCACATGAAAAAAACAAAAGGGCATCACAGCAAAATTACATGCACAAAAATTGCTCAAATGACAAAACTAAATGCACAGATATATTCTATAGATTTTCTACCCCCAAAACATATATAATATGTGGGTTTTAACTATAAAACAAATGACACAATATTTATGCCAGATTAGGACATAAACCAATTTAGCAAGCTATGTATGCAAAATAAATGCAACCAACATATCAAATATTTTTAGCATGCATTAAAATGTGATATAACTAATCTACACATTTTACATGCAAGGTTTGGTTAATTCGGATGCAAGATTCAATATTTATGCGCACTGCAACACACATGATCTGAATACATGGGTTGAATCCTAGTTCTAGTGGGCCAACAGATCTGAGTGGAACATCAATATAACAGAAAAAATGAAAGAAAAAACATGGGGTCAGCCAGGGATTCGAACCCAGGACACCCTGGATTAAGAGTGGTTGCACTAACCATCTCGATCGTGCTTGCTTGTGTGACATAATAGCAGATCCTCGCAATAAAACTAACAGCCAGCGGGTATCCTCACCATGGCCACTTGGGCCGGTCGGTGATGGGCTGGGCCGGCTTGGGGTCGAGGCTGGTCCTAGAGCGGGGCCTATGTGAGGTTGGCGCTCGCCATCGTCGTCTCTCACGTGCTCCCGCATGAGTAGAGGACATGGAGGTTTGGGAAGCAGGGGATGCAGCGCTGACGGGACTGCGGCGCCGAGACAACAAGGAGGCAAACGGAGGTCGCGAATGAGGAGATCAGGTCCAAGGAACTCCATTCCCGCCGTCGAGGTGTTTGATGGCGCCGGAGCCAAGGAGATTGGGGTTGGTGGGGTTGGATCTTGCTCCCATGGCGCTACGCCTAGGAACCTCTTGTCTAGGGCGTTGACAAAGATCGACGGTAGCATTGCTTCGGCGAAGGTGAGCAGGGCTGGCCTGGCAAGGCAACGGCCAGGCGAGGGCGATGCCACTACTTGGGCGACCCACAGAAGTTGCGTTGTGCTTCGGGCGATGGCATGGCTTTGTGGGCGGCAACGGTTAGTTCGGCCCATGCGGGCCTTAGATGGGATCAGTGGGCCCACAGTGGGAGGTGGGAGAGAGGTTGCCGCGGCCACTGGTGGAGGCTAGAGAGGCTAGGGTTTCCCTTTAGGGCAGTCTAGGGGTGCTTAAATAGGAAAAGGGGGGCTAGGTTAGTGGGTTTTGCTCCGCTTTTGGATCTTCGGATCTCGATCCGACGTTCTGAAAGCAGTGGGCCTATGGTGGGCTGTGGAGAGGGCGTGTGGGTTGAGATGAGAGGGATATGTGAGGCCCCTAACATGTGTTTTAAATACTAAAACGTCAGCGATATATAAAACAATGACGACACTGCTATGGTTGACCGTTCGGGTATCAAACGACCAGTGATTGCAAGGAAATTTGGCAGGCGGTCTACCTACGATATAACACGACTGCATGCCAACTTTCGACGCAATCCTAGTTTTATACAGACGTTTAAAAACAATATTTTATCAATGTCACGGGTGCATGTGTGGTTGGCCTCAAAACAGTTGATGACACGAATGGAGAGAACCGACAACTATTCACGGATGCAAGCTTTCAAGAACTAGTGATGATGCTATGCAGATGATGCGAATGATGCGATGATGAATGCGACAAACAAACAAATCACAGGACGAGACTGGAAATGAAACGGGAATCTTATGGAGCGTCGATCCCGGGCTGTTACAACTCTCCTCCACTTACAAGAGATCTCGCCCTGAGATCCTAGAATGAGACGGGAAAGAGAAACAGCAAGAGGAATAGGTGAAACTTAGTTGCTCCATTGACAAAGGATTGAAACCAACAGAACTTGAAGGATGCAAAACATGAAAAATAATACTTGGACAAGCAAGAATTCAAAGAAATTTGGGTAGCACTTCGGTAGAAATAGAAGGAAAAACTTGATAAGATGGAATGAACATGAAACGACGACAAAAACACTCTGCTTAAATGGATAAGCAAAGGAAAACATGACCTTGATAGAACAATATGAAGGCAGATCGAAGTGGCCACCATCACAATGCCTCCGGAACAACATAGTAGAAGCTAGATTTTTGAAAGGAAAAGAACGAAAAAGAAAACACAACTTCTACCACAATTGAATTTGAAAAGCATCTTAGAAATAATAGATTGAGCGGAGGTTTGGGAACATCAACAACAAAAATAAAAGCTTGTTGTGGGCTTACGGAAAACTGTAAGTGCATCTAGTGCCCCTTAGTGATTTTGCTGTATTGGAGACTTATAGGTTAAGATAAAGATGCTTTTGTAAGTGTACACGGGCTCTATAAGTCCCTTACGAGTTTGATATATTCGGAGATTATCTACCCCTAAAAATTAATGTCTTCAACTGAAGACTTTGGTATTCCCTGAAGACTTTGAGAATGAAGAAGTTGGTGTGACCTTGAAGATATGAACGAGGACAATGAAGAGTGAAAACTTTTGTTTACATAGTTTAATTTCCTTTCTTTGAGTCATAGGAAACACCGTACTGTTAAAGGGGGCTGGGGTAATACTAAGGAAAATTTCCAACTGATGATATCCTCAAAAGCCTCGACCTATCCAATCCTTCGAGCGAAGCCTTTTGGAAATCTATTGTAGTTCAGTCAAGTTCTTCAACGACAGAGACGAAGTTCTTTTGGTCTTTGAGGAAATTGGTCTGAGTGAGGAGTTAGGATTTTGCTGGTGCCAATTACCTACAAGTGAGGAATATCATAAGCCTGAGGACTTTCATAGTTCATATTGCTGCAGTGTGATCCTCAACTCCTCACCATCTATCCAAATATCTTTCCAAAGAAGAATAGTATCTCACGCTCTAGGTATAGGCACTGTTGTTCCTTTGAAAATGTCCATCAGAGAGAATATATCCCTCCACCAGAATGATCCATAGTTCGGCATGGCCTGTGGTGGTGTATCATCATAGTGTTTGTCCCAAATAAGCATCACCCAGGGTACATTCTCCTTCCACATGAATTTGTGGTAAAACTTCAGGAGGAGGGCTTGGTTATGAATTTTAGGATTGATCACTCCCAATCCTAGTTTGTTTTTTGGTCAGCAGATTAGGTCCCATGCCGCCAATGAGTGAGTCCTGGCATCTCTATCTAGCACCTTTCTCCATATAAAATGTCTACGAGCCCTGTCAAATAGCTCCAGAATTTTGTCCGATATCTTCAACACACCCATTGCAAAAGACAGTATAGAAGTGAGGGCAGAATTGACATATTGGATTCTGCCACCATATGTCATCCAGATAGTTGAAGCCGTTAGTCTTCGTTCAAATCTATCAACTAGTGGCATTAGTTCTCATATTGCAGGCTTTGTTGTCCCCATTGGTAATCCTAGGTATGTAACCGGCATACTCCCTACCTGGCAGCCCAACGAGCCAGCCAATTCCAATGCTAGTTGTTGATCTATGTTGATTGGCACCAATTGCTCTTGGATATCTATGAAGTATTCTTTTAATTGTCAATAGTTGATCATGCTCTATAGGTAGGATCAAAATAGTATCATCGGCGTATTGTATTACTTTGTACTCTTCCAAAAGCGACTGATTAATTGGTAGTGTCAAATTTCCTTCTCTCCATGCATTGTTAATCTGAGATTGTAAGAGGTCGGCTGCCAGCACAAACAGGAGTGGGGAGGCTAGATCTCCTTGCTTAAGACCACATTTACATCTGAACTCTGTCTCGGGTATACCATTGAGGAAAACCGAGG
Source organism: Hordeum marinum (assembly GCA_022496015.1). Classification (NCBI taxonomy): domain Eukaryota; kingdom Viridiplantae; phylum Streptophyta; class Magnoliopsida; order Poales; family Poaceae; genus Hordeum; species Hordeum marinum. The sequence goes on along the minus strand of JAAAWK010000401.1, from coordinate 595,469 downwards.
ATGTTGCCGAGCTTGAGATATTTTCCATCCACATCAGCCATCGTTCATCAAACCTTTGTGTTTTAGCATGTTGAGGATAAAGGAATGTTACATTGTGTCGAACACCTTCTCAAAATCTAGCTTCAAAATCACAACAGATCTCCCAAAAGTTTTGCATTGGTGTATATATTCAAATGCCCAACCTAGACAATCTTGTACGGTCCTTGCTTTGATAAAACCATACTGATTATGATGCACCAGTTTTAAAATCTAGGTTTGTAACCGTTCTTCCAATATTTTTGTGAGTACTTTTAAAACACTGTTTAAAAGAGATATGGTTCAGAAATCATTCATCGTTTCAGGTGTAATTTTCTTGGGTACCAGAGTGATCCGGAAATTATTGAGGCAATTTAGATCTATCCTGTCATGGCGGAAGTCATTGCATAATTTGTAGAAGTCTGGTGCTATAATATGCCAACAAACTTTCAAGAATTGTCCTGTGAATCCATCTGGTCCCTGTGCTCTATCAGAAGGTAAAAGTTTTATGAACTTATCAATTTCATCTTTGGAGAATGGTTTAGATAGCTCTTCAAGTCCTAGAATGGGTTGTATAGTATCCCTCATGCTGAAATCATATATTGGTTCAGTTGATACCCCTATGCGGTTTTTGAAACAAGCAAAAAAGTTGGAGCCTTATCCTCATGTTTTTCCACCACTGTACCATCAACTAAAGTGAGAATGGGTATGGAGTTTCTATGATATCTCTTTGTTGCTTTAGCAGGATTTTTTTTGTTTTCCTTACCTTGAACTGCATTCCTTACAGTGTACTTTTTTCTCCAGTAATCATTTTGATACCTAAGTAATCTGATGAGGTAATTTTTGAGAATATTTCTGAAATTTGTCTCTGGTACTATGAGAACTCTCTTATCATCCAAAGTATCTATTAGAAGTATATATTTGTTGCAGTTATCAATGAGCATTCCTAATCTTGACAATTTGGCACTCCACTTCTTTAGAGCATATTGAAGTCGTTTTAACTTTGTTGTGATCAGGGTTGCAGATGTAGTCGCTTTGATGGGCGCGCTCCAAGACTGATGTACTAGATCAAATAAACCTAGCTAAGATGACTAGAAGGATTCAAATATGAACATTTTGCTTCTAGGTATAATTGTTTGAATGGACATCACACATGGTACATGGTCCGAGACTGGCTTAGACATAGCTTTAATAGTAGTACTAGGGAAAACAGACATTCATTCCCCTGAAGAAAAAAAACAATCGAGTTGTTCCAGTAGTGGCTATTGCTGCATATTACTCCATGTAAACTGTCGACCCTTAATGGGGATTTCAAGTAGGGCCAATCCACTAATAATTTCATTAAACATGAATATATCATCTAAATTTCCACCGGGTAAGTTTCTATTCTCCAAAGATCTAATGAAGTTGATGTCACCCATGAACACCTAGAGATCATCCAAATTGATGTTTACATTTTGAAACCAGTTTACAAAACTAACTCGATATGGACCATCACAGGGTCCATATATATTTGAGAGAAACCATGTCTGATTCGATTGGGTAGTGACAAATTTAATTGTAATCACAATTTTTTCTCAATGGAGAACTGTGCCAGTGAAATGATTACCACACCAAATGATAATAAGTCCAGCTGATGCACCAGAAGATGGGACATACTCGAATTTGTCAAATCTTTTTGGACAACATTTCCTTATAAATGAGCAATCAAAATGCTCCTTTTTGGATTCTTGCAAGCACACAACGTGGAAACCTGATTTAAGTATTTTGTTACGCACAGTAAACATCTATCATCATGATTCATCACCCTCATGTTCCAACACAGAATATTCTAGGATAAATTAGCCATTACAGCTTACAATTCAAGAGAAAAACAGAGGATAAAAGTTCACTTGAAAATAAAATAGTGACAATCAAAATGTATGGCCCAGGGAATATATAGTAGTGATAAATAAAGGAGAAACGCTTCTAGACAACCTTGTCCTCATTGTCCCTTGTAGCCAGCAATTTGTCAACACGCAATTCTTCTGGAAGAACACCACAATCATTGGCTCTCCAAAATTGCATTGATTGTATAGGAGGAGGAGGTGGTGATGCACTCGCAGACTCTAGCACACTTGGAGTGTGCCTTGGTTTTACACAGGAGCACTTCAATATCTATTCATTCAAAGTTGTATGCTTGAAACCTTGGAATCTGGTGGGCCTTTCACTGCGTGTGACCTCGGTGACCACCTGAGGTGGATCTGGCTAGTTCCTCTTGTATGGAATCCTCTGCCTAGGGGCCCTGTTCCCTTTCTCCATGTTGTTAGAATTATGCTCAAAGAAATAGTTGATCTCCTCTGAATCTTCCATGTTGGAGTCAATAGAGTTATGAGAGCATGCTGTGTATGGAGTGATTGCTTGGTGGAAGAAGTTGCAAGTTGATAGCACATTTGCTCCCTTGGTGGTTTTGGCAATTAATAACAACATATAAGTCATTAAACTAATGTTTCCATGAAGTATATTTCAGGAAAAGTTCATTGATGGGAATGGCAAAAGGATTATGGAATTACCCCAATATTCAAGGAAATAGGCTGGCAAAGCTTCAAGCAAGAGGACTCTAAATTTTACATTTGTGAGAAATCACTTGGAGTCAATAGGAAAGCCAATACTATTAAAAGGGGGTAAAGTTTTGATGGTGAACAATATGCTCAAACGTGCACAAGTGACAGTCACCAAAACATCCACATACTCTCCCACCAAAGTCTGTCCTAAGCCAAATATGCCAAATCGGTGCAACCAACATTCCTATAACGGTACCACCGAGTCTCAAACCCTAGACAGACTCAGCCAAACCTTAACACTTTGGTGCAGACGACACTACACTCGGTGCCACCGAGTTGGGTTGACAATTTCCTGTTACTCAAGTTCTCATTTTTGGTTCAACCGAGAAAGGTGAATCGACGTTAGTGAGTCTGGTAAAACTGATTGTTGTTCACCTTGTCGGTGCAACCGAGATTGTATATTGGTCCATCCGAGATTCAAAAGTTGCAACTTTCTGTCACTTCGGTACCACCGAGTTTTACACTTCGGTGTCACCGAGTCTGACTTATTGTGTGTAAAGGTTGGATTTTTGGAGATGCCTATATTTACCCCTTCACCACCACCCACTCGAAAGAGAAGCACTCAGAACTATTCCATACAAATCCTACCCAGTTTTCTGAGAGGGAACCACCTACCCTTGTGTTGAGGTCAAGATCTTCCACTCCAACCATATGTATCTTGATTTCTAGCCTCCCCAAGTTCCTTTACACAAATCCCATCTCATCTACCAAGTCAAACCTGTGAGAGAGTGATTGTGTGTTGAGGAGTCTATCATCTTGAAGCACAAGAGCAAGGAGTTCATTGTCATTACTGAGCCTATTACCTTTTGGAGGGTGGTTCCTCCTAGATTGGTTAGGTGTCGCTTGGGAGCCTCCCACTTCGTGTTGCGGAGTGAACCAAGAAGTTTGTAAGGGCAAGGAGATCGCCTACTTCGTTAAGATCTACCCATAGTGAGGCTAGTCCTTCGTGGACGGAAGCCGCATGGAATAGTCAAGATTGCTTCTTCGTGGAACCCTCCGTGGGTAGAGCCCTCCATGGACTCTCGCGATTGTTACCCTCCGTGGGTTGAAGACTCCATGAAAATGGACATAGGATAGCACCACCTATCGGAACCACGGGAAAAAATCATCGTGTCATCACTTGTGTTTGCATTCTCAACCCTCTCTTTACTTAAATGTATAATGTCCTTAATTTCCGTTGCGACACTCTTAGACATGCATGTGTAGGGTGTTACTTTATATGCTATGAATGCTAGAACTTGCCAAGAATTAAAATTGGGAGAAAGGCAAAACTTTTGTTTGTTCAAGTAGTCTAATCATCCCCCATCTAGACCTACTTTCGATACTACAAGTGGTATCAGAGCTTTTGTATCCATTGCATTGGTTTCACAACCTAGGAGAAGTATGACATCTAGTGAGGGAAATGATCACCGTAGAGGTCCGTACTTTGATGGCACTAATTTTGCTAGTTGGAAGCATAAAATGAAAATGAATTTTCTTGGTCATAATCCTGCTATTTGGGCTATTGTTCTTGTTGGCTTGGATGGTGAATTCTTTGCGGATGGAAAGGAACTCGCTTGTGAAGCATCTGCGGATGAATTGAAGATGTTGCAACTCAATGATCAAGCATGTGACATTATCTTCAACTGCCTATGTCCTGAAGAATTCAACAAAATCAGCCGCCCTGAACGTGCAAAAGGAATTTGGGATACTTTGGTTGATATGCATGAAGGAACTGAGTCCGTGAGAGAATCCAGGTTAGATGTTCTTCAAGGTCAAGTTGACAAGTTCAAGATGAAGGATGGTGAAGGAGTCACTGAAATGTACTCTGGGCTAGCTCTCATCACCAATGAGATTGCCGGCTTAGGAAGCAAATAAATGACTAACAAGTTCATCATCAAGAAGATACTTCGAGCTTTGGATGAGGAATATGACACCGTGTGCACATTGATCCAAATGATGCCCAACTACAAATATCTCAAACCAACGGAAGTGATTGGTAGAATTCTTGCTCATGAGATGACACTCAAAGACAAGGAAGACCTTCATCACAAGTCTAGCGGTGCTTACAAAGCCACAAGTGATGCTGCCACTACCTCAAGCGACAACCTTGTCACAAATGGAGAGATAAACCTCATGGTCAAGAAATTCAAAAAATTCTACAAGAATAGAAGCCAAGATTGCAGCTCTAACTCAAGATATGAAGAGAAGCGTTCGTCAAGTCGTGATCGAAACTTCTACAATTGTGGGAAGCCCGGACACTACTCAAATGAGTTCTCAACTCCCTACAAATGAAGAGAAGAGTCACCAAGAAGACGAAGCTCAAGACATGAATCACCTCGAATAGAGAGAAGGAGTAGAGATGATCGTTGTGAACGAAGACCCTCAAGGATAAGTAGGGACTTGGAGTATAAGGACAAGCACACCAAGAGCTACTCAAGAAGGAAGCATCAAGCTCATTATGGTGAATGGGTTTCCGGCTCCGACTCCGATAACCATTCTGGGAGAAGCGATCGCTCCAACTTTGACTACAGTCAAGATGATGGTGTTGCCAGAATTGCACTAGTGACAACCAACTCCTATGATATATTTGATTCACCAAATGAAGGAGGTGGAAGTTGCTTCATGGCTAAAGGACCCAAGGTATCACATCCCGACTATCTTGATTTCGATAGTGATGAAGATGACTTGCTTTAGGATGATGAATTGCTATGTGATAAAACTAGTGATGCTAATCATAATGAACTTGATATTTCTTATGATAGTCAAGATAAGTCAATTGATGATGATAAGTTGATAATAGAATAACAAACTAAGGAACTCAACACTCTTAAGTTATCTCATGAATCTACTCTTGAATATCATAGAGAGCTTGTAGGAACTCATGAGAAGCTACACTTCGAGAAGCTCAATTTGGAGCAAGAACATGAGTTTCTTAAAGCTATCAATGACGATTTCCGAAAGAAGACTTCGTCTTATATTGCCAAACGACTACTATTGTCTACATTCATGACACAATTCAAATGTAAGCAAACTAGTAACAAAGGAAAGAAAGGTTCTTCATCTAGTCGCAACAATAAAAATGCTAAACCAAATGATGTTGCTCCTAGTAGTTCTATTGATTCTAGTAATGATGTTTCTCTTAGCCAAGTTACACTTGAGCAAGAAAATGCTTTATTGAAAGGAATTACAGAGAAAGGTATCTACAAGAGTCTTTAAGGGTACAAACAATTTGATGAGATTGTACGCAAGCATGGAGGATACTGGAAGAATCACGGTGTTGGCTACTTCAACGCTAATGGACTTGAATGGGAAGAAGGTCAATATCCCAATCCTAAGTTTGTTCCTCAAAAAGAGAAGTATGAAAATACTCTTCCCAAGGGGACAAACACTCAAGATGACCTTCCACCACAAGAAACCCAGCTCAAGGGCAAGAACAAGCTCCCAGAGGACTTTGACTCTTATGAAGATGAATCCCAAGCTTTGGTGAAGTGGGTTCCCAAGGCTACTAAACGCTCAGCTTCTACAAGTGCCACTTCAACACCAAGGATCCCCATTAGCTTGATGCGGATTCCAAAGAAGAAGAACTAGAGAGTTCTTGAGGGGTGACTCCGCCAATGAAATTCACTCATATTAATTATTGGCAAGATCTATTTGCAATCGACATCAACCCTATGCAATAGATTAAGGAGTCACATATTCCCTCAAAGGTAATTAAGGGACAAGGTAATCAACAAATCAATGGACTTCATCACACATGCTCTGCACTCCATGTCCATAGATATCGTTGTATATGTCTCTTCTGTGTTGGGACTAACCCATGTAGGTGGGAAGAGTAAGGAAACAACAAGGATGCTCCCAACTCTTGGTGATGTTCATCAACCTTGAGCATCCACCACTACCTCACCAACATGAAGTCTTCATCAACAAAACCCAATGGTAGTTTATCCCTCTTATGAGGGGATGTCACATCTAGGGGAGCTTTACTCTAAGACTTGAGTGAAAGCATCTCTTAGTATGTGACAAACATTAAGTGCTTTATGGGAAAGTGGTAACCCCACTTGTGCTTAAACGATGAGTATGACCTATGATCAAGTATTCTTACTTGGCTCCTAAGTCAAACACTCATATATAGATGACTTCATCATTGCCCAAGTGCTTGTTAGATGCTAGAGTATATGTGCATGTTTGCCATGATTTCACTTGACATCTTATTGTGTGAGCATGTTGGTCTGCATTCATTTTCTCATTCGAGTATATCCAATTGTTGCTATTTGGCTTTTAATTTATATTTTGCCAATTGGATATTCAAGAATGCCTAGGACCACTTCTTTAGCTATCTATGATTTCTCACCTCATACTCTATTCATGTTGCATCACAAAATTTGAACAAGTGATTTTCGACCCCTCTATGTGTGGAGCACTCGGAGTTCCGTATCGACAAGGACTGACCATTAAAACCTCCCAAGTGCCACTCGATGGAACCAACCACAAAATCTGTGTATCACCAAATGCCTAGGGTTGATCTGGTTTTTCAATCTCGGTACAACCGATTCCATTTTCTTGGTTACACCGAGTGTCCCTGTCAGCTGACAGATGAGGCACTCGGTGACACCAAAAACTTAGAATCGGTGTCACCGACAGTGGTGGGTATATAAATCTAGACCCTGACGCTTTGAAATTCTACCTTCAAACGTCGCGTTCCAAAACCGTAAGCTGCCGCTCCGAAGGCCCATGGTCATCGCCCTTGTCACCATGTGCTCCTCCGCCGCTGGGAATCACCGTCGCCGACGAAATCCACTCCCTCGTCGCCTCCGTAGAGGATCCACGCCAAGTTAGGGTACGGATTTGATCTCTATTGCGCTCCATGTCCTATTCTTGCGCATTAGAGCCTTGTTATCATTGATAAACACTTTGCACATGTTTCCATCCTCTCAAATCCCCGAAATCTCGTGATAGATGGATTTTCTAGGGTTTTGCCGTCTGCCCGATACATCTTGGTGGAACCGAAACCGAAATATCGGTCTCACCGATATGCTTTTCTATGTGGTTCAGAACTGACTCGGTGGAACCGAGTTGCTCTTTTCGGTCTCTCCGAAAAGGCTGCCAAGTTTCGGTTAGAGAGTCAGTCAGTCTTGGCCCCACCGATATCTATTTGACAGAATGCAAAAGTCTTGAAAATTCATTGCTCAAATTTCAAAAACCAGCCTCATTTTGTGATGACTCATCTTCTTCTACTCTCCTATACTCTATTCATTGGGTTAGTATGTCAGGATCAGAGGACAGTCAAAATGTGGCACACCAAGGAGTTGATATGAGTTCTGGAACAAGCCCAGAAGCCAGTTCTTTCACAGATCCAGGCACACCTAGCTCTCATGGGTTGCCCAAGGCTGCCACCAGGACCAGGAAGAAGCTCAACTCTAATGAAGAAGATTCATATTTTTTATTCCTAAGGAGATACTTGCTAAGAAGCAAGAAAGGCTGCCAAGAAGTGAGCAACTGAAGCTACTTCCTCTCGAAGAGTTGTCAGCAAAGTTTATGCTCCTGCTGAGACTATCAAGGAACACGAAAGTGCAAGAGCCACCATGTTAGTTGAGGTCTCCAAGAAAGCTATGCCTAAGAAGGTAGGGGTGAAGAAGTCCAGGAAGAGGATTGTCCATGCTATTGGCAGGCCTACCTCTATGTTTGATGATCCAGAGGAGGCTGCTGGTGCTGCTACTGAGGAGGAGGAGGAAGAGCATGCTGAGATAGTCCCTCCCAAGAAGAAAGCCAAGAAGCGCATGGCTGATGCTATGCCAAAGACTGGCACCTCCAAGAGCACCAAGTCTACAACTAAGAAGGCTGCTGCACAGAAGTCTAAGAGGACTACCAGGGACATTCCTGCTTCACAGAAGAACAAAGGGACTGCCTCCAGAATGGAAGATGATGAGGACTTGACTACCTTGGTGAAGCTCAGACCACATCTTCTAGTGCATGATGCCAGCCACTTAGTTGGTGATCACATGAAGAAGAGGAAAGACTCAGGCTTGAGAGCCTAGAGAGCCATAGATCCTTATGCTCAGAGGAGGAAGACTGCCGTTGACTACAGGTTGTACACCACAGAGCAACATGATTTCTATGAGACCGTTTTGCTTAACAAGAGCCCATCTGTTAGCGACATGAGGTATGTCGACTGGAAGTTCATCAAAGATAATGTGCACTACTTCCCAAGTGTCCAAGACAACTTCCATTGCATTGGTCTGGACAAATTCATTGGTAGAGATCTTACTGCATGGAACGACGAGATGATCATGCAATTCTACTCCAGGGCTCATTTCTACGGAGATGGTATAATTGTATGGATGACGGAAGGTGCTAGATATGAATCCACTGTTGAGGAATGGGCTTGTCTACTGTAAGTTCCAAAAGCTGAGGAAGGAGATTTGGATGTATACCCTGAACCCAAGGCTAGTCACAATGCCATGAAATACATGTATACTCCAATCCCCGCAGACAAGGTGCAATCACACAATCTTGGATCCATCTATTATCTGCAAGCAAGCCTCTGGACTATAAACACTATTCTCTGGCACACTTTGATGCCCAAGTCTGGGGATGACAAGATGATCAGAGGCTACTCCATCAACATGCTGATCCACCTTGACAGGAACACCAAGATTAGAGTCATGGATCTGATTGTTGAGACAATCAAGAGGGTTGCTGCTGACCAGAAGCGCTCATACTGCTATGCACCCTACATCCAGTTGTTTATCAACCCTCAGTTGGATAAGCACATTTTTTCTCTTGATCGCCCACACTTACCCCTACAGCCAGAGTTCAAGGATAACATTGTGGTGATGAACCCAGATCATCCCACATCTGCTACAACACAAGCAGAGGCAGAAGCTATTCGAGCCGCTAGTGCTCAAGCCCCCAGATCCAGTAATGATCAAATGGATCTTTTGATCATAGCCGACCAGGGCATGCAAAAGGATATCAAAGGGATTCTAGAGAACCATAATACCCTTGTGAGGATGTTTGAGTCGAGGATCAAGGTGCTTGGTGACAAAGTGGACAAGGTTACAAAGATAGTGCTAGAGCTCCAGAAGGAAGTTGACTCCATGCACATTCCCCGGGTCTCTTCTACCTCTTCTTCTGATGATGATGAGGAGGAGTAGGAGGAAGGATCACCTCTCCGGCCAGGCACCCAGTTCTTCACTCAGACAAGATCTAACATAGTGCCTGCTCCAGAATCGATGCCCTCTTCATCAGCTCCTGCTACTGTGATCACAACTCCTGCTTCATCAGCTCCAGTTCCACGAGTGTCTACTCCAGCTCCATCGACGACATCTGCAGAGATCTTCATCGACGCCGTGCTCTTGACTCCTTCATCAATAACCGGATGAGACTAGCCCGAGAACGCTTAGATAGATACCTTTGAACTTTTTGGTAACTTGTTGCCAAAGGGGGAGAAGTGTATATAGATCATTAGGCTTCGAGAGAGAGAACATTTGGTGTTTGCTGCTTTTTCAAAACAATTGCTTTTGGTTGCCGTGGTACTCTTTTATCTTGCTTGATACACGCTTCATGTTATTTGATCATATGCTTTGATATGTGATGCTACTATTTCCTTTCATCTTAAATGCTTATGTGATGATCATTCATCTTTGGTTGATTGTGTCGTGCTATGATATTCATTCCAATTACTCTCGCATACCACCAAGTGATATGTGACATGTGAGATGTGACCCATGTACCTAATCGATTGTGCATTTCATTCAAACACAAATTAAAAATAATAAACAAATTTAGGGGGAGCTCTTGCTTATCACATAGTTCTCAATGTGCCGACTATATTCATTGATTATATCTTTGTCAAAGCTTTGATCTATATGTTTTCATCAATTACCAAAAAGAGGGAGATTGAAAGCACATTTGCTCCCTTGGTGGTTTTGGTAATTAATAACAACATATAAGTCATTGAACTAATGTTTCCACCAAGTATATTTCAGGAAAAGTTCATTGATGGGGATGGCAAAAGGATTTTGGAATTACCCCAAGATTCAAGGAAATAGGTTGGCAAAGCTTCAAGCAAGAGGACTCTACATTTTACATTTGAGAGAAATCACTTTGAGTTAATAGGAAAGCCAATACTATTAAAAGGGGGTAAAGTTTTGATGGTGAACAATATGCTCAAACGTGCACAAGTGACAGTCACCAAAACATCCACATACTCTCCCACCAAAGTCTGTCCTAAGCCAAACATGCCAAATCGGTGCAACCAACATTCCTATCCCGGTGCCACCGAGTCTCAAACCCTAGACAGACTGAGCCAAACCCTAACACTTCGGTGCAGACGACACTACACTCGGTGCCACCGAGTTGGATTGCCAACTTCCTGTTACGCAAGTTCTCATTTTCAGTCCAATCCAGAGTGGTGAATCGGCGTCACCGAGTCTGGTAAATCTGACCATTGGTCACCTTGTCGGTGCAACCGAGAATTGTATATCGGTCCATCCGAGATTCAAAAGTTGCCACTTTTTGTCACTTCGGTACCACCGAGTTTTACACTTCGGTGTCACCAAGTCTGACTTATTGTATGTAACGGTTGGATTTTGGGAGATGCCTATATAAACCCCTTCACCACCACCCACTCGAAAGAGAAGCACTCAGAACTATTCCATACCTATCCTACTCTGTTTTTTGAGAGAGAACCACCTACCCTTGTGTTGAGGTCAAGATCTTTCACTCCAACCATATGGATCTTTATTTCTAGCCCCCCCAAGTTGCTTTCCACCAATCCCATCTCTTCTACCAAGCCAAACCTGTGAGAGAGTGATTGTGTGTTGACGAGTCTATCATCTTGAAGCACAAGAGCAAGGAGTTCATCATCATTACCGAGCCTATTGTCTTTTGGAGGGTGGTACCTCCTAGATTGGTTAGGTGTTGCTTGGGAGCCTCCTACTTCGTGTTGTGGAGTGAACCAAGAAGTTTGTAAGGGAAAGGAGATTGCCTAATTCGTGAAGATCTACCCATAGTGAGACTAGTCCTTCGTGGACGGAAGCCGTATGGAATAGTCAAGGTTGCTTCTTCATGGAACACTCCGTGGGTAGAGCCCTCTGTGCACTCTCGCGACCGTTACCCTCCGTGGGTTGAAGACTCCATGAACGTGGACGTACGATAGCACCACCTATCGGAACCACTGGAAAAAAAATGATCGTGTCATCACTTGTGTTTGCATTCTCAACCCTCTCTTTACTTACATGTGCAATGTCCTTAATTTCGGCTGCTATACTCATAGACATGCATATGTAGGGTGTTACTTCATATGCTATGAATGCTAAAATTTGCCAAGACCTAAAATTGGGAAAAAGGCAATACTTTTACTTGGTGAAGTAGTCTAATCACCCCACCTCTAGACCTACCTTCGATCCTACACAAGTCTCTTGTGAAAATAGTATGGTAGTAGTTCCTGTTTCAAAGAGACTGAAGGGGCCAAAACTCTTTCAAGTCAGGGCGAGCAGTGCAGAAAGTAATGACTGGAAAATCCTCAAGCAGTTGTATGCAAAGTCATAATTGAACTACATGTCCTTGCAAACAAGATGAGGAGTGCACAGAGTAGTGTAGCACCTCCAGAAGTCTTATTACCTGCAGCCTGTATGAACTGAAATTCATCTGGTGGGCTTCCAGAAAGAATGGCATCAGCAGCTTGTCCCACCATAGCAACATATTCGTTCCATAACCTGAGTCCCTCATCATGCACATTGTTAGATGGCTCAATCCCATCCATCATTAAGGGACCCTCATAACCTGTCATCTCTTTGTAACTGAAGCCCTTATATTGGGCAGGAACCGGTGGCAGAACTGGCCATGCTCCACAACCCTGTTGCGGTGGTGGAGGAGGTTGTGCTGCCTCCAAGGCATTTGCTGCATTCTGCATATGCCACACATTAGCATCATGTTGCGCTTGCTGAGCTACAGTAAGGAATGGAAGATGTTGTGGGTGAGGTGAGGCTCCAAGGGGCGGCATTTCATCTTCATTACCCTGCAATCCTCGACTTGGGTTCCTACCATTCAAGATGTAAATAGGGACTGAGCAAGACATCCCCATACCACTGGTTTCAGTAAACCTCTTTACCACAAGGCTAATTGGAACAAGAGCCAGTTCATTGATCAGAACTCTCACAATAAGTCTAGCTTTCCTCTCCCTGGGTCTGTGCCAAAGCACCAAATGCCCAAGCTCAGGGTGGCGATGCTGTATGTAGATCGGTGGGTAACCTGAACTTGTTTATCTATGAGGCACAAGGCAGACTGGCTGAGGTTGGTGGGGGGAGGCGGCGGAGGCGAGCTACGGTTCAAGCGGGGGAGGAAGGGGGTGCTGAGTAGACAGGGGGTTCTTGCGGATGTTCTGCTACAGCTGAAAATTTTAGTAATAATGGTGTGGTTGGAGATGGTGGTGGATGAGGGATGGCGACGGTTCAAATGCCTCGACAACTAAAATTTTACTATAGGGTCGGTGCGGTGGACAAGGAAAGGCAGCATGAAGTTGGAATACCACTTCCTATTAAATTTTTGCAAACAAACGGGGCGGGAGCCACCAAGATGGCACACGGTCTAAATATAATAAATGGTGTACGCTCTTTGCTGAACGAAATGTCATGTCGTGAAACCATGAATTTCTGCATCGCTCGAGGCGGGTATCTCTTTTTGATATTTCACAAGGTGGATTCATCACACACGGTTCATCCTAAATTTCAGTCGCATACGTCAAATTCATCCTAAATTTCCACATGCCCAAAAATAGACAACACAAAGATTTGGCAAATTTTCAACACAAAATGCCTTATTTTGTAGCGGATTAGTTGACATTAGTTCTTATGCTCAATACTTTACAAGTACTTCGTCAAATTACATGAAGATGAACTGCACAAAATATTCATTATGCCATGGATGCATACAAATGCCGTGCCTCCATTGTCATCATGACCTTCCTCACCTCAGAACGAGTATTCAGAGGATCTCGTCAAGTCGATGAGCTCCACAGGTTCCACGGCAGACACCGACGGGGCTACCTTGACCGAAGTGACCACGACACCTCTTTCCAGGTCTGCCGCTGTTGACGAAGATGTTTTAAGGTCTAGGTGGGCCATTGGGATACAGACGGGTGCCGATCTCGCTAGAGTTGTGTCCCTGCTCGTTGTGGGTGTTGTTTCCAAGGCTACCGCCGCACCTCCAAGGCCTACACTAGCCTCCAACATGGCTGAGAGGAATGCAGTGGCCAACTCCACCGCCTTCTGGTCCTGCTCCCGCCTCTTTTTGCCCGCTGCATCTGAGTTCTGCTTCGTCTTTGCACTCTCCCACCGTACCTGTCGCTTCAGATCCTGTAACGCCCAAGATGCGATCCTATCCTTATATTGGCATGAGGGCCTCAACGGGGATAGAAGTGCATCTTGTCATTTTGCAAGAATGGATATCATTACAAGTACATGTACATAAGAGATGAGTATATGGAATTGTCTTACACTCGACACAATATACATCAATGTCACATCAATACAACAACATATTCAAGCATCATGCATAAGAGTAGGGTCCGACTATGGACGAAACCAAACGATAAAATGACATCCATCCTTGCTATCCAAGGCTATCGGCTGGAACCCATCCTAGATTGATGAAGAAGAAGAAGGAGTACTCTAAATCAAACAAGCGCCACTCTTATGTCAAAGCATCACATTACCTTTACCTGGAGTTGTTGTTGTAGTAATCAATGAGGCACGAGGACTCAACAATCTCATTTCCAAGGGTATCAAGACTAGCAAAGCTTAAGGGGTGAGGTATGGTTAAGTGGAGGGGCTGCAGAAAACAACTAACCATATATTTTCTTGGCTAACTTATGAATACATAAAGTAAAGTGGGTGGTCTAGGGATAACGAGCGTGAACTAAAAATGATCACTAAGTGATCCTGAACACGTACTTACGTCAAACATAACCCCACCGTGTTCTCTTTCGGAAGAAGACTCACGAGTAGAGATAGTCACGGTTACGCACATAGTTGGTGTATTTTATTTGAGTTTACTTCAAGTTTTGTATGAACGGGTGTTAAACAAAGTTTTCAAGTTACCACGTAACCGCAAGCACATCTTTCCGAAAGATTTAACTTCGAAAGGGGTGCTCCAACTCATCCATCACAAATTAACCACAGGCCGCAGGAATAACCTTGACCACGAATCCCGTGATTTCCTAGGCAATTCCATTGGAAAAACTTAACCTCGAGATAGCCCGAAGTATTTTCGGAATTCCTCACGCAAGACGTTTGAGAAAGGTAAAACAAATCCACCAAGGCCGCCCGGCAGGCCAGATCCCAATAGGAGCCGCGTGTATCTCATTCTCAGGACACTACCAGATGAGATAGACATCGGGTTGGCTAAAATCCCGGTTGACCAGGGGGCGCCGGACATCGCTCGGTTTGGACCAACACTCATGACGAGCACTGGCCCGAGGGGGTTGATTAATTATCCATGGGCTTGCATATTGACAAAACTCCATATTTGAGTTACTTATTTCATTCTTGTCTAGGTACACGACAATATTCAATTTTGTTAAACATGATAAGAGGTGAAGCATACGTAAACTATATATCTAGGGATCTTAAATAAGGCCGAAATGACCCCATATGTTAATTTCAAAATTGATCCAGATCTGAACTAAACATATTTTATATTTGTTAAACAACAATATAAAGTATACCATGCAATTCTACACGACATTCTAGTCGATTTACATATATGGAACATCTCAAACGGACATACGGTCTAAAAGTTATGACACACACAAGATGAACATGATATGAATATAAAATGCATGAAAATGACAACCACAAGCACTTTAAGACATGGATGCAACATTATATTATGATGATACATGAAATTCTAAGCAAGTTTCATTTATGTCATGTCCAAAATGGAGCTACGGTTCAATCACAACAACCAACAGAAGTTCTAGTGCTAATTTGTTCAAAAACAGCTACATGGCATATTGCAACCCACCAATAAACAAGCTACAACAACCTAAAATACATAACAAGGAGACGGTGGTGAATCCTACATGATGCTTACCAATTCATCCATTAACATCAAGTTGATTGGAAGCATGGATCAATAGGAAAATGTGCTCACAAGAAGACTTATTCAACTAAGTAGTTTCTAGACTTAGTGAAAAACCCAGTTTTTTAACAGAGCAGTTTTTATCACGAAGGCATATTGACTGCAGTGAAACTATAGTCTACAGGGCATATATTCACATGAAGCTTAACAACATGCTAGAGGACATTATAGACTACAAATAACTCCATTGCACCAACCACAAATTGGTTCTAGATGACTAGCAAAACACATGGCAAGACAGCAAAAAAATATTACAGATTCCAGACTTAGGAATATTTGGGCATATCAAAATAGTAACATTTTATAGCATGTTGGTAACAAGAAATTAATACCTAAACATGGATTATCCAGGCAAACAAAATGAAGAGGGGCTAGTGCACATGTCAAAGGGCATATCTCATGTTTAAAAATAAAACATATGATGCATGGATTCAATAAGACGAAAATAATAAAAGGGCATCACTTCAAAATTAGATGCACACAAATTGCTCAAATGACAAAACTAAATGTACAGATGAATTCTATAGATTTTTCTACCACGAAAACATATATAATATGTGGGTTTTAACTATAAAACAAATGACACAATATTTATGCCAGATTAGGACATAAACCATCTTAGCAAGCTATGTATGAAAAATAATTGTAACCAACATATCAAATATTTTTAGCATGAATGAAAATGTGATATAACTAATCTACACATTTTACATACAAGGTTTAATTAATTCGGATGCACGATTCAATATTTATGCACATTTCAACAAACATGATCTAAATACATGGGCTGAATCCTAGTTCTACTAGGCCAAAAGATCTGAGTGCAACACCGATATAACAGAAAAAATGAAAGAAACAAAATGGGGTAAAGCCAAGGATTCAAACCCAGGACACCCTGGATCAAGAGTGGTTGCACTAACCATCTCGATCGTCCTTGCTTGTGTGACATAATAGCAGCTCCTCGCAATAAAACTAACAGTCAGCGGGTTATCCTCACCATGGCCACTTGGGCCGGTCGGGGACGGGCTAGGCCGGCTTGGGGTTGAGGCTGGTCCTGGAGCAGGGCCTATGCGAGGCTGGTGCTCGCCATCGTCGTCTCTCACGAGTAAAGGACATGGTAGCGCAGGAAGCAGGGGATGCGGCGCTGACGGTACTCCGGCGCCGGGATGACAAGTAGGCGAACGGAGCTCACGAACGAGGAGATCAGGTCCAGGGCACTCCATTCCCGCTGTCGAGGTGTTTGATGGCACCGGATCCAAGGAGATCAGGGTCGGCGGGGTTGGATCTTGCTCCCATGGCGCTAGACCTAGGAACCTCCTGTCTAGGGCGTTGACGAAGGCCGACGGTGGCACTGCTTCGGCAAAGGTGAGCAGGGACGGCCCAGCAAGGCGACGACCAGGAGAGGGCGAGGCCACTACTTGGGCAACCCGCAGAAGGTGTGTTGCGCTTCGGGCGATGGCGGGGCTTCGTGGGGGGCGTCGGCTGGTTCGGGCCCATGCGGGCCTCAGATGGGATCGGTGGGCCCATGGTGGGAGGCAGGAGAGAGGTTGCAGCGGTGACTGGTGGATGCTAGAGAGGCTAGGGTTTCCCTTTAGAGAAGTCCGGGGGTGCTTAAATAGGAAAAGGGGGCTAGATTAGTGGGTTTTGCTCTGCTTTTGCATCTCCGGATCTTGATTTGACGTTCCCAAAGCAAAGGGGCTATGGTGGGTTGTGGAGAGGGCGTGTGGGATGATATGAGAGGGAAATGTGAGGCCCGTGACTTGAGTTTTATATACTAAAACGTCCGTGATATATAAAACGATGATGGCACTGCTACGGTTGACCGTTAGGGTATCAAACGACCTCCGATTACGACAAAATTTGGCGGGTGGTCTACCTACGATATAACACGACCGCATGCCAACTTTCGACGCAATCCAAGAAAGATTTATAAACACATTTAAAAACAATATTTTATCGATGTCGCGGGTGCGTGTGTGGTTGGCCTCAAAACGGTCGACGACACGAACGGAGAGAACCGACAACTATTCACAGATGCAAGCCTTCAACAACTAGTGATGATGCTATGCAGATGATGTGAACTATGCAATGATGAATGCGGCAACCAAACTAATAACACGACGAGCATGGAAATAAAATGGGAATCTTATGGAGCGTCAGTCCGGGGCTGTTACAACTCTCCTCCACTTACAGGAGATCTTGCCCCGAGATCTTAGAATGAGAAGGGAAAGAGAAAGAGCAAGTAGAAGAGGTGAAACTTAGTTTCTTCATTGACAAATGAGTGAAACCAACGGAACTTGAAGGACGCAAGAGATGAAAAATGATGCTTGGACAAGCAAGAATTCAATGAAACTTGGGCAGCACTTCAGTAGAAACAGAAGGAAAAACTTGATAAGATGGAATGAACATGAAACGATGACAAAAACACTCTAGTTAAATGGATAAGCAAAGGAAGAACGTGATCTTGATAGAACAATATGAAGAAACGGAGTGCACTAGCTCCAATGCGTCCTTTCTCATATGGAGCTCGCAGAATGATGAACTCTTTGCCAACCCTCCAGATATGGGTGGTGAAGAAATTGAACTAATTTCATATGCAGGGTGAGGTCTCCAGATGAATTTGAACATTTGATGAATTTGCAGGAGACCTGAAGAAATGCTTGAAGGGACGCCAGCTAATCATCTAGAAATGAATTCATCATTTCTCACGTCCTCACACTGCTATGTTGTGTGATGAAATTCTGTGTGACGAAATTGATATCATATTTTTCACTCTGAAGCATATGAGTTTGTAAGTTGTAGTAATTCATCTATAGGATGTAACTCCAAAAGCTACTGAGTGGGTCCTCGATAGTGGATGCACCAACCACATAACTGGTGACAAGAATCTAATGATGAATACCACTTGCCCCATCACATCTGAAGCATATCACCTATGCTGACAAAGGAAAATGCAAGGTATTGGGTCTAGGTAAGGTTGCAATCTCAATGGACCGACACATGGATAAGGTGATGCTTGTCGAATCCCTCAGGTTCAATCTCATGTCTGTCTCTATGCTTTGTGATCTTGATATGGTTGTCATCTTTGGAAAATATCATCGTGTTGTCATCATGAAAGCTAACAATTCCAAAGTCTTCGAAGGCTTTAGGAGAGGAGACCTTTATATTGTTGATTTCTCTATAGGTCCTCAACCTGACACATGCCTACTTGCAAAGTACTCAGAAGGCTGGATGTGGCATCCACAACTTGCACACGCTGGTATGAGGGACTTGCACACTCTCATGAAGAAAAAGCACATCATTTGAATTAAAGGTTTCAAAGTCCTCAAGGACCACCTCTGTGGCGCTGCTGAGTCTGGGAAGATGACCAGATCGAAGCATCCCTCGAAGAAAATCATGACCTTTTGAATTTCTTCACATGGACCTCTTTGGGGCCACTCATTATTCCACACTAACAAATTCTTCAAGTTTGTATGGATTTTTCCTTGTTGATGATTACTCTCGTTACAGTGTGGTGCATATTATTATGTACAAAAATGAAGTGTAGGATGTCTTCAGATAATTTGCTTCAAGGTCCACAACAAACATAGGCATCAAGATCAAGCATATCAGGAATGATAATGGGACTAAGTTCAAGAACACCAATCTTGATGAATATTTGATGAACTTGGTATTACTCATGAGCTATCTGCCCCATATACTCCTCAGCAAAACAACGTCGTGGAGCAAAAGAACAAGACTCTTATTAAGGTGGCTTGAACCATGCTTGATGAATACAAGACTCGTTGCTTCTGGCCTAAGGCAATTGATACAGCTTGCCACATTATCAACGGGGTATATCTTCACAAATTCTTCAAGAAGACTTCATATTAACTCATGACTGGCAAGAAACTCAATGAAAGTTATCTCAAAGTGTTCGGTGCAAAATGCTAGATTAGAGATCCTCACCATAGTTCTATATTTGTGCTGAAAGCACATGAAGGTTTTATGCTTGGTTATGAAAAGGACTCGCACACCTAGAGATTCTTCAACACCTACCATCACAAGGTTGTTGAAACTGTAGATGTGAGGTTTGATGAAACTAACGGCTCGCAAAGAGAGCACATGCCTCCTGTGCTAGATGAAAATTCTCTTGAGGAATCCATTAAGTTGAAGGCTACTAAAGATGTCATACCCACTGAAGAACCTCAACCTGCTGAGGAAGTCATTCCAACCAATGAATACATTCATGCTGATACATCTGAAGAAAATGGTGCTGAAGAAAATCCTCAGCCACGTCAACCTTCTCATCCAAGAGTTGCAAATGAAGTGTAGAATGACAAACTCATCGACCACACCAATGCACCAGGTCCCCTCAGTTGCTCAAGAGCTTCACATTTTACTAACTTTTGTTGGCACTTTGCTTTTGTCTCGATCATAGAGCCTGCCAATGTTGATGAAGCATTCAAGGAGACTGAGTGGATTCAAGCTATGCACGAGGAATTGCATCAATTCAAGCTGAACAACATGTGGGAACTTGTAAAGCAGCTAGATCCTCACAAGCACAACATCATAGGTACCAAGTGGATATACCATAACAAGCAAGATGAAAACGGCCTTGTGGTAAGTAATAAGGCTCGTCTTGTATCTCAAGGCTACATATAGGTTATGAAGACCCTGAGCATCCTGACAAAGTCTTCAGACTCAACAAGGCCCTCTATGGCCTCAAGTAGGCCCCTCGGGCGTGGTACGACACTCTGCAGGAATTCCTCATGAAGAAAGGCTTCAAACCCAGTTCACTCGACCCAAATCTTTTCACTAAATCCTATGACAATGAATTATTCGTGTGCCAAATATACGTAGACGATATTATTTTTTGTTGTATTGACACACGTTATAGTGATGAATTTGCCTATATAATGAGTGAAGAATATCAAATGTGTATGATGGGGGAGTTGAAATTCTTCTTAGGTCTTCAAATTCGCCAACAAGGAAATGACATCTTCATCCCTCAAGAGAAATACCTCAAGGATGTTTTGAGGATATTCAACATGCAAGACTGCAAAGGCGTCAAAACTCTAATACCTTCAAAAGGCCAAGTTTGCACTGACAAAAATGGTAAAGATTTCGATCATAAGGTATATAGCTCCATGATTGGCTCTTTACTGTATCTATGTGCATCTAGGCCAGCTATTATGTTGAGTGTTTGCATCTGTGCCCGATTCCAAGCAACACTGAAGGAATCACATCATAAGGCTATGAAACATATTCTTTGATACTTAGCTCGCACACCAACGCTTCGATTATGGTATCCCATGGGATCAAATATTCACTTCATCAAATACTCAGATGCTAACTATAATGGAGATAGTGTTGATCGCAAGTTAACCTGTCATTTCCTCGGATAATCCTTAGTCTGCTGGTCCTCGAAGAAGCAGAACTATGTATCACTATTTACTACTGAAGCTGAGTATATTTCTGCTGGTTCATGTTGTGCTTATTTGCTGTGGATGAAACAAACCCCCAAGGACTATGGCATCAAGGTGAAGAATGTGCCTCTCTTCTGTGATAATGAGAGCACTATCAACATTGCTTACAACCCAGTTCAACACTCCAAGACCAAGCACATCTAGATTCATCATCATTTTCTTCGAGATCATGTACTCAAGGGCGACATCTCCATCGACCCCGTCGACACTGAAGAACAACTAGTTGATATCTTCACTAAGCGCTTGGATGAAAAGAGATTTTGCAAGGTGTGGTGTGAGCTAAATATCTTAGAATCTTCGAATGTTCTTTGAAAAGACACACATCCTAACACTTGTGCAAAATTGATGACTAAGATGTGCAACACATGAAGTAATGTTTTTGTTCAATCAATGAAGAATAACCCTCTAAGCGTGAAGAAATTACTGAGGAATTTGATTCTTAGAATCCTACGACAATTGAGTAGAGGACATGGCGGCGCGAGAAGCAGGGGATGCGTCATTGACGGGACTCCTGCGACGGGACAATGAGGAGGCGAAAGGAGGTCGTGAACAAGGAGATCAGTTCCAGTGCACTCCATTCCCGCCGTCAAGGTGTTTGATGGCATCGGAGCCAAGGAGATTGGGATTGGCGGGGTTATATCTTGCTCCCATGGCACTCAGCCTGGGAACCTCCTATCTAGGGCATTGACGAAGGCCGACGGAGGCGCTGCTCTGGTGAAGGTAAGTAGGGACAGCCAGGCAAGGCGACGACTAGGAGAGGGCGAGCCCACCTCTCGGGCGACCCGCGGGAGTTGCGTTGCGCTTCGCCAACGACAGGGCTTCCCGGCGGCGGTGGTTGGTTCGGGCCCATGCAGGCCTCAGATAGGCTCGGTGGGCCCTCGGTGGGTGGTGGGAGAGAGGTTGCGGTGGCGGCTGGTCGAGGCTAGCGACACGGATCACAAGGGGAATTGTTAGGGTTTCCCGTTAGGGTAGTCTGGGGTGCTTAAATAGGAAAAGGGGGGCTAGGTTAGGGGATTTTGCTCTATTTTTGGACCTTCGGATCTTGATCTGGCGGTCTGAAAGCAAAGGGGGCGATGTTGGGCTGTCGAGAGGGAGTGTGGGCTGAGATGACAGGAAATATGAGGCCGGTGACATGAGTTTTAAATACCGAAACGTCTACGATATAAACCGATGACGACACTGCTACGGTTGACCGCTCGGGTATCAATAACCTTCGATTACGATGAATATTGGCAGGCGGTCTACCTACAATATAACAAGACCACATGCCAACTTACGACCCAATCCGAGAAAGTTTTATACACACGTTTAAAAACAATATTTTATCAATGTCGCGGGCGCGTGCGTGTGTGGTTGGCCTCAAAACGGTCGACGACACGGATCGAGAGAACTGACAACTGTTAAAAGATGCAAGTTTTCAAAAATGAGTCATGATGCTATGTAGACGATGCGAATGATGCGATGATGAATGCGACAACCAAACGAATCACATGACGAGAATGGAAATAACACGGGAATCTTCTAGAGCGTCACTCCTGGGCTGTTACAGATCCCTATCCGCGTTGCAGATGGCTTCCGTAGATGTGATAGATTGTTGCACATCGACACTGAGACGTCCTTTGTCCTCGTCGCATAGGAACGCATCGAGGCCCGATTCCTGGACCTATAGAGCGATGGCCATCTGCATCCGATGCTGAAACTCGAGTGTCGTAGTCGAGGGCCACGACACATGATGGTTGACCGTTAATCGACATGGAAGACAATGCATGGAATCCTCTATCCCCCCTCCACACACACTCACACACAACTCGATACTTGACGTTTTCGAAACAGCAAAAGAAATTCGTGTATATTTTCAAAACAAGGACCTCAAGATTTATTTACCCATAATAACATATCACACACATACACACACAATCGATCCTTAACATTTCAAAACAGCAAAACAAAAGCGTGGATATTTTTAGAACAAGGATCTCAAGATTTATTTATCCGAAATGACATATCACTATAGGCATTTTATTTATGCCTAACTTCCCAACCGGTCAACCATCCTTGACTACTCCAAGAAAAGCGCGCTTAACTTCGGAGTTCCATCGAGTGGGTAACGGGCTGGAAAGCCGCGTCTTGCTAGTAATGGTTGCCTCCTATGGTATACAAGGTGTGCCCCGATGGGCACCTCGTGTGACCAGAAACGCGTGTGAGGCGTGTCTAGTAGTACTGGAAACCATGTGCGATGGTGGCATGGGGGCTGACCATGTCGTCTTGCTCAGGTTCGATGGCGTTATGTCACTTTGTCTGCTCCTTCTAGTCTTCCTCGTCTAGGTGGTTTATGACAGGACCGATGCTTTGGCAGGAAACCGAATGGGGGAGTGATGCGAGACCGATTTGGGGAGTGGCGGGAGAAACATGTTTGGATAGAACATCATTTTAGTACAAATTGGATAACATCTCAAAGAAAGAAGCTCGAGCTAGCACGACACGTGCAGACCGTGCTTACACACGCATGAGCTTCAAACGGGCGTATAAAACTACTTCAAATTATTCATGTTTCGTTAACTTTTTGTACACTACACTAATCAAGTTTGTAGACATTTAATGTGCGTAATTCAAATTTGAACTAAACGAACATGCTTCGTTTCACCAAAATGGAATGAAAAAGTGTATTTTTGTCCTTGGGTTCCTTCTTTAGGTCTCATGCAATTAACGTGAATGGATTGCAAACTTCTCGAAGTCATGACGAGGCCACAAACATTGAGAAACTTGGCTATTAAATAGTCATAAATCCACAACTCGTCTGAAATTCTTTAAACATGCCATTGTATCATGACACGACATTTATACAAGATGATAAGTTTTTGTCCAATGTGGGAGAAGTCTCTTCCACACCAAAACTTCTCTCAAGAACTATCATGGTTTTGATACGGAACAATCTATCACCTCCGTGGAGGGAACGACATTCGAGGTCTCTTCTTGCATTGATATTTTATCTACATGCACCATAGGCTAATACAACTGCAATGCTAAAACATGAAATTATCGAAACTGGTGTGTCGACGCGACACTTATAGGACATGGTATATAAGTTTTGGGACAAACCTCTTACACATTGGAGCTTCCCACGGCAAGCATGGTGGTTTCGATATGGAACATGTCACCTTTGTGGTCGAAACGACATTCGAGCTTTCTAGGCATGCAATTAATGGGAAGAACTCAAGTTTGAATTACAAGCATGAGCTCCAACGCACCAAAATGGATTATTAAAAACCATTTTGTGTCATTGGGTCCATTTTTACATCCCATGCACTGATGGTCACTGAATTACAAACATCTCGGTGTCGTGACTAGACTGCAAACATTGATAATTTTGGTTTCAAAGTCCGAGAGAACCCAAAGCTCACCATGAATTCACTAAACTTACACAATGTCATGCCACGGCACATCTATGGTGTGCATTTTGTTTTTTGACGAATTTGGGACAAATATTGGGGCATGCATCTTACAAGCCAAAGCTCGCCATGATAGGGAACATGTCACCTTTGTTGGTGAAACTACATTCAATGAGTTGTTAGTCCACCGAATCGGCCCCTTTTATACATTAATTCAGTTCTAGGGATTTAATATGCGTAGTTCAAATTTTGATCTAGAGGCACATGCTCTGAGTTCGTGGTTTGATAGGGAACATGTCACCTTTGTTGGTGAAACTACATTCAATTAGTCGTTAGTCCAGCGAATTGGCCCCTTCTATACATTAACTGAGTTATCTAGGGACTTCATGGTTTCAATAGGGAACATGTCACCTTTTGTGACGAAACTACGTTTAACGTGTTCGCTAGTGCACCAATTCAGCCCATTCTATACAT
The DNA here is from genome assembly GCA_022496015.1 of Hordeum marinum. Lineage (NCBI taxonomy): Eukaryota > Viridiplantae > Streptophyta > Magnoliopsida > Poales > Poaceae > Hordeum > Hordeum marinum. The sequence continues at coordinate 570,395 of JAAAWK010000401.1, read as the reverse complement.
CAATTGAGTTTTCTAGGGCCCTTTTCATATGAATGTGAATGAAATAGAAACATTTAGGCATGATAGATCAGCCGCAATCATTGATAATATTTGTTTATTGAATTCTTGTACATGCAAAACTTGCACGATAACCATTTGGTGCCACACATCCATTTTTTACTCCTTCCATTTCCTTTTACTTCGCATATAGGATTTGGTCGATGTCAACCTAAACATAGTTTGACTAAATTTATACAAAAAACATGTTAACGTCTACAATACTAAGGTTATATAGTATGAGAGTTAATTTGACGAGGCATCTAATAATGTTGATTTTAAATTATAAATATTTATTTATAAAGCTAGATAAACTTTACAATTTTTGAATTTGACCAAATTTTATATGCTAACTAAAAAGAAACGGAGGGAGTACTTGATATGGGAGAACCGTGCATGTAGCTACAGGTTGATGACATGACACATCTAAGCTTTCCACTGCACAAGATCGATGGGATGCTTGCAAGCTGTCTGCTGCACAGGCTTGATAGGATGCATGAGAGTTGTCCGTTGTGCATGCACGATGGGACGCGTGAGAGTCTACCGTGCCGGCTCATCGGGAAGTGATACTTTGACCTCCACCGCCACGCTCGCCTCGCTCCCAACTTCTGAATTAATGGCGTCCTACTCGTTGTTTATCATGTGGTTAGTGCGTCTGGACGAAGGGACTAGTTTGCTTGTGATCACTGTTTTTTTCGTGCCTAGCCAAGAACATTGACGTTTTGTCTGTTTTCGACTCGTATACATGCACAAATGAACAAAATAATATAACAACAAATTAGCACTGGCAAAGATAATAATTTTCTCACATATGCATGATAATAAAAAATGCCACATGTGGCAACTCCCAAAAGACACTGGGGCAAAAGAAGACGGAAGAGGTTGAAGAAGGAAGACAAAGAAAACAATATATATATAATTCTTCATGGATTGCTGGGCACAGAGTTTCTCATTCTCCTTCTTCATCACCTCCACGACCTTCATGTCTTGTCGCCTCTCATCCGATATCTTCCGCATCACGGCCATGGCGCGAGATCTTTGCTCGAGAGCATCGATGTCCTACGTCGCGTACGCATGAAGGTCTGTGGCGCCACCGGGCATCTCTGTTGCGCCTAAAGCAGTGTGGCTGAAGCTCTCTAGAGCTTCTGCGGCATGAAGGCGGGACCTCTCGATTGCTTTTGCGACTTTGGTCTTTCTTCCCTGGTTATATCTCGACCCAGAACCCCCCCCCCACCGGCCATGGCAGGCAGAATGAAGGACTAACAAAGAAACACTTCTCTTTTTGGTGTTTGGGGTGGAAAATAAGCGGTAATTTTTGAGTATGAGTTTGTGTTTTTATACCCTACTACAGTAAACAACTGCTAAGTAAGAACACGTTTAGGTTTGTAGGATTGAACTGATTTGCAAAAAAATAGTGCGTGGTAATTTGAAATGTGAAAGGAAACAAACATAATATTTATTTATGGTTTTAGTTACCAAGAACAACATAGTTTATGGTTTGGGAACAAGCTCATCGAGCAGACACGTGGCCCTGCCTCTATGAGAGGTGGGCCCTGCCTATGTTGTGGGTGCAGGTTTGATTAGACAGGATGCATGCGAGCAATCCGCCGAGCAGGCTCAGAGAGATGCATGTGAGCAGTCCGCCGCGTAGGCGCAGCTGGCTCACCGGGAATCAAGCCATTGGACCTCGGACTTCCACCCAAAGCCCTATTCTCTCCCAAGTTCTCCATTAGTGCTATACCTTCTCCTCCGATCTTATCTATTTGAGTCGCAGCCGTAGATCGCCTCCTTTTTTGATGGATGACGAGGCGGCCAACAAGCGGGGGCAGGTGGAGGCTGAACCACACGGGCCTCCAACGAGCATGGACTTCATCAGGGGCATCCCCGACGAGATGTTGTTAACCATCATGTCCCTCCTACCCATCAAATCTACCATGCAGACCACCATCCTCTCCAGGTGGTGGTGCCCCCTATGGCACACCACCCTCATTGACCTCCTCGATAACACGAGCTCTGTAGCAGAGATGGCAAATGCTTGGATGCATTGTCCCACATCCTTGCCATGCACACTATGCCCGTCAGACGCCTTGGCATCGACACTTTCCGTTCAAACTGCAAGGCCAAACTCAAGTTTCACAACTGGTTCTTGTCCCCCGCCCTAGATCAGCTCAAGGATCTCAACTTTGATGCTAGACATGGGCGATCTCTACCACCGTTTGTCCTCCACCTCGTGCCCATGCTGCGCAACGCTACGTTCGTGTGGTGCCTTTTTGCACACACTCTTCATCCCCGTAAACTGAAGCACCTCCAGCTCATTAGCGTCAGCATCTCGAAGTCGGAATTGGAGCGCCTGCTCGGTGGCTGTACAAAGCTCGAGTACATTCGTCTTCAGATGATGTTTGGGTTCAGTAGCCTCGACATCGCAAGGACGAATCTCCGTACGATTTATGTGCATGGCGGGTGCAGCAATCTGCTATCGGTTGGGGAGTTTCATAATATGGTCATTGAGCATGAGCCTTTTCTAGAGAGATTGTTTGTACTTGATAAAGGAGGTCAAATAAGAATCAGAGTCATTGGCGCACCGAAATTGACAGTGTTGGGGTATTCATGTGTTGAATTCTCTAAACTTGTTACAGCTGGATCCATACACGTTCAGGTACAAGAATCTTCTTCTCATTCTTATTATTGTACATCACATTTTATGTACTTTTTGTTGATCTATGTTCGGCTGTCATCCAGAAAAAGATTCCCACAAGCCTCGCATTGTCGCTATGAATAGTGAAGATCTTGGCACTACAATCTATCGGCCCCAATGTAGATGAAGTTGTTAAGTTCCTTATATCCTTTCCGTGCACGGAGAAGCTATACGTCATAGTGATGTTCCTTTCCTATTAATTGATAACCACAACAAAGTTCAATTTGTTGGTACTTTTACCCATCATTACAATGAAATGTGTACTATACATTTTTTTGAGATGTTAATCATGAACGATCGAAGATGGCATGCCAATCTATTAGTGTATTTTATAAATCATGCAAAATCAAAGAGTTCTGTAGTGTTCTATATAGCATCTAAGCACTGATATGTTGTCTTCCTTTGTTGATACAAGCGGGAGTTGGTGTGGAAAAGGTGGTGCCATATAACAATTCAATCGAATGCCTTGAATTCCATCTCATGGAAATTACTTTAAACGAGTACCGAGGCACCAATCCTGAGATTAAATTTTCCAGTTTCTTTGTTCAGAAAGCAAGGATGCTCAAGGTAATGAGGATTTCTCTATATTTAGTGCGCCACAATGGATGGTTTACTGACCAGCGGAGGTGTCTACAACGGAATGGAAAAGGCTTTGCAGAAGCCGATTTTCACTTTGGAAGCTCATAGGACAGATTATTCGGAAGTGATTCCATTGAGCCGATATATGATTTCTCGGTGGATGCCCTCTTCGCAAAAATATTTGATCCCGTGGATCTTGAAGATTGGATTTGATTTCTAATGTCAATTTGTAACTTGTAATCTTTCAATTTGGGCCTCGTTATGCTGGAGTTTGAACCTTGTAATATTGCTCGTATTTGTGATACAATATTTGAAATTGCATTGTGTTCTTTTTTCTTGATGCAATCGCGTTCTTATATGTACATATGTTGTTGTTATGCAGGTGCAGCATTGATGTTGTGTAGATTGAACAAATCACAGTACAAACGAACAAAACTACGAAACCCGTCGGTGATGATTTCATCAATCGCTGATAGTTGTATACAAGCAAATGGTTCCCAACAATACACACAGGTTATTGTTCGCACATGATTCTCATTACTCACCTGTTTGTTGTATATCGCACACATCTTGTTATGCCGAATCGTTTGTGTTCTGTTGTATCAGCACATATAGTTTATCTGGGTGCACTGTATGCCGTACTTTGCACATGTATGAAGTTTTGGTAACCGTTTCTCTTATCTTATTTAATCACAAATAATTCATAGGAACAAAATGTCTATCATAGATCACACACATAACTACTTTCTAAATCGTATTTGATGGATCCACCTTCGCACACAGTTCGTGCCATTAACGACGGAGCTTGCACTATACCATTTCCGATTCATACATTGCACATAGTTTTGTCGAAGGGTATCTGATTGCAGTGTCGCGTTAGCAGCATCCTATAGTAGTGTACGCATGCCCCTTGGGGGGAGGTTGGTAGGAGTTAACCATCGCGCACCCCCGACCTTCACACAAAGATAGAAAATCAAGGATAAATTGTGATTCAACTTCCTAGCATAGCGGGAGACTATACGTGCATGATTCGGGAATCACAAAACTTAACAAAAATATCTTACTAAACACGATCATCCACTAGTATCTCCCACATATTATCATATCTATATCGCAAAACTGTTGCAAGGAATCAAACATATCATATTTAGTGATCCATAAGTTTTATGTAGGATTTTTTGACTAACCATGCAAATGGACATTTCCTGTTGACTCTCTAAATAGATATAAGTGAAGCAAATAGAGTTTAATTATTTTTTAAGAATTCCATGCTCTAATATATATAAGTGAATCAAAAGAACATTCTTCAAATAACGGTTTTCTATATGAAGAGAAACTGGCAATCCAAACTTCAAATGATATAAGTGAAGCACATGAAGCATTCTATAAAGCCATACTCAAAGGATATAAGTGAAGTGCAATGAGAATTGTATAAATCAACCATGGACTATCTCATACCAGTATGGTGGATAAACTAAACGCAAAAGACGCTCCAGGATATGCACATATCACATAAATGAAACGAATCTGAAAAAATACCGATACTTGTCGAAGAAAGATGGGATGACTTCCGGGGCATCCCCAATCTTAGATTATTGAGTCTCCTTGGATATTTACTTGGGGTGACTTGGGCATCCCCAATCTTGAACTATTGCCTCTCCTACTCCTCATATCGAGACCTCCTCGATCCTCGAACACTTCATTCACATAAAACTTAACAGAAGACTGGTAGGATCCGTTAGTATAATAAAGTAAAATACTACTTTAAGTAATGTTGCAAACCAATTCATATTTGTATTTTCATTATCCCTTATGTATTATAACTTTTAAATGGCTTACACCACTGATAAGATCGATAGTTTCATTAGAACAAGCAAAACAATGGATCAAAAATACAATTTGTCTTAAACAGGACAGTTTGTAGTAATCTAAACTTTTACCGTACTTATGTAACTCCAAATTTTTTGAAACATTAGGAACAATGAAAGATTTTGTATATAAATAATGGGTAAAAATTTCAGGAACTTTTAACATTTTAGTAAAACATGACAATTCACGCACTATAGCCAAAGTTTATGTTTTTACACCGCACATACCAATAACCAATCTAATCATCCTAATGGAAATTCTTGGCAAACTATTTTTATACAATGTATTTGTACAATGGGATAATTATTATTTTTATAAAATTTTCGTGATTCAAGATTCACAAAGTTTCGATAAACAAATTTTCAATGCTAGCCCCCACTTCATTCATGCTCATCATCTCTTCTCGCTTTCACCTTTTCTTTTGTGAAGTTTTAGGTTCCCCTCTATATTATTTTTTCTTTTCAAACAATATAAAAGCACATAACAGAAATACGTGACTCTCTAAAGCTTCATCGTTGTCTCCCTGGTAGTTCTTTCTTTAAAGCCATTAAGCTAGGCATAAAGTGCTCAAGTAATGGATCCACCCGGAGCTCAAGGTATATCAAAGCCAATTACAATTAACAATGATTTGAAATTGAGTATTAATCACAAAGTGATGTGTAGCGCATAACAACAAAGTCTAAATTTTTTCCTATGCATTTGCATGTCATAAAAGAACAATTCATTCAAACCAAGTAAAGGTCAATGCATAGTATAAGTAGTTTCTTACAAATTTACAGTATTGGAGACATAGAGAGGTGAAGATGTAGTTACTCCCTCATAATAATTGCAAGTTGGAGCAGCAAGCACATGCATATTATATTCATAAAAATTATCATGTGTAGTAGCAAGACACAACCCATCAATATAATCCTTAACAACGGCAAATTTATCTGATATAGTGTAGTTGGGAGAATTCAAATAGATAATAGGACTATCATGTGTGGGTGCAATAGCAACAATTTCATGCTTCACATAAGGAATGAAAGCAAGTTCATCTCTGTAAGCATAATTCATATTGGCATCATGGACACAAGCATAGCAAGCATCAAGTTCATCAAAAAGGGATATTTCAAAAGAATCTAAAAGATCATGGCAACCATCATAGCATTCATCCTTCGGTATGTGCGAAGGGAGATTAAATAATGTATGGGTTGAATAGTTACCCGATTAGAAGGTCGGCACGGGTAGCTAATCCACTCTTCTTCCTTTTGTTCTTCACTCTCCTCCTCATCTTTTTCATCTAATGAGCTCACAATTTTAGGAACTCCTTCTTCCATAGGTCCCTGAAAAATATTTGTCGCTTCCAAGGCAGAAGAAATCGCCTCAATAAAACCAATAATATCATAATTGCATTCGTCATTATCAAAACAACATTTAAGTATGGCATAAATTTCAGATTCGTAAGAAATATCATCATACTTTTCAAGCAAAGAACCGATTTCATAAGCACCCTTAAAAGCAACAAAATCTTCTATTCATTCCACATCATAGTAATCATATATTCCATTAGCATAAGAAGCTAAGGTTTCATTGTCATTAAATTTGCGTGAAAAAGCAAGGTGTGGATCGTTCATCCTAGAGCAACTAGTAATATCATATGTCAAGCATAGCTCCCGAACACACCAATGCAACATATGAATTTGATCCCATATCAATTTCCCTTTCTGAGTCAAGACATAATCCCTAAAGTATTCAGGTTGATCCAAAATTACTCCCATTATCAAGTTGAATGGGTTTTTCTAAGGATTATCAAAGTAGTATTTAATACTTCGCACATAACTAGCATCGAGGGTTTTAGGAGGTTCCCCATCTCCATAAGTAGCAAGTACCACTAATTTTTTGGTGTTTCGCGTTCCATATCCATAACTAAAGATATAAAACAACTAATAAAAGGAAATAAAATTTACTTAGTGATAAAGCAAACAAGCACACACGATAATATTCACCCCATAGTATTGCTCCCCGGCAACGACGCAAGAAAAAGGTCTTGATAACCCACATGTGTAGGGGATCGTTCATAGCCTTTTTTGATAAGTAAGACTGTTGAACCCAACGAGGAGCTAAAGGTAGAACAAATATTCCTTCAAGTTCTATCGACCACCGATACAACTGTACACACACTAATGCTTGCTTTAACTAGAATTAGTATGAAAATACTTTGCGAGGAGTACACTAGAAGTACTTTATGAGAAAATAAACTTAGTAGTGACATATTAAGCTTTTTGTAATCCAAGAGAAATATGGTCCCTAGGCAATTGAATATGATACGATAGATACTTGTTATATGCAATGAGGGAGAGACTTATTCTAACACACATTCCATACTTGTATCATATGTACTTATGTTGGCACTCTAGCAAGCATCCGCAACTACTAAAGATCATTAAGGTAAAACCCAACCATAGCATTAAGTATCAAGTCCTCTTTACTCCCATATGCAACAAACCACCTACTCGGGTTTATGTTTCTATCACTCACGCAAACCACCATAGGCAAATCATGAACATATTGCAACACCCTACAGCATGGATCCGTCATGTTTGCGTGACAAGGAGGGCACCATAGAACAACACCATATCAACAAACAACTCACATCCATCACATCATACCACAATTAACCAATAGGACAAAAGATATATACTCAAACATCATAGGATAGCCAAATATCATTGGGAAATAATATATCGAGTTGAGCACCATGTTTAAGTAGAGATTACAGCAGGGAAGAGAGGTGTTACACCGCTACAAGATGGGGAGAGAGTTGGTGTTGACAGATGCAAGTTTGTTGATGTAGATCGCCATCACGATGCTTGCCCCGGCAGCGTTCCCGATGCCACCAGGAGAGAGGGGGAGAGATTCCCCCTCCTTCTTCTTCTTCCTTGGCCTCCCCCTAGATTGGAGGAGAGTTCCCCCTCTCATCCATTGTCATCGTATTCTCACGACAGATGCCATGGGTAGGCTTCTCGAAAGTGGTTGGGGTCGGAGGACGCCAACGGGCTCCAGGAGAAGGATTAGGCACAAGCGGTGACTGACACACGATGTACCCAGGTTCGGGGTCCTCCGTGGGAGGTAATGCCCCTAGTCCTGCCTGATCTAGTTGATCGATGAGGAAAGACTACAATGGTGCTCTTTGAGCTGTGTCTAGAGGTGGAAGAGAGAGCAGCCAGCTCCCCTTCCTTTGCTACTAGGGTGGCTATGGAACGAGGTGTTCCTCTGTGTGTGTGTTCTGGTCTATCTGTTGCTTGCCTTTGCATGGGGGACTCCGGGGGGTTTTATAGTCCAACCCCTTGGATTACAATATGGATGGAAAGCCGGGGGAGGGACCCAGCTGGCAGCCTCTGTAGCCGTCCATGGCCCCCCCGGATGTAGGGTCTTGTCGCTGGTAGGGCCCGCCGGCAGGGAGGTCTCGTCAAGAGCCGAAGGGGCCCGCACGGTAGGTCCCAACAACACTCACTTCACGACACGGATCGTCCTTCAGGGCATCGCTTTATGGTAGCCGGCCGTGGTCAGCGGTATGACCGGCTGCACTGTAGCCACGCCGGGGCATGTAATGAAGTGGTTGGAGGCGTGCCAGCACTATTGGAGGCCCGGTCTCGGTTAGCCAAAGTCAACGGTACTATTGCCTCCATAGTAGCCATACGGACGCTGACCCCTGTCGAGATGGGGGCCACTGTTGCCGCACACGCTTTGGCCGTGGGATCCAAGGCACGGCCGGCTAGGGGGCCATGGGTCCTCGCCCCTAGCCAGCAAGCTTTACCGAGCCGACATGGGGTAGCCGGCTAGGTGCAATCTAGACTATAGGGGGAGGGGGCTCGCCCTTCAGCCGTTTCAGAGAGTTGGAGTTGTGGGTCGTTTTAGGCTAACCCGGGTTTATGCCCTCGACAGTAGTCCCTGAAGCAGGGGCGGCCCGCCGCCAAGCCGCGGTGGACCTCGCCGACATGAGCATTGCATTAGTGCTACAGCCCGCTTCAGGAGCCGAAGCTCTATGGGCGGACGGTCGCAGGCTACGCAGCCGGCCGATGCCTCAAGCGCCGCCGTGCCCCTGTCATCGCCGCCGGAGTCCGCTCTACAGTCAAGCTCCCGCACCCGCCGCCATTCCCGCAAGCCCCTCAAGGAGCCATGGCAAGCAAGGGGGCATGGGATGGTAGCATCGTCGATGAGCAGTTCATCGAGCACCTCCACCACCGCCGCAAGCTACCGTCGGAGGAGCTCGTGGAGGCAGGTATTGCTGGGCCGAAGAATTCCCCAGCCCCATGGGACGGCGAAGTGGTCGTCTTCACCAAGCACTTCCTCCGCGGCCTCGGGCTACCGGCGAGCACGTTCTTCCAGTGGTTCTTCACGCGGTTCGTCCTGCTGCTGGCGGCCTACATAACCCTCTCCGAGGGGTACCTAGGGGTCGAGCCGAGGCTTGACCTTTTGTTCTGCCTCTTCTTCCTCAAGCAACAGATGACGAAGGATCCGGCAACGCAGAAGGCGGTCATGACCGCCTGCAGGGGCGCTCAGATCCACATTCGCTAGGGGGGCGGCTTCCCGAAGCTCCCGCTATAGGAGTCGTTGAAGATTTGGCAGCGGGGGTTCTTCTATGTGAAGAACGTGAAGCCGGAGGAGGACCACATCAACCTCCCCGACTTTGTCAACATGCCGCCGGTGGCGATGCTGAATTAGCAGACGGCTCCGCCTCAGGCCCCGAAGATAGCGGGCCAGCTCTGCGAGCGGGTGCTACATATGACTAGGTCGTAAGGCCTAAAGGCGTCCAATCTACTGACAATGATGGTGGCGCGCCAGGTGCATCCGCTGCAGAGCTGGCCGCACGTCATCTGCCAGATGGGGGCCGGCATGACCCCTGTTGGCTCTCCACCGAGGAGCTGAAGCCAGTTCATGTGGCATGAAGGGTGAACGCCATCTCCTTGGCGAAGCTAACGGAGGGGAGTTGTCAGTGGGTGAATACTCCATACAGCCGGAGCCATCTAGCGCCGCCGGTCAGTGATTCAGCCGACTCATCCTTCTTTTCTCCACCAGGGGTGTCGCCTTGATTTGATGGCGAAAAGAACCTCCCTGCTCATAGGTTTTTCCCTCGCTGCAGGAGTATAGGGAGTCGACCGCCGACGTGGCGGACTCGGACCCCAAGGAGGTGGAGGACGTCGATGATGTGGAGCCGGCGGATGCAGATCGAGCCAGCGCATCCTAAGTCGGGGAGGAGGATATGGAAACGGAGGCGACCGAGTCGACGAGTGATTCCCCTCCCCGACCAAGTTTGCGGGGTTGGACGGACAACTATAATGAGTTGGAGGAGTCATGCGATGTAGAGGCTTCGGAGGACCTCGAGGCCTCGGAGGATGAAGCCACGGCACCGCCGAGGAGGCGCCTTCGTCGTGCCGGCAATGAGCCCAGCCAGGACGACACCGGAGCTGGTCGTAAGGGGAAGCAGGTGTCCGCCTTTGGGCCGCCACCTAAAGGGGCTGCCACCGAGCAGCCGGGTAGCAGCAGCGGAGGCGGTGGGTCGCCCCAACAGGGCCCCATGAGGAGGGCGGTCCCCGTCGTCATCGGGTAAACCACACTCCCCATAATTTCGTTCCCCTGGTTCTTTCTTCTCCCCTCCCCTTCTTATTCTGTTTTCTCAGGGAGGCACGCACCCTGGGGAGCACCCCGACGGGCGCCACCGCGGGGACGGCGCCGTCGAGTACCGTGGAGGAGAGGGTGCACGCAGCCTGGCGCGACCTAGAGGTGGCCCAGCATTAGCTATGCACCAAGGGACACCACCCATGGGAGGAGGCGGTGAGGAAACGGATTTCGTCAGGAGGAGCTGGCGGGGAGGCAGCTGACCAGTCCTGGGAGCCGTTCCTCGAGGGCCGGGAGAGGCGGTCCAAGGACCGCCACGACACCACGCGGTAGGCAGAGGCGGACACGAAGGCTATGGAGGACGTGCACGCGGCGGCGGGTGCCGGCACGGACCGCGTATAGGATCGAGAGTAGGTCTAGAAGGGGGGTGATTAGACTACTTGACCAATTAAATTTTTTGCCTTTTTCCCAATTTTAATTCTTGGCAAGTTTTAGCATTCATAGCATATCAAGTAACACCCTACACATGCATGTCTAAGAGTGTAGCAGCGGAAAGTAAAGACATTGCACATGTAAGTGAAGGGAGGATTAGGAAAGCAAAGACATGTGATGACACGATGATCTTTCCCGTGGTTTTGATAGGTGGTGTTGTCGTACGTCCATGTATATGGAGTCTTCAACCCATGGAGGGTAACGGTCGTGAGAGTCCATGGAGGGCTCTACCCATGGAGGGTTCCACAAAGAAGCAACCTTGACTATTCCATGCGGCTTCTGTCCACGAAGGACTAGCCTCACTATGGGTAGATCTTCATGAAATAGGCGATCTCCTTGCCCTTACAAACTTCTTGGTCCCTCCACAACACGAAGTAGGAGGCTCCCAAGCAACACCTACCCAATCTAGGAGGCACCACCCTCCAAAAGGTATTAGGCTCGGTAATGACGATGAAGTCCTTGCTCCTGTGCTTCAAGATGATAGACTCCTCAACACACAATCACTCTCTCACAGATTTGGCTTGGTAGAAGATATGGATTTGGTGGAAAGAAACTTGGGTAGGCTAGAAATCAAGATCCATATGGTTGGAGTGGAAGATCTTGATCTCAACACAACGGTAGGTGGTTCTCTCTCGGAAAACTCGGTAGGATAGGTATGGAATAGTTCTGAGTGCTTCACTTTCGAGTAGGTGGTTGTGAAGGGTTATATATAGGCATCCCCAAAAATCCAACCATTACACACAAAATGACCAACTCGGTGACACCAATGCGTAAATCTGAGTGGTATCGAAGTGACCAAAATTGGCAACTTTTGAATCTCGGACGGATCGATATACGATTCTTTGGTGCACCGACAAGGTGACCAACGGTCCGATTTACCAAACTCGGTGACGCCGATTCACCATTTTCAGACGGACCAAAAATGTGAATTTGCGTAACAAAATCTTGGCAACCCAACTCGGTGGCACCGAGAGTAGTGTCGGCTGCACCAAAGTGTTAGGGTTTGGCTGAGTCTGTTTAGGGTTTAGAATCGGTGGCACCGGGATAGGAATGTGGTTGCACCGATTTTGCTTATTTGGCTTTGGACAGACTTTGGTGGGAGAGTTTTTGGATGTTTTTGGTGACTATCACTTGTGCACGTTTGAGCATATTGGTCACCATCAAAACTTTACCCCCTTTTAATAGTATTGGCTTGCCTATGGACTCAAACTAATTTCTCACTAATGTAAAATGTAGAGTCCTCTTGCTTGAAGCTTGGCCAACCTATTTCCTTGCATCATCGGGTAATTCCACAATCCTTTGGCCATCCCTATAATTGAACTTGTCCTGAAATATTCTTGGTGGAAACATTAGTTCAATGACTTATATGTTGTTATTAATTACCAAAACCACCAAGGGAGCAAATGTGCTTTCAATCTCCCCCTTTTTGGTAATTGATGACAACATATAGATCAAAGCTTCGACAAAGATATAATCAATGAATATAGTCGTCGCTTTGAGAAGTATGTCATAAGCAAGAGCACCCCCTAAATTTGTGCATTATTTTTAAATTTGCGTTTGAATGCAAATGCACAATCGATTAGGTACATGGGTCACTTCCTACATGTCGCATACCACTTCGTGGTGTGCCAGAGTAATTGGAATGAACATCATAGCATAACACAATCAACCAAAGATGAATGATCATCACATGAGCATTAAGATGATAGGAAATAGTAGCATCACACATTAAAGAGTATGATCAAACATCATCAAGCGAGTATCACAAGCAACCAAAAGTGTATCACGGCAACAAAAAGCAATTGTTTTTGAGAAAAAGCAACAAACACCAAATGCTCTCTCACTTGAAGCCTAAAGATCTATATACATTTCTCCCCTTTGGCAACAAGTTACCAAAAAGTTCAAAAAAGGTATATATCTAAGCGTTCTTGGGCTGATCTCCTCCGTTTATTGATGAAGGAGTCAAGAGAACAACATCGGTGAAGATCTCTACAGATGTCATGGATGGAGCTGGAGTGGACACTGGAGGAACTGGAGCTGATGGAGCAGGAGTTGTGCTGACAGTAGCAGGAGCTGATGAAGAGGGCCTCAAGTCTGGTGCAGGCATTGTGACTGATCTAGCCTAAGTAGTGAACTGAGTGCCCGGTCTGAGAGGTGATCCATCCTCTTCCTGCTCATCATCATCAACATCATCATGCGAAGAAGTAGAAGAGACCCGAGGGATGTGCACTCACTCAACTTCCTTCTAAAGCTCTATAACTTTCTTTGTCACCTTTACCACCTTGTCACCAAGAGTCTTGATCCTTGTCTCAAAGGTCCTCGCAAGACTATTCTGGTTGTCCAGAATCCCCTTGATATCCTTCTGCATGCCCTGAACTGCTGAGATCAAGAGATCCATTTGCTCGTTTCTTGATATGGGGGCTTGAGCACTAGCAGCTTGAATTGCTTCTGCCTCTGCCTATGCTATAGCAGATGTGGGATGATCTGGGTCCATCACCACAACATTATCCTCGAGATCTGGCTGTAAAGGCAGATGTGGACAATCTAGAGAAAAAATGTGCTTCTCCAGCTGAGAGTTGATAAGCATCTGGATGTAGGGTGCATAGCAGCAAGAGCGCTTTTTATCAGCAACAACCCTCTTGATTGTCTCAACAATAAAATCCATGACTCTAATCCTGGTGCTCCTGTCAAGGTGGATCAACATGTTGATGGAGTAGCCTCGGATCATCTTGTCATCTCCTGAATTGGGCATCAAGGTATGTCTCAGAATTGTGTTCATGGTACGGAGGCATGCTTGCAGATAGTAGATGGATCCTAGCTTGTGATATTGCACCTTGTCTGTGGGGATAGGAGTATACATATCCTTCATGGCATTGTGACTAGCCTTGGATTCTGAGTATACATCCAGATCACCATCCTGAACATCTAGAACTCCTAGAAGTGCAACCCATTCCTCAACAATACATTCATACCTTGCTCCTTGAGTCATCCATACAATTCTACCATCTCCATAGAAATGTACAGTGGAGTAGAATTGCATGATCATCTCATTGTTTCATGTAGTAAGCTCTCTACCAAAGAACTCATCCATACCAATGTAGTGGAAATTATCATGGACACTTGGAAAATATTCCACATTCTCCTTAATGAATTTCCAATCGACATATCTCATATCGCTAATAGCTGGGCTCTTGTCAAGCAGCACTATCTCATAAAAGTTTTGTTGCTCTCTGGTGTAGAACCTATAGTCAACAGCAGTTTTCTTCCTGTAGGCATAAGCATCTATAACTCTCTAGGCTCTCAATCCTTAGTCTTTCCTGTTCTTCATGTCTATAGCAACTAAGTGGCTGACAGCATGTACTGGAAGATGTGGTCTGAGTTTCATCAAAGTAGTCAAGTCATCATCATCTTGAAGTCTGGAAGCAGTCCCCTTGCTCTTATTAGAAGCTGGAATGTCTCTGGTAGTCCTCTTGGACTTATGTGCAGAAGCTTTCTTGCATGTAGGCTTGGTGCTCTTCGAAGTGCCAGTCTTTGGCATAGCATCAACCATAAGCTTCTTGGCTATCTTCTTGGAAGGGGCCTTCTCAACATGTTCTTCCACCTCTTCCTCGGTAGCAGCACCAGCAGCCTCCTCTAGATCTTCATAAAAAGAGGTAGGCCTACCAATCACATGGATAATCCTTTTTCTGGATTTATTCTCCCCTACCTTCTTAGGTAAAGGCTTCCTTAGGGGATCTATAGTCATTGTGGCCCTAGGACTCTCAGGTGCTCTCATAGGTGCAGGAGGTGCCTATACTTTGCTAACCACCCTCCTAGAAGAAGTGGCTTCATTAGCAGATTTCTTGGCAGCCTTTTCTTGCTTCCTCGCAAGAATCTCCTAAGGAATAAAGTCTGAATCTTCTTCATCAGAATTTCGCTTCTTCGTGGTCCTGATGGAAGCCTTGGGCAACCCATGGGAGCTGGGGGTGCCTGGATCTGAAAAAGAACTGGGCTCTAGGCTTGTGCCTAAACTCATATCGACTCCCTGCTTTGCCAAATTTTGACTATCCTCGGCATTTGACATTCTGTCCCTATGAACAGAGTATTAGGAGAGCAGAAGTAGATGAGTCATCACGAAATTAGGCTGGTTTTTGAATTTTTGAACAATAAATTTTAAAGGTTTTTGCATTCTCTCAAATAAATATCGCTACAGCCGAAACAGTATTTTCGGTGGTGCCGAGACAGACTATCTCACTTAACCGAACCTTGGCACTCATTTCGGTCAGACAGAAAAGAGGTACTCAGTTCCGCCAAGTCAGTTCTCAGCATAACAGAAGTTCACATCCATGAAACCGATATGTTTGTTTCTGTTCCATCAAGATTTGTCGGGCGGTAGGCAAAACCCTGGATAATTCAGCATTCGCTAGACTATGGAGATTTTGTGTGGATAGGAATACATGCGAAGAGTGGCTTATTGATAAACTTGAATCTAGTACACAAGAATCGGACGAGGAGCATAGAAGAGGTCGAATCCGTACCCTAAATTGGTGCAGATCTGCTGCGGCTGTGATGATGGAGAGAATTTCGTTGGGGACGGCAATTCCCAAAGGCGGAGGAGCGCAAAGAGACAAGGGATACGACTAGGGGTCTCGTAGGCGGCAACTTAGGGTTCTAGGGTGCGACGATTGAGATTGACTTTCAAAGCATCGAGGTCCACAGCTTACATACCCACCATTATCGATGGAACCGATTCTAACTTTTCGGTGTCACCGAGTTCCTCAACTGTCAGTTGACAGGGAAACTCGGTGTAACCAAGAAGATGGAATCGGTGGTGCCGATATTGAAAACCAAATCAACCCTAGGCGTTTAGAGAGACCGAGATTTCATGGTTGGTTCCACTGAGATGCACTTGGGTAGTTTTAATTGTCAGTCCTTGTCGATACGGAACTCTGAGTGCTCCACACACGGAGGGATCGAGAAGTACTTGTTCAATTTTTGTAATGCAGCATGAATAGAGTATGAGGTGAGAAAGCATAGATACCTAAAGAAGTGGTCGTAGGCATTCTTGTATATCCAATTGGCAAAAGATAAATCGAAAGACAAATAGTAACAATTGGATATCCTTGAATGAGAAAATAAATGCAGACCAACATGCTCACACAAAAAGATGTCAACTGAAATCATGGCAAACATGCACAAACACACTAGCATCCAACAAGCACTTGGGCAATGATGAAGTCATCTATATATGAGTATTTGCGTTAGGAGCCAAGTAAGAGTACTTGATCATAGGTCATACTCATCGTTTAAGCACAAGTGGGGTTACCACTTTTACATAAAGCATTTAATGTTGTCACATACTAAGAGATGCTTTGACTCAAGTCTTAGAGTATATCCCCCCTTGATGTGACATCCCCCCATAAGAGGGATAAACTAACCTTGGGTTTTGTCGATGAGGACTTCATGTTGGTGCGGTACTAGTGGATGCTCAAGGTTAATGAAGATCACCAAGAGTTGGGAGCATCCTTGTTGTTTCGTTACTCTTCTCACCTACATGGGTTAGTCCCAACACACAAGAGACAAATACAAGGATATATATGGACATTGAGTGCAAAGCATGTGTGATGATGTCCATTGATTTGTTGATTACCTCGTGCCTTGCTTACCTTTGAGGGAATGTGTGACTCCTTGATCTATTGCATAGGGTTGATGTTGATTGCAAAAAGATCTTGCCAATAATGAATATGAGTGAATTTAATTGGCTTAGTCACCCCTCAAGAACTCTCTAGTTCTTCTTCTTGGGAACCCACATCAAGTTGATTGGGATCCTTGGTGTTGAAGTAGCACTTGTAGAAGTTGAGCTTGTAGTAGCCTTGGGAACCCACTTCACCAAAGCTTGGGGTTCATCTTCATAAGAGTGAAAGTCCTCTTTGTGCTTGTTCTTGACCTTGAGCTTGTGGTCTTGTGGTGGAAGGTCATCTTGAGTGTTCGTCCCCTTGGGAAGAGTATTTTCATACTTCTCCTTTTGAGGAACAAACTTGGGCTCGGGATATTGACCTTCTTCCCATTCAACTCCATTAGCGTTGAAGTAGCCAACACCGCGATTCTTCCGGTATTCTCCATGCTTGCGTACAATCTCATCAAATTGTTTGTACCCTTGAAGACTCTTGTAGAAACCTTTCTCTATAATCCCTTTCAACAAAGCATTTTCTTGCTCAAGTATAACTTGGCTAAGAGAATCATCATTAGTGGAATCAATAGAACAACTAGGAGCAACATCACGGGGTTTAGCAATCTTATTGTTGCTACTAGATGAAGAACATTTCTTTCGTTTGTTACTAGTTTGCTTAGATTTGACTTGTGGCATGAATGTAGACAAGAGTAGTCGTTCGGCAATATAATATGAATACTTCTTTTGGATATCGTCATTGATAGCTTTAAGAAATTCATGTTCTTGCTCCAAATTGAGCATCTCAAAGCATAGCTTCTCATGAGTTCATACAAGCTCTCTATGATCTTCAAGAGTAGATTCATGGGCTAACTTAAGAGTGTTGAGTTCTTTAGTTAGTTCTTCTATTTTCATCTTATCATCGTTAATTGACCTATCTTAACTAGCATGAGAAATATCAAGTTCATTATGATCAATATCACTAGTTTTATCACATAGCAAGTCATCATCGTAAATCAAATCATCTTCATCACTATCGAGATCAAGATATCCGGGGTGTGATACCTTGGGGCCTTTAGCCATGAAGCAACTTCCAATTCCTTCATTTGGTGGATCAAATAGATCATAGGAGTTGGTTGTCACTAGTGCAATTTCGGCAACACCATCATCTTGACTATAGTCGGGGTTGGAGTGATAGCTTCTCTCGTAGTGGTTGTCGAGTCGGAAACCCATCGACCAACATGAGCTTGATGCTTTCTTCTTGAATAGCTCTTGGTGTTATTGTCCTTCTTCTCCGAGTCCCTACTTATCCTTGAGGGTCCTCGTTCATAACGATCATCTCTATTCCTTCTCTCTCTTAGAGGTGATTCATGTCTTGAGCTTCAACTTCTTGGTGACACGTCTCTTTGTTTATAGGGAGCAGAGCACTCATTTGAGTAAAGTTCGGGCTTCCCACAGTTGTAGCAGTTTTGGTCACGACTTGACGAACGTTTCTTTTCATGTCTTGAGTTGGAGCTGCGATCATTGCTTCTATTCTTGTAGAACTTGTTGAATTTCTTGACCATTAGGCTTATCTCTTCATTTTTGACAAGGTTGTCACTTGAGGTAGTGGGAGCATCACTTGTTGTAAGCACTACTAGACTTGTGATGAAGCTCTTCCTTGTCTTTGAGTGTCGTCTCATGAGCAACAATTCTACAAATTACTTCCGTTGGTTTGAGATCTTTGTAGTTGGGCATCATTTGGATCAATGTGCACATGGTGTCATATCTCTCATACAAAGCTCGAAGTATCTTCTTGATGATGAACTTGTCAGTCATTTCTTTGCTTCCTAAGCCGGCAATCTCATTGGTGATGAGAGCTAGCCTAGAGTACATTTCAGTGACTCCTTCACCATCCTTCATCTTGAACTTGTCAAGTTGACCTTGAAGGACATCTTACTTGGATTCTCTCACAGACTCAGTTCCTTCGTGCCTATCAACCAAAGTATCCCAAATCTCTTTTGCGTGTTCAAGATGGCTGATTTTGTTGAATTCTTCAGGGCATAGGCAATTGAAGAGAATGTCACACGCTTGAGCATTGTGTTACAACATCTTCAATTCATCCGCAGTCGCTTAACGATCCAGTACCTTTCCATCCGCAAATAATTCACCTTGCAAGCCAACACGAACAATATCCCAAACGGCAGGATTATGACCAAGCAAATGCATTTTCATTTTATGCTTCCAACTAGTAAAATTAGTGCCATCAAAGTATGGACCTCTACGGTGACAATTTCCCTCACTAGATGCCATACTTCCCCTAGGTTGTGAAACCAATGCAATGGAGATCAAAGCTCTGATACCGCTTGTAGGATCGAAAGTAGGTCTACAGGGGGGATGATTAGACTACTTGAACAAATAAAAGTTTTGCCTTTTTCCCAATTTTAATTCTTGGCAAGTTTTAGCATTCATAGCATCTCCAGTAACACCCTACACATGCATTTCTAAGAGTGTAGGAGCGGAAAATAAAGACATTGCACATGTAAGTAAAGAGAGGTTTAGGAAAGCAAACACAAGTGATGACACAATTATTTTTTCCGTGCTTCTGACAGGTGGTGCTATCATACATCCACGTTCATGGAGTCTTCAACCCATGGAGGGTAACGGTCACGAGAGTCCACGGAGGGTTCTACCCATGTAGGGTTCCAAGAAAAAGCTACCTTGACTATTCCATGTGGCTTCCATCCATGAAGGACTAGCCTCAATACGGGTAGATCTTCATGAAGTAGGCGATCTCCTTGCCCTTAGAAACTCCTTGGTTCACTCCACAACACGAAGTAGGAGGCTCCCAAGCGACACCTAACCAATCTAGGAGGCACCACCCTCCAAAATGTAATAGGATCGGTAATGATGATGAACTCCTTGCTGTTGTGCTTCAAGATGATAGAATCCTCAACACACAATTACTCTCTCACAGATTTGGCTTGGTAGAAGAGATGGGATTGGTGGAAAGCAACTTCGGGAGGCTAGAAATCAAGATCCATAAGGTTGGAGTGGAAGATCCTGACCTCAACACAAGGATTGGTGGTTCTCTCTCAGAAAACTGAGTACGATAGGTATGGAATAGTTTTGAGTGCTTCACTTTCGAGTAGGTGGTGGTGAAGGGGTATTTATAGGCATCCCAGAAAATCCAACCATTACACACAAAATGACCAACTCGGCGACACCGATGCATAAATCTCGGTGGTACCGAAGTGACCAAAAGTGTCAACTTTTGAATCTCGGAGGGGCTGATATACGATTATCGACTGCACTGAGAAGGTGACCAACGGTCAGATTCAACAAACTCGGTGACGCTGATTCACCATCTTCGGACGGACCAAAAATGTGAATTTGCGTAACAGAATCTTGGCAACCCAACTCGGTGGCACCGAGATTAGTGCTGGCCGCACCGAAGTGTTAGGATTTGGCTAGGTCTGTTTAGGGTTTAGAATCGGTGGCACTGGGATAGGAATGTTGGTTGCACCGATTTTGCATATTTGGCTTCGGAAAGACTTGGGTGGGAGTGTTTGTGGATGTTTTTGGTGACTATCACTTGTGCATGTTTGAGCATATTGTTCACCATCAAAACTTTACCCCCTTTTAATAGTATTGGCTTTCCTATGGACTCAAAGTGATTTCTCACAAATGTAAAATGTAGAGTCCTCTTCCGTGAAGCTTGGCCAACCTATTTCCTTGCATCATGGGGTAATTCCTAAATCATTTGGCAATCCCTATCATTGACCTTGTCCTGAAATATACTTAGTGGAAAACATTAGTTCAATGACTTATATGTTGTTATAAATTACGAAAACCACCAAGGGAGCAAATGTGCTTTCACTGCGCCGATGGCAAGGAGGAGGAGGCGGATCGCGGCGCGGATCCCCAGGGGTAGACGAAACTCCGTCGGGGGCGGAGGGTCCCCCGGATGCTAAAGCGGTGGTCCCAGGTGCGCCTCCTCCAGACATGCCGGCTCTAGAGGTGCCACCTCCGGAGACTCCGGCCCAAGAGGTGTTGTCTCCCGAAGAGCCGGATCTGTAAACGCTAGTGCCCGGGTTGAGCCGGGCGGGAGAAGCCGGAGGCGGAGGACCGAGGAGGGAGGCCGAGGCGCCCAAGGGGTCAAGCGGCGTGGGTTCCTTGTCTAGGTCCCCTAGCACAATGGTTCCGGGAGGAGGCGGCCCCCTGGTGACCTAAGGCAAGGGAGGGCCAGCACACGGGGGCTAGCCGTAGCAGAGCTGGGCTATAGCCAGCCGCCCCGTCGCCGAGGACCCGCCAAATGCTCTCGGGGCGGCGGTGTCTGCTGCGATCGAGGCGTTCGTTGCCTGCCATGCCTAGACAGTGCAAGACATCCGAGCAGCCAACGATCGGCTGGTGCAGCTGATGCAGACCGTCGCGGTGTCTAGACAGTGGAAGGCTTTCATCTTTTCTTTATTTTTCCTGTTCTCTGCGTATTCTCTAGTGGGGGCACGCTAGTGCACCCACTGGGTGTAGCCCCCGAGACTTGAGTCGACTTTGTCGTATGCGGGTCGACTCTAATGTTGCGTCATGTCTTTGTTGTTTGTAGGCGGCACACGACTATCGGGTGACCGCGTGCATCTCCTTGTTGAGCCTGTACTGGGAGAACGAGGGATGGCTAGCCACCCTGTCCCAGGACCTGCGAGGTAAGGCCTTCATGACTTTCAGGGCGGTGGCGTAGCCCCCAGTATTCAAGACGGTCGCCGTGGAGGCGGGCCGAATCCCCTTATTCTTCTCTTGTCTTCTAATGTAGGTTTCTCCGTCTTGGTAGACACCAATGCCGAGATGGTCGACCTTCGACGACAGGTCATGGAGATCAGCGATCGGCGGAGCTCCCTGACCATGGAGTGCGAGCGAATCTGCCAGGAGGTGGATTGGGTGCAGGCGGAGGCGGCCAAGCGCGAGGTGGCCCACCGCCTGGAGCTAATGGACAGTGAGGCATCCCACTGCCAGGAGCTGACGGACCGTGAGGCGGCCCTTCACCAACAGGCGGAGGAGCGAGAGTGCGCCCATCGCTAGGAGCTGGAGGCCAAGGACGCCGCGCTGGTGAATGCAGCTAACGAGGCGCGGACGACCCAGGGCAAGAACGAGCGCCAGCTCTAGGAGTGGTCCGCCAGGGAGTCGGAGCTGCGAGAGCAGGGGCATGGGATAGACCGCATGCTGCATGATAAGTCCCTGTCCTCTCTTCTTTTTCACGTGCTTGTTCATGGTTTTGGTTAGCCTCTTCGTTCATCCTTGTTTTTCTTCTTCTCTTCTCAGGGCTCTTCCCTGGTACGCAGGAGGTCACTAAGGCAGCCGTGGCATCCCATTGTGAGGGCCAGCAGGAGCAGGGGGTCACCGTTGGGCCGTATGACCCCTGGACCCTAGACGAGGTGGGGATCACCACTAGGGCGAGACTAGAGGTGGTGGCTCGCGCCTTGAAGCGGATCCAGGCGGCCGGCGAGGCGCTGGTCCACACCCTCTTGACGGGGGCGGCGGAGCCGCGCTCCATGTGTCGGCTATCGAGATGGCTGGAGTTCGGGACAATGTGGGTGAACGCCTGGAGGGACTTCGCGGCGCGCCGGTGTGGCATGGTCCTTTGTATCGCGTGGTCATGGTACCCCCACTGGACCTGAGCCTGCTCATGGCCCGGCGTGCCGGCACCGACAGGGATCTAGAGGCGATGGCCGAGGTGTTGGGTGTGCGTGCGAGCAACCTTGCGTCCTTCTCCGCGTGGGATGAATACATCCCCGAGCATTGAGCAGACGGCACGGTGGTCCCGGAGGATCAGTACGCACTCATGCTGGATGAATCAGACTGAAGCGACGCAGAGATGGACAATGAAGATCCCGGCTCCAGCACCGATGGCTATGCCGACTCTGTGCCGGCTCGGGACCCAGAGTCGGGAGCCGCCGCGGGAGGTGACGGAGGAGAAGAGGGGGTGGACGCCACCTAGAGCCTTTTTATCCCTAGGCTTTAGTTAGAAATTCAATTCCACCCACTAGGGGTGTAAATGTAATGAACTCGTGTCCGTGGGCCTTTTAAATTTTGATGAAGTTTCCGGTTGCTGCAATGTTTCTTTTTTATGCATGCCGGCTTGTCCTTCCCCTTGTTTGCCATTTTGGTTCCGTCTGCTCAAATTCTTTTCCTCCTTGGTTTTTGCCCCACTAGCTTGACAGCCGGGAGCCGGTCTGTAGCTGGGACGGGGCATCTGCCTCGAGGGAGCCGGCTCTGGGTTTGGGAACCATCAGGGTTTTTCAGGTAAGGTAAGTGACACAAGCGAGAAAAGTGGTCTGGCTAGACCTAGCCAGCGGCCCCCTTGCGATCTGCTTTTCGTGTGTGATAAGCTTCGTCGCCCTTGGACCCCGTTAGTCGGATAGCCGGGAGCCGGTCTGTAGCTGGGTGGGGTGGGAGGACTTATTTATCTCAGACTACTTGATCTACTTCGAGGGAGGAAGTTAGGACCAGCTGGTGAGCCCCGGGATCGGGAGCCGGATCCAGGAGCCGGTGAATTGATTCCAAAAACTTTCGAAAGAAGTGAAAACGGGCATGTCCCAAGAGCCATCTTGGGGCACCCGTTGCATTCATTAGCCCAAAAGGGAAGGATACATACATACACTGGTTTTTTAGCAGTTAAACGGGCATAGGAGCACCGCGTTCCATGGGCGCTCCGTCTCCTCACCGGGGGCGTCTGTCTTGCACTTCTACAGCTTCTGGGCGTCTATCAGGTAGTACGTCCTGTTGTGCAGTGCCTTGCTAATGATGAATGGGCCCTCCCTTGGGGAGGACAGCTTGTGCTGGCCAGCAGTTCGTTGGATCCGCCTGAGCACCAAGTCCCCTTCGCGGAAGGAGAGTGGTCGGATCCGCTTGCTGTGGTAATGCCGAAGCTTCTGCTGGTAGATGGCCATCTAGCTCAAGGCCAGCTCGCGTGCTTCTTTGAGTCGGTCGACACCGTCTTGTCTTGCCTCTATCGCGTCCTTCTCCGTGTACAAGGCGACCCGAGGCGAGTGGAACTCGATGTTAGTGGGGATGATTGCCTCGGACCCGTACAAGAGAAAAAGGGGGTGCAGCCGGTCGACCGGTTAGGCGTGGTCCTGAGGATCCAGAGGACAGCCGGGAGCTCCTCGATCCAGCAGTTGGGTGACCTGACTAGTGGCGTCATGAGCCGGGGCTTGATGCTGGCCAGGATCAGGCCGTTTGCCCTCTCTTCCTGTTATTCGACTGTGGATGTGTGAAGGACGCCAAATCAAGCCGGATGCCTTGCTTGGCACAGAAACATGCTAACGCGCCCTTGGCAAAGTTTTTGTCGTTGTCGGTGATGATGCTATGGGGAACGCCTGCGGACCGTGATATCTTCGATGAACCGGACGGTCGGGGGGCTGTCCATCTTCTTGATCGGCCTAGGCTCGATCCATTTGGTGAACTTGTCAATGCCCACTAGCAGATGCATTATGCCGCCTCGTGCGGTCTTGAATGGACCCACCATGTCGAGCCTCCAGACGGCAAAGGGCTACGGAGGGTCATGGCCGACAGGTGGCTTTGCGTGCTAAAGCGCTGACAGCCCTCGCACTCGTCGACTAGCCGCTTGGCCTCCTCCTATGCGGTCCGCCAGTAGAACCCATGGAGGAAAGCCTCGTCCACCAAGGACCTAGAGGTGGCGTGGTGCCCGCACTTGCCCTGGTGGATGTCGAGGAGGTTATCCTGAACCCTTTTCGGCCTGACGCACCGCTGGAAGACGCCAGTGGTGCTGCGATGAACGAGCTCGCTGTCGATGATGCTGTAGGCCGGACCCCGGCGCTGGATTTGCCTGGTTGTAGCCTCGTCAGGAGGAAGATCTCCGTGTAGAATAAAAGCCAGGATGGGCTGGGCCCATGAGGGAGCCGAGATAGCGACCGGCTCGGGAGCCCCCAGGCCTGGGTGATCAGCCCCCGGGACTAGCTCGCCAGCCCACAGGGCGGAGATGGCGAGCGGGGCGTCGATTGTCATCATGACCACCATGGCGTCAGAGCCGGCCACTTCGGATGCGGCTGGTTGGATAGTTGGAGCCAGTGATGCTGGTTGGGTAGCCAGCGCTGATGTCGCCGGTAGAACAGCCGGAGTAGATGGAGCCAGTGGCGAAGATGCCTACGGAGCAACCGGATTTGCTGATGGAACGGAGCATCAGCCGGAACGAAGATGGACTCCGATTTTGGGGAGGGCTTGATCGACGGCTTGATAAGCCGTTCGAAGGAGACGCCGGCTGGGATGGCCAGCCGGGGGGAACCGATATTTGCTAGCGTATAGACCGCCTTAGTGTCCGCCCGCAGGATGTGGTGGAACTAACAGCCGTCAAAGGAGATGGTGAGTTGTTGGACGAGGAAGCGGTAGCTGGCCATGTTGGTGTCTCTGGCGTCCCATTCGCCAGAGACCTTCTACACCACGAGGTCGGAGTTGCTGAAATATAGGATGCGCTTGATGCCAATCTCCTTGGCAAGCCGGAGGCCATGGACGAGCGCCTCGTACTCAGCCACGATGTTGGAAGCGGCGAAGTGAATCTGGAGTGCGTACTTGAGTTGGTCACCCTTTAGAGAGGAGAGGACTATGCCCGCTCCCATTCCGGTCCTCATCTTCGAGCCATCAAAATGCATGCCCCAATGCATAGAGTCTAGGGAAGGCGGCACGAACTCGGTCTCCGCCCAATCAACGAGGAAGTTGGCCATCGCCTGCGACTTGATGGTGGTACATGACTTGTACTGGATTTCGTGGTCGGCAAGGGCGATGACCCATTTGGCGATCTGGCCGGTGGAGTCCCGGCCGCTCATGAACTCGCCGAGCGGGGCCGTGCTCACCACGACGATGGTGTGCTCCTGGAAGTATTGCTTGACCTTCTTGGCGGCGATGTAAGTGTCGTAGCACATCTTCTGGTAGTGTGGGTAGTTTGCTTGGAGGCGGAGAGGACCTCGCTGAGGTAGTAGATGAGGCGCTGGACCAGCAGCCCTCGTCCGACCACAATGTAGGCGAGCAAGGGTTCCTTCTTAGCTGGGGCGGCTAGGATAGGCGTGCTGGTGAGGGCCCGCTTGAACCCACGGAAGGCCTCGTCTACCTCATCGAGCCAATCGAACATGCCCGGCTTCTTCATGAGGCTATGGACCGGCTCGACTAGAGCCATCTTGTGAAGGAGCCCGTAGAGGGGCAGAGCCTTCTCTCCCAGCCAGCTGACGAACCGACTGAGCGAGGGGATGCAACCTATGAACTTCGGGATGTTGTGGAGCCAAGTCGGCTTGGGCATGCGCTTGATCAACCTGATCTTCTCGGGGTTAGCCTCGATGCCGCGAGTAGACACGAAGAAACATAGAAGTTGGCCGGCTAGGACGCCGAAGACGCACTTCTTCGGTTTGAGCTTGATCTTGTTTTCGTGCAGGTTCGCGAACATTTCTCGGAGATCGTCGAGGAGGCTGAAGTGCTTCTTGGTTTTGAGGACGATGTCGTCAACGTGGACGTGGATGCTCCTGCCTATCTGAGGTAGGAGACACTTCTACATGCAGTGCTGGAAGGTAGCGTCTGCATTGTTTAGGACGAAGGACATGGTGATGTAGCAGTAGGCCCCAAAGGGGGTGATGAATGAGGTCTTCAGCTGGACCTCCGGGTCCAGCTTGATCTCATGGTAGCCGGAGTAGGCGTCTAAGAAGGATAGCAGATCGCAACCGACCGTGGAGTCGATGACTTGATCGATCCGCGGCAGGGCGAACAGGTCCTTGGGGCATGCCTTGTTCAGGCTGGTGTAGTCGATGCACATGCGCCAAGTGTTTTTCTTCTTCAGCACCAGGACTGGGTTGGCCATCCAGTCCGGGTGGAAAATTTCCATGATGAAGTCGTCTACAAGCAGTCGGGCGATCTCTTCTCCTATAGTGCATCGCTTCTCCTCGGAGAAAAGGTGCAGGGGTTGCTTAATGCGTTTAGCGTCCGGCCAGACATGAAGCTTGTGCTCGGCGAACTTCGTCGGAACATGCTGCATGTCCTTAGGGGACCATGCAAAGATATACCGATTCTCATGGAGGAAGTCGACGAGCTCGCCTTCCTATTTGCTGTCGAGGCGGGATCCGATGGTGACGCACTGTGCGGGGTTGGCCGGGTCGAGCGGGACCTGCATGGTGTCCTTGGATGGCTGGAATTAGGTCTCGCTGACCGATTGCAATGGAGGAGCCGGCACGAGCAGCTGGCTGGCGGCAAGGGCCCCGAGCCGGTCGAGCTGCTGCTTCTCCTTGGCTATCTCTAGGGCCTCGGCCAGCCGGCTGCCATCTCGAGCGCACTCGATCGACATCTTGTAGTTTCCGGTGATGGTGATGATCCCCTTGGGACCCGATATCTTGAGCTTGAGGTAGGCGTAGTGGGGAACCGCCATGAACTTGACGAGAGCCATCCGGCCCAGCAGTGTGTGGTGGGGATTTGTCGAGGTCCACTACCTCGAACCATACGGTCTCACAGCGGAAGTGGTCGAGACCGCTGAAGAGGACGTCGAGCTAGATCTTTCCAATGGGGGAGCACGACTTTCCTAGCACGATGTCATGGAAGACCGTCCGGCTGGCCTGCGAATCTTCTACTTTCAGCCCCAGCTTGCGCATCGTGTAGAGGTACAAGATCTTGATGCTGCTGCCACCATCGATTAGCACCCACATAAATCGGTAGGTGCGTCTCTCGGAGGCAATGGTGGGGTCGAGGACCAGGGCATAGCTGTCGGGATTTGGCAGTACGACCGGGTGGTCAGCCCGGCTCCACGGGACCGGCTTCTATGACCAGTGCATGAACTGGGGAGTTGTCGGCATGGTGGCATTCACCTCATGGTGGATCTGGTGCTGAGCGTGCTTATCCATCACTTCACTGGTGAAGACGACATAACAACTGTCCTGGTTGGGGAACTGGCCTTGTAGGCAACCGTCGTTCTGGGCTGGTGCCGGAGCCGGCACCGGGGCGGCAGCTGGGGCCGGGGCCATTGCTGGAGCAGACGGAAGGTCGTCCCCCCGAGCTAGCCACTGTGAGAAGTTGCCCTGCCTGAGCGTGTGTGTGAAGGGCTTGGCCCGAGAGTGGTTCTTGTAGGGGAGGTCGGGCATCTACTCGAACATGAGCTTGGGCTGCCAGGCAGCCTTGCCGATGCACTAGCGCTGACTAGAAGGCTAGGCAGCCGACTCCTGCTCCTCGATGGTGGCGACCTGCCGGCTCCCGTAGTGGGAGTCGGGCTGGTCATTCTTGCGCTTGTTCTTCTACGGCTGCCGGTTGTCAGTAGCGGGTTGTGCCACCGCCGGCATCGGTGTCGCCTTGGAAGGAGGCGTCGTCTTGACCCGAATGGCGCAGTCGGCCATGGCATACTTGCCGCCTTGGTCATGAGCTCGGCCAGGGTAGCCGGCTCAGAGCATAGGAGCTTGTGCTTGAGGTGTGTGCCATCGCGACAACCTTTCATGAAGTACTGTATGGCATGTACCTCGTGCACCCCTTTGCAGGAGTTGTGGAGCTCGGTCCATCGGTGAGGTAGTCATGGAGGGACTTGTCTGGCCCCTACACGGCCGGGTCACTTGTAGGTGCCAGTGAAGTTGCGGACGAACGCCTCCTCGAAGTCCTTCCAAGTATTGATGATGTCGGCTGCCAGGCTGTTCAGCTAGGTGCAAGCCAAACTGATCAGCATGAGGGGGGCATAGCGGATGGCTACACGCTTGTTCCCCCTGGCGATGCCGACTACGGTGGTGTAGTCAATTAGCCAATCTTTAGGCTTGGCAGCCCCGTTCTACTTCGGGGTGTCCCGCGGAAGCGTGAAGCCGGGCGGGAACGGATCGTTGCGGATCCGAGGTCCGAAATATGCCGGGCCAATTGAGCCCTCCTCGATTGCGCGAGCTGGTCGATGCGGAGACGTGCGTCGTTGTCGTTGTGGGGACCCGCGGTCCGAGTCGGGTAGCGAGATCAAAGCGGACGGCCGGTGGGACACACCGTGTCAGCTCGTGCCACGGAGGTGGTGTGTGCCCGCGATCGTGCCAGCTACCGCCAGCCGGTGCCTCGTCGGGGCGGTTGCTGCGAGCCGGATTGTTGCTGTTCCGGCTGTTCACAGCCGGCTGCTCGTTTCCATGCAGCTGGGAGCGCTGACGGTTGCTTGCCTCGGGCCATCGGCCGGAGGCGCGAGGGGAGCAGGAGTACTGAGCCGACTCATGACCAGCAGTCCCAACGCCCTCGCCCTCGGGCCGGGGACCTTCGGAGGTGGCTCTACCGACGGTGAGGTGGTGTTGCTATGCGTCGGCGGTGCGAGGAGGTCCTTGATGTGACGCTCACGGGCGACACGCTCTTCGCCCTCCAAGGTAGCCAGATCCTCGTAGGCTACTTTGGCGTCCTGCAGTTTGGCCGTGGTGGTGTTTTAGATGGGCATGCTACCGCCGAGGATTTCTACGACCATGCGGCCGTAGTCGCGCACAGCCCCACGCCGGCTAGGCTCGGTGCTAGCCGGGGTGAGACCATAGGCAGAGGCGTACTCTCGCTGAGTGGCCCCCATGCGGCGCCATGCAGCCACGACGGCGCTGGCGTCCCCGAACAATAGGCGGGGAGCCGCCTCCAGCTCGGCCGTGAGGACGTCAGGGTTCGCCGTCGTAGCGATGGGGGTGCTCTGGCCTCGGAGGGACACGCCGAGCGGGTTAGAGGTGCCTATGCGGGCAGCAGCCACGTTGTCCTCAGCCTACGCGCGGCTAGAGGAGCTGGAGGAGACGATGTCCATCACTCCCACGTGGACGTGGGAGATGCTAGACTTTGTCGCAGTGAGTGTTCCCACGGACGTGGGCGGGTCGATGCAGTCGAGCACCTAGCTAGGGTACTCATCGATGACTGGTGTTTCAGCAAGGCTTAGCTTGCTAAAGCGCTGAGTGAGCGCGTCGATGTCAAGCGCGAGGTCGACAATGCTGCCCACAGGGCCTGCCGAAGCAAGCCCCACGAGCCTACGGTTTCACCTGGACATGCGGCGGCCGCAGGAGGTGGTTAAGGGTCCCACCCGGAGCGTGACTCCGGCCGGCGCCGCGTAAGGCCCCAAGGTGGGCGCCAACTATCGTCATTTTGTCAAGATAGAAGCCATGGGTAGGCTTATCGAAGGTGGTTGAGGCTGGAGGAAGCTGATGGGCTCCGGGAGTGGGATTAGGCACAAGCGGTGACTGACACATGATGTACCCATGTTCGGGGCCCTCCGTGGGAGGTAATGCCCCTAGTACTGCCTGATCTAGTTGATCAATGAGGAAAGACTACAACGGTGCTCCTTGTGCTGTGTCTAGAGGTGGAAGAAAGAGCAGCCAGCTCCCCTTCCTTTGCTAAGAGGGTGGCTGTGGAATGAGGTGTTCCTCTTTTGTGTGTGTGTTTTGGTCTATTTGTTGCTTGCCTTTGCATGGGGGACTCCAGCGGGTTTTATAGTATAACCCCCCGGATAACAATATGGATGGAAAGCCGCGAGAAGGCCCCAACTGGCAGCCTCTATAGCCAGCCATGGGGCCCCCGGCTGTAGGGTCTCATCGCTGGTAGGGCCCGTCGGCTGGGAGGTCTCATCGAGAGCCGGAGGGGTTAGTGGTATGACCGGCTACACTATAGTCATGCCAGGGAACTATAGTCATGTCGACCGGCTGCACTACAGTAGGTGCCAACAACGGCCACTTCATGACAAGGGTCGTCCTTCGGGGCATCGCTTTGTGGTAGTCGGCCTCGGTCAGTGGTACGACCGGCTGCACTATAGTCATGTCGGGGCAGGTAATGGAGTGGTTAGAGGCGTGGTGGAATTGTTGGAGACTCGGTCGCGGTCAGCTGAAGTCAGCGGCACTATTGCCTCCGCTGTAGGCATACGGGCGCTGACCGCCATCGAGATGGGGGGCACTGTTGCTGCGCACGCCTTTGCCATGGGATCCAAGGCACGGCCGACTAGGGGGGCAGGGGTCCTCGACCCTAGCCGACAAGCTTTATCGGAGCCGTCCAGGCGTAGCCGGTAGAACCCAGCCGGCATGGCGTAGCCGGCTGGGTACAATCTGGACTGTAGGGGGAGGCGGGCTCGCCCTTCAGTCGTTTCAGAAAGTTGGATTTGTGGGTCGTTTTAGGCTACCCAGGGGTTATCCCCCCGACATCCATGGCCTTGAAGGCGGCGAGGGAGGGGGAGCCCCTCCTAGTTTGGATCTCCCTCTATGTTCTCTTCTGTTTCGCATTCCTGTTTCTGGCCGAAAACCATTTCTTATATTCCTAGAGATTCGTAACTCCCATCGGACTGAAATGTTTGAGGGGGGATTTATCCAAAAATTAGCTTTCTTGCACCCAAAGGAGAGCTCCAACCGACCTACGAGGTGGCCACCCTTCACTAGGGCACGTTTGGGCCCTGGCCCGTGCCATGGTATGTTGTGCCTATCGTGGGCCTCCATTTGCATTGTTTCCAAAAATTTTAGACTTCGTTTGATATGTAAATTTTTCTAAAAAACAAACAAAAAATAGGAACTAGCACTAGGCACTGGATCAATAGGTTAGTCCAATAAATCATATAAATAGTTGCGAAATGTATCTGAAAGTAGTATAATATTGGCATGAAATAATCAAAAATTATAGATATGACAGAGACATATTAGTGGAGCAGAGGTAGTTGGCGGTCGAACCAATTCCCCCTAAAGTTATGTTCTTTGACAATACACTTCAAATGAAGATGAATTTCACACACACAATTCTGGAACCAGATATGAACACAACACATTAACATCAAAGAATTCAATACCTATCCATGAAATCCTAAAGACTACTCAGATCCTGAGGTGCATTTGACTCTCCGAGAGAATCCATTTAGTAAAAATTGTGTTGCATTTTGGAACAATGAACACCAAGATCCATTGACCTCAACAGTTTAAGAAAACCATGAACGTACAAACCATGTCTAAAACTAAAAGGCGATCAATTTATGCATGGTTGTTTATTTATACTTACTGTTCATGATATGGCCACATAAAGAATTCTCCTATTGGTAAGTTAAACAACATCTTGGCGACATAATCAATGGAAACCATGCGTGAGCCATTTTCTTTTAACAAAATGTCGTTTGCTAATTCGGGATCTATGAAATACACATGCACCCTTGATCTTCTCTGCATGGTAAATCCCCTGAGAGGAATATAGTACAATTAGCTTTTTTGTCATTTACAGCCTTGTATGGAGAAGTTGATAAGAGTTTATGAAGTACTTACAACATGAAGCATTTGACAAGAGTTGCAGCAAGCTCATCGAAGTTGAATAAGAGATGAAAGTCTTCGAATTCCACACTCATGGTACCTGGAACGTGAGAGAAATTATGACGGTCATAGTGCTATTCCACAATGTTAGTATCTTCTCCTTCTGACATTCTGTCCATGCAATATTTATGTAACTTGCGAGCACTACAATTGCACTCCTCCCAGAAATTGCCAACAAGGAATGGTTGGCCATGTTTGTACTCGCGTTTCTCATATGTTTCTACTTCCGTACTAGCAAGATCATTTTGAAGGTCTGCTTTAGACATGTGGTCAGAACCGGGATTATCCAGCCCTTCGAAAACCTTATTGTTAATCTTGGTATGGCCGATGATTCCTTGTAGAAGGAGGCTCTTGGTCATATCCCTCCTCCCTCTTCGGAGGCCCAACATCTTGTGTGCAACCCTACTCCCTTGTGTCTTCTTAGCTGAAGCACTTCCTGTCTAACGTCTAGTTTCGTGAACGACATGCTGCTGAGAAGCATGTGAAGGTACTATGGACTGCTGAACACATGATGTCGTTGTGGCAGACTGCTCAGTTGTAGTGCCATAGTCGATGAACTGATGAGTAGCCATTCACGCTGGTGCCAACGTGTCGTCATGTTGATGCTGCTGTGACAGCGTGTTGGTTTGCTGAGCAGGTAGTGTTGACACATCAGTATGCTTATCAGGCGGCTGCAAATCACTAGAATGATGGGCAGGTGGTTCCTAACTTTTGGAGTGCTTAACAGGTGGTCCCGGACTTTCGACGTTCTTAGCAGGCGGTTCCAGACATTCAGACTCCTTAGCACGTGGTTCGGTTGGGTTTATCTGGTGAGCATGCAGTGCCGATGTGCTTGGACTTCCTACTTCAATGGCCAGCATCTGAACCGATGATAAGTCTTCAACAATTGTAGGCCTTGCCACAAGATGCTCACGATGGGACGATAACCCGACATCTATGGCAGGAAGTCGGTCGGGATGATCATAGGGTGATGCCTTGGGCATCTGATTCCCAAGAGTAGGTTCATCAGGGGAATCACACAAGATCAGATCTGGCGATATGATAGTCACTGGTTCGGGGGTGACATTGGTTGCTTTTGGGGGGGTGGTGGAGGGGGCTCATCTAGGAAGTATATTTCTTTCCGTGGCAATTGTATATGATTTAACAGTGTTTCTTCCATGGTCCTCTGCTCAGCATGGTCCTATAGGACATTCTTCAGGGGAAAATCGTTGAATCCACGCTTTATTTCAGTCAGGTAGCACTCCACACAACCCTCCTTCAATGGCACATTGTCCAATAGGCGACCCTCGTATGAGTCAGGGTTGTAAGCCCATGCTGTTGCACATTTTAAAGAACCATCATAATCTGTAAGCACGACCCTCACTCTCTCCCCATGTCCATATAGATCAGATATAGCACCATCATGTCTAGCTGCAACAACATTGTCGCTGGGGTCAGCCGATGCATAGCCACTATTGTGCGGTGTTGCCATACAATACGTGGCATCATCCATGCCAACACACCCTTGCGTCTCCTGGCTAGCTCTCATCATTAGAGTCTTCTGCTACATATATGACTCCTCAACTTCCTTTCGAACTACATGAAACATGTCCCTCTTAATCTTTTCGCGCAAGTCTCTCTGCCTATAATCCCTCCTAGCTTTTTTCATGCTGAGCCTCTCTTATTTCCTTAGTGAGAAGTCCCTCTTGTGTGGGATATTGACCCCAATACCCCTAGCACGGAGAGGGGGCTCTTTGGTAGTCAGAGACTCGAATAGAATGTCACATGGCCCTAAGTTCCTGTACAACCTTCTAGTGTTTTTAGAAGCCTTTGCCATCACATCATATAGTTCTTGGTCTCCTGAGTTTTCAAAGTGATAAGAACCGTCTCCATGCCTCTTTGCATGTGCCCGCAATTAGTCCTGAACACGAGTGCCCATAATTTCACTAAAGGTCGGGTTGCCACCTGTAGCTACTACTTCTTTTTCCTACTGCTCCCATATTGGTTTCATCTCGTAGTATCTAGCCACACCCATACGGTGTGTGTGTGTGTGTTCTTCTTCTAAAGTTCTGATTGCATGGCACTCCACTTAATAAACTCATCATTGGATGTAACCCTTTTGAATTCTGTCCAATCTTCCTTTGTGATTTCGGGGTACGAGGGGATTGGGTCCTTGCCTTGACTCAAGAACTTATTGGACAACACATGCTTCTAGTTTCCCCAAGCATCCCTGGACTTATTCAGTTTAGCGTGTTCCACCTGTGCTCTCCACTCTCAGGATCATTGAAGTGTGCCATGATCTTATAGACCATCCTCTGCCATGTTTTTGTATCATCCTTTCGAAACCCCGGCAGATTAATGTTGAGCCCTGCCCTGCCAACAAATCCACACACACTCTTGAATCTCGTGCATGCTTTATTAGTTTTAGATGGATCCCAAGACTTCAAATCGATGTCAGTTACTTCGTATACACCTTTAGGATAGTGTGTGGGCTTTCTTGGAGCGTTGTTCCGTCTCTTGACCGAATGGGTGATTGTGGCAGCTCTATCCCGTTCATCATTTCTTGATACACGATCATCTATTACAGACATGTCGGATTTGGAATCAAATGAAGATACATTGCCAGAAGTATGACTGTCATTATTGCTAATAATCATCTACAGAGTACACATGCGAAATTCAGAAAAGGGTGATAATCATAAAAAATGTAGCAGCTTGGAACCTAGCTGTCTAAACATGGCATGTGATCACTTGGAAATGTATGTCTAATCTATTCATTTAGTGTGACTCGTGCGCACATGATATGTAAATTCACTAATAAATAATTGGAACAAATACGACTTATATCTTAGAAGCTAGATGCTGAACATAAAATGCTCACCATTATTTTATAATCATTTTGGGGACAAACGAAACAAAATAGGAAAAGGGATCGCAAGATAATAGCCCTCACCGTGATGAAGGGAAACAACTAACCGTTTTTGGTGTGCAAATTTCTCAAGAGAGGTGAGGGTATATAATTGATATGCTCGCCGACGGCGGGCAAGCAAATGAAGACGGCGAGGCATGGGCAGTCGTGTGTTCGGAGCGGCGGTGAAGGGTAGGGTTGACGCCGAGAAGCGGGTACACAGCTAGGTTGAGCACGACGGCGCCGGAAAGAGTTCTAGTGTGGATCTAGGGGTCAAGAGGGGGAGGGAGCTAGTTGTCGATAGAGTTTGGGTAAAATACGCAGACATATGAGAGAAATAGGGGAGGGCGTAGGTTTAGGGGAGGGGTGGGGTGCATGTTGGTGGCTTCGATGAAAAGGGTGAAAAAAGATTGCCCTCTGCCCGTGGAAAAAACTTTGCAAACGGTTTCATATCGTAATCCGTGTGCACAAGCAGCACAAATCTGTTCGAAATGAAAACCTGAAAACATTGAAATGTAGACATGACCTCATCGTTTTGTCTCGAAAATTTTCCCACGGTATGCAGCTATCTTTCTACCCTAATATTGATTTTCTCGCACATTTTTGGGCTCGCAAGCTATATTTAAGCCATTTTTTGCATTTACAGGGCATTTATTGCATATAAACCAAATCCCAAATACAACAGCGTGTCTAGACTAGATGTTTAAGGACCATCGTTCGAAATGGATGAATCCTACAGCGCAGATGCACGATCCGTGTGGTTTGGGTTTTGTCTAATCAGAAAGCAGGACTCACTTTGCGTGCGTTACGTTTCATAGGCCATGGTTTCGAAAGCACACGGTTCTAGTTAACAAACCGTGTGCTATTCATCCATGCAGAAAAGTCATATTTTCATTTCAAATGAATTTGGGACACCATCATTTTACCTCAAATTATTTTCATCCGCAGATAATCAACTATTAGCACCTATATTGATTTCCGGCCGCATTTCATGACTTATTTGCTAATTTGAAGACATTTTTCCACCATCACGGGGATTGTTAATAACTTAATTGGAGGAAAAGCAGATGCATTACGAATATTACAAAATGGGTGTCTCGGCGTGGCATGATGTGAACACCCCATGCAAAATATTGGTAATGTCTGGCGGAAGTTGTGATGGCCTTCCCATTGAAAACAGATGCATCTCGCACGAAGGATCATCGGTAAGAAAAAGTAGAGTTGGCATTTCGAACTCCAATCGGTGTCAATCTCATCCTTTCGCCTTGCTTTTTTCCATGATATGCAAACATCATTGTAGTCCAAATATTAATTTTATGGTGTATTACATGTCTCATTTGCTATATCTAATTCATATTTTTGCTGTTATCATGTTAATTAGTTCATATAAATAAAATATCACAACATGAATTACCTATGGATGGTGGCAAATAATTTCTTACAAGCCATATCTGAGTCACTTTGCACGATTTTCATCATTGTGCAACGAATGAGAAGAATTGTCAAGTATTTCGGAGGGGAGATGTGTCCACCTAAATAAATGTCAGTAATTTAATTACAAGGAATGCAGATGGACTCAGAAAATAATGAAAAATGGTGTGTCATTGTGGCGTGACCTCGAGACACCACGGAAATTTTTGATAAAATTTGGCAAAAGCTACAATGATCATAGCATCTGAGTAGAAGGATCATTGTTCCAAGGGGAGAAGTGGCAAATTGAACTCGTATCGACGGAGTCTTCATTGCCTCTCCGCCAAATTTTATCCCATGGTAGTCAATCATAATTATACGCCAGGTTTGATTTTCCAACGCATTTTTGGGCTCGTTCGATATTTTTTAGCATTTTTTATCATTTATGGGGCATTCATTGCATATAAATCAAATCCCAAATTCAAAAGTGATTATTAACGAGAGGTATAGGGACCACCATTTGATATGGGTGAATCCTACGGAGCAGATCCATGATCCGCGTGGTTTGGCTTTTGTCCAATCAGAAAGCAAGACTCACGTTGCACACACTAGGTTTCATAGGCCGCGGTTTAGAAAGCAGACAGTTCTAGTTAACGAGTCGTGTGCTATTTGTTCATGCACAATAGTCATATTTTCATTTCCAATGAATTTCGGACTTCATCAGTTCATGTGGAATTATTTTCACCAGCAGACAATCAACTATTAGCCCTTATATTGATTTCCGACCACATTTCATCACTTGTTTGCTAATTTGAAGACATTTTTTCCACCAACATGGGGCTTGTTAGTCATTTAATTGGAGGAAATGCAAATGTATTACGAATATTAGAAAAATGGATGTGTCACCGTGGCATGATGTGAAGACCCGTTGTCAAAAATTGGTAATGTCTGGCGGAATTGTGATGGCCTGCCCTTTGAAAACGAATGCGTCTCGCACAAAGGATCATGGTTGACACAAAGTAGAGTTGGCATTTCGGACACCAATTGGTGTCAATCTCATCCATTAGCCTTGGATTTTTCCATGGTATGCAAACATCATTGTACTCCGAATATTGATATTCTCGTGGATTACATATCTTATTTGAGATATCTAAGACATATTTTTACAGTTACCATGTTAATTAGTTCTTATAAATAAAATACCACAACATGAATTACCTATGGATGGTGGCAAATAATCTCTTACAAGCCATATCTGAGTCACTTTGCACGATTTTCATCATTGTGCAACGAATGAGAAGAATTGTCAAGTATTTCGGAGGGGAGATGTGTCCACATAAATAAATGTCAGTAATTTAATTACAAGGAATGCAGATGGACTCAGAAAAGAATGAAAAATGGTGTGTCATTGTGGCGTGACCTCGATACACCACGGAAATTTTTGATAAAATTTGGCAAAAGCTACAATGATCATAGCATCTGAGTAGAAGGACCATCGTTCCAAGGGGAGAAGTGGCAAATTGAACTCGTATCGACGGAGTCTTCATTGCCTCTCCGCCAAATTTTATGCCATGGTAGTCAATCATAATTATACGCCAGGTTTGATTTTCCAACGCATTTTTGGGCTCGTTCGATATTTTTCAGCATTTTTCATCATTTATGGGGCATTCATTGCATATAAATCAAATCCCAAATTCAACAGTGATTATTAATGAGA
The DNA here is from genome assembly GCA_022496015.1 of Hordeum marinum. Taxonomy (NCBI): domain Eukaryota; kingdom Viridiplantae; phylum Streptophyta; class Magnoliopsida; order Poales; family Poaceae; genus Hordeum; species Hordeum marinum. The sequence goes on along the minus strand of JAAAWK010000401.1, from coordinate 532,205 downwards.
GGTATAGGGACCACCGTTTGATATGGGTGAATCCTACGGAGCAGATCCATGATCCGCGTGGTTTGGCTTTTGTCCAATCAGAAAGCAAGACTCACGTTGCACACACTAGGTTTCATAGGCCGCGGTTTAGAAAGCAGACAGTTCTAGTTAACGAGCCGTGTGCTATTTGTTCATGCACAATAGTCATATTTTCATTTCCAATGAATTTCGGACTTCATCAGTTCATCTTGAATTATTTTCACCAGCAGACAATCAACTATTAGCCCCTATATTGATTTCCGACCACATTTCATCACTTGTTTGCTAATTTGAAGACATTTTTTCCACCAACATGGGGCTTGTTAGTCATTTAATTGGAGGAAATGCAGATGTATTATGAATATTAGAAAAATGGATGTGTCACCGTGGCATGATGTGAAGACCCGTTGTCAAAAATTGGTAATGTCTGGCGGAATGTTGATGGCCTGCCCTTTGAAAACGAATGCGTCTCGCACAAAGGATCATGGTTTACACAAAGTAGAGTTAGCATTTCGGACACCAATTGGTGTCAATCTCATCCATTAGCCTTGGATTTTTCCATGGTATGCAAACATCATTGTACTCCGAATATTGATATTCTCGTGGATTACATATCTTATTTGATATATCTAACACATATTTTTACGGTTACCATGTTAATTAGTTCTTATAAATAAAATACCACAACATGAATTACCTATGGATGGTGGCAAATAATCTCTTACAAGCCATATCTGAGTCACTTTGCACGATTTTCATCATTGTGCAACGAATGAGAAGAATTGTCAAGTATTTCGGAGGGGAGATGTATCCACGTAAATAAATGTCAGTAATTTAATTACAAGGAATGCAGATGGACTCAGAAAATCATGAAAAATGGATTGTCATTGTGGCGTGACCTCGAGACACCACGGAAATTTTTGATAAAATTTGGCAAAAGCTACAATGATCATAGCATCTGAGTAGAAGGATCATCGTTCCAAGGGGAGAAGTGGCAAATTGAACTCCTATCGACGGAGTCTTCATTGCCTCTCCGCCAAATTTTATCCCATGGTAGTCAATCATAATTATACGCCAGGTTTGATTTTCCAACGCATTTTTGGGCTCGTTCGATATTTTTCAGCATTTTTCATCATTTATGGGGCATTCATTGCATATAAATCAAATCCCAAATTCAACAGTGATTATTAATGAGAGGTATAGGGACCACCATTTGATATGGGTGAATCCTACGGAGCAGATCCATGATCCGCGTGGTTTGGCTTTTGTCCAATCAGAAAGCAAGACTCACGTTGCACACACTAGGTTTCATAGGCCGCGGTTTAGAAAGCAGACAGTTCTAGTTAACGAGTCGTGTGCTATTTGTTCATGCACAATAGTCATATTTTCATTTCCAATGAATTTCGGACTTCATCAGTTCATGTGGAATTATTTTCACCAGCAGACAACCAACTATTAGCCCTTATATTGATTTCCGACCACATTTCATCACTTGTTTGCTAATTTGAAGACATTTTTTCCACCAACATGGGGCTTGTTAGTCATTTAATTGGAGGAAATGCAAATGTATTACGAATATTAGAAAAATGGATGTGTCACCGTGGCATGATGTGAAGACCCGTTGTCAAAAATTGGTAATGTCTGGCGGAATTGTGATGGCCTGCCCTTTGAAAACGAATGCGTCTCGCACAAAGGATCATGGTTGACACAAAGTAGAGTTGGCATTTCGGACACCAATTGGTGTCAATCTCATCCATTAGCCTTGGATTTTTCCATGGTATGCAAACATCATTGTACTCCGAATATTGATATTCTCGTGGATTACATATCTTATTTGAGATATCTAAGACATATTTTTACAGTTACCATGTTAATTAGTTCTTATAAATAAAATACCACAACATGAATTACCTATGGATGGTGGCAAATAATCTCTTACAAGCCATATCTGAGTCACTTTGCACGATTTTCATCATTGTGCAACGAATGAGAAGAATTGTCAAGTATTTCGGAGGGGAGATGTGTCCACATAAATAAATGTCAGTAATTTAATTACAAGGAATGCAGATGGACTCAGAAAAGAATGAAAAATGGTGTGTCATTGTGGCGTGACCTCGATACACCACGGAAATTTTTGATAAAATTTGGCAAAAGCTACAATGATCATAGCATCTGAGTAGAAGGACCATCGTTCCAAGGGGAGAAGTGGCAAATTGAACTCGTATCGACGGAGTCTTCATTGCCTCTCCGCCAAATTTTATGCCATGGTAGTCAATCATAATTATACGCCAGGTTTGATTTTCCAACGCATTTTTGGGCTCGTTCGATATTTTTCAGCATTTTTCATCATTTATGGGGCATTCATTGCATATAAATCAAATCCCAAATTCAACAGTGATTATTAATGAGAGGTATAGGGACCACCGTTTGATATGGGTGAATCCTACGGAGCAGATCCATGATCCGCGTGGTTTGGCTTTTGTCCAATCAGAAAGCAAGACTCACGTTGCACACACTAGGTTTCATAGGCCGCGGTTTAGAAAGCAGACAGTTCTAGTTAACGAGCCGTGTGCTATTTGTTCATGCACAATAGTCATATTTTCATTTCCAATGAATTTCGGACTTCATCAGTTCATCTTGAATTATTTTCACCAGCAGACAATCAACTATTAGCCCCTATATTGATTTCCGACCACATTTCATCACTTGTTTGCTAATTTGAAGACATTTTTTCCACCAACATGGGGCTTGTTAGTCATTTAATTGGAGGAAATGCAGATGTATTATGAATATTAGAAAAATGGATGTGTCACCGTGGCATGATGTGAAGACCCGTTGTCAAAAATTGGTAATGTCTGGCGGAATGTTGATGGCCTGCCCTTTGAAAACGAATGCGTCTCGCACAAAGGATCATGGTTTACACAAAGTAGAGTTAGCATTTCGGACACCAATTGGTGTCAATCTCATCCATTAGCCTTGGATTTTTCCATGGTATGCAAACATCATTGTACTCCGAATATTGATATTCTTGTGGATTACATATCTTATTTGATATATCTAACACATATTTTTACGGTTACCATGTTAATTAGTTCTTATAAATAAAATACCACAACATGAATTACCTATGGATGGTGGCAAATAATCTCTTACAAGCCATATCTGAGTCACTTTGCACGATTTTCATCATTGTGCAACGAATGAGAAGAATTGTCAAGTATTTCGGAGGGGAGATGTATCCACGTAAATAAATGTCAGTAATTTAATTACAAGGAATGCAGATGGACTCAGAAAATCATGAAAAATGGTGTGTCATTGTGGCGTGACCTCGAGACACCACGGAAATTTTTGATAAAATTTGGCAAAAGCTACAATGATCATAGCATCTGAGTAGAAGGATCATCGTTCCAAGGGGAGAAGTGGCAAATTGAACTCCTATCGACGGAGTCTTCATTGCCTCTCCGCCAAATTTTATCCCATGGTAGTCAATCATAATTATACGCCAGGTTTGATTTTCCAACGCATTTTTGGGCTCGTTCGATATTTTTCAGCATTTTTCATCATTTATGGGGCATTCATTGCATATAAATCAAATCCCAAATTCAACAGTGATTATTAATGAGAGGTATAGGGACCACCGTTTGATATGGCTGGATCCTACGGAGCAGATCCATGATCCGCGTGGTTTGGGTTTTGTCCAATCAGAAAGCAAGACTCACGTTGCACACACTAGGTTTCATAGGCCGCGGTTTAGAAAGCAGACAGTTCTAGTTAACGAGCCGTGTGCTATTTGTTCATGCACAACAGTCATATTTTCATTTCCAATGAATTTCGGACTTCATCAGTTCATCTCGAATTATTTTCACCAGCAGACAATCAACTATTAGCCCCTATATTGATTTCCGACCACATTTCATCACTTGTTTGCTAATTTGAAGACATTTTTTCCACCAACATGGGGCTTGTTAGTCATTTAATTGGAGGAAATGCAGATGTATTACGAATATTAGAAAAATGGATGTGTCACCGTGGCATGATGTGAAGACCCATTGTCAAAAATTGGTAATGTCTGGCGGAATTGTGATGGCCTGCCCTTTGAAAACGAATGCGTCTCGCACAAAGGATCATGGTTTACACAAAGTAGAGTTGGCTTTTCGGAGACCAATTGGTGTCAATCTCATCCATTAGCCTTGGATTTTTCCATGGTATGCAAACATCATTGTACTCCGAATATTGATATTCTCGTGGATTACATATCTTATTTGATATATCTAAGACATATTTTTACAGTTACCATGTTAATTAGTTCTTATAAATAAAATACCACAACATGAATTACCTATGGATGGTGGCAAATAATCTCTTACAAGCCATATCTGAGTCACTTTACAAGATTTTCATCATTGTGCAATGAATGAGAAGAATTGTCAAGTATTTCGGAGGGGAGATGTGTCCACGTAAATAAATGTCAGTAATTTAATTACAAGGAATGCAGATGGACTCTGAAAATCATGAAAAATGGTGTGTCATTGTGGCGTAACCTCGAGACACCACGGAAATTTTTGATAAAATTTGGCAAAAGCTACAATGATCATAGCATCTGAGTAGAAGGATCATCGTTCCAAGGGGAGAAGTGGCAAATTGAACTCCTATCGACGGAGTCTTCATTGCCTCTCCGCCAAATTTTATCCCATGGTAGTCAATCATAATTATACGCCAGGTTTGATTTTCCAACGCATTTTTGGGCTCGTTCGATATTTTTCAGCATTTTTCATCATTTATGGGGCATTCATTGCATATAAATCAAATCCCAAATTCAATAGTGATTATTAAGGAGAGGTATAGGGACCACCATTTGATATGGGTGAATCCTACGGAGCAGATCCATGATCCGCGTGGTTTGGGTTTTGTCCAATCAGAAAGCAAGACTCACGTTGCACACACTAGGTTTCATAGGCCGCGGTTTAGAAAGCAGACAGTTCTAGTTAACGAGCCGTGTGCTATTTGTTCATGCACAACAGTCATATTTTCATTTCCAATGAATTTCGGACTTCATCAGTTCATCTTGAATTATTTTCACCAGCAGACAATCAACTATTAGCCCCTATATTGATTTCCGACCACATTTCATCACTTGTTTGCTAATTTGAAGACATTTTTTCCACCAACATGGGGCTTGTTAGTCATTTAATTGGAGGAAATGCAGATGTATTACGAATATTAGAAAAATGGATGTGTCACCGTGGCATGATGTGAAGACCCGTTGTCAAAAATTGGTAATGTCTGGCGGAATTGTGATGGCCTGCCCTTTGAAAACGAATGCGTCTCGCACAAAGGATCATGGTTTACACAAAGTAGAGTTGGCATTTCGGACACCAATTGGTGTCAATCTCATCCATTAGCCTTGGATTTTTCCATGGTATGCAAACATCATTGTACTCCGAATATTGATATTCTCGTGGATTACATATCTTATTTGATATATCTAAGACATATTTTTACAGTTACCATGTTAATTAGTTCTTATAAATAAAATACCACAACATGAATTACCTATGGATGGTGGCAAATAATCTCTTACAAGCCATACCTGAGTCACTTTGCACGATTTTCATCATTGTGCAACGAATGAGAAGAATTGTCAAGTATTTCGGAGGGGAGATGTGTCCACGTAAATAAATGTCAGTAATTTAATTACAAGGAATGCAGATGGACTCAGAAAATCATGAAAAATGGTGTGTCATTGTGGCATGACCTCGAGACACCACGGAAATTTTTGATAAAATTTGGCAAAATCTACAATGATCATAGCATCTGAGTAGAAGGATCATCGTTCCAAGGGGAGAAGTGGCAAAATGAACTCCTATCGACGGAGTCTTCATTGCCTCTCCGCCAAATTTTATCCCATGGTAGTCAATCATAATTATACGCCAGGTTTGATTTTCCAACGCATTTTTGGGCTCGTTCGATATTTTTCAGCATTTTTCATCATTTATGGGGCATTCATTGCATATAAATCAAATCCCAAATTCAACAGTGATTATTAATGAGAGGTATAGGGACCACCGTTTGATATGGGTGAATCCTACGGAGCAGATCCATGATCCGCGTGGTTTGGCTTTTGTCCAATCAGAAAGCAAGACTCACGTTGCACACACTAGGTTTCATAGGCCGCGGTTTAGAAAGCAGACAGTTCTAGTTAACGAGCCGTGTGCTATTTGTTCATGCACAATAGTCATATTTTCATTTCCAATGAATTTCGGACTTCATCAGTTCATCTTGAATTATTTTCACCAGCAGACAATCAACTATTAGCCCCTATATTGATTTCCGAGCACATTTCATCACTTGTTTGCTAATTTGAAGACATTTTTCCCACCAACATGGGGCTTGTTAGTCATTTAATTGGAGGAAATGCAGATGTATTACGAATATTAGAAAAATGGATGTGTCACCGTGGCATGATGTGAAGACCCGTTGTCAAAATTTGGTAATGTCTGGCGGAATTGTGATGGCCTGCCCTTTGAAAACGAATGCGTCTCGCACAAAGGATCATGGTTTACACAAAGTAGAGTTGGCATTTCGGACACCAATTGGTGTCAATCTCATCCATTAGCCTTGGATTTTTCCATGGTATGCAAACATCATTGTACTCCGAATATTGATATTCTCGTGGATTACATATCTTATTTGATATATCTAACACATATTTTTACGGTTACCATGTTAATTAGTTCTTATAAATAAAATACCACAACATGAATTACCTATGGATGGTGGCAAATAATCTCTTACAAGCCATATCTGAGTCACTTTGCACGATTTTCATCATTGTGCAACGAATGAGAAGAATTGTCAAGTATTTCGGAGGGGAGATGTATCCACGTAAATAAATGTCAGTAATTTAATTACGAGGAATGCAGATGGACTCAGAAAATCATGAAAAATGGTGTGTCATTGTGGCGTGACCTCGAGACACCACGGAAATTTTTGATAAAATTTGGCAAAAGCTACAATGATCATAGCATTTGAGTAGAAGGATCATCGTTCCAAGGGGAGAAGTGGCAAATTGAACTCCTATCGACGGAGTCTTCATTGCCTCTCCGCCAAATTTTATCCCATGGTAGTCAATCATAATTATACGCCAGGTTTGATTTTCCAACGCATTTTTGGGCTCGTTCGATCTTTTTCAGCATTTTTCATCATTTATGGGGCATTCATTGCATATAAATCAAATCCCAAATTCAACAGTGATTATTAATGAGAGGTATAGGGACCACCGTTTGATATGGCTGGATCCTACGGAGCAGATCCATGATCCGCGTGGTTTGGGTTTTGTCCAATCAGAAAGCAAGACTCACGTTGCACACACTAGGTTTCATAGGCCGCGGTTTAGAAAGCAGACAGTTCTAGTTAACGAGCCGTGTGCTATTTGTTCATGCACAACAGTCATATTTTCATTTCCAATGAATTTTGGACTTCATCAGTTCATCTCGAATTATTTTCACCAGCAGACAATCAACTATTAGCCCCTATATTGATTTCCGACCACATTTCATCACTTGTTTGCTAATTTGAAGACATTTTTTCCACCAACATGTGGCGTGTTAGTCATTTAATTGGAGGAAATGCAGATGTATTACGAATATTAGAAAAATGGATGTGTCACCATGGCATGATGTGAAGACCCGTTGTCAAAAATTGGTAATGTCTGGCGGAATTGTGATGGCCTGCCCTTTGAAAACGAATGCGTCTCGCACAAAGGATCATGGTTTACACAAAGTAGAGTTGGCATTTCGGAGACCAATTGGTGTCAATCTCATCCATTAGCCTTGGATTTTTCCATGGTATGCAAACATCATTGTACTCCGAATATTGATATTCTCGTGGATTACATATCTTATTTGATAAGACATATTTTTACAGTTACCATGTTAATTAGTTCTTATAAATAAAATACCACAACATGAATTACCTATGGATGGTGGCAAATAATCTCTTACAAGCCATATCTGAGTCACTTTACACGATTTTCATCATTGTGCAACGAATGAGAAGAATTGTCAAGTATTTCGGAGGGGAGATCCACGTAAATAAATGTCAGTAATTTAATTACAAGGAATGCAGATGGACTCAGAAAATCATGAAAAATGGTGTGTCATTGTGGCGTGACCTCGAGACACCACGGAAATTTTTGATAAAATTTGGCAAAAGCTACAATGATCATAGCATCTGAGTAGAAGGATCATCGTTCCAAGGGGAGAAGTGGCAAATTGAACTCCTATCGACGGAGTCTTCATTGCCTCTCCGCCAAATTTTATCCCATGGTAGTCAATCATAATTATACGCCAGGTTTGATTTTCCAACGCATTTTTGGGCTCGTTCGATATTTTTCAGCATTTTTCATCATTTATGGGGCATTCATTGCATATAAATCAAATCCCAAATTCAATAGTGATTATTAAGGAGAGGTATAGGGACCACCGTTTGATATGGGTGAATCCTACGGAGCAGATCCATGATCCGCGTGGTTTGGGTTTTGTCCAATCAGAAAGCAAGACTCACGTTGCACACACTAGGTTTCATAGGCCGCGGTTTAGAAAGCAGACAGTTCTAGTTAACGAGCCGTGTGCTATTTGTTCATGCACAACAGTCATATTGTCATTTCCAATGAATTTCGGACTTCATCAGTTCATCTTGAATTATTTTCACCAGCAGACAATCAACTATTATCCCCTATATTGATTTCCGACCACATTTCATCACTTGTTTGCTAATTTGAAGACATTTTTCCCACCAACATGGGGCTTGTTAGTCATTTAATTGGAGGAAATGCAGATGTATTACGAATATTAGAAAAATGGATGTGTCACCGTGGCATGATGTGAAGACCCGTTGTCAAAATTTGGTAATGTCTGGCGGAATTGTGATGGCCTGCCCTTTGAAAACGAATGCGTCTCGCACAAAGGATCATGGTTTACACAAAGTAGAGTTGGCATTTCGGACACCAATTGGTGTCAATCTCATCCATTAGCCTTGGATTTTTCCATGGTATGCAAACATCATTGTACTCCGAATATTGATATTCTCGTGGATTACATATCTTATTTGATATATCTAAGACATATTTTTACAGTTACCATGTTAATTAGTTCTTATAAATAAAATACCACAACATGAATTACCTATGGATGGTGGCAAATAATCTCTTACAAGCCATATCTGAGTCACTTTGCACGATTTTCATCATTGTGCAACGAATGAGAAGAATTGTCAAGTATTTCGGAGGGGAGATGTGTCCACGTAAATAAATGTCAGTAATTTAATTACAAGGAATGCAGATGGACTCAGAAAATCATGAAAAATGGTGTGTCATTGTGGCATGACCTCGAGACACCACGGAAATTTTTGATAAAATTTGGCAAAATCTAGAATGATCATAGCATCTGAGTAGAAGGATCATCGTTCCAAGGGGAGAAGTGGCAAAATGAACTCCTATCGACGGAGTCTTCATTGCCTCTCCGCCAAATTTTATCCCATGGTAGTCAATCATAATTATACGCCTCATGCATTCTACGAAGTGGTGGGTTACTACCTCATGCATTCTACTCAACTACAAGAATTTCAATAACACTACGGGAGGGATATGTTGAATGATGTCACTACATGCAATAAAAACATAGGTATGAAATCGATGGTCAAGGTGAACTTGCCTGTACTGTTGATGAAGATAAAATATCGTTCTCAGAAATAACTTGATAGACTATTCGTCACTCTCCGATGAAATCTATAATCAAGCATTGCATACTTATAAGCAATCATACTAACAATCAGTTCTAACAATCAAAAGTAACACAAAACAAAAGCAACAAGGTTGATGGAAGAAATACTTAAGACAAAGTTGAAACACAAAACTCCAACAATTTCAAAAGTAACACAAAATCCAAAACAAAGTAAAATATAATAAAATATTTTTGTAACTATTTTTCTAGAAAAAATGAATCACTTTTGAAAGACAACTAGAACTATAAAAACAACCTTCTAAACAATATAACTGTTTGCCTAATGAACTTAACTACAAGCACAACCATAAACTAAGAGAAAACAAATTATGAAACAACTTAGTTAACAGAAAGTAATTAAATAAAATCTTTATTACAAAACAGAATTAAGTCATCTAAAACTTTGTGAAAATAATTTCTATGAAAAACTAAATTGTTTTATAAGACATTACCTAATGATTAAGGATATAGTTTTCCTATCATAATAGAGCAAAAATAAATTATTTTATTAACAAAACATTACTTAACAGAAAGGTATTACTACAAATTTTATTTGAAAACAGAATCTAATTATATAAACTTTGTTGGAATAAGCTATTACTAACTAGTTTGTTTATCACAAATTAAACCTATTTGAAAATGTATAGTGTTCCTATAACAACATGGTAGTAAACTAAGCAAATTATTTTTATTTTAACAACAAGTAATTCACCTAAAGTTTAACTAACAGAATATACTAAATCAAATATATAATTAACTCAGATTTAAACTAACAAAATAAAACTAATTAAACTATATTAACAAACTAAACAGATTCTGTTTCTAGTTAAAACCCTAATAAATTTTATTTCAAAAATTCTCAAACTCTGCCTAATGATAACTAAGATCACTAGTGACAAGTAGGAAAAAGAATCATTCAAAAATTCATTTTAGAACTCAAGATATTCAGAAAACAAAATTTAAATCAAATCTGTCCAAATTCAAATTGAATTATTAAAACATAGTCAAATTTGGTATTCACAGAAACTAGACGAAATTTGTGATCTAATGCAAAAGAAATCAATTGAAAACAATTAAAAACATAAAAGTTATAAGCAAAACAAATCTGAAACTATTCTGGAAACAGAAATTAAATCAGAAATGAAAATACGTTTCTAACGGACAGGTGGGCTACGTGTCGCTCTCTGGTTGGCTACGGATGTGAGCGTGCGGGCGAATACGAGCGGGTGACCGACGCCTAGAAGAAAACGATTCGCGGTTTTATAGGTTCTAATCTGGATCGTCAGATCCAGATCAGACGGGGAGAGGGGTGGTGGAGCTCACCGCGGTGGTGGGTCGCCGGCGAGGGCTTCTCCGGCGAGGCCGAGGCGTAGTGGTCGATGTGGGCGGCGCTCCGGTGGTCCTCCGGCGACGGCGAGGGCACTAGTCGATGGCGGCGAGTACGGCGAGCACGTTGGTGGCGTCAGTGAGGCTCGGGGGTGATGGATGCGACGGGCACGAGCTCGGGAGTGGTTCGGTGGAAGTGGAGCTCCGGCAAGGGTGGGGTTATGGCGTTCTAGAGGCGGTTGAGCACGGGTAAGGGATGGAGTGGTGCGCACAGGTGAGAGGAGATCGGTGGTGCGCTCGGGAGAGGACGGGGAGGTCGGAGACGGGCGCTAGGTTGAAAAAGGTGCGGCGGCAACCGAAAGCTCCGGCGAGCTATTCCGGCAAGATGGTGGCTCGGAGGGAGGGGGAAGCAAGGGGAATTAGTGTGGGAGAGGGGTGGGTACTTATAGGGGCAGTGCGGGGTAGGGGGAGTAAAGGAGGGAGGGGTCCGCGGCGAGGGGATCCGGCGACGGCGTCGGGCGCGTGGGAGGAGGAAGGCGACCGAGCGACGATTTTGGTCGGGCGCGTGGGTCCCGCTGGTCAGAGAGAGAAAGAGGGAGACGTAGTCAGCGGGCGACCGTTATGAAATGAATTCGGCTTTAAAGGCTGTGGGCCGGCCGTTTAATACAAAACCGTTACCGTTTCTATTTAATGTTTTTCCAGAGCGTTTCAAAAACCTTTAAAGCATTCCAATAAATTCCAAATATAGTCAAATTTTACATCAGAATTAACAGAATAATAAAAGCCATTTAATGGACATTTTTATTCTGGCAGTTGAATATATTAGAAAAAATCATTTTTTTAGAAAATGCCTTAATTGGCTTTATTTACTTTTGCAAATATTTTTCAAATAATTTTTTTGGGTTTGATGATTCAAAAACTTCACAAATTACCCCCTGGCTTGGAGTGTCATGTTACTCCTTTCAAACTTTTGTCCGGGGTTTGAATACTTCGAAAATTTTGAATAGGGACCAAATATGAAATGGATTTTCAAAATAATCCAGAGGTTTTCAAAAGCTCTTTCAATTCCTTCTTTTAAACTTCCAACTCATATTTCTTAAAATTTGAGGAAGTCATATTATCCTCTCTCATGAAAATCATTGAGTTGCATAAAGTTTTCTAAATTTGAAATATTTTCAAAATGGAAATTCAAATCATTTTCAAATCCCTTTTCATTTCTTTAAATGGAAGAAGTCATGTCATCTTCACTCTAGGGTTTTGTGATGAAATGAATTTGAATTCCTGGTGATCAAAATGCAGATTGAAAATTTTGGGAAAGTCATTTCATTCCCTCTCATCAAACTTTCAAAATTTTCAAAAGTTTCAAATTGCACTCACTTTCAATCATTCAAGCAAACAAACAATCATTCTATAATTATTATAACATTCCAAAATTTGGGATGTTACAAATCTACCACACTTAAAATGAATCTCTTCCTCGAGATTCGAAAAGGCAAAAAAGAAAAGGTTAGGGTTTGGGATCTTCTAACAAATCCATTTACCAAAGAGGTGAGGGGTCTTTCAAAAAAACTCCATTGACCTGGAAATGTGGGTCTACCACACTTGAAATGAGAATTACTGGTCCTTCAAAATCTTGACAGTCCTATGGTGCATCTGTCTATTCACATTCTTCACAGCATCTTCCTTGGTGATGATCTTCGGTTATATCAAAATCTTGTGTCCTCACAACAAGGTGTACTTCCTCCAATACTGGGTCTTCTTAACTGACAGGTCTCGCGTTCATTCTAAATAACTTATCGAAGATCTCATGGTGGTCTACCATTAGTGGTTATCCTGAAGTGAAATGGGTCTTGGCTTCATTCCTCACCGTAAAAATTCCTACGTGTGACAGCAACTGTCATGTACAAGGGTTTCATCCTACCATTCTAAGGCTTTAAACAAAAGCTTCAAAGAACGTCGTCTCTTTACTATGGGTAAGTCACTCATATTTACCAATCCGAATAGCAAGAGAATGATAAGAGTAAGTCATCATGGTGGCCAAACCATGTCGCACTGAAATCATTACCTTGTATAAGGTTTAGTGAATCTCGTATTCTAACACTTGGGCTTCCTCACTAGCGTTGCAGAAAATTTCTCTTGTCAACGAACAAAGTTCGTATAAATCCATTGATTCTGCAAGCTAAGCAAAAACATCTATCGTTTCTTCACAATTCTCAGGTTATCGTATGCTCCTAAGAAAACGTTTGCGGATCAGTCGTAGCTTCTTCCAAATTTCTTCCTTCACAAGATGGGGCTTGATCCTTATCAATCGTGATGGTCTGTGAGTTGTGGTTTCACTTGAATCCTTGAATAGCTTCATCTCACCCGTGGGGTTACTATCGTTCCATATACCAGCATTACCTTCAGTTCACTACACCATACCCTTGAGGTAACAAATCACAGACTTACTCTTGTCTAAATTCCACTCTGCAGAATCCATTTTCGTTTCCATTGGTCTGTTTAACCTTCAAAAGTACTTTGTCACAAGGTTACCCTTCTCATAGTTTTGAGGAGGTTTCACATTCTCTTCAACTGCATTCACTTATCCAAACTCCTTAATTCGGGGAAGGTACCTGTGGTTACTACCACACTTAAAATGAAATGCACTCAGGTCTGTTTTGACCAAAATTTTCTCTCGTATCCTCAAAAATTGGTCGGAGACTATTGCTCTTAGAATGGCAACTCATATAATTTAACACAGGAGAGTCATGACATCATAAATTCCATTGATCTCATGACTTTTATTACAAACACTAAGACTTCCGTTACATAACTTCATTCTCTTCTTAAAATTCCAAAATACTTTATTACAAGTGTTGCCATCCACATACTTTGGTATGGGTCAGTTTCACTCCCAACTTTATTCCTTTATCCCCTCTTGGAGATATTTTAGTACCACTGGAACTTTGCGATGTGCTCCTTGAAATCACCCATCTTCTCCTTGATCAGGGTGGACTTGAGCTTCATCTCCATCATCTCCGTGTGCACCTCTTGCAGGTATTCCTGAGTATGACGGAGTCTTGCTTCAAGTATTTCTCCAATATGGCGTATGGCTTCCATGGCAGCTTCACTAACCGCGTCAAAGAAAATAGCTTGTGGTACACGAGATATGTAAAAGTATCATCCAGTAGTCTTTGGGCAAACTCCCTTTGCACGGTGAAGGTGTACCTCCACATACCAAAGTTTCACTCCATTATCCATGAATGGGTAGCCTTTGTAGACTGCATCTCCTTCAAGATGGATGTGCTTCATCATATCCTTCAGGATCCTTGGGTAGTCATGATCACTGGTCAGTGTCATGATTGTTTCCGGGCCTTTGAGGAAAGACTCATAAAGGGTGGTCATCTGCGTGTGTCAGAAAAGGTACTCAGAATTGACATATGTCTCGACTTGGGTAAACATCCATGTTATTCAAAATCAAACTTCAATTTCACTTTCCAACATCTTTAGAGAGTATTGTCATCCTTAAAACAAATGGATTATCCATTACATAACCTCAAAGGATAAGAGTGCTACCTATTACATTTATTACTTCCGAACTCAAACTACTCATGCTTAGCATTGTTCTCTGGGCAGGTATAGGAGTAGGGTCATGTCTTCTTGCACCGAAAACAGATGATTTCTGACAAATCTCGGGGCTTCTTGATGTTGGTGCTTGTTCCTTGGGTTCTTGATTCCTTTCTTGGGTACTTATCGGCATAGTGGCCCATATCCTTACACTTGTAACATCTAATATGACTCAGGTCCTTCTGTTCAGGGGCTCGTCTCTTCCTAAGGTTCTTTGTTCCAATCAAAACTTCAATTTCCCGTGGATCAAACTCCACTTCTTCTGTCGGGAAATTTCCCAGATACTCTTTTCTTTCCTTCGTACAGTCCTGTGAGAAATGTCCTTCTTCTCCACAAGAATAGCAGGCATTGGAGTAAAATCTAGTTAGGCCTTCTCCATCAGGGTCTTCAATATCTTCCTTCATCACAAGTTCTTCTGACTTTCCTTTGAAGGCTTCCTTCATGGCTTTCTTCTGCTGTTTGATGACTTCTTGTACCTTGGGGTACACTTGGCATTGAGCAGGGTAGTGATTGGTTCCTTCACACAAAAAACATGTCACTTGCCCAGTTGGGCATTCCTCTGCAGGGTGTTTCTCTTCACAGTAAGGGCATCCATCCTTGTGTTCTTCTTGGGTGTGTCCTATCTCTCCACATATCTTGCAGGCACAAATCTTCTTCACAACTTTGCCACGGGGCTTCTGGGTGTTGGTAACAACATGGGATCCTTGCAAAGTCATCTTGAATTCTTCCCAAGTGATTGATTCCTGCCTATGCATCTTCCACCAATTCGCAGCACCTTCTGCAAAGTACCGAAGAGCATATTGGACCATCTCGTTCCTTGCAACAAGTTTACTCCTTAGGTGATCCTCCATGTTCTGAATCCATTCTTCTGTCTCTAACCGAGTCATTGATCCAGAATACACGAGTCTAGCTTCATTCGTCATCTATTGGGGTCAAGGTTTTGGGGATGAGATGGGTAAGGGAGAGAAAGGAGGGGATACACACAATACAAACAATGGTTTTGAAAATAGATTTTTGTTGTGGCTGTCAAAAATAAAACTTGCACACAATGACAGCGCACAATTCATCGTATCTAACGTAAGTATACAACAAGGGTTTGGTCTTCTAGGGTCATAACATCTTGGAAAAATTCTTCATGGTCTTCCATTTCTTCAGGTCTGTATAGTCTTCAATCCTTTTGTAGCTCTTCCATAATGGAATACATCTTTGTCGGAGTTGGTCAACAGTTGTCCGATATCTTGTCCTTCTTGGAGGGCTTCAGTTGATCCTTCGTGTGGCCAAGGGGAAAAGGTATTTTCTAACTTTTTGATAAAACTCAGAAGAGAGGAGAAGTAAAAGATATTTTGAAAACAAAATTTTCGAGAAATAATTTCCTAAGGCTTTCCAGTTTCTAGGGTCACGTCCTACAGTCAACATGTGCTCCGATACCATTTCTGTAACGACCCGACTCAAAACGAGTCAAGCCTCTGTGTTTTCTGTGCCATCCCTGGATCAGTATGCTGGCACACACAGTACATCAATGTATATATCAAAGTGCAATCACATGTAAATAGCGTAAAACTGATATATACCTTAAAATAGCAGCGGATACAGTCAACGGGAGTGGAGTCCCAATAACACCAACGGCAAGTTAAGTGCGGACCGTAACCCTGAATCGTACTCTTACCCGTCGTAGAAGAGTATCTGCAACATAAGACGTTGCAGCCGTGTAGGTCAGCATTTTGAATATGCTGGCAAGATCACCATAGAAAAACAGAAGCATAAAGACTATTCTATATGCAAAGGCTTTGTGGCTCTGTGTCTGAGTTTTTGCGTAAAAGCTGATTTTATTTTCCTACAACAAAGGAATATCAGGAATTTCACTATAGAGTTACCTATCATGACATGGTTCTGCCAACCAATGTCTCAATGCCCATAAGTATCATTAAGTTGCCCACAATTAGTTATCAGTCCAGTGTTGAGAGTTCAGAGATAGATCCAAGTCTAGAAGCTCAAATTGTCCGTAACCGGGGACACGGCTAATCGATTAGGTTTAACTCTGCAGAGTGTTGTGTACTTTACCCACAAGATTCTTTCCCTCCTGGTAAGTCCTCGCACTGCCTGGTGTTTGAGAACAGGATGAAAGAAACATGGTCTTTCAGAGTGCTTCCCTGACTGTCCGACAGTGCCCATCCCAATCCTAACGTCGACTACATCTCGTAGCACTGCCCAGCAGAGTCACAACAAAGATCAACCAAGCCAGAGCCCATAATGACCTGTGGCTACACAGGTAAGCTTCCGGGCATGAAGTATTCATCCTTCTCTTTGAGTCTGGGTGAAGCTTTCCGCAAGATGTCATGGCGCTTCTCCATGCATCCCGGCCACTCACTGGTTTCTCCAGGGTGCCCAATCAACCATCCTTCACCCAGTAGTGTGTATTGAAAACTTGTCTTCTCGAGTCTTGAAGTCTTGAGGTCTTGAAGATGCAGGACTTGAAGATGTCTTCATGAAGTCGTCGTTTTGACGTGGAGTCCTTCTTCACACCACTCACGAACACTCATACCAGACCCCGTATACTTTAGCATAGCATTGCACTAACTAGCGTTCCCGGGGCTTTAGTAACCAGTGGTGGGTTCCTACCTCATGCATTCTACTCAACTACAAGAATTTCAATAACACTACGGGAGGGATATGTTGAATGATGTCACTACATGCAATAAAAACATAGGTATGAAATAGATGGTCAAGGTGAACTTGCATGTACTGTTGATGAAGATAAGATATCGCTCTCAGAAATAACTTGATAGACTATTCGTCACTCTCCGATGAAATCTATAATCAAGCATTGCATACTTATAAGCAATCATACTAACAATCAGTTCTAACAATCAAAAGTAACACAAAACAAAAGCAACAAGGTTGATGGAAGAAATACCTAATACAAAGTTGAAACACAAAACTCCAACAATTTCAAAAGTAACACAAAACCCAAAACAAAGTAAAATATAATAAAATATTTTTGTAACTATTTTTCTAGAAAAAATGAATCACTTTTGAAAGACAACTAGAACTATAAAAACAACCTTCTAAACAATATAAGTGTTTGCCTAATGAACTTAACTACAAGCACAACCATAAACTAAGAGAAAACAAATTATGAAACAACTTAGTTAACCGAAAGTAATTAAATAAAATCTTTATTACAAAACAGAATTAAGTCATCTAAAACTTTGTGAAAATAATTTCTATGAAAAACTAAATTGTTTTATAAGACATTACCTAATGATTAAGGATATAGTTTTCCTATCATAATAGAGCAAAAATAAATTATTTTATTAACAAAACATTACTTAACAGAAAGGTATTACTACAAATTTTATTTGAAAACAGAATCTAATTATATAAACTTTGTTGGAATAAGCTATTACTAACTAGTTTGTTTATCACAAATTAAACCTATTTGAAAATGTATAGTGTTCCTATAACAACATAGTAGTAAACTAAGCAAATTATTTTTATTTTAACAACAAGTAATTCACCTAAAGTTTAACTAACAGAATATACTAAATCAAATATATAATTAACTCAGATTTAAACTAACAAAATAAAACTAATTAAACTATATTAACAAACTAAACAGATTCTGTTTCTAGTTAAAACCCTAATAAATTTTATTTCAAAAATTCTCAAACTCTTCCTAATGATAACTAAGATCACTAGTGACAAGTAGGAAAAAGAATCATTCAAAAATTCATTTTAGAACTCAAGATATTCAGAAAACAAAATTTAAATCAAATCTGTCCAAATTCAAATTGAATTATTCAAACATAGTCAAATTTGGTATTCACAGAAACTAGACGAAATTTGTGATCTAATGCAAAAGAAATCAATTGAAAACAATTAAAAACATAAAAGTTATAAGGAAAACAAATCTGAAACTATTCTGGAAACAGAAATTAAATCAGAAATGAAAATACGTTTCTAACGGACAGGTGGGCTACGTGTCGCTCTCTGGTTGGCTACGGATGTGAGCGTGCGGGTGAATACGAGCGGGTGACCGACTCCTATAAGAAAATGATTCGCGGTTTTATAGGTTCTAATCTGGATCGTCAGATCCAGATCGGGCGGGGAGAGGGGTGGTGAAGCTCACCGCGGTGGTGGGTCGCCGGCGAGGGCTTCTCCGGCGAGGCCGAGGCGTAGTGGTCGATGTGGGCGGCGCTCCGGTGGTCCTTCAGCGACGGCGAGGGCACTAGTCGACGGCGGCGAGTACGGCGAGCACGTTGGTGGCGTCAGTGAGGCTCGGGGGTGATGGATGCGACGGGCACGAGCTCGGGAGTGGTTCGGTTGAAGTGGAGCTCCGGCGAGGGTGGGGTTACGGCGTTCCAGAGGCGGTTGAGCACGGGTAAGGGATGGAGTGGTGCGCACAGGCGAGAGGAGATCGGTGGTGCGCTCGGGAGACGACGGGGAGGTCGGAGACGGGCGCTAGGTTGAAAAAGGTGCGGCGGCAACCGAAAGCTCCGGCGAGCTATTCCGGGAAGATGGGGGCTCGGAGGGAGGGGGAAGCAAGAGGAATGAGTGCGGGAGAGGGGTGGGTACTTATAGGGGCAGTGCGGGGTAGGGGGAGTAAAGGAGGGAGGGGTCCGCGGCGAGGGGATCCGGCGACGGCGTCGGGCGCGTGGGAGGAGGAAGGCGACCGAGCGACGGTTTCGGTCGGGCGCGTGGGTCCCGCTGGTCAGAGAGAGAAAGAGGGAGACGTAGTCAGCGGGCGACCGTTATGAAATGAATTCGGCTTTAAAGGCTGTGGGCCGGCCGTTTAATAAAAACCGTTACCGTTTCTATTTAATATTTTTCCAGAGCGTTTCAAAAACCTTTAAAGCATTCGACTAAATTCCAAATATAGTCAAGTTTTATATCAAAATTAACAGAATAATAAATGCCATTTAATAGACATTTTTATTCTGGCAGTTGAATATATTAAAAAAATCATTTTTTTTAGAAAATGCCTTAATTGGCTTTATTTACTTTTGCAAATATTTTTCAAATAATTTTTTTGGGTTTGATGATTCAAAAACTTCAAAAATTACCCCCTGGCTTTGAGTGTCATGTTACTCCTTTCAAATTTTTGTCAGGGGTTTTAATACTTTGAAAATTTTGAATAGGGACCAAATATGAAATGGATTTTCAAAATAATCCAGAGGTTTTCAAAAGCTCTTTCAATTCCTTCTTTTAAACTTCCAACTCATATTTCTTAAAATTTGAGGAAGTCATATTATCCTCTCTCATGAAAATCATTGAGTTGCATAAAGTTTTCTGAATTTGAAATATTTTCAAAATGGAAATTCAAATCATTTTCAAATCCCTTTTCATTTCTTTAAATGGAAGAAGTCATGTCATCTTCACTCTAGGGTTGTGTGATGAAATGAATTTGAATTCCTGGTGATCAAAATGCAGATTGAAAATTTTGGGAAAGTCATTTCATACCCTCTCATCAAACTTTCAAAATTTTCAAAAGTTTCAAATTGCACTCACTTTCAATCATTCAAGCAAACAAACAATCATTCTATAATTATTATAACATTCCAAAATTTGGGATGTTACATTTAATTACAAGGAATGCAGATGGACTCAAAAAATCATGAAAAATGGTGTGTCATTGTGGCGTGACCTCGAGACACCACGGAAATTTTTGATAAAATTTGGCAAAAGCTACAATGATCATAGCATCTGAGTAGAAGGATCATCGTTCCAAGGGGAGAAGTGGCAAATTGAACTCCTATCGACGGAGTCTTCCTTGCCTCTCCGCCAAATTTTATCCCATGGTAGTCAATCATAATTATACGCCAGGTTTGATTTTCCAACGCATTTTTGGGCTCGTTCGATATTTTTCAGCATTTTCATCATTTATGGGGCATTCATTGCATATAAATCAAATCCCAAATTCAAAAGTGATTATTAACGAGAGGTATAGGGACCACCATTTGATATGGGTGAATCCTATGGAGCAGATCCATGATCCGCGTGGTTTGGCTTTTGTCCAATCAGAAAGCAAGACTCACGTTGCACACACTAGGTTTCATAGGCCGCGGTTTAGAAAGCAAACAGTTCTAGTTAACGAGCCGTGTGCTATTTGTTCATGCACAACAGTCATATTTTCATTTCCAATGAATTTCGGACTTCATCAGTTCATCTCGAATTATTTTCACCAGCAGACAATCAACTATTAGCCCCTATATTGATTTCCGACCACATTTCATCACTTGTTTGCTAATTTGAAGACATTTTTTCCGCCAACATGGGGCTTGTTAGTCATTTAATTGGAGGAAATGTAGATGTATTACGAATATTAGAAAAATGGATGTGTCACCGTGGCATGATGTGAAGACCCGTTGTCAAAAATTGGTAATGTCTGGCGGAATTGTGATGGCCTGCCCTTTGAAAACGAATGCGTCTCGCACAAAGGATCATGGTTTACACAAAGTAGAGTTGGCATTTCGGACACCAATTGGTGTCAATCTCATCCATTAGCCTTGGATTTTTCCATGGTATGCAAACATCATTGTACTCCGAATATTGATATTCTCGTGGATTACATATCTTATTTGATATATCTAAGACATATTTTTACAGTTACCATGTTAATTAGTTCTTATAAATAAAATACCACAACATGAATTACCTATGGATGGTGGCAAATAATCTCTTACAAGCCATATCTGAGTCACTTTGCACGATTTTCATCATTGTGCAACGAATGAGAAGAATTGTCAAGTATTTCGGAGGGGAGATGTGTCCACGTAAATAAATGTCAGTAATTTAATTACAAGGAATGGAGATGGACTCAGAAAATCATGAAAAATGGTGTGTCATTGTGGCGTGACCTCGAGACACCACGGAAATTTTTGATAAAATTTGGCAAAAGCTACAATGATCATAGCATCTGAGTAGAAGGATCATCGTTCCAAGGGGAGAAGTGGCAAATTGAACTCGTATCGACGGAGTCTTCATTGCCTCTTTCCAATGCATTTTTGGGCTCGTTCGATATTTTTCAGCATTTTTTATCATTTATGGGGCATTCGTTGCATATAAATCAAATCCCAAATTCAACAGTGATTATTAACGAGAGGTATAGGGACCACCATCTGATATGGGTGAATCCTACGGAGCAGATCCATGATCCGCGTGGTTTGGGTTTTGTACAATCATAAAGCAAGACTCACGTTGCACACACTAGGTTTCATAGGCCGCGGTTTAGAAAGCAGACAGTTCTAGTTAACGAGCCGTGTGCTATTTGTTCATGCACAACAGTCATATTTTCATTTCCAATGAATTTCGGACTTCATCAGTTCATCTCGAATTATTTTCACCAGCAGACAATCAACTATTCGCCCCTATATTGATTTCCGACCACATTTCATCACTTGTTTGCTAATTTGAAGCCATTTTTTCCACCAACATGGGGCTTGTTAGTCATTTAATTGGAGGAAATGCAGATGTATTACGAATATTAGAAAAATGGATGTGTCACCGTGGCATGATTGGAAGACCCGTTGTCAAAAATTGGTAATGTTTGGCGGAATTGTGATGGCCTGCCCTTCGAAAACGAATGCGTCTCGCACAAAGGATCATGGTTTACACAAAGTAGAGTTGGCATTGTGGACACCAATTGGTGTCAATCTCATCCATTAGCCTTGGATTTTTCCATGGTATGCAAACATCATTGTACTCCGAATATTGATATTCTCGTGGATTTGATATCTTATTTGATATATCTAAGACATATTTTTACAGTTACCATGTTAATTAGTTCTTATAAATAAAATACCACAACATGAATTAAGTGTGGATGGTGGCAAAGAATCTCTTAGAAATCATGTGTGTCTCTCTTTGCATGATTTTCGTCATCTTGCAGCGAGTGAGAAGAATTGTCAAGCATTTCGAACGGGATATGTGTGCACATAAATAAATGTCAGTAATTTAATTATAGGAAATGCAAATGGACACAAAAAATCATGAAAATCGGTGTGTCTCGTGGCGTGATCTCGAGACACCAGAGAAATTTTTTGGTCAAATTTGGCAAAAGCGACAATGATCGCTATTTGGAAAGCCTATGATCTGAGTAGAAGGATCATTATTCCAAGGGGAAAAGTGGAAAATCGAACTCCAATCGATTATGTCTTCATCGCCTCTCCTCCAAATTTAATCCCACGATAGTCAACCATAATTATATGCAAGGTTTGATTTTCTGGTGCATGTTTGGGCTCGTTCAATATTTTACACCATTTATTTAATTTATGGGGCATTTATTGCATATAAATAAAATCCCAACTTCAACAACGGCTATTGACGAGAGGCATAAGGACCGCAGCTCAATCTGGGAGAATCCTACGATGCGGATGCACGATCTGTGTGGTTTGGGTTTTGTCCAATCAGAAAGCAGGACTCATGTTGCGCGCACTAGGTTTCATAGGCCGTAGTTTAGAAAGCACATGGTTCTAGTTAACAAACCGTGTGCTATTTGTCCATGCAGAATAGTCATATTTTCATTTCAAATGAATTTGAGACACCATCATTTCGCCTTGAATTATTTTCACCTGCAGACAATCAACTATTATCCCATGTATTGATTTTCGGCCGTGTCGGTGCACTAGAGTTTTGGGCTCTCCAATGCCCCTTACTCCTGCATGGGTAGTAGTAGCCACCCTGGCGATGGGGCCCATCAGGGACTTGCTAGATACAAGCATAGAAGAATCAAAACCCCCGACAAGACCTTGTCGGGATGACCATCGAATTCGCAAGCAAAGACAGAACCCTAGCAAGCCCCGGCAAGGCCGCGCCAGCGCATAGGCCAGGTGTCATTCCGCCTGGGCACATGTTGCGGCGTCAGCACTGGAGAGGGCTAAGCGGTGCCAATGGGACGGGGCCCTATCCCGACCCACAGACGGACAAAGATGCCTGACGGTGCATTAAATGCACCTGTCCTACTACGTCAGTGTTAGGTATGATAGCACTGTAGGTCTATACACCCCATGTACACACTATATGCCACTGTTGGGATCCCCTTCAGAGTATAAAAGGAGGCCTAGGGCGATACGATAGAGGACTTCTAGATTTTTAGACCCTTGGACCTTTAGACTTGGGACCTTCTAGCTCGCGCATGTGGCAGCTGCTCACAGCGCTCCTGTAGCTAGAACCCGAAGAGAACTCTATATACAACCAAGGAGGCGTAGGGTTTTACGCATCCTTGCGTCCCGAACCTGGGTAAAATCCCCGCGTGTTGTTCGTCAGACCTACTCTTTGTGCGAGCCTTCTCCCGCATCGAACCGAAAGGAGTCCCTCCGAGCCCATAGGTTCTCGTTCCCCACGACATCTTTGGCGCGCCAGGTAGGAGACAAGATAGGTCGCATGAACCTGTTCTGGTGATCAGCGCACTAGTTCCTTCACACTCATCATCGCCAGGGCCCCCAAGAAGAAGGGCATGTCGGCGGTTGGCCCATCTGTGTCTGTTGTCCCTGTATCTGCACAGACAGTCGAAGGAATGGACGTGCGAGGGGGAGGAGGCGGAGGTTCAGAGCTTCCACAACCCTCCAGTGATCAAGGCCAAGCAAGCGGTGACGCCCGCCGTAGAGACGTCCATGGCGGCAGCGGGAACCCCCGCACTGCTAGGTCTCAGGACGGAGTTATACCGCCTGCGGGTGGTAAGGCAAACTTCGGGGGCGGGAGGGTGTCGTCCAGGACGCCCACGCCGACACCTACGTCGTGACCCTCTCAGGACGCGTGCAAGGAGACACGCCACGACGCCGACGACTCTCAACATCCCCATGGAAAAGCTCCTGTGCACCACTCCCAAGGTGCGCAGGACCGATATGCTCGCCAACAGCCTAGCGCAAGTGGCGTACCATCACGGGATCACGACGGTGCTCCTTCTAACACAGTTAGAAGTCAGAGCACTTCGCGTTCCTCGCGCCATTCATTGCCGAACACGTCGAAAGAAGCAATGGCGCGAGCACAACTACTCCTAAACTTCCCTCCTTCTGCAGA
Organism: Hordeum marinum; assembly: GCA_022496015.1. NCBI lineage: Eukaryota > Viridiplantae > Streptophyta > Magnoliopsida > Poales > Poaceae > Hordeum > Hordeum marinum. The sequence goes on along the minus strand of JAAAWK010000401.1, from coordinate 507,456 downwards.
GAAGCTCGACAAATGAAGAGCCACCATTCAGAGCCTCCTTAGCCTCGCAGATAAGTTTCGATCCACCGAGCCGGCTCATGCCTGTGGCGAGAAGAACGGAGGCGGCGCGACCTTGGTGCACTCTCCTCCACATCAACAACGTCGGTCACTAACTCGACGGACCGACACTTACAATGGCTACTCAAGGGCGTCGTCTAGCCCACGGACACGCCGCGACCAGCATCAAGTTCTTCATGAACGGGGCAAGGAAGACGCTTGGACTGCAATCGAGCGGCAACGGGAAGCACGCCTTCAGTTTGATAGGCGCGCGGGGCCCACTGTAGACAAGTCTACGCCAGGGTATCCTGCCAGCCTACCTTATGAGGTAGGTTGTCCAGCATTTACCCGTGAGTTGTGGCTAGTCCAATGGCCCAAATCCCGCACATTCAAGATAGAGGTCCCGGAGCAGTATGACGGCAAGACTCACCCATCGGAGTTCCTGAGCATCAACACCATTATGGTGCAAGCTGCTGGGGGTCGCGATGACAAGATACTCGCCGACTACTTCTCGTTGGTGCTCAAGCCCAATGTCAGGTCGTCGTTGATGCACGTGCCGGAGAATTCCATCGCGTCCTGGGCAGACTTGCGCCAGGAGTTTGTTGGCACTTTTACTGGAGGCCACCAAGTTCCTGGACAAGAAAGTGATGTACACATCATCCCTCAGAAGGAGGGCGAAACTTTGCACAAGTACATCCAAAGGTTCAGTCGCATGCACCACAACATATTAGATGTTCATCTTGCCGATTAGCGCGTTCCATCAAAACATGCGCAACCGTAGGATGCAAGAAGAGCTGGCGATGAACAGGGACAAGGATGTTGCCGAGCTTTATGCTCTGGCAGACAAATGTGCTCGGGCTGAAGAAGGGAGGAGACTCCCCGACGAAGACATTGGCACACGGGTCGACTCTAAAGATGAAGACACCGCCATCCTGGTAAAGAAGGGCTAGCGGCGGAACAAGAAACGCAAGGGCAAGGTCGTGCTTGCCATCGATGGATCCGGCAACCCAGTATAGCCAAGAAAGGCAAGGTTGGTGACCCCGGCAACGAAGTTGCCGGGTGCGCCTCCTTCCATGCTATGGCGGCAGCCAACAAGCCAGAAGGCTCTGACAAGCAGTATTGCAAGATCCATCACACCAAAGGCCATGACCTCCAAGACTGCCTGCAACTTGAGCAGCTTGACGAGAAGTAAAAATCCGAGTACGAGAGACGAGACAAGGAGAAAGGCCAGGATGGTGCTGAAGGGTCTAGCAAGAAGTGCGTTGGCCGAGGCAGTTGCCACGGCAAGCCCAAGCAACAAAAAGACTGGCCCACACACAGCTGCGACAAGCAAGAAGGTGATGATGATGACATCGAAGAGGACAACGAATCTAGCGATCATGATTTCCACAAGGCTACAGAGATGTTGTGCATCGAGGAAGGTGCCTCTTCACATTCCTCTCACCGCCAACTTAAATAGTGGGCACACAAGGTAAACATGGCAGAGCCCTCTATTGGTGCCCAGAGACCTGAAATGGTCCAACACTCCTATCATCTTCGACGACGAGGATCACAATGATCGCATAACTGCGGTTGGGTGCCTGCCGTTGTTGGTTTCGCCAACAATTCGCAACCTCAAGGTGACAAAGATGCTAGTCAATAGTGGGGCCATCCTGAACCTGATCTCGCCTGATGTCATCTAGAGGCTGCAAATTCCTGATAAGAATCTCTAGCCGACATGCACTTTCCAAGGGGTCAATTCAGGGAGAACTCAGCCGAAGGGCAAGATCACGCTGCTGGTGACATTTGGCAGTCATATCAATTTCAGAACAGAGAAGATCGTCTTTGACATCTCCAAGATCTCGTTGGCATACAACGACATCCTTGGTCGCCTAGTAGTGGTCAAGTTCATGGCGGCCACCCACTTCACGTACAATGTGCTGAAGATGCCCGGGCCAATGAGCGTCATCATGATCAACTCCGACAAGAAAAGCGCACTTATTTGCGCTGACCAACTCTACCGGGGGAAAGTTGCAACACCTGCCGCCAAGGCACTTGCTCCTGCCAATGAAGCTCCCAGGGGGAAGAAGACCGACAAGGCCTTTGGCGCACATTCCGGCAAGCGCACCTCCTCGGGGTGCTGCGGTCCCATTTACGATGTGCGAGAGAGCTCCACGGGAAAGAGCAAGAAGTCCAAGGAAGCTTCTCTAGAGACCAATAAGGTGCCCACCAAGGAGGATTGCATGGGCGGGGAACCTTCACCATAAGTTCCACCCTCGATGACAAATAGGAAAGCGCGCTCGTCGCATTCCAGCGGGCGAATGTCGATGTATTTGCATGGCAACTATCGGATATCCCAGTGGTCCCAGGATAGTGATTGAGCACCACATTGTCATCTACCCGCACGCATGGCCCGCCAAACATAAGGTCCGGAAGCAAGCTTTGGAGCGGCAACAGTTTATTCCCAAAGAGATCAAGAAGTTAGAAGCGACTGACTTGATCAGAGGAGTACTCCATCAAACGTGGTTGGCCAATCCAGTTGTAGTGTGCAACGAGAATGGATAATGGAGGTTGTGCACTGACATTAACAAAGTCTTCCCCAAAGATATTTTTCCCTTGCCAAGCATCGACTAGATTGTAGAATCCACTGTCGACTGCAACTTGTTATCTTTCCTTGACGCCTATTCCGGCTGTCACCCAATTTTCATGGCCCATGAAGACGAGGAGAAGACCACATTTATCACCCCATGCGGTACGTATTGCTTTTTGCGTATGCCTTTCGGGTTGAAAAGTGCTAGTTCTACATTTACAAGAGCGGTCTAGATTGGTTTTGAGCCCCATCTACATATAGATATGGAGGCTTATATGGATGACGCTGTGGTCAAAACCAAAGACAAGGCTACGCTCATATCAGACCGAGAAGAAACATTTGCTAACCTGTGCAAGATCAACATGAAGCTCAACCCTAAGAAGTGTGTGTTTGGCGTCCCATTCGGCAAGCTTCTAGGGTTCTTTGTATCTCAACGAGGAATTGAAGGAAATCCCGACAAGATCAAAGCAATTGAGTAGATTGAAGCAACAAGGCGTGTCAAAGATGTGTGTCGTCTTGCCAGCTGTGTTGCTGCTCTGAGTAGGTTCATCTCAAAATCTGCTGAGTGTGCCCTGCCCTTTTTCAAAATCTTGAAGAAGGCAGGTCCAATGAATTGGACTCCGGAAGCGGAGGCAGCGCTGCAGGATTTGAAGGACTACCTCTCCTCTCCACCGGTCCTAGTTGCGCCAAAACCACAAGAGTCATTGCTTCTATATCTAGTGGCAACAAATCAAGTGGTGAGTGCTGCATTAGTGGCAGAAAGAGAAGTTGATGAAGAAGCAGCAGGAATGTTAGGGCCGCCAAGCGATGAGCCAGGGTATTCCTCAGCAGGGTCTGGTGCCGGCAAGGAAGGATCTGCGCAGTTGAATGAGACAATCCAGACGAAGAAAGTGGTGCAGCGCTCAATTTATTTTGTCAGCTCCTTGTTGCAGGGGGCTAGGTCAAGATATTGTGGCATACAAAAGCTGCTCTTCGGCCTTCTTATGGCCTCGAGGAAGATGCGCCACTACTTCCAAGCACATGAGATCACCGTTGTCACTCGCTTCTCGCTACAGCGGATCTTGCGAAACCCGGAAGCTAGTGGCAGAATTGTAGATTGCACTTTGGAGTTATCAAGCTTTGGTCTCAAGATTGAAAGAACTTTGACCATTCAGAGCAGAGCCTTGGCAAAGTTCATCGCAAAGTGGACCCCAACGCCCGATGAAGAAGTTCTAGAGTCAACTCTCCCCGGCAAGGAAACCGATCAAGAGTGGATCATGTATTTTGATCGGGCTTTCTCACTTCAAGGCACCGGTGCCAGAGTGCTGCTTGTCGCACCCACTGGAGAGCACCTCAAATAATTGATTCGGATGCACTTTCCCCGAGAGAGATGAATTTACAACACTGCCGAGTATGAAGGACTGCTTGCCGGCCTCAGGATCGCGGCCGACCTTGGGATCAAGAAGCTCATTGTCAGGGGTGATTTTTTCTTGTCGTCAGGCAAGTGAACAAAGATTACGAGAGTCCATTGATGGAAGCTTATGTAGATAAAGTGACGACGTTGGAAGAACGTTTTGATGACCTGCAAATGGTGCATGTTCCGCATGCAGAGAACAGTGTTGCCGATGGCCTGTCAAAGTGTGGTGCCGTTAGGTTACATGTGGAACCAGGAACTTACGTGCTCTGAGTGACTCAACCCTCCATGACACCATCAACTGGACAAGAGAGAAGAAGAAAGTTGAGTTCCGACAATTATTTTCGAGCAGGGCTCCCAGAAGCCAACGGCGAGGAGATTGTCAGGGTCAATGTCAGGCTTGCCGATGAGCTCTATGCTCCGACGGAGCCTCCGGCTCTTGCCGTGGAAGCACGCGCTCCCGCCAGTCTTGCCGAGGGGCAGCAGACTTCGGCAGAGCGTCAGGCCCTCGCCGTTGAGACAAATGCTTCCTTGGCAGAGGATATGCCTTTAGTCCTTGTTGTCGAGCCTCGGGATCCAGCATGGGCAAAACACACCGTCTGTTTTCTTCAAACATGAGAACTCCCTGAGGAACAGAAGGAAGATGAGAAAGTAGCCCGCCGGTCTCACATGTACCAGTTCATAGACAACATCCTATACAGAAAGAGACCGAATGGCGTGAAACTCAAGTGCATTTCTCGGGACGATGGACTGGAGCTGTTGGCAGAGATACATGAAGGCATATGTGGCTCCCACATAGGATAAAGAGCACTTGCCGGGAAGGCATTCTGGCAAGGTTTCTTTTGGACCATTGCCCTCCAGATGCAACTGCATTAGTAACCAAGTGTGAACATGCCAGTTTCATTGACATAAATTTCATCAACCGGCTCAAGCCCTTCAAACAAATCCCTCTCTCCTGGCCGTTTTCGGTATGGGGCTCGACATCTTGGGCCCCTTCCCCGCGCCGCCAGGGCTTTGAGTACTTATATGTTGCAGTCAAAAAGCTCACAAAGTGGATGGAAGTGGAAGCAGTGAGAAAGGTGATAGCACAGTCAACCATCAAGTTCTTCAAAGGACTAGTTTGCCGCTTTGGTGTTCCCAATAGGATCATCACTGACAACGACACACAGTTCATGAGCCGCACCTTCATGCAGTATGTCCAAGACCTTGGCAGCAGAATATGTTTTGCTTCCATTGCCCACCCAAGGAGCAATGGCCAAGAAGAAAGGGATAATGCTGAAGTGCTGCGAGGCCTCAAGACAAGAACTGTCGACAAGCTGTGCAAGTGGGAAGGCATTGGATTGCTGTGTTGCCGGTGGTTCTTTGGTCGATCAGAACGACACCAAATTGAGCTACCAGCCATACAGCCTGCTCCCTCGTCTATGGGACGGAGGCAGTTCTCCCCACGCAACTCCTTGAGGAAGACCGTCGTCAGGCTGCTATGAAAGCTGCATGCTACCAACAACCTTTGCACCGCAATCATAGCCATAAATTTAATGCTAGAAGTATTCAGGAAAGCGACCTTGTTCTTCGGTGAGTTTAGTCTGCCAAGAATTCCAACAAGTTGATGCCGAAGTGGGAAGGCCCTTATCGGGTGGTATGAGTCACCAAGCCTGGCGCAGTCCGCCTAGAGACTGAAGATGGCATCCTAGTGAGCAACTCCTGGAATAGCGAACATCTTCGCAAGTTCTACCCGTGAGGCGCGGTTGTCGGGCCTCCCGACAAACACCTTTTGTACAAGTCTTGCCACTAAAGCGTGTAGTCCTTGGTACAAAGCCAGGCTCGGACCTTGTGCATAGTTGAATAAAGATAAGCGTTTTGTAAATCTTGATTGATTCTCATGTTTACTTATGTGCATGTTTGTCTAAGATATTGCATTAAGCTTACTCTCGACAAGAGCTAACGGACCACCAAGGTTCCACATCCATATTTTCTCTTCTTTTTTCTCAAGGGATAGAAGGTTACCTCGCGTGCAACTTTGTCGGGGGGAGGGGGGAATGGTGCTATGGATACCTATGGGCGATGTTAAAAAAATCTTGCCGGAAGGAGTACGACAACGAAAAGATAAGATGCAAAAACTCATGTGAATTCTTGTTGTGAAGTTATTTTCCTTGGGCGATTTTGACTTCTATGTGGAAAACCTGTACGTGAAGGAACCTTGTTGCGATTGGTTGCGTCCCTATTCTGTTTCGAGTCCGCTCAACAGTCTAGATAGCTACACGGGAAACACCAGGGTCCCTTGCCAGCGGCAGCCCCGCCAGTAGGCTGCTAAAGTCCCACACCTAGCGCTCATGGCAGAGGTGTGTGCACCGGCGAGTTCCCAATCAAGCATAGGGTGAATGCATACAGAGAAAAATCAAACAAGGAGAATGACATGACAGTTGTTTAAAGCATAATAATCAATATTACATCGGTCTTGCCAAGATTGTAACATAAAATAAATTGTTCTTAGCATGGATAGCAGCGGGGAGTAAGGCGGCTAATCCCGGCGATCGCCTTCGACCCGCTTGACTTGGCTCACCCTGTCGACAATGGGCGCAACAAGTTCCTCAAGCGCCTGACGTCTAGGCCCTTCGGCAAGTGGTTGAGGACGTTGGAAAAGTTGATGTCGGGGTTCTTGTGTGCCACCTTGATGAGCACCTTGCGGAGGACGGCCTAAGAGAGCTTGCGAGATTCGCTGGCTAGGTAGGATGCTCGGTCGGAGTGAAGCTGCTCCAAGCCTCCAAGCACACCATCAAAGAACATAGTCACCTCGGTGCTCGTGGGCACTCTATCATCGGGAGAATGCGTGGGGCCTTCGAGGCCCATGGCGGACAATTGTTTGGCAAGCATCTCCGCGACGTCAACGAGCTTCTCGATACAGATTTCTACTCCATGTACATAGTCGTTGTGGACGGTAGAAGCACTCCCGACCAGCTCCTTTTCATCTTGGAGATCCTTGACCAGTGCTTTCTCATGGGTCCTGGCGGTCTCGAGAGTCTCGGTCAGCGTAGCCACCTTCAGGTTCAGATCATTGATGGACTCGTTGGCTGAAGAGAGCTACTTGGTCCTGTCAGAAATGGCGACCTGCATCTCTATCTGGCTGGCGAGGGCTTTGTCTCTTTTAGTCTTAAGAAACGAGAGCTCCTTGTTGAGATCCTAAAGATTGGCCTTCATTTTCTTCACACACTCCTCCTACAAGTTATTGGCGGCCTCCGCAGCTTCGGCAGTATCGACATCCTCCTTCAGCTTGCCGGCACGGTCCATAGTTAGAGCCTTGAGCGCCTCTTTGTGTTTCTGCTCCAGCTCCTAGGTCCTCCATGCGACAAGATCCTCGAGCTCCACTTCCTTGCCGCGAAGTTTGTCGGCAAGTACCTTCTCTCAAGTGGCAAGGTCTTCCTCTTGGGCATCGAGCGGAATACGACGCTCCTTCAACCGAGCATCCTCTACAACAGCCCGTTATTTGGCCTCCTCATGCGCCTTCTCGATATCGGACTACTATATGAAGAGTTGGCTTGAGCCATAGCTTAGTAGCGTTTGGCCAGACTTCAGATCGTAGGAAGCTTGGGCGAACTAGGCCTGAGTCTCTTTCACCCACTCCTAGAAGTTGGCCTCAGCTGCTTCCATAATTGTTGCCCTAGGGTCCAGTTTCTCCTTCCGGGCACGATGAAGTGCTTGACGCTTCCGGAAGCTGTCACCCATGGTCTGGAAGAGCTGCTCTTCTTGGGATTTGTTGGTGGGACTTTCTCATCGACGATATCTAGCCTGACAACAGTGATGGCCTCCTTAACAAAAACTTCCCCTTCAGGCGGCACCCCGTTGCTTGCCGTGCCAGGGACACTTACGAACAAGTTGTCACCGACCTTGAAGTACCTACTTGATGAAGGAGCTTCGGAAGTAGGCGGCTGGTCATCGATGGACTCCTCCCCAGCAGCTGGGGGCTCAATGGTCGGTGTAGTGCCTGGCGCTCCTGCTGTAGGAATGTCGTCAGTGCGACCACTGGCCTCCTCACCAGCCTTTTTGGCAGACATCTTCGCGGCCTCCTCTTTCTCCGCAGCCTTGGCAGCCTCAGCGATGGCAGCCTCGGCGGCTGCGTTCTTGGCGGCTTCAGGAGCCTTAGCAACAACACTCTTGATGGCCTCCTCGGAAGCGATCCTGTCAGCCTCAGCGGCAGCATCCTGGGTGGTCTCCTCGATGACGGTGTCGACGTCCATGCCCTCCATTGAGGTAATGTCTGGAGGCCAAGAAAACAAACTAAATGAAGTTGAGGTAGAAGTTCAAGAAGATAAAAAAGACGAACATAATAAAGAGTACCCGCACCAACGATGGATGCCGACGAAGACCTGTCGGTGCCTATGTTTGCTAGCTCTCCCTCGTCACGCTGAAGCGCGCCAGAGTAAGTCCTTGTCGGGGATCCATCTTTGGGCGGCGTAGATGATGAAGGCGGCATGTCAGGGATGGTTGCTTATGGTTCTCCTTGTCACGGCCCTCCTCCTACACGTTCGGTGATGTTAGCAGTAAAGACGCACACCCTAGGAGTTGCCAGCAGGAAGTGAGTAATGGGCTCATGCTGGGGGCTACACCGGGGACTGAGTCGAGGACTACGCCACGAGATAGCCTCCGGGGTGATGATGGTCGTACTTGGCGCGCCTAAGGCGCTTGTCGACGACTTGTCGACCGTCGAGGTCCTCGCCATCTTCGCTACCCGTTGTGCCAGTGTTTCCGCAACCCTGTGGAGGCAACTCAGGGCAAAGCAAATGAGTAAAGTAAAACCAAAAATTGGAAAAGCGAAAGATACGGCAGGATCCTTACTCCTCATCTTCTTCCCCCGAGCTAAGGGAATAAAGGTCAAAGGCAACCTCTGCCGTGGTGCCCGTGGGAGGAGGTGGAGGGGTTCTCCTAGATTGCTTGGCCACGACGGGCGTGGGTTGCTGATGAGCTTCTTGTCGCCGTGCTGCCTTGCCGGTCGCCCCCATGCCAGGGGCTGTGCTGCTCGAAGGAGCTTGACAGACCGGAAGCCCTGAGGCAGCGCTCCGAAGGACACACCTCTTCCTTTGCACAAGGGACGGGGCCTCCTCGAGCAGCTCCCCCTCAGCTGCGTCTTCGGTAGCGTAGCCCAAGGAGGATGTGCCGCTTTCCTCCTCGGTGGTCCCGCCTTGCCAGGCAAGGTCTGTGTCTGACAGTGTTTTCCCTTGGTAACCCACAAGTGTAGGGGATCAGTTGCAGCCTTTCTCGATAAGTAAGAGTGTCGAACCCAACGAGGAGCTAAAGGTAGAAAAAGTATTCCCTCCAGTTCTATCAACCACCGATACAACTCTACGCACGCTTAACGTTTGCTTTACCTAGAACAAGTATGAAACTAGAGTACTTCGTATGTGTGATATGATAGGTTTGTAAGATAATAAAGAGCACGTAAATAAAAACTAGGGGCTGCTAAGATTGAGAAACAACTAAGTTAGTTTAACGAGTGTGGAAAAGTGGTGGTAGGAGTTGCGGAATTGTCCCTAAGAAATCGATAACTAGACCGGTAATCAATATTGCAATTTTATACGAGGGAGAGGCATAAGCTAACATACTTTGTCTACTAGGATCATATGCACTCATGATTGGAACTCTAGCAAGCATCCGCAACTGCTAAAGATCATTAAGGTAAGACCCAACCATAGTGTTATAAGTTATGAAGATGACGGAGTTGTTGGAGTAGAATGCCGTCACGATGATGGCCCGGGCAGCGTTCCGGCACCACCAGAAGAGAGGGGGGACATCCCCCCTCCTTCTTCTTATTCTTACTTGACCTTCACCTAGATGGGATAAGGGTTTCCGCTCTGGTACAAGGCCTCCATGGTGGCGGAGGGGCGATAACCCCTTCGAGATTGGATCTCTCTCTCTCTGTTTTCTGCTCTTTCTGCGCTCCCGAATTCTGGCCTTTCACCATTTCTTATATTACCAGAGATCCGTAACTCCAATCGGGCTAAACTTTTGAGGGTATCTTTATCCGAAAATTATCTTTCCTGCTGCCAAATGACAACTCCATCCGACCTAAGGGGTGTCCACAAGCCCTCAAGGCGCGCCCTCCTGGCTTGTGGGCCCCTCGGGCACCGCCTTCTGTTGATTCCACTTCCAGAAATTCACATATATTGTAAAAGAAATCTCCGTAATTTGTTATCCCGTTTGGACTTTGTTTGTTATGGATTTTTTGCAAAACAAAAATCATGCAACAAACACGAACTGGCACTGGGCACTGGATCAATATGGTAGTCCCAAAAATAGTATAAAAAGTTGCCGAAAGTATATGAAAGGTGTAGAATATTGGCATGAAACAATCAAAAATTATGGATACGATGAAGACGTATTAGCATCCCCAAGCTTAATTCCTGCTCGTCCTCAAGTAGGTAAATGATAAAAAAGATAATTTTTGATGTGGAATGCTACCTAGCATAATCTTGATCATATAATATAATCATGGCATGAATATTAAGACATGAGTGATTCAAAGAATAGTCCGTATTGACATACAAACAATAATACTTCGTGCACACCAACAAGGCAATCGTGTCCTTTCGAAATAACATGGACTAAAGTTATCCCTACAAAATCATATGGTCTGGCTATGCTCCATCTTCCCCACACAAAGTATCTAAATCATAGACAACCCCGATAAACAAGTCAAGCAATTGTTTCACACTTTTATGTTCTCAAACCTTTTCAACTCTCACGAAATACATGAGCGTGAGCCATGGATATATCACTATAGGTGGAATAGAATATGGTGGAGGTGATGAGGAAAAAGGAGAAGATAGTCTCACATCAACTAGGCATATCAACGGGTTATGGAGATGCCCATCAATAGATATCAATGTTAGTGAGTAGGGATTGCCATGCAACAGGTGCACTAGAGCTATAAGTGTATGAAAGCTCAAAAATAAAACTAAGTGGTCGTCCCAATGATGAAAATTCCACTAGCTATATGAAAGTGACAAAATAGGAGACTCTCTATCATGAATATCGTGGTGCTACTTTGAAGCACAAGTGTGGAAAAAGATAGTAGCATTGTCCCTTCTCTATTTCTCTCATTTTTTTCTTCTTTCTCTTTTTTATTTTATTGGTGGGCATCTTTGGCCTCTTTTTTTATTTGGGATTCACTGGCCTCTTTTATGATTTTGTAAATTCCGGAGACTCCTCCCAACTTGTGAGGGAATCATAGCTTCCATTATCCTTTTCTCACATGGGGCAATGCTCTACGAATGAAAATGATCACACTTTTATTTACTTACAACTCGATACCTAGAACAAAAATATTACTCTATATGAATGCTTCCGGTAGGATACCAGGATGTGCAACGATCTAACCTAGCAAATTACATCAAAAAATTGATAGGCCATGAAAACATCATGCAAGCTGTCTTACGATCATGCAAAGCAATATGAAAATGATGGTGCATGTCATACTAAATGGAATGGTGGAAGTTGCATGGCAATATATCTCGAAATGGCTACGGAAATGTCATAATAGGTAGGTATGGTGGTTGTTTTGAGGAAAATATATGGTGGCTATTTTGAGGAAGGTGGGTTTGATGCACCGGCGAAAGTTGGGTGGTAGTGCGTATAATCCATGGACTAAACATTAGACATAGAGAACACACATACTTATTGCAAAAGTCTATTAGTTATCAAACAAAACATTAGATGCATGCTCCTAGGGGAGAGGTTGGTAGGAGTTAACCATCGCGCGCTCCCGACCCTCACACAAAGGTTCACAATCATTAAACAAATCATGCCCCGACTTCATTACATAACGGTTCACCATACGTGGATGCTACGGGAATCACAAACCTTAACACAAGTATTTCTCGAATTCACAATTACTCACTTCCATGACTCTCATATTACCATTTTTATATCGCAAAATTATTGCAAGGAATCAAATATATCATATTCAGTTATCTCTCTAAATAGGTAGAAGTGAAGCATGAGAGTTTAATACTTTCTATGAAAGATATGCCCATGCTCTAAAAAATATAAGTGAAGCAAAAGATCATTGCACAAATGGCGGTTTTGTATGTATAGAGAAACACGCAATCCAAACTTCAAATGATATAAGTGAAGCACATGAAGCATTCTATAAAGCCATACTCAAAAGATATAAGTGAAGTGCATGAAGCATTGTATAAGTTGACCAAGGACTATCTCATACCAGCATGGTGCATTATTAAAATAAAAATAAAATGCACACGACGCTTCGAGATTTACGCATATCATGTGATGAATAAAAATATAGCTCCAAGTAAAATTACCAATGGTTGTTAGAAGAAAGAGGGGATGCCTTCCAGGGCATACCCAAGCTTAGTTTCTTGGGAGTCCTTTAGTATTACCTTGGGGTTCCTCGGGCATCCCCAAGCTTAGTCTCTTTCCACTCCTTATTCCTTAATCCATTGTGATCTCACCCAAAACATGAAAACTTCGATCACACAAAACATAACAAAACCGTCATGAGATATGTTAGTATAATAAAGCAAATTAGAACTTTAAGTACAGTTGTAAACCAATTAATATTTTATTTTTTCATTTTATATACTTTATTATATTTTTTTCTTGGCTTATACCACCTATACAATCGATTGTTTCATCAAAACGAGCAAAACAATGCATCAAAAACAGAATCTGTGTGAAACAGAACAGTCTCAAGCAATCTGAACATTGACTATAATTCTGTAACTCTAACAATTATGAAAAATTAGAAACAAATAAAAATTTTGCATATCAGTACTTTGTAGAAAATTCAGAAACTTTGGACATTCCAATAAAAAATGTAAATTCACGCACTACAACAAAAGTTTCTGATACACCAAACAAGCAATCTAATCAGCCTAAAGGCAAATCTTGGAACATTATTTTTACAATACAAAGGATTTATAAAAGGGGATAATTATTTTTGTTGAAAGGTTTCTATAATGAAGATTTGCAAAGTTTCCGTGGGCATGAACAAAGTTCAAGGAGATCCCCCACTTCAACGGTGCTCGTCCTTCTTACTTTCACTTCTCTTTTTTTGAAAAAGTTTTAGGTTCCCCTCTTTATATTTTTTTGTTTTTAAACTATATAAAAGCACACAACTGAATAAAATGACTCTCTAAAACTTGCGGGTCGTCTCCCTGGTAGCGCTTTCTTTAAAGCCATTAAGCTAGGCATAAAGTGCTCAACTAATGGATCCACCCGGATCCCAAGGTATATCAAATCCAATTTTAATAAACAATGATTTTTAATTTATTATTGAGCACAAACTAACATATATCATGCAACAACGAAGTCTAACTCTCTTTCTAAAAGAACAATTCATGCACACAAAGTAAAGGCCAATAGATAGCGTAAACAGTTTCTTGCAATTTTATCATATTGGAAACATAGAGAGGCGGAGATGTAGTTTATCTCTCATAATATTTGCAAGTAGGAGCAGCAATCACATACATATTATATCTGTCAAAATCCTCATGTGTAATAGTAAAAGGCAACCCATCTATATAATCCTTAATAAGTGCAAACTTCTCCAATATATTATAGTTAGGAGAATTCAAAAGGATAATAGGACTATCATGTGTGGGTGCAATAGCAACAATTTCAAGTTTAACATAAGAACTATAGCAAGTTCATCTCCATAAGCATCGTTCATATTGAAAGCATGGCCACAAGCATAGCAAGCATCAAGTTCATCAAAAAGGGACATTTCAAACAAATCCAAGGGACCATAGAAATTATCATAGCATTCATCCTTCAGTAAGAACGAAGGGAAATTAAACAATGTATGAGTTGAAGAGTTACTCTCATTAGAAGGTGGGCACGGGTAGCTAATCTTCTCTTCCTCCTCTTGTTCTTCGCTCTCCTCATCTTTTTCATCCAATGAGCTCACAGTGTCATCAATTTCTTCTTCCATAGATTCCTGTAAAATATTTGTCTCTTCCAAGGTAGCAGACATTCTCTCAATAAATGCATCGATATTAGAATTATATTCATAATTCTCATAGAAATATTTAAGTATATCGAAATTTTCAGGACTATAAACAGCATCATCATAATTTTCACACTTCTCAAACAAAGATTCAATTTCATAAGCACCCTTCAAAGCAATGAATTCCTCTATTTGTTCCACAACACAGTAATCATAAATACCTTTAGCATAAGAATCCAAGGTTTCATTATCATTAAATTTACATGAAAAAGGAAGCTGTTGAGCTTTCATCCTAGAGCAACAAGTATAATCATATCTCTGGCATAGATTCCAAGCATACCATTTCAACATATAAATCTGATCCCATAATAATTTCCCTTTTTGGGTCAAGCGATAACCCCTAAAGTATTCACATTTATCAAACGTGTCTCCCATTATATAATTGAATGGGGTTTTCTCAGGATTATTAAAGTAGTGCATAATATCTTTCACATAACAAGCATCGAGGGTTTTAGGAGGTTCCCCATCTCCATGAGTAGCAAGTACACCTAATTGTTTTGGTATGTCGTGTTCCATATCCATAGCTAAAGATAGAGAACAACTTAGAATAGAAGATAAAATCTACTTAGTAATAAAGCAAACAAGCACACACGAGAATATTCACCCCACGCTATTGCTCCCCGGCAACGGCACCAGAAAAAGGTCTTGATAACCCACAAGTGTAGGGGATCTGTTGTAGCCTTTCTCGATAAGTAAGAGTGTCGAACCCAATGAGGATCTAAAGGTAGAACAAATATTCCCTCAAGTTCTATCTATCACTGATACAACTCTATGCATTCTTAATGTTTGCTTTACCTAGAACAAGTATGAAACCAGAAGTACTTTGTCGGTGTAACTGGATGGGTTTGCAAGATAATAAAGAGCACGTAAATAAAAACTAGGGGCTGCTAAGATAAAGAAACAACTAAGTTAGTCTAACGAGTGTGAAAAGTGGTGCTAGGAGTTGCCGAATTGTCCCGAGGCAATCGATAACTAGACCGGTAATCATTATTGCAATTTTATATGAGGGAGAGGCATAAGCTAACATACTTTCTCTACTTGGATCATATGAACTTATGATTGGAACTCGAGCAAGCATCCACAACTGCTAAATATCATTAAGGTAAAACCCAACCATAGAATTATAAGGTATGAAGTCATCTTAACTCCCATACGAAACAACCCACCTACTCGGGTTTATGATTTTGTCACTCAAGCAACCCACCATAGGCAAATCATGAACACATTGCAACACACAATAGCGAGGATCCCTCATGCTTGCGCGACACGGATAGCACCATAGGACACCACCAATAATAAAACATGCAACTCAAACCAATCATGATCGTCAATCAACAGATAGGACAACAAAAATCTACTCAGACATCGTAGTATGGCAACACATCATGGGATAATAATATGAAGCATAAAGCACCATGTTCAAGTAGAGGGTACAGTGGGTTGCAGGAGAGTGGACCGCTGTAGATAGATGGGGGAAGGTGATGGAGGTGTTGATGAAGATGACATAGTTGTTGGAGTAGGTCGTCGTCACGATGATGGCCCCGGCAGCATTCCGATGCCACCGGGAGAGAGGGGGAGAGACACCCCTCCTTCTTCTTCTTCTTCCTTGACCTTCCCGCTAGACGGGAGAAGGATTTCCCAGTTGGTCCATGGCCTCCATGGTGGCAGAGGGGCGAGAGCCCTCCGAGATTCGATCTCTCTCTCTATTTCCTTCTGTTTCTGTGCTTCTATATTCTCGCCTTTGAAATTTTGAAGGGATCTTTATCTGAAATTAGCTTTCTTGTGGCCAGAGGACAACTCCAAGCGACCTAAGGGGTGGACAAAAGCCCTCAGGGCGCGCCTTACCCCCAGGGCGCGTCCTCCTGGCTTGCGTTTGGGCAGCGCCTTCTGTTGAGTCCACTTCCCAAAATTCACATATATTCTAGAAAAATCGCCGTAAGTTTTTATCCCATTTGGACTTTGTTTAGTATCGATTTTCTGTGAAACAAAAATCATGCAAAAAACATGAACTAGCACTAGGCACTGTATCAATATGTTAGTACCAAAAATAGTATAGAAAGTTGCCAAAAGTATATGAAAGTTGTATAATATTGGCATGAAACAATCAAAAATTATAGATACGATGGAGACGTATCACCCCTCCGCCGGCTTCGTCTTCCAAGAAGCCGGCACTGCCAGCCTCCGCTGCAAGATCTGCTTCCTCTGCCCAGTTGGCGATGTACGCCATTCCTTCCTCATTGGTGTCGTGGACGAGGCCCTCTTCCTTGGGGATGGGCATCTCCACCAAGTTATCAAAGAACTCTTGCGCCGGCTCTTCAGACGGCTCAATCCACGATGCGTCAAGGCTGTGGGCATCGAATGTCGGTATCATGGCAATGATTGTACCTTAGGTAGAATTGTTGCACAAGGGGACTATGCCTGCCGACAGCTCATGTACCACAGTGCTGCAGAACAGCTTTTGGCAGAGAGCCCGTGCTGGATAACGGTCAAGCTGTGGTTTAGCCTGGGGCGCAGCCTCATGATGTCCACCACATTCCGAAATTCCCAAGATGGACTCCCCTTATTCTGTAGGGGAGCGATGCGCCGGCGAAGGAAAACGACACCTATCATCTCAATGGTAAGGCCAGCATCCCTAAGGCGGTGAATCCTGGTGGTTGCGACTGTAAGCTTCCCATCCTCAGGGTCGATGACACTCCAGTCCTTGTCATGCACCATTTTGGTTTGCCACGGCAAGCAGAAGGGCAGGAGTTTCTCCTCACGAATCTAGCACCATTTAACCCGCCACTCATCCCACCTCTCGTAGTAGGCTCTGTCTGCGTAGACCTCCTTGGTTCCTGGCCGTGGGATGCAGGTGACGGCACCAGAAAGGGCTCCGCCCGGCTATATGTGGGGGGTAAAGTAGTGGCGAAAGAGAGCGGTACTGGGAACTACCCCCGGCAAAGTTTACGCAAAGGTGAGCGAAAACTAACATACATGTCACAACATTCAGCGTAAAATCCAAGAGTTGGAAGCCGTAGGTGTACATGAGATCGTTGAAGAACTATGAGAAAGGGGGGCAGATCCCGTTGTAAAAATAATTGGTGAAGAAGTGATCGGGACTCAAGCAGGTGCGCCACAGTCGCCGTCGTGCACATGCATCGGTATTGCTTCTTCAGGACATCCACGTCGAGCCCCGGCGGAAAGACGACGTGCTCCTTCCGCATCATCGCCGCTTTGTTCTCCTAGATGGTCTATGCATCCTTGCCCTTGCTGGCCTTGGGCGGCATGATAGCTACGGAGGCGGAGACTAAGGGCGGGGAAGGCGTGGAGGCACAGATGAATGGGAGGAGCTCTGTTTCGGGCTCAAGGAGGAAGTCGGCGTCGGTTCTCGAATTGGGAAAGACAAGAGGTAAATGGGCAGCGCCTCTGCGTTTTCCTTTTTATGAAGAAGACGCGGGGCAGATTCTTTACTAAATTAATATGATGACACTTTGTGGGCGCGCTGCTGCAACAGCCGCTCCGCGCACGTATCCGAAGTCCCACATCAATGGGCGTCGTGGGGAGGCGCAGTAAGCACAATGATCACAATCGCAAGCTCCTGCCACTCATTCCCGTGCACTGTTTGGGCCTAGCCCAACAACGCCTCGCGACGAGTGTAGCCCAGGCCCGGGGGCTCCTGTCAGTGCACTAGAGTTTTGGGCTCTCTAGTGTCCCTTAGTATTGCACGGGCAGTAGTAGCCACCTTGGCGATGGGGCCCAGGAGGGACTTGCCAGATACAAGCATAGAAGAATCAAAACCCACGGCAAGACCTTGCCAGGATGACCATCGAACCATCAGGCAAAGATAGAACCCCGACAAGCCCCCGCAAGGCCCCGCCAGCACATAGGCCAGGTGTCATTCCGCCAAGGCACGTGTCGCAACGTCGGCGCTGGAGGGGGCTAAGCAGAGCCGATGGGATGGTCCCATGTCCCATCCTGCAGACACACAGAGATGCCAGACGGTGCATTAAATGCGCCTGTCCTACTCTGTCAGTGTTAGGTATGATAGTACTGTATCTCTGTACACCCCGTGTACACACTGTATGAAACTGTTGGGATCCCCTTCAGAGTATAAAAGGAGGCCCACGGTGATATGGTAGAGGATTTTTGGATTTTTAGACCCTTGGACGTTTAACCTTGGGACCTTCTAGCTCGCGCACGTGGCAGCTGCTCACATCGCTCCTGTAGCTAGAACCCTAAGAGAACTCTCAATACAAGCAAGCAAGAGTAGGGTCTTACGCATCCTAGCGCCCCGAACCTGGGTAAACTCCCCGCGTGTTGTTTGTCAAACCTGCTCTTTGTGCGAGCCTTCTCCTCCGTCGAACCGAAAGGGGTCCCTCCGATCCCATAGGTGCTCGTTCCCCATGACTGGTCGCATTTCCTGACTTCTTTGCTAATTTGAAGACATTTTTTCCACCAACATGGGGCTTGTTAGTAATTTAATTGGAGGAAATGCAGATGTATAACGGATATTACAAAATGGGTGTGTCACCATGGCATGATGGTGTGGGGACCATGACTCATAAGTCGAGATCACCGAATGCATGTGTAAAGTGATCCCAGAGATCAATGCTCACTGAACACACAGAAGCTGAATAACAAGAGTCTTACATCCATACTTAACATCTTACACAAATAATGACCACGAAGGTCTTAGTCTTACATAGATAGGGCCACACGGGCCGAACACTTAAAAAAGAACAAGCAGCGGAAATCTTGGTCGAAAGGGTGAACCATGCCATCTCCAACGAACTCTTCAACATACTCCTGTTTTTCCATGCCTAGCCAATTAAATAACTAGTGGCAAGCCAATGAGTACTTTGAATGTACTCGTAGGCAACCCAAGTGTGGAACGAGGTAACAATGATGCATGATATAGCACTAAGTAGGTAAATTTGCGGAAAGCTAATTGTGTATGCAAATGACATGATCAAGTAACTAGCGAGCATGCGTCAACAACTAGTAAGTATCCAATAGGACCAGATACAATCATAAGTATTGGTTGAACATCTCATGTTCATGCTAAGTCATCGAACTTAGTTCAATTCCCATGCTAAGTCATCGGACTTAGCTCATGTGACCTCTTGTCACCATCACACCCATACTCACACCAAGTGTCACAAAAACATCTGGACGTAGTTTAAGCTGCACCACCCAACTATCCGTGATTGTGGACACGGCTATTCAAATAGTTTTACACTCTGCAAGGGTTGCACACTTTACCCACAAGTCTCGGGGAACTTTCGTGTCATCCACGACTCGCGGTATATAACATACCCGAGGTAAGCACCCGAACAATGCCTTTCCCCTAGCGATACTAAACAAAGAGTCCACTCGATAGGTACCCAGCCCTCATGATGTACATCACAAGAGCCTCGCTCTAACCATACCATCCATGAGGGGACAAACGGTGTGCCCGGTGCCTGTAAAGACAGCGCATGATCGTACATACCGGTACGACCCCATATCGAGAGTGACCACGCCACTCCCGCCACTAGTAATGCGGGCTCCTTGCCAGTACCCACCAAGGTAATCAACAAAGCCCCGTCCCATAAGGGGTATCGTGGTTGCACATGTAAGGTTTGGACGGTCAACAAATCTTAAATCTAACCCGTTTTTGAAAATACAATCTCAACTTTCTCCGACACACCACTTCTTTCTCAAGTGGTCACCCACCATCTCATCATGTCCCTCAGGCATTAGTGGCACCCGACGGGGATTTCGGAAGTTCTTGAAATCATTTCTCTCTTTCCATTACTATGCATAAG
Organism: Hordeum marinum; assembly: GCA_022496015.1. Lineage (NCBI taxonomy): Eukaryota > Viridiplantae > Streptophyta > Magnoliopsida > Poales > Poaceae > Hordeum > Hordeum marinum. The sequence goes on along the minus strand of JAAAWK010000401.1, from coordinate 487,654 downwards.
TCCCATCCCATTTGCATAACATCTATTAGCAACCTAACTACTCCCACCCACACAATCCTCATAAGGGGTTGGGTCATGCACGATGCAAGTGTTAATGAAAAAGTAACGGAGGTATCCCACCAAAAAGGGGAACACCACTACACATGATCAAATACGATGAAAGTAAAGTGCTACATGACATGCAATCAAAAGGTTTCTTATCATCTTCAAAGGGCTGCTTGCCTGGCTCAACAAAGTTTCCGGGGTCTTCGAAGTCTTCGGGTCCAACTTCTTCGTCAACAGTGCAATCTATCATCGCGATAAAATAACGATAAAACTAAATAAGCAATCACACAAAACAGAGCACTCAATCTACTGCCAAAAGTGTCCACCTACTCTGATAAATACTTAAAGTCATACTAAAAATATTCTCTTAGGGTTTTGTTGTGAAAAAGATTTTGGAATTAAAATAACCGAGGCAAAAAGGTGCCTAAATATAGTTTAAAATAAATCAGTACTAAAATCATTTTCAAACATTTTTACAAATGACACTATTAAATTCTAGGGATTATTTTATGGATTTAGGTGGACGAAATATTGGCATTGGGTTAATATTTCACCTTGTGGGGTTTTTGGAATTTGCAGGAAAAATAAAAAAGGAAAATGGCTCAGGGAAAAAGGGCCCAAAGTGGCTGGCCAGATCGTCCCAACCGGTGAAGCCGACCCACGCGAGCCTGGCATGCGCACACGCCGGTTCAAACCTGACCAGCGGGCTAGGCTGGTGAGCGAGAGAGAGGGAGGCGGGGAACCCTGGGAGGATGACAAGCGGGGCCCGCTTGTCATCACCTTCCTCGGGCCTGGGAGGGAAGAGGGAGCTCACGGGCGGCTATAGGGCATGCCGACGGTGGGTGATGGTAGCAACGGGCTTGGGGTCAAGCCGCCGGTCTCCCGAAGGTGGAACGGAGGCCGAAGGTGGCCGGAGTCGCCGGCGGCGAGCACTCGTGGTGGAGGGCGCTTTGGGAGAGCTCGTCGGGTCCGTTCCTGGCTGCAAAGAGAACGGGGAAGAGGGGGAAACGTGTCAGTCAGATGAGTTAAGACCCACGGGAGAAGAAAGAGGGCCGGAGGTGACCGTTACCAGGAGATCGACTATGGCTTTGTCGCGGTGATTTCTGGTCGATTCTGAGCGCCTCGAGCATGAGGATGAGCGGGGGCCTTGCCGGCGGTCAATGGAGGAGGAGAGGGGGCCAGAGAGGAGGTAAGGGCTCGGGGGAGGCCCTTGTTGTAAGGGGACGTAGTCCACTGAGGGTCTCGTGTGCCGGTGAGGCCGCGGCGTGCGCTGGAGGGCTCGAGGGAGAGCGGGAATGGGTCTGTGGCGTTCCTAGGCGTCGCCCATGACCAGAGGGAGAGGAGAGGGGGGCGGAGGAGCATGCGCGTGCGAGCATCGTGGTTGGCCGGTTCGAGGGGCCGCGGCGCCTGCGAGAGGAGGTCCGAGGAGGGAGAGAGTGGAGGGGCCGACAGGGGTGGCATGGCGCGGACGCCGAGGTGGACCAAGTGGTGCAAGGGGGAGGTCCGAGGCTGCCAGAGCCATGCAGTTGGTGATGGCTACAGTGCATGTCGGCACTGTAGCGCGCTCCAGAGCACGCGTTTGGCATGCCACGGCATGCCAACTGCGTCTTCTGTGTGGCCACTCATGCCTAGGGGATCTAGGGGGAGTTAACAATGGAGAAAAGGGCATGGGATGCTCTGGTGATGCCTTAGGAGAGAAGGGAAGCTAAGAGAGAGAGGAAGAAAACTGTTGTCCAAAGGTGTAAAATGAGGATTTTACCCACTCACCCATGGAGCTTTGGCTAGGAAGAGTTACTAGAGCTAGCCAGTAACCCAGAGGGATTGTGGTAAAAAGTTGGGGCCAAGGGTAAAAGGATAAGAGGTGAAAATGTTGGTTTCACAAAATCCACAGAAGGTGTTTGATGAAGTTTTGAGCAAGAAATAATTTCCAGCTTACTGAGATTTTTTCCAGGGTCAAAGTCTAGGTGAAAATGAGGTGCTCCACCAAATTTGAGCTTAAGGGGAAAAAGTTGATAATGGAAATTTGGTGAACCCTAGAAATAGGCAGAAACTGATTTCTGTAGATCCAATGATGCTAGGCTTTGACCCTTGATGCACCACTTAGTGTATCATCACTATTTGGCCATTAGAGCATGCCCACAATGTTTGAGGCCAAGGGGAGACACTTCACAATTTAAGGTTGCTCAAATTTGATTCTGGACAGGAATGGTCTTGGGATGATTTGATGAACCAAACCAAGTTGGATTGGGATGAAACTTTGCAAGATCATCACCCATGACAGTGTTGACGTGCTAGAATTTTCCTGGAGTTTATTGAGAATATTTCTTAGAGAAATATTCCAAAAGCTTGATCTGAACAGAAAGGGTTTTGAGGGGTTTTGCCTATGATCTGATCATGCCCTTGTGTTGAAACTCACAACTATGGACAATATATGTCCACTGAGTTTCTCTAAATTTTCTCAAATATTTTTAAAGAATTTAAATAATTTTTTCTTAGGAAAATCCATTTCTGGCCTTTGGAAAAAGCCTTTAAATAAAATATGAAAATAATTTTTAAAAATAATATTTGGTGGTTTTGAGAAGTCATATATATAGTAGGTTTGAAATAAAGACTTTGGGAAAGAAGGGTCCACCTGATTTGAGGTCTTGTAGTGCAAACGTCATTTCAGGGGGTTTTGGAAACTTAAATTAAATAAATCATTTTTGGTTAAAACTGAATTTGACAAAAATAGTTTTGGGCACTATTCACATGGCATGATCATTGGGAAAGGGTCTTGGATCAAGGAAGATGATTATGGATTGGAATAGAACCTAGTAGTGCCATAGAACTCAATCAACAAGCAAGCAGCCCACATAGCAAGCAAGCACAAATACATAGAAAAAGTTTTTAGTTGGCTCCAAATTTTATAAACCCAATCATAGCAATGTGCTTTAATCACAGGGTGTGACATATGGGAAGAACCCATGCGAAAAATTTGTATTGTCTAGCGGAAGTTGTGATGGCTTTCCTTTGAAAACGAATGCATCTCACGCAACGGATCATGGTTTACGAAAAGTAGAACGAAAAGTAGAGTTGGAATTTCGGACTCCAATTAGTTCCAATCTCATCCTTTCGCCTTGGTTTTTTCCATGGTATGAAACATCATTGTACTCCTAATATTGATCTTCTGGTGGATTACATGTCTCGTTTGCTATATCTAAGTCATATTTTTGCAGTTACCATGTTAATTAGTTCTTATAAATAAAATATCATAAAATGGTGGCAAAGAATCTCGTACAAATCATTTGTGTGTCACCTTGTGTGATTTTCGTTATTTAGAGCGAATGAGAAGAATTTTCAAGCATTTTGGACGGGAGATGTGTCCACCTAAATAAATGTCAATAATTTAATTATAGGAAATGCAGATGGATTCAGAATATCATGAAAATCGGTGTGTCATCATGGTGTGATCTCGAGACACCATCGAAAACATTTGGTAAAATTTGGCACAAACCACAATGATCGCTAATTGGAAACCATAGCATATGAGTAGAAGGATCATAGTTACTAGGGGAGAACTGGCAAATCAAACTCCAATCTACGGTGTCGTCATCGCCTCTTTTCGAAATATTATCCGATGGTAGTCAATCATAATTATATGCCAGGTTTGATTTTCTGGCGCATTTTTGGACTCGTTCGATATTTTTCAGCTTTTTATGATTTACAGGGCATTTATTGCAGATAAATCAAATACCAATTACAAAAGTGATTGTTGACGAGAGGTATAAGGACCGGCGTTTGACCTGGGTGAATCCTACGATGCAGATGCACGATCGTGTGGTTTGGGTTTTGTCCAATCAGAAAGCAAGAGTCACGTTGAGCGCACTAGGTTTCATAGGACACAGTTTAGAAAGCACACGGTTCTAGTTAACGAACTGTGTGCTATTTGTCCATTCAGAACAGTCATATTTTCATTTCAAATTAATTTGGGACACAATCATTTCGCCTCGAATTATTTTCAGCCGCACACAATCAACTATAAGCCCCTTTAGTGATTTTTGGCCGCATTTCATGACTTGTTTGCTAATTTCAAGACATTTTTCCACCAACATGGGGCTTGTTAGTAATTTAATTGGAGGAAATGCAGATATATTACAAATATCACCAAAATGGGTGTGTCGCCGTGGCAGGATGTGAAGACCCCAGGCGGAAAATTTGTAATGTCTCGCAAAAGTTGTGATGGCCTGCCTTTGAAAACGAATGCATCTCGCACAAAGGATCATGGTTTATTAAAGTAGAGTTGGCATTTTGGACTCCAATCGGTGTCAATCTCATCCTTTTGCCTTGGTGTTTTTCATGGTATGCAAACATCATTGTACTCCTAATATAGATCTTCTGGTGGATTACATGTATCGTTTGCTATATCTAAGTCATATTTTTGCAGTTAACATGTTAATTAGTTCTTATAAATAAAATATCACAACATGAATTATATCTAGATGGTGGAAAACAATCTCTTACAAATCATTTGTGTCAGACTTTGCGTGATTTTAGTCATTGTGCAACGAATGTGTCAAGCATTTCAGACGGGAGACATGTCCACCTCAAGAAATGTCAGTAATTTAATTATAGGAAACGCAGATGGAGTCAGAAAATCACCAAAATCAGTGTGTCATCATGGTGTCATCTCGAGAACCGTGAATTTGTTTTGGCAAAATTTGGCACAAGCTACAATGACGCTAATTGGAAGCCATATCATCTGTGTAGGAGGATCATAGTTCCAAGGGGAGAAGTGGCAAATCGAAATCCAATCGACGGTGTCTTCATCGCCTGTCCTCCAAATTTTATTCCATGGTAGTAAATCATAAATATATGCTAGGTTAAATTTTCTAGCGCATTTTTGGACTGCTTCGATATTTCTCAGCATTTTTTCATTTACGGGGATTTTATTGCATATAAATAAAATTCCAACTTCAACAATGATTGTTGACGAGAGGTATAAGGACCTCCGTTCGATCTGGGTGAATCCTATAGTGCAGACGCATGATCCGCCATGTGGTTTGGGTTTTGTCCAATCACAAATGAGGAGTCATGTTGCACGCACTAGTTTTCATAGATCGCGGTTTAGAAAGCACAGAGTCCTAGGTAATGAACTGTGTGCTATTTGTCCATGCAAAACAATCATATTTTCATTTCAAATGTATTTAGAACTGTGTGCTTTTTGTTAGTTAGCAGTAGTATTTCAACCAAGTTTAGTTTTATGTAATTTATTATTTTTATAGCATGGAATCAATTCTAGTTTCGTAATAACTTGCAAATTGATTTCATTGCTAGTTTGATTTCCGACTTGAAAATATTTTCATAAATTGTTTTATAAGTTTTACTTTTTGTTAACTTAGTTGTTTTATATTTTGTTTTCTATTATCTTATTATTCTATTATTTTATTTGTTTTACTTGTTGTTAAGTTTATTAACTAGAAAACTCATGTTGTTAGTGTGTTGTTTTCATAGTCCTTAGTTGTTCTTAAAAATTAATTCTTTTGCTAGTAAAATATTTACCAAAATACTTTTGTTAGATTTTTCTTTGTCATTGTTTTGTTGCATTTGAAAATAGGTTATTTGTAGGGAAAACTACACATGGTTGATTTGATGAAGTTTTGTTATTTTAACTTTGTCTTAAGTATTTCCATCATCACGACCCTTTTGTGTGCTGGTTTTGTGTTACTTTTTTTAGTATTGATTGCTAGTATGATTGCTTATATGAATGCAATGTTTGATTATATAGATTTCGTCGGAGAGTGAAGAATTGTCCTATCATGTTTTTTCCTGAGAGCGATATTTATCTTCATCAACCCTACCAGGCAAGTCACTTTGACCATCTATTTCATACCTATGTTTTATTTCATGTAGTGACATCATTCAACAACTCTCTCCAGTAGTGTTATAGAAATTCTTGTAGTTGAGTAGAATGCATGAGGTAGGAACCCACCACTTGTTACTAAAGCCTCGGGAACGCTAGTTATTTTAATTCTATCCTAAAGTAGACGAGGTCTAGTATGAGTGTTTGTAAGTGGTGTGAGAAGGAGGACTCCACATAAAAAATGCCAACTTCGTGAAGACATCTTCAAGGCCCGAATATTCAAGACCTCAAGAATTCGAGACTCTAGAACAAGTTTTCAATACACTCTACTGGGTGAAGGATGGATTTGATGAGCACCCTGGAGTAACCAGTGGATGCCAGGATGCATGGATAAGCGCCATGACATCGTGCGGAAAGCTTCACCCAGACTCAAAGAGACGGATGAATACTTCATCCCCAGAAGCTTACCTGTGTAGCCACAAGTCATTATGGGCCCTGGCTTGGTTGATCTTTGTTGTGACTCTGGCTGGGCAGTTCTACGAGATGTAGTCGTTGTTAGGATTGGATGGGCACTAACAGTAGTCAGGGAAACACTCGGAAAGACTATGTTTTGTTCATCCTATTCTCAAACACCCGGCAGTGCGAGGACTTACCTGGAGGGAATGAATTTGTGGGTAAAGTAAACAACACTCTGCAGAGTTAAACCTAATCGATTAGCCGTGTCCCCGGTTACGGACAATTTGAGCCTCTAGACTTGCATCTATCTCTGAACTGTCAACACTGGATTGATACTTAATTGTGGGAAACTTATGATACTTGTGGTCATTAAGACATCGGTTGGCAGAACCATGCCATGATTGATAACTCTGTAGTGAAAAATCCTGATATTCCTTTGTTGTAGGAAAATAAAATAAAATCAGCTTTTATGCAAAAACTCAGACCCAGAGCCACAAAGCCTTACTACATGTAGAATAGTCTTTATCTTCTACTCTGCTATGGTGATCTTGCCGGCACATTCAATGTATTGACCTACACGGCTTCAACATCTTATGTTGTAGATAAGTTCTACGACGAGTAAAGTACGATTTAGGGTTATGGTCTACACTCAACCTGCCGTTCGTGTTATTGGGACTCCAATCCTGTTGATTGTTTTCGCTGAGATTTCGAGGTATATATCAGTTTTACGTTATTTACATGTGATTGCACTTTGATATATACATTGATGTACTGTGTGTGCCATCATACTGATCTAGGGATGGCACAGAATACACAGAGGCTTGACCGCTTGAGGTCGGGTCGCTACAGTGTGTCATCGTGGCGTGATCTTGACACAGCATGAAAAATATTGGTAAAATTTGGCACAATCTACAATGAACTATTTGGAAACCATAACAACTATGTAGAAGGATCATAGTTCCAAGCGGAGAAGTGGAAAATTGAACTCAAATCGACGGTGTCTTCATCGCCTCTCCTCCAAAATTTATCCCACGGTAGTCAATCATAATTTTACGCCAGGTTTGATTTTCTTGAGCATTTTTGGGCTTGTTCGATATTTTTCAGCATTTTTTGTCATTTTCAGGGCATTTGTTGCATATAAATCAAATCCCAACTTCAACAGCGATTGTTGACAAGAGGTATAAGGACCGTCGTTCGATATGGGTGAATGCTACTGTGCAGCCGCACAATCCGTGTGGTTTGGGTTTTGGCAAATCAGAAAGCTGGACTTATGCTGCGTGCACTATGTTTCATAGCTCATAGTTTAGAAAGCACACGGTTCTAGTTAACAAACCGTGTGCTATTTGTCCATGCAGAACAATCATATTTTCATTTCAAATGAATTTGGGACACCATCATTTTGCCTCGAATTATTTTCATCCGCAGACAAGCAACTATTAGCCCCTGTATTGATTTTCGGGCGCATTTCATGCCTTGTTTGCTAATTTGAAGACATTTTTCTGACCAACATGGGGCTTGTTAGTAATTTAATTGGAGGAAATGCAGATGTATTACGAATATAACAAAAATGGGTGTGTCACCGTGGCATGATGTGAAGATCCCGTGCGAAAAATTGGTAGTGCCCGGCGCAAGTTGTGATGGCCTGCCCTTTGAAAACGAATGTATCTCGTACAAAGGATCATGGCTTGCGAAAAGTAGAGTTGGGATTTCGGACTCCAATTGGGGTCAATCTCATCCCTTCGCCTTGGTTTTTTCCATGGTATGCAAACATCATGGTACTCCTAATATTGATCTTCTGGTGGATTACATGTCTGGTTTGCTATATCAAAGTTATATTTTTGTAGTTACCATGTTAATTAGTTCTTATAAATAAAATATCACAACATGAATTACGTGTGGATGTTTGCAAAGAATCTCTTACAAATCATTTATGTGTCACTTTGCGTGATTTTCGTCATTCTGCAACGAATGAGAAGAATTGTCAAGAATTTCGGACGGGAGATGTGTCCACCTATATAAATGTGAGTAATTTAATGACAAGAAATGTAGATGGACTCAAAAATCATGAATATCATTGTTTCATCGTGGTGGGATCTCGAGACACCATGGAAAACTTTTGGTAAAACTTGGCACAAGCTACAATGACCGCTAATTGGAAACCATAGCATCTGAGTAGAAGTATCGTAGTTCTAAGGCGACAAGTGGAAAATCGAAGTCCAATTGACGGTGTCTTCGTCGCCTCCCCTCCAAATTTTAACCCGCGGTAGTCAATCATAATTATATGCCAGATTTGATTTTCTGGCGCATTTTTGGGCTCGTTCGATATTTTTCGGCACTTTTTATCATTTACGAGGTATTTATTGCATATAAATCAAATCCCAACTTCAACAACGATTGTTGACAAGAGGTATAAGTATCGTCGTTCGACCTGGGTGAATCCTATGGTGCAGATACATGATCCATGTGGTTTGGGTTCTGTCCAATCAAAACGCAGGACTAACGTTCCGCGCACTAGGTTTCATAGGCCATGGTTTAGAAAGCACACGGTTCTAGCTAACAAACCATGTGCTATGTGTAAACCAAACTACGCATGTTCAATTCTTACATACCTAAGTTAGATGACCTGAGAGTTCTACCAATCGAGTAAAATATCATGAAAATTTCAAATTCATTGCTACAGGTGACATAATATTAATTTAGATCAACATAAGGTCGTGAATACCTCGCAATACAGTAGATGCAAAACTTATAATAGAAAGAAGTCAGTACACATCCCTCACAGTTCAGTACAAGCAACAATTCAGTAAAGTAGACATAATGACTACTTTTTAAAATCAATTCCCATGCATATGTTGTGATCATGATTAGTAGGTTGACCCCTAATGAACTTACGATTTCTGATGATTTTACGCTTCTTCTATCTTATGTTGTGTGGCCCCTCACATGGCAACTCATCATATTAATTGTACTCCTCCTCATCACCAACATTCTTGATTTCTCATACCATCCTCTTCCCATACATCACTACATGGCAGTGTGTATGCAAGAGGTCTGGCACAAAGAAAATATAGGTAGCATCGCTGGCAAGAAAAAATGGGTCCTTGTGATATGCCATAACTCTATGGTCACATATATCTTCCTGCTGTAAGCATCAACCTTTCCGCTACTAAGAGGGACCCATCAGCACTTGAATAATGCCACCCTCATTTTCACATTGTAAATCTCCCAAATCTCTTCAATGGTTCCATAGTACACATGTTTATCATCTTCCTCTACAGTTAGACATTCTATTCGAATAGAGTTGTTCTGATACGAGGTCTTAGCATCACCTTCTTTACTATAGAACATGTTGCCATTTATGTCGTACGCTTGGAACTTCATAACCGTAGGTGATGGCTTTTGTTCCAACCACGTTGCAAGGTCTTCTTGGGGTCCGTTTTCCAAACGATCCTTTAGCCATCTTATATAGCCCCCTATAGTGTGCATTTCACTCGCCATCTAGTGACAGCACATTGGGTAAGTTGCTTTGTCACATCTCCTCCATCTGTTATGCAACATAAGAATCGAGTATCGGGCTATTAAGCAGTACCGTTAAATGGGCTTGATTGTCCATATCTCTAGGTGCACGAATCTGATTTCCACAAGGATCGGCTTACAAGCCAGCCTTCCCTCATGGCGAGAGAGGGGCACACCTATAAGTCTAAGTTTCATGTATTTGGTGCAAAAGTCAAGCGCCTCCTCCACGGTATAACCTTGTATGATGGTTGCCTCTGGATGACATTGGTTCCGACAATAATGCTTCAATATTCCCATGTACCTCTCAAAGGGATACATGTTGCGAAGAAACATAGGACCACGATACTTTATCTTGTCCACAAGGTGCACGGTGAGATGGATCATGACATCAAAGAATGACGATGGGAAGAAAATCTCTAAGTTTGACATATCCTTGCAATATTAGCTTGCAAATTATCCAGCTCTTCAACATCTACCACCTTCTGCCATAGTTTGTCGAAGAAATCACAAAGAACAATCAATGTGTTTCTTATGTCTGTCCATCATATTCATGATGGCCACTAGGAGGATATGTGTCAACATTACATGGCAATCATGTGACTTCATGTGAGACAACTTCTTTTTACCCAAGCGGTCATCCACGAGACTTCTGATGTTTGCTGAGTAGGAAGAGGGTGTCGTCGTTGACAATAAAAATGTGAAGAAATCTATTACTTCTGATGCAGTTAAATTGTAACTCTAGTGTTGGTGGAGCAATTTGTCATCATATTCTGCTTCATCCATGCGTTGCGATTGATCACCAAGTATATTGAGTCGTGCATCATCACCATCCTTTCTTCTGCCTTTAATATTGAGCAGAGTACCAAGTATGCCTTCATAGACTTTCTTATCTATGTGCATGACATCAACGCAATGATGTACATTTAGGAACTCCCAGTAAGGTAATTCCCAGAACACTAATTTCATCTTAAACACTTGGTCCCTAGGTGTTATTTTTGACGTCAAACCGGATCCTTGCAAAGAAAACATTAATTTCTTTAACTATGTTGTGGACTTCTTTCCCATAATAAGGTTTTGGGCCAATTCCTTTCTCTACCGTACCATCAAATTCAGCAGTTGTTTTTCGGTAAGGGTGATTTCTCCTTAAGAACCTATGGTGACGCAAATACATGGTTTTGCGCGAGTTGGAAAGAAATCTACTCTCGGTCCTATCCATGCATGTGACACATCCTACTAGTCCCTTTGTTTTTTGCCCCAGACCGTTGCCTAATGCCGGCATATCTGAATGGTGTGCAGTAGTAACGCATGTAGCCTGAAAATATCCTTTGCGTTGGCATCATAACAGTTAATACCAGACGTCCGCAATGTCTTCACTTCTTCTACTAATATATCAAAGTAAATGTCAATATAATTTCTAGGTTGCTTGGGGCCTTGGATAATCATTGACATCATGATATGTTTTTTCTTCATACAAAACCAAGGAGGAAGGTTATATATGCACAAAAGGACCGGTCAAGTGTTGTGTTTGGTGTTCATGTCGCCAAATGGATTAAATCCATTAGTACACTCCCCTGGACATATATTTCTAGGATCCTTTGCAAAATCTTTAAAATGTTCAGCGATTTGTTCCCACTGACCCCCGTCTTTCGGCTACCTCATATACTTATCCATAGTTTTCTCATCATGGTGCCACCGCAACCACTTTGCCTCTCTAGGGTTTCCGAACAAATGCCTCAACATTGGAATTATAGGCAAGTACCAAACAACCTTGAACGGGATACCTGTCTCGATATCTTCATCAAATTTGTACTTGTCCTATGCTCTCCTGTGCTTGTATTGTCCATGCTTGCATCTAGGGCGTGAGTGCAAATCTTTGTAATCACTGTGGTACAACATACAAAGATTCACACAAGCATGTATCTTTTGGACTTCAAGTTCAAGTGGACAAACAATTTTCTTCGCTTTGTTCGTGATTTTGGGGAGCACATTATTTTGTGGAAGAATGTCTTTGAAAAGACTCAACAACTGTGTGAAGGCCTTGTTTGATAGACCTCTTTCTGCTTTAAATCTAAGAAGCGTCAATGTGACACTCAACTTCAGAAATTTCTTTTTGCAACCTTGATACAAATCTTTCTTGGAGGCCACAACAATGCTTGGCACCCCCTTGTACCCGGCGAAATATTTGCCTGAGCCCTGGAAATTTGTGATCGTAGCAGCAAAATCTAGTATATCATCAAGGTCGGTGTTGTATGCTTCACACTCTTTGTTCTCTGGGTCTTTTCACATGCCAGTCTTCTCTCTGTAGCTTGACGTCTGAGCCCCGAGGTTAGATTCATCACCCATGCGAGTCTCATCGGGGTTTCACAACTCGCCGACGGGCAGGTTATTACATTCATCCATAACTGGCTCTTCACCATGTTTAGTCCATCTTGTGTATCCACCCATGAATCCCCTTTTGTATAACTGTAACTCGACCTCATCAAATTGACGCCTTATTGCCATAATCCTTGTATGGACAGAGGACGTAATATTGTTTGCAAATTCTCTGCTTTGTTGGTTCAGCCAAAGCCATTAACTCCTTCACGCCATCCTTATACCTTGAGCTTGTCCTATCCCCCATCTATTCAGATCATTCCATCTACACACGTTGCATCCTTTAGATGGGTGAATAAATCACAAGATTTTATTTTCAAAATTTATGGAGGGTGTTGCATAATGTTACTCAATCATGCAATGACACTAATCAACCAGTCAATTTACACGCATCGTCAGTACTGCCGTTATACGAATTTAATACCTTAATTAGGCCACTCAAGGAAAATAATACCTTAATTAATTAGCGGCAACACAGCGAGACAGCAGGGTCGAGGAGCAAAGCTTAGCGGGGCACCTACATGTAGTACGGGCTCCACTATCCCGCCTACGATCGCGAGGGACGTGCTCCAGTCACGCCAGCGCCGACCACGAGGATTGAGCTCCTCCTATATCTCCCGCCACCGACCGAGGACTAACCTCCTATCACGCAGCCATTGTAGCCCATGGATTGACCTCCTGTAACGCCGCCACCACCGATTGACCGAGGATGGACTCCCTATAACACCGACACCGGATTGACCTCCTATCCTTTAGCCGCTGCCTCGGTCGCTCCCGACATCTCTACGAGCATAACATTTGTTTGGGGGGATCCGAAAAGCGGCTGTTTACCGCACCCATATGTACCGGGAAGCACATCACAAACAATCATGTTACGGAAACCGGATATCACAGGAAACCATGTGCCATATACAACAGAATGCGGTAAATCGTTCACCCGGCTGTTATCATCAGATCCCCATAGTTTCCCCGCCTTCCCCAAATCCCTAAATAGCTTCAAAATCCCTAGCGCCCAAAATCCCTAGCGTGGATCTCACATTGGGGAAATGCGTACGAGTGGTGTTGATTGTTTCAGTGCGGCTGTAACGGTTCCTATAGTCGCACTTGGTAGTGCCATTGGCAGCGCAACCACAATGGTGGTCACCGCCAAGCAGTTGCCTAAGGTCACCAGGCGGACGGTGTAATACGGACCCAAATCTTGTTCTCAGGTTCCAATCATTCCTCATCTTTTTAGCAAGACACACAGGAAATTGATCAAATGTCGGATCCAAAGTTTGACTCCAGCAGACTCCCACAACATGAGTTCGATTCTGAGTTTTGTGCCACAGAGAAGTACCAAAACATGAGTTGTGTGCACGGATACACTCCCGCTCGACGTGTATGCATGGAGGGATTCAACATTGCTAGAAGGTATCTCAGTTGCCCTTAAAGGTTAGTGATCAGTTCATCCCTTAAGTTCAGTTAATGCCCCAACTCATCCTAATTAGTTAAGATTCAAAGCGATACGAGGCTTGTGCCTTTGTTATCTGGCTAGATGATCAATATCATGGCAGGGCTTGAAGTGTTATCACTAAGCTTCCATAAGATAACGTAAATCTGAAGAAGAAACAGACTAATCTAGATTGTACAATCACTACGATGAAGCAAGAAAGAATCAAAGACAGGAAACAGATGAAAGCAAGAGACAAGAAGGAACTAGCATATGTAGTCGTAGTTGCAGCATTAGCCATCTTATATGCACTATTTGCAATGATCATTAATGGCTACATAAATAAACAGAGCTCATCTATTGCTTAAAAACTGTCCTATGTTAAATGCTTACTATTTCACACTTGTTGTGTTTCATACAATGTTGAGAATATCACTCATCGTTCGCGTATCGGTCAACTGAGGATAAGAGATTAATCAGAAAACAGCTGATTAATCGATTTTATTGGTCGACTGTTAATTGGCCATTTTTTGCAAATCCCAGGTTCCTAACACTGAAATATGCTATATTCAACACCAAACAATATTGGATAGAAGTGTTACCTTGATTCCTAGCCCTTGAATCATTGTATAGTGACAGAAAACATAAATAAACATAGTTTTTGGTAAACATAGTGCTAGGAATAGGCCTAATTTATTGGTAGATTCCTGAGAAGTTGCTTGTTAGAGTGATAAATTGGCCCAAAAGATAAACGATGAAGATAAGGCATAATCTTATCGGTCACCCCATGAGTAGTGAAAAATCGGACGATAAATCATTGAATCAGAAGATTTTTTGAACAATGGTTTCATATAAGCGTGTGAGTAGTTAAACAATGCATCGAGCGAACCGTGTGATCTCCTAAAATGTACACATGTGAAACATTTGGCATATTGAGAACGGGAATTTAGATGGACGGAACCGGTGGACGCAATTGCGGTTGATTATATCAGAATTCTAACCGCCTGCCAAGGTGCCAATATATTTCGTCAATCACCTACTTAAATAGACATTCCTCTTGTCTTCACACCACGCTTCAGTTACCACCATCTTCATCGTCCCTGCCGGACACTCTACACTTCCATGCACTCTGCAATCTCGCTTTCTCCCTGACTGTTTAATTACATAGCACAACAATGTCGAGCGATAGCGGTGGTCAACCACAAAATCATTGCGCTCATCTTCCATGAGTCCGGCATCATGTGCTGACCTCAATTTTATCCGTCTCATGGAAGGGACGCCACTGCCGGAGTCATCAGAGGACGACCAGATGGACAAGGAGCCACCGAAGGATGAAGAACACGACAATGATGATGAGGAGGAGAAATATTCGAATAAGGAGGAGGTCATCGAGGAGCCTCCAAAGGACGAACAAGACGAAGACGATGATGATGAGTAGGAATGGTCGAACAAGGAGAACGACGACAAGGACATCAACGACGATGGCGATGGAAATCCAACACTCAACGGCAAGAAGCGTCCACGTCAAGATGATGTCACGGGGCCATCTACCGACAAGAAGAATAAGTAAAACTGACTATAATCCTTAAACCTATTGTTATTTGCTCATATTTATTCCTTAATTCTGTCTACCTTCTCGATCACACCGCAAACGGTTGAGAATACAAATTTGTTAGTGATCATTCACAATATCACACACATTTGGTCTCTTGAATTGTGTGCCATGTTGAGCACACAATTTAGAACAACACATCATATGCGTTGTCCAGAATTATAGCACAAAGTTCTGATTATCAAATGGTTTGTAGCCTATCACGCACACCTTGTTATGCCACACTGTTTGTGTTCTTACGTATCATCGAAAACAGTTCATATGAGGGACCTGTATGCCGAACATCACACACATCTATATTTGATTAACCGTTTGTGCCATTTGCCTAGTCACAAATTGTTCTTAGAAGTTAACTGTCTGTTGTAGATCACACATGCAAATATTTTCTGAATCGTATTTGATGGATCATACATTGCACATAGTTCGTGTCATTGGAGACGAAGCTTGAACTATACCCTTTGTGATTCATGCATTGCACAAAGTTTCGTCAAAGGGTCTCTGATTGTAGTGTCACATTAGCAGCATCCTACAGTAGTGGGAGCACCCGAGGAGAAAGATCAAATAAGAAAGAAACCCTCAAGACCTAGGCTAGGGATTCTGCAACCTTGTTATCCAGATCATCTTCAATACACACAAAGCAGGACATAGGATTTTACCTCCATCGGAGGGGTCGAACTTGGGTAAACTTGTGTCTCTCTTTTCCCCATCAACCCATTCAGGTCACGACATAGCTGCGATGGCCACACACCTAAGTTCTTATTCAAGGACATGTACCATGAAAAAACCATGACACTCGGGGCGAAGAGTTGGGCCTAAGAAGGGAGTACCAATAGTCCTTCCTGTGTGAATGGGATGACCAAATACATGCTGGGATAAAGTGGGTGGTATGTAATCAACATTTGGGTGAGAATACTCAATCCTTGAGCTACCCGTTCTAGCCATTCGTGTTTCATTTGCATTGTCAATGATGGCCTATGCATCTGACACCATTGGTTGTGGTTGAGGTTGTTGGTTTTCCTGTGTCCCCCTTTGATGTCGTGCGCTCCTCAAGACTATTTGAGATTCGTCATGTCGGTTTCCACTCCATCTTGGACATGGAGTACTTCGGGGATAATTGTCCTGCTGAGTGACTGTTGTTCTTAGCATCTGAATTTTCTTCCACGCCTCCACCTCCATTTGAGTGTTTCCATGTATAGGAATAGCAGGCGGGTTATGCGTTTCCCCTAGCACATTATCCATCGGAGTAGTGACCGGTTGGCCTTACAGAATAATGTGGTTATTTTGGACTAGATGGTGATGGATCATCTGCTATTGAGTCAACGATTGTTGAGCTGGCATCGGCTGCTGAGCCGACGTTGGCTACTGAACCAACAATTGGAACTAATGCACACTCTATCGAACACCTTGAGTCAACTGGGGTATGACAGGGGTCGCACTGGGCGTATTAGCCCCCTATGGTGACTGAAATAACCTGGTTGGTTCTAGAGACATGTGAAGGTACATATTATGCCTCCTTGGATGAACCGATGTTGACTCGTTCTAGAGAAACGTGAAGTAGATCTCCCTGTTATCCAAGCGTTGGGCTTCCATCGATACTTCACCGCGTGCTTCTGCCCAATAACCTAGTTTTCGGTGTTGATATCTTCCTGAATCTTGCCTAGCTGCTCTCGGCACTTTGTTATCTCCATGTTATAAGCTTCTGCTTTCTTCGAGGTCACTATATATGTAAGTAGCATGGACAAGGTTTATGTTAAGTTTTCCAAGGCTTGAGTCCCTAAGCCCCCAGAGTCGGCTATCGTCTAAGCTGTCGTAGGAGCTGCAGCGGTGGTCTTCACCTGAGCCGGCGTGAGTCGAGCCAGATTTTAGGTCTGTTGACGGGACTATCACCTGATTGCCCTACACTTCATATTGGGGCTGGTTCTGGCTGCCAGCCATGTACACCGCGACACGATGAATCGGCTCACAAGGCACCTGGTAATCTTCTTCATGGGAATATCCTCCCAACCTTTCATCGAAAAGTGGCAGAATAAACTATGTATCACCCATCGATTTGCCATCAGAATTGACAAGTGTGTCGCCTCCTAATGTTGAATTTGTTTCTAGGTCCATCTCCTGTGCCGCTCAAATGATGAAATCGAAGGAAGCACTAATACGGTGGGGCTTAACCTAGCTCACAATCTCTAGCGAGGCAGAAGCGATGGCTCGCCCCAGAGAAGACCGACCAATCTACACAATGAAGACGTGGATCTTGCCACACGGGACCTGGTGTCATGATTCGATCGAGCCTGCCTCGGGACCCCAGGTTGCATCGTCGATTTAGAGCTTTCCACATTGGCTCTCTGTCATCCGTTCTGTTGCGTACTTCTCAATCCTTGGAAGGGGTCTCTTCAGGAACTCAACACCACCGTAAGCTGTCCCCACTATGCGTGCCAACTGTCACAGTTTTGTCATGGCAAATGCCAACATGAGAGAACTAAGTCATGAGGCCATCGCTGCTAAGTGATTGCTTCAATGTGGTTTATCAGAAATGAGATACGCTAATTGTTTGGCCCATCACGATGGAGGTAAAATCCTACTCCTACCATATTGTTGTTGATGATGATTATCTCAATTACAGGGTATTGCATTCGCCACCTAGCTCTCGAGAGTTTCTAGCTTATCAGTTTTCGTCCCAAGGACCCCTCCCCCTTTATATAATAGGTCAAATTCCTAGGTTATAGATGAATCCAGGTTGTATTCTCAAATCGTGTTTCACTCTAACTCTTAACAAACATTTGTCCAAAGTTAGTGAAAATATTCCTCAAGTCCTCCTGAAGCCGACCCATTCTCCTTGTCCTTGCGCCAGCAACATGGGATGAGTCTTGTATGGGCCTTCGGTCGTTTTGGCAAGCTTCCTCGTATTGGTTGAGATTTGAACTGACCCATGAGGGTCCTTGCCTTTCTGGACATGTCAATGAATGGCCACGTCTTGATGCTAGGAAACATACCTAAAACTAGGGGTGATGATGATGAATGTTTTTCCATCTCTGTATGGGCTAAACCCTCGGGCTTATCTAGGCACCGAGGGTATCCAGTGTTAACAAACAAAGTGACATAGTTTTATCAACCAAAGTTTTAACATCATCATCAATTTCATATAAAATAGTATTGGAATCACCGATTACTTTTGACATATCAGATTGAATAGCAGGTGGTGGTGTTGTAAGCTTACTCAATACAAAAGGAGAATCAAGTACAAAGCTAGATGGCAATTCCTTACCTGCCCTCGGCCTAGTGGGTATGATCTTGGTCTTAGCATCTTTCAGATTCTGTAGAGTTATTGATGCATATCCCAAGTGAACTCAATAAATAGAGATATGCTCCTAGGAAACAATGCGGGAAAAAGGTCTTGATAACCAACAAGTATAGGGGATCACAATAGTCTTCGAGGGTATTATTTCATCTACATTAGTTGATTCGACACAAGGGTAGCCAAATAATATTTATTAACCTTAGCAGTTGAGTTGACAATTCAACCACACCTAGAGATATCTTTTCTACAACGAAGTGTTTAGTAGCACAGTAATAATAGTAATGGAAATAATGGAAACTAGCATATTATGGTGATTGTGACAGTTGCAGTAACGAAAGTAACTTAATCGAGATCAATACACGAAAAGCATAGGCATTGGATCGGTGATGGATATTTGATTTCGATGACATTCATCATGTAACAGTCACAACCTAGAGTGATATAAAACAGCTCCAATTCATAAATGTAATGTAGGCATGTATTCCGTATATAGTGATTCATCCTTATAATATGA
The DNA here is from genome assembly GCA_022496015.1 of Hordeum marinum. NCBI lineage: Eukaryota > Viridiplantae > Streptophyta > Magnoliopsida > Poales > Poaceae > Hordeum > Hordeum marinum. The sequence goes on along the minus strand of JAAAWK010000401.1, from coordinate 468,578 downwards.
ACTTGCATTGTATCTTTTGTCCTACCTCAACTAAGAGGGGTCCAACGGGAAACTAAGGGATATTAAGGCCTCCTTTTAATATATAACTAGAACAAAGCATTAACATATGGTGAATACATGAACTCATCATACTACGACCACCACTAGAGATGATCCCAATTGCTGTCACTTTGGGTTCTATGGATCATAGCACCTAATAGGGACATAAAACTTGCAAACTAGGATCCCAAAAAATCTCATATTCATGGAAATATAATAGGTTCAGATCAGAAATCATGTCACTCGGTCCCTCATGACAAACATTGAGCATAGCAAACCATAACACCATCAATCTTAGAACATATTGGATACTAGGGATCAAGCCCAACAAATTGACTCGATTACATGAAAAATATCATCCAATCCCATCACCGTCCAACAATCCTACAAAGGAATTACTCACTCCTGGAGGTGAGCATCATGGAATTGTAGAAAGTGAAGGGCTTGTTATGGCGATGGTGATGAATTCCCCTCTCCGGAGCCTCAAACAAACTCCATATCAAGCCTCTCAAGGAATAACAAGAGGTGTCCACGGTTGCGTCTTGTAAAACAAATGAATCTTTATTTCTTATTTTTTTTGTAGGTCAGAGGAAACCTTATAACATAAGATGGGCGTCGGAGGCCTGCGAGATCGCCCACAAGCCACCCTAGGTGCGCCCCCATGGCTTGGTACCACCTGGTGGATCTTCTGATGTTGGTTCCTTTGCCAATATTTTATGTCTATTCCAAAATAATTATTCGTCAACTTGCAACATAGTCTGGGAACTTTTATTTTTGCACAAAAACAACACCATGGCAATTCAGCTGAAAAGAGTGTCAATCCGGGTTAGTTTCATTCAATTAATCCAAATTAGAGTCCAAAATAAGGGTAAAAGTGCTTGGAAAAGTAGATAGGTTTGAGATGTATCAATGGGCAGCTCAGAGTGCTTGAGGACCGATTTGAGGTGGTGGATTTGACGATGTAGTCTAATGAGTGTGATTGGAGAAGATTGGTCGAGGGCGAGGATGTCGAGTGATGTTGTCCTGGACATGGGGGGCCCTAGCCAACTACTCTATTTCATGGGCCGAACTGGAGGCCCGTCAAGGAGGAGGGACTTGGGAAGCCCTCGGGCAGAGGTGTGAATACATCAGCCTCTACCGAAGACCTGGCGTGTACTCAAAAAAGGGATGATTAGTTTGGCATGTAATCTTTTGATCATAACCGACATTCATGTAACCCTAGTAACCATGTGTTCTTATATAAGCCGAAGGGTTCAGCCCGTAGATGATACCCATACATTCATCATCCACTAAGGTTTAGAACACAAACATACGATCTCTAGGTAGATCAACTCTCTACTCACTACACCAATGATATAAGAAGAGCACGACATGGGTTTTTACCTCCATGGAGAGGGCCAAAACCTGGGTAAATATCGTGTGCTCCTTGTCTCCCCTTACCCAACGATCCAGTCTCACATCTTGGGTCCCACTACCCACGGTCTGCCGGTTTTGACACTAATACTGGTGCTTCCATTAGAAGCTCATTGTGTGATCACTAGGATTAATGGATCACCCGTGATTTGATAGCAGCAACACTCGTGCTGTCATTCTCATCCCCAGACAACTCTTTGCTTTCGGTAGTGTGGTACTACATGCCTCCCCGACTGATCGTCTGGGCTGCATCAAGACCTTCTCCCTGAACTAGGTTGTCATGTTCGGAAATGTGGAGTTCGTCGCTGATGCCCGAGGTTACCTGATTCTATCAGAACAAATCGCAATCCAATCTAAAATATCCCTTGGACACTGACGCTCAGGGGCCTTCCACCAAAATTGTCTTCAGATCTGACACCTTGACAGAGACGACCATAGAGATGGATCTGTGGGGGGTCATGTACGATCTTACTCATGTCTTCTCTGATGACAACTCGAAGTTGAGCTGATCTTGAGATCTAACATGACTCTCACATGAAGCCACTCAGGTCATTCAACTGGAGTCGGGCTGGAAGCGCCTAGAGAATGGACATGCATCAAGCATTCCTTTTCATATCAGCTTGGCTTACCGCCAGGCCCTCAATGTGGAGGTGATCTTGGAGATCAACAACGTACTAGACCAAATCCTGAAACTGGCGATCTCGTCCACGATCTACGATCAGATCACATGTAAAGCCGATGATCAGAAAATATTCATCCCTTCCACCACCCACCTAATCGCCACGGTCGAACATTTGACAGATTCACTTGACTATGGATCTGACGATTCCATCGACATGGATGAAGATGACCACGGTAATTCCAGATAAAACTCACCTGCGACCATTCCCTGAAAAGGGAAGAGGGCTGCAATTTCCTCCTACGACGTCTGCATGGTCAATACTCCTAAGGAAGACCCCGACGAGAAGCCTAAGAGGTGTTCTAAGGGCTGTTGTCCCAAGAGAAAACCAAAGGGAAACAGTGGCTGCAAAAATAGCCGAGGCCAGAGGGAATAATGCCATGCCTGACACGGGCTTGGAGAGATCAAGTTCCTTCTTGCTTCAAGGGGTAATCGCCAATACCCGCTAGGATGCTTTTCAGTACCGAGCACCTACTCTCCTAGTCTTTTTTATAGACGAGGTCATGAAACATCAGCTCCTAGAAAGGTTTAAACTCAACAACATTGATCAATACAATGGCACAACTAATCAAGTCTTCTAGATAGAAGATTTCCTTCTACACATCCACATGGCCCGCTGAGATGATCTTCACGCCATAAAATATTTGTTGGTCTAGATCAAGGGGCCGGCATGGCAATGGCTCCATAGCCTCCCTAGAAATTTTATCGGAAGCTGGGAGGAGATTGAGATGGCTTTAGAGAAAACTTTTAGGGTACCTATGTTTGTCCCTCGGATGTCGATCCTTAGACACATCGTCCAAAGGGAGGGCGAGTTAGGTCAGAAATTTAGGAACCGATTCTTGAACAAGAAGAACCTAATATTTGACTGCACATATGATGAGGCCATTGTGGCATTTAAGCATAACATCCGGGACCAATGGTTACCCCGACAGCTCGGGCAAGATAAGACAAGGACCATGGTTGCACTCACTTCGTTGATGACCCACTTTTGCACGGGCGAGGATAGTTTGCTGGCCCATAGCTCTTAGAGGAGTGATCTCTGTTCCTCAGAAATCCGGGATTGAAACGGCAAGCCCAAGCGTAATAAACACATGCGCCGAAACAAGAATAGTGGCCGCGGTATCGAGGACCCGACAATAAATGTAGGGTTCAATAGCTCATGGGGTGGACCTGAAAGGAGACCTTTTAGAGGGAACAAGGACAACCCAAGTACTATGGATAATATACTAGACAAGCCTTACCAAATCCACGACACACTTGAGAATCCTGCCAAACACACCAATTGCAATTGTTGGGTGTTGAAATAGGTTGGAAAAGCGCTAGCCGAGGAGTCAAGCTAGGGCCACCCTCGGAGCAACGACAATGAGGATGAACCTCGGTGTCCGAACTGTGGCTGCCAAAAACAATTTCCCTTCGAGGTCAAAGATTTGAACCTGATCTCCATCACACACATTGTCACGCCCAAGATGCGATCCTATCCTTATTTTGGCACGATGGACTCGACAGGGATAGAAGCGCATCTCGTCGTTTTGCAAGAATGGATACCATTACAAGTACATGTACAGAAGAGATGAGTATATGGAATTGGCTTATACTCGCCACAACCTACATCAAGATCACATCAATACAACAACATATTCAAACATCATACAAAAGAGTAGGGTCCGTCTATGGACGAAATCAAACGATAAAATGACATCCATCCTTGCTATCCCAGGCTGCCACCTAGAACCCATCCTACATCGATGAAGAAGAAGAACTCCAAATCAAACAAGCATCGCCCTCACATCAAAGCATCACATTACCTGTACCTGCAGCTGTTATTGTAGTAATCTATGAGCCACAGGTACTCAACAATTTCATTTCCAAGGGTATCAAGACTATTAAGGCTTAATGGGTGAGGTATGGTGAAGTGGTGAAGCTACAACAAGCGACTAAGCATCTATTTGAGCGGCTAACTTATGAATACAAGAAGTAAAGTATGGTGGTCTACGCATAATGGACGTGAACTACTAACGATCACTAAGTGATCCTGAACACCTACTTACGTCAATCATAACCGCACCTTGTTCTCTCCCGGATAAGGACTCACGAGAAGAGACGGTCATGGTTACGCACACGGTTGGTGTATTTTATTTGAGTTTACATCAAGTTTTCTATGACCAGGTGTGAAAGCACATTTGCTCCCTTGGTGGTTTTGGTAATTAATAAGAACATATAAGTCATTGAACTAATGTTTTCACCAAGTATATTTTAGGAAATGTTCAATGATAGGATTGGCAAAAGGACATTGTGGACAAACCCCAAGATGCAAGGAAATAGGTTGGCCAAGCTTCAAGCAAAAGGACTTGACATTTATATTTGTGACAAATCATTTTGAGTCCGTAGGAAAGCCAGTACTATTAAAAGGGGGTAAAGTTTTGCTGGTGAATAATATGCTCAAACGTGCACAAGTGATAGCCGCCAAAAACATCCACAAACTCTCCCACAAAAGTATGTTCTATACCTAACACTCAAAGTCGATGCAACCAACTTTACCATACCGGTGCCACCGATTCCAGAACCTAGACAGACTCAAGCCAAACCCTAGCCACTTTGGTGCAACCGATTCCATACCGGTGCCACCGAGTTTAGGTTGCCAACTTTCTGTTACGCAAATTCACATTTTTTGTCCCACCGAGAATGTTGGATCGGCGTCACCGAGATTGGTCACCTTATCGGTGCAACCGAGTTTCCTATATCGGCTTTACCAAGATTAAAAAGTTGCCCTTTTTGGTCACTTCGCTACAACACATCGGTCTCACGGAGTTGGTCATTTTGTGTGTAATGGTTGGATTATTGGGGATGCCTATATATACCCCTTCACCACCACATACTCGAAAGAGAAGCACTCAGAACTATTCCATACCTATCCGATCAGGTTTTCTGAGAGAGAACCACCTACCCTTGTGTTGAGGTCCAGATCTTCCACTCCAATCATATGGATCTTGATTTCTAGCCTCCCCAAGTAGATTTCCACCAATCCCATCTCTTCCACCATGCCAAATCTGTGAGAGAGTGATTGCGTGTTGATGATTCTATCATATGGAAGCACAAGAGCAAGGAGTTCATCATCATTATCGAGCCTATTACCTTTTGGAGGGTGGTGCCTCCTAGATTGGTTAGGTGTCGCTTGGGAGCCTCCTACTTCGTGTTGTGGAGTGAACCAAGAAGTTTATAAGGGCAAGGAGAACGCCTACTTCGTGAAGATCTACCCATATTGAGGCTAGTCCTTCGTGGATGGAAGCCGTATGGAATAGTCAAGGTTGCTACTTCGTGGACCCTTTTCGGTGGAGCCCTCCATGGATTCTCGCGACCGTTACCCTTCGTGGGTTGAAGACTCCATAAACGTGGATGTACGATAGCGCCACCTATCGGAACCACAGGAAAAATCATCGTGTCTACAACTGCGTTTGATCTTCCTACCCTATCCCTTCTATACATGCTTGTTGTTACTTTTCGCTGCTATATACTCTTAGACTTGCGTGTGTAGGGTGTACTTGACTTGCCATGAAATGCTAAAAACTATCAACCCCAAAACTTGGTGTAGGCAAAACTTTTATTTGGTCAAGTAGTCTAATCACCCCCCTCTAGACATACTTTTGGTCCTACAAGTGGTCTCACGACCTTGGATAAGTATGGCGTCTAGTGAGGGAAGTTATCACCGTAGAGGTTCGTACTTTGATGGCACTAATTTTGCTAGTTGGAAGCACAAAATGAAAATGCATATTCTTGGTCATAACACCACCATTTGGGTTGTTGTTCGTGTTGGCTTGCAAGGTGAGTTCTTTGCGGGTGGACAGGAACCGGATCATGAAGCGACCGCTGATGAATTGAAGATGTTGCAACTCAATGCGCAAGCATGCGACATTCTCTTCAAGTGCTTATGCCCCGAAGAATTAAACAAAATGAGCCGTCTTGAGAATGCAAAAGAGATTTGGGATACTTTGGTTGATATGCACGAAGGAACCGAGTCCGTGAGATAATCCAAGTTAGATGTTCTTCAAGGTTAGCTTGATAAGTTCAAGATGAAGGATGGTGAAGGAGTCGCAGAGATGTACTCTAGGCTAGCTCTCATCACAAATGAGATTGCCAGCTTAGGAAGCGAAGAAATGACCGACAAATTCATCAACAAGAAGATCCTTAGAGCTTTGGATGACAGATACGACACTGTATGCACATTAATCAAAACGATGCCAAACTACAAAGATCTCAAGCCTACGGAAGTCATTGGAAGGATTGTTGCTCATGAGATGACACTCAAAGATAAAGAAGAACTTCATCACAAGTCTAGCAGTGCTTACAAAGCCACCAGTGATGCTCCCACAACTTCAAGAAACAACCTTGTCACCAATGAAGAAATAAGCCTCACGGTCAAGAAATTCAACAACTTCTACAAGAATAGAGGAAAAGAAATAGACTCCAACTAAAGATATGAAGAGAAGTGTTCGTCAAGTCGTGACCGCAACTGTCACAATTGTGGGAAGCCCAGACACTACTCAAATGAGTGCATGGCTCCCTACAAAGGAAGAGAAGAGTCACCTCGAAGACGAAGCTCAAGAAATGAGTCACCACAAAGAGAGAGAAGGAGTAGAGATGATCGTTATGAACGAAGACACTCAAGGAGAAGTAGAGATTCGGAGAAGAAGCACAAGTACACCAAGAGCTACACAAGAAGAAAACATCAAGCTCATGTTGGTTAATGGGTTTCCGGCTATGAGCCGACAACAACTCTGAGAGAAGCTATCACTCTGACTCCGACCATAGTCAAGATGATGGTGTTGCCGGAATTGCTCTAGTGACTACCAACTCCTACGATCTATTTGATTCACCAAACGAAGGGAGTGGAAGTTGCTTCATGGCTAAAGGCCCCAAGGTATCACACCCAGATATCTTGATTTTGATAGTGATGAAGATGATTTACTTTGTAATGATGACTTGGCTTGTGATAAAACTAGTGATATTGATCAAAATGAACTTGATAGTTCTCATGCTAGTCAAGATAAGTCATTTGATGATGATAAGATGAAAATAGAACAACTAACTATAAAACTAATCACTCTTAAGTTAGCTCATGAATCTACTCTCGAAGATAACAGAGAGCTTGTGAGAACTCATGAGAAGCTATGCTTCGAGAAGCTCAACTTGCAGAAAGAGCATGAGTTTCTCAAAGCTATCAATGACGATCTCTGAAACAAGACCACATCTTATATAGCCAAATTACTACTCTTATCTACTTCCATCCTTCAAGTTAAAACTAAGCAATCTAGTAACAAAGGCAAGAAAGGTTCTATTGATTGTCATGATTTCTTGAGCTAAACCCAAAGATGTTGCTTCTAGTAGTTCTATTGATTCCACTAATGATGATTCTCTTAGACAAGTTACATTTGAGCAACAAAATGCTTTATTGGAAGGAATTATAGAAAAAGGTATCTACAAGAGTCTTGCCGAATGTAAAAAATTTGAGGAAATTGTACGCAAGCACGGAGGATATCGGAAGAATCGTGGTGTTGGCTACTTCAACACTAATGGAGTTGAGTGGGAAGAAGGTCAATATCCCAACCCCAAGTTTGTTCCTCAAAAGGAGAAGTATGAAAATACTCTTCCCAAGGGTACAAACACTCAAGATGACCTTCCACCACAATACCACAAGCTCCAGGGCAAGAACAAGCTTCAAGAGGACATTGACTCATATGAAGATGAACCCCTAACTTTGGTGGAGTGGGTTCCCAAGGCTACTTGAAGCTCAACTACTACAAAGTCCACCTCAACACCAAGGATCCCCATCAACTTGATGTGGGTCACCAAGAAGAAGATCTAGAAGGTTCTTGAGGGGTAACTCCGCCAATGAAATCCACTCACATTCATTATTGCCAAGGACTTTTTGCATTCAACATCAACTCAATGCAATAGTTAAGGAGTCACACATTCCCTCAAAGGTAATCGAGGGAAAAGGTAATCAACTAATCAATGGACATCATAACATATGCTTTGCACTCCATGTCCATAGATATCCTTGTATTTGTCTCTTGTATGTTGGGACTAACCCATGTAGGTGAGAAGAGAAAGGAAACAACAAGGATGCTCCCAACTCTTGGTGACCTTCATCAACATTGAGCATCCACAACTACCTCACCAACATGAAGTCTTCATTGACAAAACCCAAGGTTAGTTTATCCCTCTTATGGGGGGATGTCACATTAAGGGGGGATTTACTCTATGACTTGAGTCAAAGCATCTCTTAGTATGTGACAACATTAAAATGCTTTATGAAAAAGTGGTAACCCCACTTGTCCTTAAACGATGAGTATGACCTATGATCAAGTACTCTTACTTGGCTCGTAAGTCAAATACTCATATATAGGTGACTTACTCATCGCCCAAGTGCTTGTTAGATCCTAGAGTGTTTGTGCATGTTTGTCATGATTTCTTTTGACATCTTATTGTGTGAGCATGTTGGTATGCATTTATTTTCTCATCTGAGGACATCCAATTGTTGCTATTTGGATTTTGATTTATGTTTTGCCAATTGGATGGACAATAATGCCTAGGACCACTCTTTAGCTATCTATGCTTTCTCACCTCATATTCCATTCATGCTGCATCACAAAATTTGAACAAGGGCTCTTTGATCCCTCTGTGTGTGGAGCACTCGGAGTTTCGTATCGACAAGGACTGACCATTAAAACCTCCAAAGTGCAACTCAGTGGAACCAACATGACAATCTCGGTCTGACTGATTGCCTAGGATTGATCTGGTTTTCAATCTCGGTAACACCGATTTCATATTCTCGGTTACACCGAGTTTCCCTATCAGCTGACAGTTATGGAACTCGGTGACACCAAAAATACAAAATTGGTATCACCAAAAGTGAAGGGTATATATGCTGTGGACCCGGACACTTTGAAATTCAATATTCAACGTCGTGCCTCAGAACCCTAAGCTACCGCCTCGAGACCCTGGTCATCGCCCTGTCTTCCCGAGCTCCTCCGCCGCTGGGAATCACCGCCGTCGACGAAATCTACTCCATTGTCGGCGCCGTAGAGGATTCGCACAAGCTAGGGTACGAATTCGATCTCTAGTGCTCTCCCCATCCGATTCTTGCACATTAGATACTTGATTATCATCTTTACACCCTTTGCTCATATATCTATCCACTTAAATCTGTAAAATCTTGAGAAAGATGGATCATCTAGAGTTTTGCCGTCTGCCCGACATATCTCGGTGGAACCGAAATGAAAATATCAGTCTCACCGATATGCTTTTCAGTGTGGTTGAGAACTAACTCGGTGGAACCGAGTGGCTCTTTTTGGCCCTACCGGAAAGGGTGCCAAGTTCCTGTTAAGGAGTTAGTCTGTCTTGGCCCCACCAAAAATTTCTTTTCGGCTGTAGCGATATGTATGTAACAGATTGCAAAACCGATATGTATGTGACAGATTGCAAAACTTTTTGAAAACTCATTGCTCAAATTTCAAAAACCTATTCACAGGGTCAGTAAGTCAGGCTCAGAAGATAGCCGGAATGTGCCAGAGCAGGGAGTTGATATGAGTTCTGGAACAAGCCCAAAAGCTAGTTCTTTCTTAGATCCAGGCACCCCCAGCTCTCATGGGTTGCCCAAGACTATCACCAGAACCAGGAAGAATTTGAACTTAGTTGAAGAAGATTTAGACTTTGTCCAAAAGAGATTCTTGCTAAGAAGCCAGAGAAGGCTGCCAAGAAGTCAGCAACTGAAGCTACTTCCTCTCGAAGAGTTGTCAGCAAGATATATGCTCCTGCTTCTACCTTCAAGTCTCATGAGACTGCTAGAGCAACAATTTCAGTTGAGGTCCCCAAGAGAGCTATGCCTAAGAAGGCTGGGAGAAAAAGTCCAGGAAGAGGATCATTCATGTGACTGGCAGGCCTACTTCCATGTATGAAGATCTAGAGGAAGCATCTCGTGCTGTTGCCGAGGAAGAGGAGGATGAGCCAGCTACAAAGGCTCCTCCCAAGAAGAAGGCAAAGAAACTTATGTCTGATGCTATGCCTAAGACCAGCACATCCAAGAAGGCTGTTGAGAAGCCTAAGAGGACAACCAGGCAGACTCCAGCTTCTGAGAAGAACAAAGGAACTACTTCAAGAATTGAAGATGTGGATGACTTGACAACATTGATGAAGCTCAAACCACACCTTCCAATACACAATGCCAGATACCCACTAGCTGAGGACATGAAGAGGAGGAAGGACTCATGATTGAGGGCATGGAGAGCTATTGATCCTTATGCCCAGAGGAAGAAGACTGTTGTGGACAACAGATTCTATACCAGAGAGCAACATGATTTCTATGAGACTCTGCTCTTTTACAAGAGTCCAGCTGTTAGTCATGTGTGGTACGTTGATTGGAAATTCATCAATGAGAATGAGGACTACTTTCCAAGTGTCCAGGACAACTTTCACTACATAGGTCTGGATGAGTTCGTTGGCAGAGAATTCATAGCTTGGAATGATGAAATGATCATGCAATTCTACTCCACTGCACACTTCTACGGAGATGGTAGAATTGTGTGGATGACTGAAGGCGCATGGTACGAATCAACTGTTGAGGAATGGGCTAATATCTTAGGAGTTCCTCAAGCACAGGATGGAGACTTGGATGTATACTCAGAATCCAATGCTAGCCACAATGCTATGGCTAACATAAACAAGGAGATCCCTGCTGCAAATGTGAAGTCTCACAGTCTAGGATCCATCTACTTTCTCCAGGTTGGCCTCTGCACGATCAACACCATTCTGAGGCATACCTTGATGCCCAAGTTAGGAGATGACAAGATGATCCGAGGCCACTCCATCAACATGTTGATCCACCTTGACAGACACACCAGGCTCAGAGTCATGGATATGATTGTTGAGACAATCAAGAGGGTTGCTGCTGACCAGAAGTGCTCATGCTATTATGCACCCAACATCCAGATGCTCATCAACTCAAAATTGGAGAAGCACATCTTTGCACTAGATCGTCCACATTTTCCCCTACAGCCAGATCTCGATGACATTGTTGTGGTGATGGATGCTAACATCCCACTTCAACTGCAGCTCAAGAGGAAGCAGAGGTAGTTAGAGCCACTAGTGCTCAGGTCCCTAGATCTAGGAACGAGAAAATGGATATGTTGATAGCATCAGTTCAGGGCATGCAGAAGGACATTAAGGGGATTCTGGATAACCAGAACAGCCTGGTCAGCATCTTTGAGACCAGAATCAAGACCCTTACTAATAAGGTGGACGGGATGACTAAGACAGTCACAGAGCTTCAGCATGAAGTTTACTCCGTGCACATCCCTCGGGTCTCTTCTACTTCAGATGATGACGACGATGATGATGATGAGGAACCTCTAGGGCCAGACACTAAGTTCACCACTCAGGCCAGATCATCCATTGTGCTAGTTCCATCAGCTCCATCAGCTCCATCAGCTCCATCAGCTTCTGCTCCATAAGTGACCACTCTAGCTCCATCCACGACATCTGTTGAGATCTTCGCCGATGTTGTCATCTCGACTCCTTCATCAACAACTGGAGGAGATATGCCCAAGAACGTTTAGATATATTCCTTTGAACTTTTTGGTAACTTGTTGCCAAAGGGGGAGAAGTGTATATAGATCTATAGGCTTCAAGCCAGAGAGCGTTTGGTGTTTATTTCTTTTCAAAACATTTGGTTCTTTTGGTTTGACGTGAGATACTTTTGTGTTTATGTGTGATCATACATTGTTATGTGATGAGATGTAACTATTTCCTATCATCTGAATGCTTATGAGATGATCATTCACCCTTGCTTGAGTGTGTTGTGCCATGTTATTCATTCTAAATTATTCTCGCACACCACCAAGTTGTATGTGACATGGAAGAAGTACCCCATATACCTAATCGATTGCGCATTTGCATTCAAACACAAATTCAAAACAATGCACAAATTTAGGGGGAGCTCTTGCTTATCACATACCTGTCAAAGCGATGATTATATTCATTGATTTTATCATCTGTCGAAGCTTTGATCTATAAGTTGTCATCAATTACCAAAAAGGGGGAGATTGAAAGCACATTTGCTCCCTTGGTGGGTTTGGTAATTAATAAGAACATATAAGTCATTGAACTAATGTTTCCACCAAGTATATTTCAGGAAATGTTCAATGATAGGATTGGCAAAACGAGATTGTGGACAAACCCCAAGATGCAAGGAAATAGGTTGGCCAAGCTTCAAGCAAAAGGACTCTACATTTTATATTTGTGAGAAATCATTTTGAGTCCATAGGAAAGCCAATACCATTAAAAGGGGGTAAGGTTTTGTTAGTGAACAATATGCGCAAACGTGCACAAGTGATAGTCGCCAAAAACATCCACAAACGGTCCCACCAAAGTCTGTTCTATACCTAACACTCAAAATCGGTGGAACAACCTTTCCATACCGGTGCCACCGATACCAGAACCTAGACAGACTCAAGCCAAACCCTAGCCACTTTGGTGCAACCGATTCCATACCGGTGCCATCGAGTTTAGATTGCCAACTTTCTGTTATGCATATTCACACTTTCGGCCCCACCGAGAATGTTGGATTGGTGTCACCGTGTTGGGACCCCAATCCTAAGTCATATGAATCCAGTCTGTAACATATCACATCACTTTGCGGCCTCACGCACGGTAAGCTCCACGGCTACAGCCTTACCTTAGCCGGGACCGTTTGCATCTTTTGGATCACGTATGCCCACATGTCGCTGGCAATGAAATGAGAGAGAACCTGGGCCAACATAACTAGTCATAGAACCCAAGTGGCACATCCATACGGAAACAGGCATACGTAACCCAGCAATGCAGGTGTCGGCCTCAAGCGTGTGTTGACGAGTCATAGCAAGCTACAAGGACTCCATTACGTCGTGGGACATAAATGTCATCACTACACTTAGACGAGTCGTAGCAGGCTACAGGGACTCCATTACACTGCGAGACATTTCCCCGAAGGGACAGACATAGCAGCAAAGAAGGATACATGTCGGTCAATCAATGTGTCCGGAGCAGTAGCAAGCTACCATGGCTCTGTGGAAGCACAAAGAGGCACTTTCTCGTAAAGAGTACTACTAAAGGCACACAACTAGGTGTCAGATACCATACATACCGTTGCATGTCACACGTACTCACGACATGCCCGATATGCATAGATATAACCATGGCATCACAACATAACTATATAACAACACAACCTTTATTTAAGAGGCTCAGACGAGCCTTGTATAATATGTTCTTACAGAAAGGGGTCACATGACCCGACACTCAAGTCATACAAACAAGTTCATACAAACCAAGCGGAAGCATAAGTTGTCTCATTACAGACAGATGAAGGGGTAAAAAGGCACATGGCCTGACTATCTATAGCATGCCACAGGGCATAAGGTCGTAGCTGGGACATCAGCTATTCGGCATCGTCGACCTCTAGAAAGAAACCACCCGGTGGGTCCTGGGTCTCAATTGCAACATTTATTAAGCAAACATGAGTACAACCGTACTCAGCAAGTCTTTAAAGCAGACCTAGTCTATTCATGCTCATGTATCAATAAAGGGGGGTGGAGTTTATGCAGCAATGCCAGCTTCGACTCATGGCTACCCTACACTACACAATTTTAACTCTTTGTTTCCATTTTAGATATCGCACACGAGTCCACTAACTCCATGACAATACACCACCATGGATTCACTTCCCTCTCCTGGGAGGGAGCCATCCATGGTACTCACACTTGTATTGATATTTTTATGAATATCCATTTGATTATCTATGAACAGCATAAGTTTTCCAAGTAGTCCATATCCGAGTACGAGGCTATTCCAATAGTTTCATACCCTACAGGGGTGTACTTCTTCACACACGCTCCCGCCACTTATCGCTATGTGCTCATAAAACCATGCACCTCGGAAACCCTCAAGCGGAAGCCCAGCGAGGGAGCCAGCCACGACCGTCAATCACATAAGACCTCTAGTCCATGCTATCGCCTATTTGAGACTAAACCCGCACGGAAGTCCGGCCAAAGTTTCCGCTACGGCCCCAAACAATGTGCGTAGGGTTCCCAAGCCCACCATTCGAGTGACCCTTGGTACACCGTGCCACTCCCCTCTCGCGTCATAACCCACCCCTAGGTTCAGCGCTACGCATGGCCTCCAGCATGCTATAAACACCAGAAACTACTTTCAACTCCTGGACTAAGGACTAAGTGACTAATAAGTCGAGAGGCGTCGAGTTACCGGAACCCAATGTGTGGTAGTAACTAGTCTTGGATCACAAACACGGAACTCAGTTCCTAAGAATGGTCCCAATGAGACAGCCTGCTATGTACTCCTCCATAGCCTCTCATCGCTACCTTAACCAAGTTGGGTTCATCATAAGCTTATCACATCAGAACAACAATGTTTCACTCCAGTTCATCACCCAAATGAATCAGACCTGACACAACTATAAGCATAGCAGGCAAGGTAGGCTAAACACATCATGGCACAAGCATCTACAAGGTATGCTAGGTTGCAAGGTTTAGCTATTTACTGTGACAATGACAGGTTATGCAAAAGAATAGGTTCTTCTACCGTGTAAGACATACATATGAGTGTTTGTCCTAATGCAATAAACAAGAGCAGGAGCGAGAGAGTGGATTTTTATCGGAATGATCAAGGGGGTTGCTTGCCTTGCTGGGTAGCGGGAAGGTTCTCTCCACCTAGGTTGATTGCTTGCCTTGCCTTGCCTTGGTCCGTTGGAATACTCGGGGGTATCCTCAGAAGTAGGGCCTACTGCAGTGCAGATAAGAAGCAATCAATACATGCAAGTGCAACAATATGATGCATGATCATGGCATGGTAGCATGTATGGATGATCTAATGCCACTAATGTTCAAGTTAATTTGAAATGAGTTTGAATATAGGTTCAAAATCGTTCTTCATTTCAAATTCCATATTTCAGCCTATTAGCAAATGTCAATGTTCTTCCACCTAGGTTTCTCTAACATGCATGATAATAGCACCATTGGATTTATTGTATTTTTATGATAAATTTTCATATATAAATTATTTTCATCTGATTTACGGATTAATTTATATGAATTTTTGAAGTTTTAAACAATTTCTGGATTATTTTAAAACTGGAAAAGATTAAATATGATGTCAGCCTGACGTCACTATGATGTCAGCTGGTCGGCTAACCAGGCCAGGTCAAACCTGATGTGTGGGGCTCGCACGTCAGTGATAGGGCCCTAACCTCCGTGCTGACCAGGGGTTTGACCCACCCTGGGGCCCACAGGTTAGTGGTAGGAGGCTAACTAATCAGGGGGGATTAGCCCCTCATGATGGCCACGTCGGCGCCCACCGGAGCGGGGCCGGCGGCGACCATCCGCATGGCGGTGATCCACCGGAGTTGCGCCTCCGATGACCATTTGGCACACAGAGGGCACCCAGGGGTAGCCCGTGCACGCACGCATCCAGTGATGCGGCAGTGGGGGCTCGGGGGCCACCGAAGCTACGGCCGGCGACGAGCCGAGCGGCGGCGAGCTTCAGCAGCAAGGGGAACGACAGCTTCCATGAGGGACAGGCCGCAAGAGAAGGGGGAAATGGAGGAGGAGCTCACGACGGGGTTGCTAGGGACGACGGCGAGCTCGGAGATGCGTAGACGACCTCGAATCGACGGAGGAAAGCTTCGGCGACCGGTGGGGAAGAAACGGTGACAACGCACCATGGAGGGATCCCGGCGTCTTCTAGCGACAGGGGGAGGACGAGGGCGTCACTACGGGGCTCTTGCGTCGCTCAGATGGGCGCGGGGGAGGCTAGAACGGCAGCTACGCGGCGGCGACAAGCTCGGCCATGGAGGAGCAGAGGAGGGAGGAGAGCGAGAGAGAGGGCACGCAAGGGAGAGAGGGAGAGGAGAAGGAGGCCATGGCAAGGAGGCCTCGCACTGGCACTCTCCCAGTCCTCCAGGCCAGCAGCCAGATAGGGAGGAGGTGACCGGCGCGCGCCCGCACGCTACGAACCGACGCCCCTGTCCTCTTGGCGAGAGGACAAGGATGACCGTCCATGGGCCAGATGGGCCGGTTCCCCCTGGGCCTCTGCTTTCTTTCTTCATTTTATTTTCTGTTTTTCCTATTTCTGGGATTTGTGTTATATTCTTTTCAGGTACAAATGCGAATTTAAAATATCCGGAATATTTTTTATATTGAAGTTTGAATATTTCAAACTTATCTAAAAAGTTTCAGGATATTTTGTAAACTAAAATAATGATAATGCTTTATTTGATATTTTCAGAAGCTTTATCATTTATTTTTTAAATTGCTTGAGTTGTTCAAATACTTTGAATGACCCTTGTATAATCATGTCCATAATTATCAAACATAGGGGACATTTTAGATGGGCATTTTGGATTTGTTGAATTTTCACCAACTTTGAATTGGTCTGATTCGAATATGAGATTGGGGTTTCTTTTAGTCCCCATTTCATGTTGATGCAAAATTGATGCAACACCCATGTTGTACTATGACATCTAGCTAGGGATGTGACAACGCACCCCCACTCAAAAGAATCTCGTCCCGAGATTTTGAAGTCATCGGGAAGAGCGTGGGGTACTCCAGTCGAAGACGATTTTCTCTTTCCCATGTGGCCCACTTTTCAGAATGGTGTGACCACTGAACCTTGAGAAACTTGATGTTTCGATGCCGAGTGGTACGCCAGCTTGATCAAGAATATGAACAGGGTATTCTCGGTATGTAAGGTTATCTTGGAGATCAAGCGCTTTGTGGTCTACTTGACGGACAGGGTCCGAGAAGCAACGCCTGAGTTGCGAGACGTGGATGACATCATGAACCTTGGAAAGATGCGGCGGAAGTTCCAATTGGTAGGCAACCTCTCCCCGTTTAGCAAGAATGTGAAAGGGTCCAACGTAACGAGGAGCCAGCTTGCCCTTGATAACGAATCGATGGGTACCCTTCAGAGGTGTAACCCGAAGGTAAGCCTTCTCGTCAACTTCATAGGTCATAGCCTTATGATTGCGATCATATTGGCTCTTTTGATGAGATTGTGCTATTTTCAACTTTTCACGAATAGTGTGAACTTGCTCCTCTGCATCCTGGATCATATCCGGACCAAAGAGTTGCCTCCGGTTTCTGACCAGTTAAGAGGTGTTTGACACCTTCGTCTATAGAGAACTTCAAAAGGGGCTTTGCCCTGCTTGATTGATAACTATTGTTATAAAAAAATACGGCAAATGGAAGACATTTCTCCCAGTTCATACCGAAAGATATAACACAAGCTCGGAGCATGTCTTCAAGGATTTGATTGACTCGCTCAACTTGACCACTTGATTGCGGGTGGAAAGCAGTGCTAAAGGATAGATGAGTCCCCATAGAGGTTTGAAAACATTCCCAATGGGAAGTAAAGATACTTCCGCGGTCTGAGTTAATCCCCAAAGGAATACCATGAAGAGAAACTATTTGAGAAACATATAATTCCGCTAGCTGGCTAGCAGTCATAGTCTCCCGAACGGGAAGAAAATGAGCCACTTCGGAAAGGCGGTCAATGACCACAAAGATAGCATTATTCCCTCTTTTGGTCCTGGGAAAACAGGTAATGAAATCCATACCGACCTTATCCCATTTCCATTCAGGAGTAGCTAAAGGTTGGAGGGTGCCAGCAGGCCTTTGATGTTCTGCTTTCACACGACGACAAACGTCGCAATTAGCTACCAACTGGGCAATTTCTCTATTCATCCTAGTCCACCAAAACCTCTCGCGTAGGTCCTGATACATCTTGGTACTACCCGGATGAATTGTGAGAGGAGAATCATGAGCCTCCTTAAGGATCAATTGTCGTAGATGTTGCTTTTTCAGGATCACCAAGCGGTTCCCAAAGAAGACAACACCTCGATCATCTTCCGAGAAGCATCTAACATTACCCCTCTTAATGTTTTTCTTGATCCAAGATATCCCGTCATCATGCTTCTGGGCTTCTATAATTTGATCTGTAAGAGTAGGTTTCGCCACCAGGTTGGATTGGAATCCTTGAGGAACAATGTGGAGGTTTAACTTCCAAAATTCCTCATGGAGAAATGATTGAACTTGTTGTAACATCATGTTGTTACAATAAGACTTACGACTTAGTGCATCAGCCATGACATTGGCTTTCCCCGGGGTGTAAGTTATCCCTCAGTCGTAATCTGTAATCAACTCAACCCACCGTCCTTGCGTGAGATTCAAATCCGGTTAGGTGAAAATATATTTCAGACTTTGGTGATCCGTGTAAATCTCGCAACGATTACCCAGAAGGTAATGTCGCCAGGTTTTCAGTGCATGGACTATAGCTGCAAGCTCAAGTTCATGTGTTGGATAATTATACTCATGTGGATGCAACTGTCAAGATGCGTATGCAATCACATGACGATCTTGCATGAGAATGCAACCTAATCCTTGTCGCAAGGCGTTGCAATAGATAACAAAGTCCTTAGAGAAATATGGTGGCACCAGAACAGGAGCAGAGGTGAGTCGTCTTTTCAACTCCTGAAAACTGTGCTCGCATTGTGGGGTCCACTTGAACTCTTTTATCTTTCTTGAGGAGTTCAGTTAGAGGTTTGTCAACCTTGGAGAAATTCCCGACAAAGCGGCAACAAGAGCTCGCTAAGCCAAGGAAACTCCAAACTTGCTTAACCGATTCAAGTTGAGTCCAACCGAGGACGGCCTGAACTCTCTCTGGATTTATAGCAATACCTTACCAGATATCACATGGCCTAGATAGGTCACTTCTGGCAACAAAAATTCACACTTAGAGAATTTGGCATACAGACGGTGCTCTCGAAGTTTCATCAATACCAGCCTTAGATGCTCGACATGTTCTTGTTTGTTCTTCGAGTAGATGAGTATATCGTCGAGGTAAACCATGATGAATTTATCTAAATACTCCATGAAGATCGAATTCATCAAGCGAGAGAAGGTGGCTGGGGCATTGGTTAAACCGAGGGACATGACGGTGTACTCATATTGGCCATAACGAGTAATAAAAGCCGGTTTTGGAATGTCCCCGTTCCTAATTCTGATTTGATGTTATCCCAACCTCAGATCCATTTTGGAAAAGACAGAGGATCCAGTGAGTTGATCATACAAATCGTTGATCCTAGGGAGCTGATACTTGTTCTTTATGGTGACCAGATTCACTGGCCGATAATCCGCAACCATCCGATCCGATCCATCCTTCTTCTTGACAAAGAGGACGGGACAAGCCCAAGGAGAAGAACTAGGATGGATGAAACCTTTCTTCAAAGCCTCATCGAGTTGGATCTTAAGTTCGACTAGTTCTAAGGGTGCCATCTTATAGGGTCTTCTGGCTATTGGGACGGTTCCTGGAATGAGCTCTATCACAATCTCAACATCTCTGACAGGAGGAATTCCTGGCAGTTCTTCTGGGAAGACATCCGGAAAGTCACAGACTATCGGAATATCTTCTAACTCTGGAAGAGGGCTACATTGAGGGAATAGAGTTGGCGCTTGGATGCTCGAGTGGAGACATTAACTATCTCACCCGATGGATGTGTAAGTTGAACATTCCTAGTAAAAGTATCAATCCTAGCATAGTGGGTTTTCATCCAATCCATGCCTACAATGATATTGATGTCCGAAGACTTGAGGGCTATCAAAGATGCTAGGAAGACTAGCCTATCCACCAGAATTTCATTATCATGGCTCACTCTAGAAGTTTGCCACTTTGAACCAGGAGTCTGAACTACTAAATGAGTAGGCATATCACAAAAGGACATGTTATGCAAGTGTGCATAACTTTCTAAGATGAAAGAATGGGATGCTCCAGTATCAAATAGAACAGAAGCTGGATGACTATTGACAAGGAGTGTACCTAGGATAACATCAGGATCCTCAATAGCTTCCTCAGCGGAGACATAATTCACTCATCCACGAGCAGGAGCTGGCTTCACATAGAAGGCTTTTCCCGGCTTTCCACGTCCAGCTGGCTTAGCATTAGCCTAAGGACAATCACGAGAGTAGTGTCCTGGTTCTCCACATTTGTAGTAGACCACGGTGGCACAGGGAGCAACATTGGCAGGCGGTCCTCCAAATGGCCTGATTGGAGGGTTGGACTAAGCTTGGCGAGGCGCCTGGAAGGATGGCCTCGCGGTGTATCTTGGCGGCAGGGCTGCGTTGGGCACCCAGACCCGTTGTTTGTTGGAGCCCGAGCCAGATGCGGGGCTCAAGTCACGATTGTGCTTTCTCGTGGCCTCATAATCAGTCTATCCAGACTCGGCATTGATAGCCTTGTTGACGAGAGCCTGGAAGGTCATGCATTCATGAAGGCGCAGATCTCGATGGAGCTCAGGATTAAGTCCCTTGCGGAACCTAGCCTACTTCTTGGCATCAGTTGAAACTTCCTCCGGAGCATAGCGAGCAAGATTTCCGAACTCACGGCTAAAGGCATCCACTGTCAGTTTGCCCTGGGTGAAGGCACAAAAGTCCTCTCTCTTACAATCCATCAGCCCTTCCGGGATGTGATGGTTAAGAAATGCTGCACTGAACTCTGGCCAAGTTGCTACAGGGCCTGCGGGACGCATGGCTTCATAATTTTCCCACCACAGATTGGCGTGTCCTTCCAGAAAGTAAGTTGCAAAGGTCACCTTGTTGGCCTCGGACACATTGGCAGCCCGGATTTTGCGGTACATGCTAGTCAGCCAGTCAGCCGCGTCAAGTGGGTCGATCGAATTATGATACTTGGGTGGGCACACCCTGACGAAATCACCGAGTGACACGCCATCGTTGAGATCATTGCGGGGAGCACGTGCTATGTTCTGCTCAATTCGTTCTAGTAGCCTGTTGGTCTCTCTCTTGTTCCTTTCGGCTTCAAGCATCACTTCTGCCAAAGAAGGCGCATGTGGCAGATCCTCTTGCCTTGGCTGGCTTCCCTCGCCCTGCTGGGGGGCAGGCACGGGGTTATTCCTAGTTGCCACCATCCTGGGAAAACAACCCACAGCTTAAACATAGAGGACATCAATTCTAAGCCAAGAGATAAGGAATGTACTGGACAACATGGCATGCAGGGTAAACACCCAAACAACATGGTAATAACAACTGCCATATGAACACCATTATTCATACACACCATGACATAGTTCAGTACAAGCCCAAGCTGAAATACAAACTACGGAGAGATGACACCACTCATCGGAGGCATTACAAGCTTCCTATACATTATCTATCTACACCTCCGCAACTGAACTCTCAACCTCAATCATATCCCACAAGAAATGCAGGACTGTGGCGATACGATTACTAACATAGTAATACTAACATCCACGTACTCAAGCATCGCCGTAGAATGCCTCATACAGGTTACCCCCATGACCCGGGAGATGAACCTGAGGATCTGGAAACACTCTAGCCTATGATCCCTGGAAACCGTAAGGACACAGATGTGGCCTTGATCCCCTTGTTGGTGGCAACAACAGTCCTTGAAGAGGGGTGATGCATCCAACATCGGGCCAGTCTATGTGTGGTAGCAGATGAGTCCGCGATGGGGTCAGCATCTCCAAATCTCCATAGCCTGTCTTCACGACAGGTGCCAACTGCGTCAGGGCTGTCCAAAGACGTGCACGGGTGGCATAAAGCTCCATGTGAAGGGCACGTGCATCACGATCCCTGTTCTCCAACATCTGAGCGGTCACCTGCAGGCTAGGATCCTCATGGGAATGATCATAGTAGGTTGCGCCAAGATAACCATCCTCTCCTCCCATAGAAGCAGGAACATAACAGAACTCTGTGTTCTGAAGCAAACCATGGTGAAACCTCATGATAGTCAGCATGGTGTAGGCGGTCTACTGAGCTGCCATATCTATGGTGACACCTAATCCATAAGTCCAATGAAGCGGCTCTGCAGGTCCAGGATATATAGGATATATCTTGACAGTACACAGATACTGACCGTGGTTGAAATCTCGATACCGTTCCTCCACTGCGTACTCCGGGTACCAACGGTATTCAGCCTCCGTCATAACTCTAACCAACATGGCCGTGTGACCCCGTACATCGATGCACCTGTTTAGATGGACCACCTAATGGGAAGGACGAGGGGGCATCTGAAACAGAGAATGATGCCAAGACATTAGAGATTCTAGCAGAAATTGGACAGCATAACGACTGTAATTGCTCAAAAAGGATTGTAAAAGCATAACCACTCGACTTCCTAGACTCAAACCTCTTCTCCATCTATTTTTCACACCAACAATACTTGGGTACCTACATTCTCTTGCAAACAAGCTAGCTAGTGGTCCATGGTTAGTAACTCGGCATCCTAAGCAATAGGTGAGAAGCCTAGTTCTTATCCTCGTAGAAATGATGAGAATGACCCAGAATAGAATAACTTGGGAAAAGGAGTAAAAAGAGCCTTACGTTCCCTTCCACAATCAATTCCCCTACTTTTCTATAGTGTTTCTAGACTCAACTTCGACCGGTTTGGCTTGGTAGTCCTACAGTCAGTCAGGCTCTGATACCAACGTTGTCGGGACCCCGATCCTAAGTCATATGAATCCAGTTTGTAACATATCACATCACTTTGCAGCCTCACGCATGGTAAGCTCCACGGCTGCAGCCTTACCTTAGCTGGGACCGTTTGCGTCTTTTGGCTCACGTATGTGAACATCTCGTTGGCAATCAAATGACAGAGAACCCGGGCCGACATAACTAGTCATAGAACCCAAGTGGCACATCCATACGAAAACAGGCATACGTTGTTAGGGAACGTTGCATGGGAAACAAAAATTCTCCTACGCACACGCAGATCTATCCATGGTGATGAGCATCTACGATAGGGAGAGTGAATCTACATACCCTTGTAGATCGCTAAGCGGGAAGCGTTAAGAAACGCAGTTGGTGTAGTCGAACATCTTCGCGATCCAAATTGCCGTGTGTCCCGCGATCCAATCATGATTCGTCCCACGAACTTGATCACGATCCATCCCACGAACTTGATCACGATCGTTCTGATCTAGCACCGAACGGACGACACCTCTGTGTTCAGCACACGTATAGCTTGATGACGATCTCCACCGTCTTGATCCAGCAAGAAGGATTGGAGAGGAAGAAGAGTTCTCCGGCAGCCTGACGGCGCTCTGGCGATGGTGGTGGAGCAATTCCAACAGGGCTTCGCATAAGCACTTCAGAAATCAATCTAGAGGAGAAACTATGCACTGGAGGAACGGGTAGCACGTGGCTGAAATTCTAGTGCAAAAACCATATATACCACCACTATATATAGGAGGAAGAGAGGATAGGAGGCAGCCTTGGCTTCCCAAGTCAAGGGCTTCGGCCGAAAGGAGGTGGAGGAGGTGGAGTCCACCTCCAATCTTAGTAGGACTAGGATTCACCTATTTTGCCTTTTTTCCCACCTTTTCTCTTGGGTTGTTTTCTTCCAGCCGCATGGGCCTCTTGTGGTTGTTCCACCAGCCCACTAAGGGCTGGTTTCCACTCTCCCACAGCCCATGTAGCCTCTTGTGTCGAAATACTCCTCCCGGAGGTCTCTCGGTACACTCTGGCACTCCCGTACACTACCGATGAGCCCGAAACATTTCCGAAGACCAAAACAGGACTTCCTATATATGAATCTTTACCTCTGGACCATTCCGGAGCTCCTTGTGATGTCCGAGATCTCATCCGGGACTCCGAACAAACTTTGGTCACCACCATACATTACTCTATACTACTGAAATGTCACCAAACCTTAAGTGTGCTGACCCTGCGGGTTCGAGAACTATGTAGACATGACCGAGACACCTCTATGGTCAATAACCAATGGCGGGATCTAGAAGTCCACATTGGTTCCTACATATTCTACAAAGATCTTTATCGGTCGAACCTCTATGTCAAGGATTCAGTTAATCCCGTATGATGTTCCCTTTGTTCTTCGGTATGTTACTTGTCCGAGATTCGATCGTCGGTAGCTCCATACCTAGTTCAACCTCGTTACTGGCAAGTCTCTTTACTCGTTTCGTAATACAAGATCTCGCAACTAACACTTAGTCACATTGCTTGCAAGGCTTATTGTGATGTTGTATTACCGAGTGGGCCCTGAGATACCTCTCTGTCAAACGGAGTAACAAATCCCAGTCTTGATCCATGCCAACTCAACAGACACCCTCGGAGACACCTGTAGAGCAACTTTATAGTCACCCAGTTACGTTTCGACGTTTGATACACACAAGGTACTCCTCCGATATCTGTGAGTTGCATGATCTCATGGTCATAGGAACATATACTTGACATGCAGAAAACAGTAGCAATAAGCTGACACGATCATAAGCTACGTTTGTAGTTTGGGTCTTGTCCATCACATCATTCTCCTAATGATGTGATCCCGTTATCAAATGACATCTCATGTCCATGGCTAGGAAACCTTAACCATCTTTCGATTAACGAGCTAGTTCAGTAGAGGCATACTAGGGACATTGTGTTTGTCTATGTATCCACACATGTATCCATGTTTCCAATTAATACAATTATAGCATGGATAATAAACGATTATCATGAACAAGGAAATACAATAATAAACACTTTATTTATTGCCTCTAGGGCATATTTCCAACATACGTAACCCAACAATGCAGGTGTCGGCCTCAAGCGTGTGTAGACGAGTCATAGCAAGCTACAAGGACTCCATTACGTCGTGGGACATAAATTTCATCACTGCATGTAGACGAGTCGTAGCAGGCTATAGGGACTCTATTACACTGCAAGACATTTCCCCGAAGGGACGGACACAGCAGCAAAGAAGGATACATGTCGGTCAATCAATGTGTTTGGAGCAGTAGAAAGCTACCATGGCTCGGTGGAAGCACAAAGAGGCAGTTTCCCGTAAAGAGTACTACTAAAGGCACACAACTACGTGTCGGATCCCATACATACCGTTGCACGTCACATGTACGCACGACATGCCCGATATGCATAGATAAAACTATGGCATCACAACATAACCATATAACAACACAAATTTTATTTAAGAGGCCCAGACGAGCCTTGCATCATATGTTCTTACAGATAGGGGTCACATGACCCGACACTCAAGTCATACAAACAGTTCATACAAACCAAGCGGAAGCATAAGCTGTTTGAGTACAGATAGATGAATGGGTAAAAAGGCACATGGCATGACTATCTACAGCCCGCCACAGGGCATAAGGTCGTAGCTGGGACACCAGCTATTCGGCATCGTCGACATCTAGAAAGAACCCACCCGATGGGTCCGAGGTCTCATCTGCAACATTTATTAAGCAAACATTATTACAAACATACTTAGCATGTCTTTAAAGCGGACCTAGTCTATTCATGCTCTGTATCAACAAAGGGGGTTGCTGCAGTTTATGCAGCAATGCCAGCTTTGACTCATGGCTAACCTACACTACACAATTTTAACTCTTTGTTTCCATTTTAGATATCGCACACGAGTCCACTAACTCCATGACAATACACCACCATGGATTCACTTCCTTCTCCTGGGAGGGTGCCATCCACGGTACTCACATTTGTCTTGATATTTTTATGAGTATCCATTTGATTATCTATGAACAACATAAGTTTTCCAAGTAGTCCATATCCGAGGATGTGGCTATTCGAATAGTTTTCATACCCTGCTGGGGTGTACTTCTTCACACACGCTCCCGCCACTTATCGTTGTGTGCTCATAAAACCATGCACCTTGGCAACCTTCAAGCGGAAGCCCAGCAAGGTAGTCGGCCACGACCGTCAATCACATAAGACCTCTAGTCCAGGCTATCGCCTATTTGAGACTGAACCCGCACGGAAATCCGGCCGAAGTTTCTGCTATGGCCCCAAACGATGTGCGTAGGGTTCCCAAGCCCACCCTTTGGGTGACCCTTGGTACACCATGCCACTGCCTACCACGTCGTAACCCACCCCTAGGGTCAGCACTACGCACGGCCTCCAGCATGCTATAAACACCAGAAACTACTTGCAACTCCTCGACTAAGGACTAAGCGACTGATAAGTCGAGAGGGGGTGAGTTACCGGAACCCAATGTGCGGTAGTAACTAGTCTTGGATCACAAACACAGAACTCATTTCCTAACTACGGTCCCAATGAGACAACCCGCTATGTACTCCTACATAGCCTCTCATCGCTACCTTAACCAAGTTAGGTTCATCATAAGCTTATCACATCGGAACAACAATGTTTTAGTCCAGTTCATCACCCAGATGAATCATACCTGACACAACTCTAAGCATAGCAAGCATAGGAGGCAAGGTAGGCTAATCACATCATGGCACAAGCATCTACCAGGTATGCTAGGTTGCAAGGTTTAGCTATTTACTGTGACAATGACAGGTTATGCAAAAGAATAGGTTCTTCTACCGTGTAAGACATACATATCAGCATTTGTCCTAATGCAATAAACAAGAGCAGGAGCGAGAGAGTGGGATGTTATCGGAATGATCAAGCGGGTTGCTTGCCTTGCTGGGTAGCAGGAAGGTTCTATCCTTCATTGGAATACTCGGGGGGTATCCTCAGAAGCAGGGCCTACCACAGTGCAGATAAGAAGCAATCAATACACGCAAGTGCAACAATATGATGCATGATCATGGCATGGTAGCATGTATGGATGAGCTAATTCCACTAATGTTCAAGTTAATTTGAAATGAGTTTGAATATAGGTTCAAAATCGTTCTTCATTTCAAATTCCATATTTCAGCCTATTACTAAATGTCAATGTTCTTCCACCTAGGTTGCTCTAACATGCATGATAATAGCACCATTGGATTTATTGGATTTTTCTGATAAGTATTCATATATAAATTATTTTCATCTGATTTACACATTAATTTATATAAATTTTTGAAGTTTTAAACAATTTCTGGAATTATTTTAAAACTGGAAAAGATTAAATATGACGTGTGCCTGACGTCACTATGTCGTCAGCTGGTCGGCTAACCAGGCCAGGTCAAACCTGACGTGCGGGGCCCGCACTTCAGAGACAGGGCCCTAACCTCTGCGCTTATGAGGGGTCTGACCAACCCTGGGCCCAGTGGTTAGTGGCAGGAGGCTAAATAATCAAGGGGGATTAGCCCCTGATGATGGCCACGTTGGCGCCCACCAGAGCGGGGCCGGCGGTGACCCGCCGGAGTTGCGCCTCTGGCGACCATTTGGCACGCGGAGGGCACCCAGGGGTATCCCGTGCACGCGCGTATCTAGTGTTGTGGCAGAGGGGGCTCGGGGGCCACCGGAGCTATGGCCGGCGATGACCTGAGCGGCGACAAGCTTCGGCAGCAAGGGGAACGGCACCTACAACGCGGGACAGACTGCAAGAGGAGGGGGAAATGGAGCAGGTGCTCACGACGGGGTTGCTGGGGACGACTGCGAGCTCGAAGATGCATAGATGACTTCGAATCGCCAGAGGAAAGCTACGGCGAAAAGGCACCACGAAGGGCTCCCAACGTCTTCTGTCATCATAGGGAAGACGAGGGGGTCACTGCGGGGCTACCGCGAGGCTCAGTTGGGCGCGGGGGACGCTAGAACGGCGGCTACGCGGAGGCGACAAGCTCGGCCATGGGAAAGCAGAGGAGGGAGGAGAGCAAGAGAGAGAGGGCGCATGAGGGAGAGAGGGAGAGGAGAAGGAGGCCATGGCGAGGAGGCCTCACGCTGGCGCTCTCCCAGCCCTCTAGGCCAGCAGCTAGGCAAGGAGGAGGTGGTCGGCGCGTGCCAGCGCGCGGCGAACGCACGCCCGTGTCCTCCTGGCGAGAGGACAGGGATGACTAGCCATGAGATAGATGGGCCGGTTCCCCCTGGGCCTCTGCTTTCTTTCTTCATTTTATTTCTTGTTTTTCCCATTTCTTGCATTTGTGTTATTTTATTTTCATGTACAAAAGCTAATTTAAAATATCCCAAATATTTTTTATATTGAAGTTCGAATATTTTAAACTTATCTGAAAAGTTTCACGATATTTTGTAAACTAAAATAATTATAATGCTTTATTTGATATTTTCAGAAGCTTTATCATTTATTTTTAAATGTCTTCAGTTGTTCAAATATTTTTGAATGACCCTTGTATAATCATGTCCATAATTATCTGAGAGAGAACCACCTACCCTTGTGTTGAGGTCAAGATCTTCCACTCCAATCATACGGATCTTGATTTCTAGCCTCCCCAAGTAGCTTTCCACCAATCCCATCTCTTCCACCATGCCAAATATGTGAGAGAGTGATTGGGTGCTGAGGAGTCTATCATCTTGAAGCGCAAGAGCAAGGAGTTCATCGTCATTATCGAGCCTATTACCTTTTGGAGGGTGGTGCCTCCAAGATTGGTTAGGTGTCGCTTGGGAGCCTCCTAGTTCTTGTTGTGGAGTGAACCAAGAAGTTTGTAAGGGCAAGGAGATCGCCTACTCCGTGAAGATCTACCCATAGTGAGGCTAGTCCTTCATGGACGTTAGCTGTATGGAATAGTCAAGGTTGCTACTTCGTGGACCCTTTTGGGTGGACCCCTCCATGGACTCTCATGACCATTAACCTTCGTGGGTTGAAGACTCCATAAACATGGATGTACGGTAGCGCCACCTATCGGAACCACGGGAAAAATCATTGTGTCGACAACTGCGTTTGATCTTCCTACCTTATCCCTTCTATACATGCTTGTTGTTACTTTCCGCTGCTATATACTCTTAGACTTGCATGTGTAGGGTGTACTTGACTTGCCATGAAATGCTAAAAACTGTCAACCCTAAAACATGGTATTGGCAAAAAAAATATTTGGTCATGTAGTCTAATCACTCCCCCCCCCCCGGTCTAGACATAATTTCGGTCCTACAGGGTGTTAAACAAAGTTTCTGAGTTTGCCACATAACCGCGGCCGCGGCTTTCTGAAAGATTTAACCCTGCTAGGGTGCTCCTACTCATCCATCACAAATTAACCACATGTCATGGGAATAACCTCGACCACGGATCTCCTTATCAGCCTAGGAAATTCCAAAGGAAATCCGACACGTCGGGATAGCCCAAAGAAGATCAGAATTTCCTCACGCAAGACATTCGAGAATGGTAAAACAATTCCAGCAAGACCACCCAATGTGTTGACGAACCCGATAAGACCCGCGTATCTCGTTCTCAGGACACAACCGGATTGTCTAAGGTTCGGGCTGGCACAACCGTTGGTGGCCCCGGCTACTGCCATTTTGGACCAACACTCATGAGGAGCACTGGCACGGGTTGTTTATTAATTATCTGCAGGTGCTGACGGGTCCCTATGCATTTTATTAGATATTAAGAAAATGTAGTACCAAAGTTGGTCCTTGCTAGACAAGCTTTATCCTAAAACGAAAATCAAGGGGGTCCCCGTAACAACCCCGAGCATGTTAGGAGCGCTTAGTATGGAACATAACACTGGTACACAAGTAACTAGGGGCGGCAAGAGTGGAACAAAACACCGAGCAAAAGGCCAAGCCTTCCACCCTTTACCAAGTGTATATGTGCATTAATTTAAATAGAAACAATATTGTGCTATCTAAATGAATGTCCAAGTTGACACAAGGAAGCAATTGCACCTGCAGCTACAAATGCTATAAGAAGGGCTGAGCAAGCGGTAACATAGCCAAACAAAGGTTTTGCTAGGATGTGGAGGGCTTGGAGGCTTTTCATGGCAATGTTGGGAGGCTTGTCAAAGAAGTTGTAGGTAATGTGACCTAACGATAAAAGCAGGACAACTAGCATAGCAATGATAGTAGTGGTATCCAGGGAAATGTGTCATCTTGCCTAAGATCCCGCTTGGAAGAAGAATGAGTCCACGAAGAAGATGATTCGTGAAGTAGACGAACGAATCGTCAATCTCCGAATGCTTTCAGAACTCTATCGAGAAGGAACAATCCAAAATAAGAATCAACACACGGCACACCAAAACATATGCATGACATCATGTGCAAACAAATATGATGCATGTCCGGTTTAATATGCAACGCATGGCATGGCATGGCAAGAACAACAAACAACTACTACATATTAAGTGAAGTTCAATATGCAACAAGTTGCATATTTACAAAATTCCATGTTCGAATTATTTACTTCACTCCCATTTTGTTACTCATCAACATTAAATGTTGTTAGACATGACAAGAGGTGAAGCACAAACAACTACGTCACCTAGGAACTTTAAATGAGGCCAGAAGCAACGAATAGCAACTCCGGAATGACCTCATATACATATTTGAAGTTTGGTCCAGATCTGAACTAACTATATTTTCTAGTTGTTAAACAGCAAAATAAATTTCACCATGAGATGCTACACATTTTTCTAGTCAAGTTACATATATCAAACATTCTAATTCAGGGCTATGGTTAAATAGTTATGAAATAAATCATTTTACATGGCATTAACGCAAATTGCATGAAATCAGCAAGTTAAACATTTTAAGCATGTTTTAAAGTTGTATATTGTGAATCTACACGAAATTCTAGTCATTTTACATGTATAGAGTTTTTTACATATGATGCACGGTTGAAAAGTTATTAATGCATGAAGATAGAGGACTTTTCTGTAAAATAGTTTTTCTGTGGATAATTTCGAAGTTCGCAGAACGTAATGAAAACTACAACGGGCCGAATCTACAATAGGGCCGAACTGTGGACATGGGCATTACATAACTAAAAGGTGCTCAGGCGGTGTATTGGCCAGCTGACCATGGGCCAAGGCCCAGCTGGAGGAGGCGTTTGCAGCTGTGCCAAGGCAACGTGGTCGGCCCACCTAGTGCGCGTGGTGGCCCAAGAGCAGGGCATCGTCCTCCTCCTTGCTCCCGTGGATGAGCAGGAGGCAGGGCGAGGCCATGGTAAGGGATGATGGCGGCTAAGCTTCGGGAGGCCAGGAGGGCCGGAGCCGGCCAAAACCGATAGATCCGGGAATGAGTACCCCAAATCCGGCAGCGGTGGTCAACGACGGCATGCGAGGACGGAGATCCAGCGAGCATGGCCTCCTGCGAATAGAGAAATGAGAGAGTGAGGCTAGGTGAGGAGGAGGGAGAAGAAATGGGAGGAGATTGAGAAGAGGATGACAAGGCAAGGTCCGTCCTAGGGGGGTCGCCGGCGGTGTCTCGCCGGAGGGGCTGCTCTGGCGATGGATGCTTGGGGCAGCACTGGCTTCCTTGGAGCGTTCAAGGGAGCTCGAGAGGCTGCGGGAGCTTCGTGGCGGCGGGGCTGATTCGGGCCCAGGCAGGCCACCAGATGGGCCTGGCGTGCCGGCGGCACTAGGAGGAGAGAGGAGGTGGGAGCAGACCTAGCCAAACGGGCCGGCCCGGCTCGGCCCGGCCCGGCCCGTCGTAAAACGTGCCGCACACAGCACGGCCCGCCTCGACACGATTAGTATATGGGCCGTGCCGTGCCGGCCCGCGTGTGCAGCCTTGTGGACCAGGCACGGCCCGTTTGCTAATCGGGCCGGCCCATCGGCATGCCAAGCCCGCTAATATGCGTACTATTTGACGCATTGGGTGTTTTTAGTCTATTTTTACTTGTTGGGCCGTATAAAAAATTAAAAAATAAATAAAAAAGATAATCGGGCCCAGGCACGGCCCAAGGCGGGCCATGGGCCTGGCACGACCCGTTTAGCTTGTGCCGTGCCGGGCCGCGTGCCATGCCAGCGTGGCGTGCCGCTGGGCCGGCCCGTTAAGCCCGAGCAGTTTGGCCAGGTTTGGATGGGAGGTGGCGTCTAGCTGTTGGCTCGGCATGGAAAACGAGGGGTTTAGGGTTAGGCTACCATATTAGGCAGGTGGGGTCTATTTATAGTTTTGAGGCTAGGGTTTGGAGTTTTCATCCGTTTTCGGACCATTCAATCTCGATCAGATGGTCCGGAAGCAGAGGGGACTGCAGGGCCATGTGGGCTGTGTAGAGGGGGTGTGGGCTGAGGAGAGACGGAGGTTTGCTGCTCGTTCACACGAAGTTCAAAAATACCGAAACAACCGACGAATAAATCGATGACCAAACTGTTAAAGCCAACCGTTGAGGTACCAAACGACCTCCGATCATGACGACAGGCGGTCTACCTATGATACAACAAGACGACATGTCAAGTATCGACCCGATCACAGAATATTTTATCCGCACTTTTAAAAACAATATTTTATTGGTGCAGTGAACACGTGCGTGTGTGGTTGGACTCGAAACAGGCGATGGCAAGAACGGAGAGAACTGGTGACTATGAACGGATTCAAGTTTTCAAAAACGAGTGATGATGCTATGCAAGATGATGCGAATGATGTGATGATGAATGCGACAATAAAACAAATCACACGACAATAATGAAAAAAAAGGGGAATCTTCTGGAGCGTCGGACTCGGGCTGTTATAACTCTCCTCCACCACACGAGGATCTCATCCCGAGATCTAAGAATGAGAAGGGAATAGAAAGAGGAAGAGGTAAACTTAGTTGCTTCTCTGACAAATGATTGAAACCAAAGATCATTGAAGGTTCCAACGAGATGAAGACTGACATGGGAACAAGCAAGAGTTCAGAAGAAATTTCGGCAGCACTTCGGTAGGAAAGAGAGACAGAACTTTATAAGAAGGAAAAGAACTTGAACATAGAACACAACACTCCGGTAAAAATGAATTAGGAAAGAAAGAACATGATCTTAATCATACTAGATGTTAGTTGAAAAGAGCAACACCACAAAGCCTTCGGAACAAAAGAGTAGAAGATAGATCTTTGGAGAGAAGAGAAAGTTTAAAAGCTTGGTTGAACCAAGTTTATGGAGAATCAACAACGAAAAGAATACCTTGTTATGGGCTTATGGAAAACCTCTCAAAATAATGAGGTGACAACCTGCCACTAACAAAACAATGATTGCTTGGGAACAAAATAGATGAAAAGCTTCTTTCACCAAGAAGAACAGGAGAAAACTTGGATCCTTTATGACACCACGATCACAACGATCCTTAGGAAATGCTTTAGGTGAAATCCAACCCAAGATAACTTCGAGAAGACAAGATGGTTTTACTTATATCATTCTTAAAAATTTCCTTCTAGACTCCTCATAATCAAGAATTTAATAAACCCATCTCGAAAGATAACGGACAAGGAATTGAACTTAGAAATCCAAGATAAAGAACACTTGAGCACCTCCAACTAGAATCTTGATGAATACTTCGAGAAATAATTAACTCCTTGACGAACCACCATGAGGAACCTCTGGAAATGAGAGGATGATAGAAAAGAATTATAGGTTGACAAAGAACAAGATTCGGGCCTTCCAATGATTTAGATGAAGCTTCACGACGAGATACTTGAGAAAACATGGAACTCCGGAAAGAAAAGATGAACAATTATAACCAAGAATTTGATGCCATGCACACTCCGGAAGAACGATTGAAACCACCTTGATGAAACAAGAATAATAATTATGATATGCCTATACTTCATCAAGTTAAATTGATGACAAGCAACGGATTTTGCATACCACATATTCTTGTTTCAAGGAATTGAAGAGAAAGAGCCACAACTTGAAGAAGTCTTGCACGAGAAAGTCAGTAGTAATTAGAAACTAAAGAAGATACATGAGAATGAAGAGGTCAAGATTTGCCTAATAGTAACTGAACAAGGCACCAGAATAATTGAGAGACAAAGGAAGAGACAACCATTGAGAAGGATTTGAGAATGAAAGATGAAAGCTAAGAACGAAGAAATCTTCTGAAATGATGACCTTCGGAGGATCGGGAAAAGAAAACAACTCTGAAATGCACCGGATAGATATGGGAGGAATTTCTCATGATCGGAAACAATTCAAGAGGATAGCATCAAGATGAGATGACAAATCTTCAAGAGAATGGACCAAGATTAAGAGAAACTCTCCTTCGGTCTTCGATTGTAAGAATAATGACGAGAAGCAACACCATGAATTATTGATGCACTCCGGAATAATGAATAAAGAAGGTTGAGCCAACAATGAAAATGATTTAGAACTGATCTTCGAGAAGGCAGATAATTGGTGAAGTTCATTCTTACGTCATATTAGAAGAGAACTTGAGATCTTCGGAAAAGATTAGAAGAGCCAGGTAAGATCCGGGGGAAAACCTGTGGTTTATGGGCCCACTCAAAGAAATCACCATTGAAATAATTGCTTAGAAAGAGATATTCCAGCAGAAAAAATTAAGAACTTGATGAGGTGAGAACCTGGAAATAATTGAAAGGATTTGAATGACTACACGAAACTTTTGAGACATCTTCAGCACTCCGGATAGAACGGATAGAGACGAATAAACAAGAGAGGCTTGAATAAGAATTACCAACATGGAAAATAATTTAAAGGATGAAAGGATAAGATGAACCTCGAAATCTTGAATTGAATCCACCATGGAAGAAAACAAGAATGAAGAACGATGAACTTGAAGCGCTTGAATCACCAGATACAATATGGAAGAAAAAATAGCGGAAGCATTAATGAAAGGGAAGGCACTTGGCTAAAAATTTAATCATGAAGAGAAAGGGTGGGAGGGTGGGGAAAAACAAAGACAACTTGGAACAGATGAGACGAACTCCGGAAAGAAACATGAGGATTGATCTTGCAAATATTGGAGATGATTGAATATCTTGAAGAGGAGTACACCGGTTGAAAAGAATTTCAGGACCACTCTAGTTGAACAAAAGGATTAGCATTCCCATAAAATCTGAGAACACTACTTAGAAAAGATATGAAATCACCGGTTAACATGGAAGCAACTCAAATTACCATAAGCAAAACAAAACAAAGGATGTGGCTTACGAAACAAGCCAGAACAAATACATGACAGAGATTCCGCTCGATATTTTCGTGGTAAGGTTCGCATGGGCTCGATCGTACATTGGGTTGTCATATTGAAATGATGCTCAAATATGCTCCCTAGGCGTAGAGAACTACAAGGGTTGATGAAGCATATCTTATGACATATATCGAGACTATCCTTTGTGATAAAGACCGTGAACAAACGAATCCACAAGATGTCGAACCCCAACCTCACATCACACATTTCTTGAAAGGTAGCCTAGGTAACTACTTGAATTCCCACCTAAGAACTGCCGAAATATTCCAGTTATGCAATCGGGTGTTGGAGATACAGGGAGGCAAAATATCTCACAAAACTAACAAGCCCTACACTCCAACTATATCCATTCGTCAACACATAACAAGAGGCTTTGGAACTCCATCTATCTCGGACCCTCGGAAACACAACGATACCAAACATGGCAGTACCCAGACGCCTCCCTAGCACTGGGTGACTCTGACCTTATCACTCCACGAAAAGTATTGAAGTAATTTCGAACATCCTCCCTCCTGAGATACTAATGAAACTGAATGATAATGATGTGCAAAAATCCCTCGGAGCTCTACTCCTCGATAACAGGAGGCACCAAGACAGAATTCCTTCACATCGGCATCATATAGTTCCGAAATATACCCGTGTGATCCTAAGAAAATTTTGAGTGAGAAGAGGGTAGAATCAAAATTCCTAAGTCGTAATTCCTCACAAGATTATAGAAGAGAAGTAAAAAAGAATCCTACTCTCCGATCTAACTAGACTCAAAATAGTTTTTCTCTAGACTCGACTCAGCCATGTTTGATCAATCAAGGGGGATCCTAGGTTGGTACAGGCTCTGATACCAACTTGTCACGCACAAGATGTGATCCTATCCTTATTTTGGCACGAGGGCCGTGCAGGGATAGAAGCGCATCTTGTCGTGTTGCAAGAATGGAGATCATTACAAGTACGTATACAGAAGAGATGAATATATGGAATTGGCTTACACTCGCCACAAGCTACATCAAGATCACATCAATACAACAACATATTCAAACATCACAGAGAAGAGCAGGGTCCGACTACGGACAAAATCAAACGATAAAATGACATCCATCCTTGCTATCCCCGGCTGTCACCTGGAACCCATCCTAGATCGATGAAGAAGAAGAACCCCAAATCAGTCAAGCATCACTCTCATGTCAAAGCATCGCATTACCTGTACCTGCAAATGTTGTTTTAGTAATCTGTGAGCCACAAGGACTCAGCAATCTCATTTCCAAGGGTATCAAGACTATTAAAGCTTAATGGGTGAGGTATGGTTAAGTGGTGAGGCTGCAACAAGCGACTAAGCATCTATTTGAGTAGCTAACTTACGAATACAGGAAGTAAAGTATGGTGGTCCATGCATAACGGACGTGAACTAGTAATGATCACTAAGTGATCCTGAACACCTATTTACGTCAATCATAACCCCACCGTGCACTACAGGAATAAGGAATTTTGCTGTCTCCCATGGCTGACAGCAAAGGGTAGGACCCGGATGACAAATGCCTTTGTAGTACGTGAGCGGACGGCAAATATTATGGCAAAGAAAAATACGGTAAAGAGGTCCTTTGTCATCCACCTTTTTTCCATGGATGGCAAAGAGTCTTTGCCGTGGGGGAGCAGACGGCAAAGAGCATGGACGACAGACCCATGGGGTTAGGGCCGTCAAGTATTAACGGCAGTCTTTGCAATCCGCCTGGGGTCCACCCTTTGCCGTCTACCTTGGGCCCCCCTTTGCCGTCCGTGGGCTGATGGCAAAGAAGCTTTAGGGAGGAGGGGTTTAAGGCCCTTTGCCTCTTGGGGTCCCCCCTTTGCCGTCTGCCTTAGGCCCCCCTTTGCCATCCGTGGGCACACGACAAAGAGTAACCAAAATGTCCCTTTTATTTTATTTTTCATTATAACAATTTTCACATCAATATATGATATATATATATATATTTCACAGAAATAATGTTGTTGCCATACTCATAACCATATTAAAATGAGTTTCATCCATACATACATACTATGCAAGTTTCATCCATACCAAACCATATTACAATTGTTGCATCCATACACGCAAGGGTCACAATGTTCATCGATACAAAATAAAAAATACAAGTAACCCAAGCGCTCCATCAATGCAAACTTCCGTGAGGTGAATATAATCTCCAAAATGGAAAATAAGAAAATTAGAAGAAGAAGAAGACTAGATGAAGAAGAAAACTAAGTAAGCATATTATGTTATTTATGAGAGAACTTATCTAAGTATAGCTCACTTTTGATAAAATAGGCCATTTTGGCTAATTTAGCTTACTACATCATTTAGGAGGAAACTAAGATAACTATATGTCATTTTAGAGCAAACTTCGATAAAAATAGGTCATTTTGGAGTTAACTATGCTTGTTATGCCATTTTGGAGCTAACTCAGCTAATTATAGGTCATTTAATAGCTAAGTTGGATAAAATAGGTCATATTGGAGCTAAGTAAGCTTATTATGTCATTTAGGAGAGAACTAAGCTAAGTATAGAACATTTTCTATAAAGTAGGCCATTTTGGAGCTAATTTAGCTTACTATGTCATTTAGGAGGAAACTAAGCTAAATATATGTCATTTTAGAGCTAACTTAGGAAAAAATATGTCATTTAGGAGCTAACTATGCTTATTATGCCATTTTGAAGCTAGCTAAGCTAATTATAGGTCATTTAATAGCTAACGTTGGTAAAATATGTCATTTTGGAGTTAGCTAAGCTAATTATGTCGTTTTGGAGCTAAGTAAGCGAAGTATAGGCCATTTTTGATAAAATAGGCCATTTTGGAGCTAATTTAGCTTACTACATCATTTAGGAGGAAACTAAGCTAACTATATGTAATTTTAGAGCTAACTTAGGTAATAATAGGTCATTTAGGAACTATCTATGCTTATTATGCCATTTTGGAGCTAACTAAGCTAATTATAGGTCATTTAATAGCTAAGCTAGGTACAATAGGTCATTTTGTAGCTAGGTAAGCTTATGTCATTTAGGAGAGAACTAAGCTAAGTATAGGTCATTTTTGAGAAAATAGGCCATTTTGGAGCTAATTTAGCTTAGTATATAATTTAAGAGGAAACTAAGGTACATATGTGTCATTTTAGAGCTAACTTTTGTAGAAATAGGTCATTTAGGAGCTAACTATGTTATTATGCCATTTTGAAGCTAACTAAGCTAAATATAGGTCATTTAATAGCTAACTTTGGTAAAATAGGTCATTTTGGAGGTAGCTACGCTTATTATGCCATTTTGGAGCTAGCTAAGGGAAGTACAGGTCTTTTTTGATAAAATAGGCCAGTTTGGAGCTAATTTAGCTTACTACGTCATTTAGGACAAAACTAAGCTAACTGTATGTCATTTTAGAGCTAACTTAGGTATAAATAGGTCATTTAGGAGCTAACTATGCTTATTATGCCATTTTGGAGCTAACTAAGCTAAGTATAGGTCATTTAATAGCTAAGCTAGGTACAATAGATCATTTTGGAGCTAGCTAAGCTTATTATGTCATTTAGAAGAGAACTAAGCTGAGTATAGGTCATTTTTGATAAAATAGGGCATTTTGAAGCTAATTTAGCTTACTATGTCATTTAGGAGGAAACTAAGCTAATTATATGTCATGTTTGATAAAATAGGCCATTTTCGAGCTAATTTAGCTTTCTATGTCATTTAGGAGGAAACTAAGCTAAATATATGTCATTTTAGAGCTAACTTAGGTAAAAATAGGTCATTTAGGAGCTAACTATGCTTATTATGCCATTTTGAAGCTAACTCAGCTAATTATAGGCCATTTAATAGCTAACTTTGGTAAAATAGGTCATTTTAAAGGTAGCTAAGCTTATAATGCCATTTGGAGCTAACTAAGCTAATTATAAATCATTTTATAGCTAACTTCGGTAAAATATGTCATTTTGGAGCTAACTAAGCTTATTATGCAAGTTTGGAGCTCCCTAAGCTTATTATGTCATTTAGGAGGAAACTAAGCTAAGTATAGGTCATTCTAGAACTAACTTGGGTAAAATGTGTCAATTTGGAGCTGAGGTAAGGTAAGTAACCATCATTATGCGATTGTTAAGCAAAACACTAGAAAAAACATACCATTCTCGTCAGCAAAGAGGTGAAGCACGATGGCTTTGGCTTGTTTCACCTGGAGAAGGCTGCCTAGTAGAAGGGTTGTGCGTTGCGTTTCGGGGGATATTCTGCACCAAACATCATTTGCAATGTGTCATTAGCCTGATGACACTCAAAGGATCACTTCATTGAAATGAAAATAACCGTCCCCGCCATGTTAATGACTGGCATCGCCGGAGGGACGTGGTCGGTCTTCTTGCACATAGACTGTACATTTGGTTTCGACAAGTCAAACTTTTTAGTTATTAATGAAACGAACCTTAAAATGCAAGATTTGACAAATATGAAGAAGAAACTTACGACGAAGAGCTCGTACATGGCCCTGTTAGACGCATCGTTTCGTGCCCTCTCCGCCTCCATCAACGTAGCCGTCCTCTCCTCCATCTCATTCATCTCCATATTCTTCGCTGCCAAAAGCGCCTGCGTTGCCTCTCTCTCTCTCTTTCAGAATAGCAACCTACAACGCAACTCATTGTTAGAATTGTAATCATATTGGTTCGCGCACACAATGTAATGCGGAAAGATAGTTGAGTCCATTAATCTAACCTCGATGGCGAGATCGATTTGACGTGGACAAGGTGTTATCTTAGGACATGAGCTCGTTTTTCATGCCTTTATCTACCGGAGAGTGCTAGGGAAACATAAAAGGTTGTCTCCAATGGCGATTGAGCCATGGGGCCTCCCGTTGCCATCTATCATCACCAGCTCTGGATCAATAGGCCCCTGGCTCGGGTTAAAGTCCTCCCCTTTCCTCGCCTTCTAGTGATCTCTGTACTTCATGAGCTTGTAGTGGGAGGATATGTTGGTGAAGTTTTCGGGATGATCGAGGTCAGACATAGAGAATGCTTTGACCTTCTTATACGAGGCAGTATGTGCTATCGCATAGAGGTGGTACATCTCTGGCACCTCCGTCTTATTGTGACGTGCCTAAAAGAGAGAGAGGAAACAAGTATTAGTAAAGGGCTCAAGCTAGCATTAAGAATTATATGCATGAGTCATGAAGCAAACCACATACCAAGTTCTCACCAAACTCATTTATGTTGACGCTCGCTTAATGGTGTGGCACACCAACCATTTGGCACACCTCTCCTTGGCAGTGTTGTGGCTGGCCTCACACTTTTCGGAGCACCACTGATCCACCAAGGCCTCCCAACAATCCATCTTATCCACACACCATCTCGGGGGAACCTAAGTTAATGAAGAGAAATTTGAGCGCTACGCGTAAGAATCAAATCAAGGAATCTAACTACAAGGCCTTAATAGTATGTAATTACCTTCATGTAGTGCTCCTTTCCATCTTAGAATCGCAGCACTTCGCCTTTTCCTTCCTAATACACCGCGAGGCATAGTAGTCTCGAACAACCTACACCCGAGCCTCGTGCCGCCAGTTTTGAAGTAGGCGGCGGCATTCGGTTTCAATAACATTTGTCGCGGCCTCCTCGTATCCCTCACACCAGTAGAAGGTCGGCAAACAAGACAACACTGCTTAGTACAATAACTAGCTACTATTAATTTTTAATTGTGTAAAGGAGAAAATACCCAGAACTGTCTGATCACCACGTGGGACCTCATGTGGCACAAAACAAACACCGTCGATCTCCACCTCCGGCGGGGCCGGGGCACCCAAGTAGTGCTCCGAGGTCATTCCTACCTCTCTACCCCGACCGGGCAACATAACAAACCCCGGGAATTTTTGCTGGCAAAGCACACCAAGGACACTGTTGGGCTTGCGGACACCCTTGGAAACAATCCAACCCCTGCAGTATGACAAATTAAAGCCAACTCATTAGATATTTGAGAAAACATGAAGGCGAAATGTTAAATAATTGTAAATGAACTTATTTCTCCCGATTCGTCTGAATCGACCACCTCTGCTCGCGGGTCACCAGCATGGGCAGGAGCCCCGTACTACCATGCTAGTAGACGGTGCCCCGCTCAACCTACTCCTCGTCACTATCAGCATGTCCACTTGGCTCCGGCTGACCCACATCAGGCCAGGTATCCCACTGTGTCTCTTGGGACGTACCCTCATCCCTGATTTGCTCTGGAGTCTCCTGGAATGAAGCCTCCGGGACATGAGTCTCGTGGGTCAAAGGCTCGTTGAACTGAGGCTCGTGAAATGGAGTCCGTGTAGCCTGCACCTCAGACGGGTCCACCCTAGCAGTCCCATGCTCAGGTGAATCAGTTGGGGGTGGTGACGAGGAAGGCGTGGCAGCCACCCTACCTCTCCCGCAACCACGTGTACCTTTAGTATCTCTCTTATTCGCGAGGAGTTGATCTCCTCTCATGGGGGGCGTGGTCGTCGAATAAGCGACCACTCCATGAAGAGTAGAGATAACGCTCTCCGGAGAGACGGGGCAGGAACGGGAGTACCCATCCCACCACCCGCTGACAAAGAAGGAGCCTCGCAGTGCTCTCGGCCCTTTCCCACTATCTTTCAACACCTGCCATGAAAAAGAGTAAATGAAATTAGTAAAACATAAATACCAACATGAGTAATAAAATGTATATAATTTAAGTGTCTCATCATCATAAATACCAACATGAGTAATGAATTTTTTATTTATGTATATAATAATAGTTGAATACCTAACATGAACTAATAATTATTTTGATCGTCTATATTTGCTTCAGGATCAATAAATGCATCATTATCATCACTATCATCAATAAATGTAGCATCATCATCACTATCAGGAAGAACATGTGGAAGGCCTCCATTTTGTAATCGGTCAAGAAGTGACAGGTCATCCGCAGTAGTAACCTGTTCTTCTTCTGGCTCTTCATGTTCCGGCTCAGGGATGAAGTAGAGGGGTTCTTGAAACGTGTTTTGGACATACATGTTTCTTGGAAGAATTCTCCTTCATATGTGTGTCTGGGTTAATGTGATTTTCATAATCCTCTTCATTGAGTGTAGGTGATCTAAAACTTGGCAGCACTTCATAAACGACATCCCAACCTTTCAGATTTGGATCAGTTTGGCAAGCCCACAGTAGATAGAAAACTTGTGTCGCTTATTGAGCCATAATATATACATCGGGAGGATCTAAATGGGTGCTTTGGTTGATTTTGACTGCCATATATGTTCATGAGTCCTTCTAGTCTCCTTCGGCTAAAAACAATAACATTTGAATACTACAATGGTCGGTGGGTTATCACCATAGAATAGAAGTTCAGAAATTGCTGCAACTCTTCCATAATACTCGGTACCTCGTTTGCTGATAGCACAGACAAAACAATTTGTAGTCGTTAGGTCGGGCATAGATAGCTCTTTGCCAAAGGTACGAAAGCGATACCTATTGATGTCGTATTTGTCAAATGAACAAACCTTATAGTCAAAATCACTAGCAACTTGTCTCAACTCAGCATGCATAGACTCTACATCAGCCTACAAGTTTAAGACGGAAGAATGGATGCATTAGCCGCAATTAGGCCAAGAAATCAAATTGTCCATTAATGGTAATTAATTACCCTTTGTTTTAACCAAGAGATGAAACTGGGATAGTCGCCTCCATGCTTTTCTAGAAGCTCATACTCTTCGACGGAATACTTTTTGAGGACCGCTCCATCCGAGAATTCGGCGACATATCGACTATATAAAATATGTGGGAATAAGACCAGTTCAAAGGAAGTAGAAATTGCGGAACAATAATTTATCGAGAACTTACTCGATGTATGTCCGCACTTCTGTTAGGTTTTTCAAGATATACAATGAAATGTTCCGCCATTCGTCGACATCCAATGATTTCCCTTTCGAAGCACCGGCTGGTACGAGCTTCCCTTTGAATAGGCTAAGGTTTGATCGACCTTTTTAGGATCGCCATCATTGTACCGAGGCTTCGGGTTAGGCAAATGATGATTTTTGGCTTCGTAGTGTGCAGTCACAAAGCTTGTCGCCTCCTCAGTAATGATTGTCTCGTCCATCGATGCTTCAATTCTACGTTTATTTTTACATTTAGCTCGAAGCGCCTTCAACATCTTCTCAGTTGAGAAGCACCATCAATTTTGAATGCCCCCCCAATCTTGCCTCGTTCGGGAGATGCAAAATCAAATGCTGCATTGGATTAAAGAAACCCGGTGGAAAGATCCTTTCG
The DNA here is from genome assembly GCA_022496015.1 of Hordeum marinum. Lineage (NCBI taxonomy): Eukaryota > Viridiplantae > Streptophyta > Magnoliopsida > Poales > Poaceae > Hordeum > Hordeum marinum. The sequence goes on along the minus strand of JAAAWK010000401.1, from coordinate 425,345 downwards.
AATTTGCAGATCAACTCCGGCGCCAACTCTTCCATTTCATCTAGCACGCCAGGCGATAGTTCTTTCGCACAGAGAGAACAGAAGAAATAGCTCAGCTTTGCCATTAATAGCCATTCATCCTTAGGGATAAAGCCACGTAACATCACTGGCATTACCCTCTCAAGCCATATGTGCCAATCATGACTCTTGATACCAAATATTTTCAATTTTTCAAGACTCGCTGCCCTCTTAAATTCATAGCATACCCATCAGGGAACATCAACCGCATTTTCACCCACAATAGCATTCCCCTCATAGCTGGTCTTTCCATATTGAACCATGCCTTTGGCTTCGCTACGCTCTCATTTTCTTTTCGGTTGTCACAAGTTTTGTAACGGTTTATCACATAGAGCCTCCTGGTCGATTCTAGCCTTAGAATTATCCTTTGACTTCCCCTCTATGCCGAACAATGTACCAAAAATGGCCTCCGCCATATTCTTTTCATTGTGCATCATGTCGATGTTGTGTGGGTAAATGAGGTCTTTGAAGTAAGGTAGATTCCATAAGCATGACTTGTGAGTCCAGGCGTGTTCCGTATTATACCCGTTGAAATACCTTGGACGCAAAGGATCAAGCTCAAGAGCGTTTAACTAATCAAGGGTATGTCGGCCTGTTAACGCAGGTGGTGTAGTGTTTGTGACAATTCTACCTTTGATGAAAGTCTTCTTGCCTTTTCTGAACTGATGGTCCAGATCCAGGAACTGTCTATGCATGTCAAAGCAAGAAAACTTGCGACCCGCTTGCAGCCAATGGAACTGAAGAGCTGCCTTACATGTGGGACACGGGAACCTTCCACGCACACACCAGCCAACGAATAGCGCATACGCCGGATTGTCATGCATCAAGTACATGTACCACACATGCATTTTGGTAGTGGCGCTGTATGTCTTGATCCCATTATCCCAAGCTTCTTGCAATTCATCCTTAAGCGGCTGCATGTACACATTCATATTCTTCCCCGGATATTTGGGCCCTGGAATTATCAACGTCAGGAAAATCTTCTTTCTTTTCATAATCTCTCCGGGGGATATGTAGTGGAATAACAAATACAAGCAAACTACTGTATTGTGCTGCCATCATACTATACACATTCAACCCATCCGTGCTAGTGGCAACTTGACGATGCCTTGGATCTGTCGATTTATCCTTATGTAATGCATCGAAGTGCTTCCATGTAGAAGCATCTGAAGTGTGTACAAACATCTTGTTCCCATCTACATCTAGTTCAGTTCTTTTGCCCAATTTGTGCCGTGTCATCTGTCAGGCCGTCTCTTCGATCAAGAAAAGACGTTGAAGTCTTGGTACGATTCGCAGATACCGAAGAACATTAATGGGGATTTTGGTCTGAATCTTCTCACCCATACCGTTTTCTACTACAATATACCTGGAAGAATTGCAAATAGGGAAATAGTTCAAGGCCACATACTCAAGGCTAAATAAGGCAGATCCATTCTCACTGGTATGTATCTTCTCATAGGGCATCTTAAGTACACGGAGGATTTTGTCTGACTGGTATAGGTTTGCAGGCAGTACATGGCCTTTGGGCAGAAAGCGTCCAAATATCGTCATCATCATGTCATAGCATTCTCTGCCTAGGTTGAATTGAGCCTTTAGAGCCAGTACTTACGCGATGGGATCCAACTGACAAAGCTCAGTGTGCTCGTGGAGAGGACGTTTTGAAGACTCCAACATTTCATAGAAGGCCTTTGCAGATTCCTCCATCTTATCGTCTGAATCCCGAGCATCATCAAAGTCCTGCACCATGTCTTCAATCCCGGTACCATGCTCGTCGGTGCGACGACGAACCACCTCAGCTTTGGCACGTTTGTCAGACTCACCATGAAAAGTCCACACAGTAGAATTAGGCGTAAAAACCCACTTTTGCAGGTGTTTACTCAATTTCAATTTTGTTCGCTTTTCAAAGTTGTCGCATTTGGGATAGGGGCACCATGTTTTTTGCTGGCCATTTGCAAATGAGGCTCTCACAAAGCCCCTAGTTTTTTTAACCATTCATTGTCATGTCTTTCTGACTAGGGTGACCAGTGTACATCCAAGCACGATCACTCATCTTGCCTACCTAGTAAATACACAAGAATTATATATATAAATCATCATCTATATTCATCCGTTAATCAAGTTGGTCAGTTTTATTACATCCATGCAACCTACACGCTAATAGGTAGAGATAGGTCCTAATCCCACCCAATGTTGAGGATATCGCTTATCGTTATCATCTCGGTTAGCTGGTGATTAGAGAGTAATCAGAAGTCGGCCGATTAATCGATTTTATCGGTCGACTATTAATCGACTATTTTTTGCAAATCCCAGGTTCCCAACACAGAAATATGCTATACGTAACACCAAAAATATATTGGACAAAATTGCTACCTTGATTCCTAGCCTCTGAATCCTCGTATAATGACAATCACAATAGCAAAATAGTACATATTGCATAACAAAGACCACCAAAACACAAATACATATAATTTTTGTAAACATAGTGCTAGGAATAGGCCTGATTTATTAGAAGATTCCCGATAAATCGCTTGTGAGAGCAATAAATCGGACCAAAAGATAAACGGTGAACATAAGGCATAATCTTATCGGTCACCCCACGAGTAGTGATAAATCGGATGATAAATTGCCGAATCAAATGATTTTCTGAACAGTGATCCCACCCGAGTATGTGTAGGTTCGGTTCGTTTTCCAATGCTCTGCTCTGAATCCGACATGGAATTTTGGCAGTACCACCCTGCTGTTCTCCTTGAGGTTGTGTACTCATAGAACAATAGGGAGGCAGTAACGAAATTCCGCATCGGATCCGGAGCAGAGCATACGGGACAACGAACCCAACCTACACATACTCGGATTGTCCATAGATAATGTTGGACAATTCGAAAGGATGGAGGTTATAAATATGCAAAGAAATGCATATTTATAGATGTCGCCCTTTCAAACAGGAGACACATACTGGTCACACATATTGATGATTGAAGACACATATAGCTAGCAAGTTTCATCAGCACGAAGAATGGAACCAAGCAAATTAAGGGGCCCGGGGGAGGAGATGTCATTTGTGCTCAGCAACGAACACGGCAAGGGTGCTCGTCAAACGTACGGGCAGGTCATCGAACAACTGCACACTGAAATTCACCTGATGAACACAAATATGATGTTTTTATAACAAAATCATAAAATATGCGACCTACCTCAAAATTGACAAAACTATGACCTCCTCGGCCTCTGGAAGGCCGAAGAGCACCTTTTCGGTCAACAAGAGGCAGAATAGGTGTAAGGTGTCGGGGGTCAGTGGCGTCGGTAGTCAATGTCGTCGGGGGTCGGTGGCATCGGGGGTTGGGGGTCAGTGGTATCGGGGGTTAGTGGCGTCGTTTGTCGGGGGTCAGTGGCGTTGGTGGTCGGGGGTCAGTGGCGTTGGGGGTCGGAGATCTTTGACGTGGGGGTCACTGGGTTAGTGGCGTCATTTGTCGGGGGTCAGTGGCGTTGGTGGTCGGGGGTCAGTGGCGTCGGGGGTCAGAGATCTGTGACATGGGGGTCACTAGCATCATGTCGGGGTGTCAGGGTGTCGTGTCGGGGCGTCATGTCGGGTTGTCGAGGCATCGTGTCGGGTTTTTTTCTTATATGTTTTTTCTTTACTAATAAATAAACCAACTAACTTAAACCTAAACTAACCTAATAAACCAACTTAAACCTAAACATAAACTAACCTAAAACTACAACTAAACTAACCTAAACTAACCTAAAACTAAAACTAAACTAAACTAAACCCAAAAAACTAAAAGTTAAACCTAAAACCTAAAACCTAAAACCTCAAACTAAAACTAAACTAATCTAAAAAAACAAAAAACAAAAAAACTAACCTTGGAAGGGTCGGTGGAGGACGAGGCATGTGGAGGATAGTCACCGTAGGGAGGACGCTAGCGCGGCGGCGCTGGAGAAGATCCACGAGGAGGGGGCACCGCGGGGAAGGGGAGGCGGTGCCCGTCACGGGGAGGGGGCGGACGGGGGATGGGCGACCGAGGGAGTGGCCAGCTAGGGGAGGGGGCGAGGGAGGGACGGCCCGGGGAGGGGCGTCTTGGGGCGGGGTCGGCCGGGGGAGGGGCGGTTGGGGGCGAGGCCGACTGGGGGAGGTGTGGCGCGGGGGAGCAGCGACCGGGGGCGGGGCTGGCCGGGGGAGGAGCGTCGAATGGGAGGTGGCTGGCGGCAGTGAGGGGGCTAGCGGCGTTCGCGGTTAGAGGGAGGGTGGAGTGAGGGCATCCCCTTTGCCGTCTGCCCCCAGACGGCAAAGAAAGCCAGGGCAGACGGCAAGGAGACCTAGACGGCAAAGACCCTGTCCGTTTGGACTTGACCAGGCCCAAGGTCCAGTGGGAAAGACCTTAGCTCTTTGTCATCTGCCCTAGCTCTCTTTGACATCTGGGGGAAGACGACAAAGAACTGGCACATGGCAAACAGTGCCTTTGCCATGTGCCAGTTCTTTGTCGTTTGCTTTGTGACACCACACGGCAAAGAGCATCTTTTCCATGTGTCAGCAGACGGCAAAGGCCTGGCACATGGCAAATAACTGAATTCCAGTAGTTGTGTTCTCTCCTAGATAGGGACTAATGAGAAGAGACAGTCACGGTTACGCACACAGTTGGTGTATTTTACTTGAGTTTACTTCAAGTTTGCTATGACCGGGGGTTAAACAAAGTTTCCCAGTTTGCCACATAACCGCGGGCACGGCTTTCCGAAAGATTTAACCCTGCAGCGGTGCTCCAACTCATACATCTCAAATTAACCACACGCCGCGGGAATAACCTCGACCACGGATCTCGTGATCATCCTAGGCAATTCCAAAGGAAATCTGACACCTCGAGATAGCCCGAAGAAGATCAGAGTTCCTCACGCAAGACATTCAAGAAAGGTAAAACAAGTCCAGCAAGACCGCCCGACGTGTCGATGAACCCAATAAGAGCCTTGTATCTCGTTCTCAGGAGACGACCGGATTGATTAAGTTTCCGGCTGACACACCCGCTAGTGGCCTCGGCTAGTGCCATTTTGGACCAACAATCATGAGGAGCACTGGCCCGGGTTGTTGAGTACTTATCCGTGGGTGCCGGCGGGTCCCTATGCATTTTATTAGTTATTAGGCAAATGTAGTACCAAAGTTGGGCCTTTCCAGACAAGCTTTATCCTAAAACAAAAATCAAGGGGATCCCCATAACAACCCCGAGCATGTTAGGAGCGCTCAATATGGAACATAACACCGGTACACAAGTAACTAGGGGCGGCAAGAGTGGAACAAAGCACCGAGCAAAAGGCCAAGCCTTCCACCCATTACCATGTGTATATGTGCATTAAATTAAATAGCAACAATATTTTGATATCAAAATGAATGTCCATATTGACATATGGAAGCAATTACACCTGAATCTAGAAACGCTATAAGAAGGGTTGAGCAAGCGGTAACATAGCCAAACAAAGGTTTTACTGGGATGTGGAGGGGTTAGAGGCTTTTCATGGCAATGTTGGGAGGCTTGTCAAAGAAGTTGTAGGTAACGTGACATAACGATAAAAGCAGGACAACTAGCATAGCAATGATAGTAGTGGTATCCAGGGAAATGTGTCATCTTGCCTAATACCACGCTTGGAAGAAGAATGAGTCCATGAAGAAGACGATCCGTGCAGTTGACAAACGAATACTCACACTCTGAATGCTTTCGGAACTCTATCGAGAAGGAACAATCTGAAACAAGAATCAACAAACGGCACACCACAACATATGCATAACATGATGCGCAAACAAATATGATGCATGTCCGGTTTAATATGCAACACATGGCATGGTATGGCAAGACCAACAAACAACTACTACATATTAAGTGAAGTTCAGTATGCAACGAGTTGCATATTGACGAAACTCCATGTTCGAATTATTTAGTTCACTCCCGTTTTGGTACTCCTCAACATTAAATGTTGTTAGACATGGCAAGAGGTGAGGCACAAACAACTACGTCACCTAGGCACTTTAAATGAGGTCGAAAGCAACGAATAACAACTCCGGAACAACCTCATCTGCATATTTTAAGTTTGGTCTAGATATAAACTAACTATATTTTGGAGTTGTTAAACAGAAAAATAAATGTCACCATGAGATGCTACACGTTTTTCTAGTCAAGTTATATATATATCAAACATTTTAATCGGAGCTATGGTTCAATAGTTATGAAATAAATCATTTTACATGACATTAACGAAAATTTCCTAAAATCATCAAGTTAAACATTTTAAACATGTGTGAAAGTTGGATATTGTGAATCTACACGAAATTCTAGTCATTTGACATGTATAAAGTTTTTTACATACGATGCACGGTTGAAAAGTTATTAATGCATGAAGATAGAGGACTTTTCTATAAAATAGTTTTTCTCCGAATAATTTCGAAATTCAGAGAACTTAATAAAAACTACAACGGGCCAAATCTGCAATAGGGCCCGAACTGTGGACATGGGCGTCACATAACTAAAAGGTTCTCACGCGGTGTATTGGTCTGGGTACCCCGACTCATAGGCCGTGATCACTGAATGTACGTGCATAGTGATCCCAGAGATCAATACTCACTGATCACATAGAAACTAAATAACAAGAGTCTTACGTCCATTACATACCGTTTTACTCGAATATAGACCTTCAGGCCTAGTCTTCATAAACTTGCAGCGGAAATCTTCAATGATAGTGTGAACCCATGTCATCTGCCTTAACCCTATAGGCATTCTCACTGGGAAGCTTCCTAGCTCGCACGTCCGTCACCAAGGTAATCTTCATCATAACCAGATCTTTCAAGCCTGGCCAATAAAATAACCAGTGGCAATCCAATGAGTACTTTGAATGTACACGCAAGCAACCCATGTTTGGAACAACGCAATAAGAATGCATGATATAGCACTAATAGGTAAGTTTTGCGGAAAGCTAGTTTTCAGGGCAATGACATGATCAAGTAACTTAAGTAAGCATGCATCAATCGTAGATAGGTGCTTATAAGAACACATCACACTCGCCATTATAAGTAGGGGGTTGGACATCTCATGTTCAACGATCACACCAAGTCCTCAGACTTGTCTTATGTACCGTCTAAACATCTCATGTTCAGTCATCATGCCAAGTCATCCGACTTGACTCAAGTATCATCCTAGTCACCACACACCCACACCAAGTTTTGAGGAAACATCTGGACGTAGTTTAAGAAGGACCTCCAACTGTCCATGACCATGGACACGGTTATTCGAACAGTTTTACACCCTACAAAGGTGACACTCGATTGGTACCCAGCCCTCGCGATGTATATCACACCAGCCTCGCTCCAGAATGTACCATCCATGAGGGGACCAATGGTGTGACCGGTGCCTGTGAGGACAGTGCATGATCGTACATACCAGTACGACCTCGTATCGAGAGTGACCACACCACTCTCGCCACTAGTAATGCGGGCTCCTTGCTAGTACCCACCAAGGTAATCAACAAAGCCCCATCCCATAAGGGGTATCGTGGTTGCGCATGTAAGGTTGGGGCGGTCAGCAGACCTTAAATCTAATCTGTTTTCGAAAACACATACTCACTTGCTCCGATACACCACTTCTTTCTCAAGTGGTTACCCAACTCATCATCATCTCCGTAGGGCATTAGTGGCACCAGACGAGCTTTTCAAAAAGTCTTTCAAATCATTTTTTCCTTTCCATCACTATGCATAAATGCCAACCGACTTGCATAACATCTATTAGCATCCTATCTACACCCACCCGCATAACCCTCATAAGGTGGTAGGGTCATGAACGATGCAAGTGTCAATGGTAAGAGTATCGGAGGCAACCCACCGAACGGGGGGGGGGACACCACACCATGATGAATCATCGAAACAACAAGTGCTATATGTCATGCATGAAAAAGTTTCTTAACATGGTCAAAGGACTACTTGCCTGGCTTAGCAATGCCTTCGAGGTCTTCCGCTTCTCGTCCATCCGAGCACTTTGTCTACTTCGTCAACTATCGCTAGAAACAACCTCAATAAGCAACACAACAAGCAGAAAATAAAAGTGCTCTACAAATAGGAGTTCAATTTTTCTTGGTCACCTCTGGTCACAAGAAAAATAACCAAGGAGGTTTCATAGGATGTGGGTCAAGGGGAAGCTTTAAATGGTGGGATTGATGGAAATGATGATCCTTTAAGATGTCAACAGGAAATATTTTCATAAAAATGATTGGAGGCACTCATAAAATAGGGCATGATTTTAGAAACATGTGGGAAGTGGTTTCACTGGATTTGGAGTTGGTATGAATATCCTATGAATTTGCAAAGTGAATCATCCATGAAGAAATGGTCTAATAATTGACATGGCAGAATAAGTGTATGGAAAAATGCTCACCACTGAGTGCATGAATTTTGATATATCTAGGAACTTGAATCACCCCATTTGGATTTACTAATATTTCCCTACGAATTTGCAAAGTGGGGTTCTATATGGTTCAAATTCAAATTTGAATTTGAACTATCAGAAAAGATTTATGGGAAAATGTGCAATGCACATATTTGGATAAGAAATTATTTTAGGAATATATAGGATTTTGAATCACTAAATTTGGAGCTACTATGAATATTATATGGATTTTCTAGTCTGTAAACAAAACAAAAAGAAAAAAGGGCATATACCTATTGGGCTATAAAGTGCCCACGGCGCTGGTCAAGGAGTTGGGCCGGCCCAGCATCTCAGCTGTGCGGGCGACGTCGAAGGCGTATTTCCTAGAGGGCGCTTCCCCTGCGGGGAAGCTGATCCCGCGGAAAGCGTGACCACTTAAACGGGGGGGCCGCCAAGGTGTTCCTTACAGGAGGGCCCTAACCGTCAGGTCTTCCTCCCACCTCCCGCAAGAACAGGGGAGAGGCAGGGGAGCTTCCACCGGCGCCCGTCCCGGCAGCGCTCCGGCCACCGGTGAGCTCGGGGTGGCGAGCTACACCTGACTGGGCTGCTCCCGGACCCTGGGGAGCTCGGGGCTTGCGCAGCTTCCTCCACGCGATAGGGCTAGAGAGGGCCATCGGCCGCCGTGGCTCTGGCCGCTCTGCCTCAGTGGGCGCCGAATTGGGGGGTCCAGGTGGATGGCCCTACCCATGCCTTGCCCGGGGACGGGTGTGAGAGCCGTGGAGGTGCCTGGAGCAAGTGGCCCAACAATAGGGGCGGACGGCAGCACCAGCGTCATGCGGGAGCACAACTCGGTAGCGGAGCTGAGTCCTCGGGTCGCCAGGGAGGCTGGAATCTTCGCGGGAGTCCTCCTAGAGGTGGAGATAGAGACGACGAAGGCTGGCTCTCTTGAATTTTGATTGGAGCCAAACAGGAGCAGTGGTGGCCATTGGAGGTGGAGGAGGGGGTAGGAGCAAGAGGACTTGGTCTGGGAGGTCCAAGGGATTGAGGGAGAGCCAAGGGGGACGAGAGGGAGCTCGAGGACGGTCTTAAGGATGGGGACGGCCAGAGAGAGCTCGGGTGGCCTCAGATGCTCTTCGGCAAGGAGAGCACGCGCGCCAGGGCTACCCTGGAGGCTTGTGAACATCGAGGAGTGTCGTGGGAGGATGAGAGGAGGTTCTTGGCGCGCGTGGACAGCTCCCTGCAACCGGACGCGAGGCATAGGATAAGAACTAGCGGCAGAGCACCGGTTTTGCATGCCGGATGCGTGGTCACCACGCCAACTCCTATCCAGAGCACCTTTTTTTTGCAAAAAGTTGTCTAGGGAGAGAGGCATGCATGCAGGAGGGCTATGGTGAAGTGGGAGGGTAAATGGAGCTGGGTAGATGTTTTTTTTACAGGGGGTAAGTTTGCAACAGCAAACTGGGGGTTCAACTAAGGGGTTTCTAATGTGGTCTACTTGGAACAAAGCCATGTCTAGTGGTTTTGGTTAGGGAAGGACTACATCTCCACCAATTTTGAACTCAGGGAGATCAATGCACAAGGTACTTGTAGTTCAAGGCTACAATTACTGACCTAAACTTATCTCAGATGGTTTGCTCATATATTCCACATGAGCATGCCGTATTTGGGTATGCCAAGGTGCACTGGTATGCAAATGAGGTTGTAGAAAAGTTTGGGGAGAATTCCTTGAACAGAATAGTGGGGGAGGGGAAGAATAGGCCTTTCCATGGTAAAAAGAGAGGGAAAAGAGAGAGTTACCCCCCTAATAATTGACCAAAGGCCAGGGCAAGGTTACTGGAGGTAAATTGGGGTTAGGATATACTATGGCAAAATGTTGGGGGCGAGGGGAATCTTTCTGGCCCACTTTGCTTATCCACAAGTTCATGGCTGAAGGTGTTTGTGTTGTGATTGAGCTAGGCAGGGGAATCCTATGACCTTGAGATTTACCAGGGGTAAATGGTAAGTCCATTTCGTCATGATCACAAGTTTTTATCTCAAATCAAGAAAGTTGATAATGTAAACTTTTTAATCCCTAGAAATCAACAGAATGAGGTTTCTTTAGATCTAGGTCTGCAAATCTATTCTCCTTGATGCACCACTTAGTGTAGCATCATTATTTGGGTAATAGAGCATTCCCACAAAGTTTGGGATCAATAGTAGATACTTCACAATGTAAAGTTGATCAAATTTGGCTATGGACAGGAATGGTTTTAGGATATTTTGGTGAACCAAAACAATTGGGATTGAGATTAAACTGGTCAAGATGACCACATATATCATACGTGACATGCTAGAATTTTCCTGGATTTATTTGAGTGTATTTCTTATAGAAATATTTCAAATGCTTGAAATAGGCAGAAATGTTTTGAAGGGTTTTGTCCAATACATTGAACATGACCATGCCTTGAAACTCTTATATATGGACAATATATGTCCACTGAGCCTTCCTAAATTTTCCCAAATACTTTTAAAGCATTTAAATTATTTTTCCCTATAAAATACCATTTCTGGCCTTAAGAAAAAGCCTTTAAATAAAATAGTGAAATCAATATTTAAAATAAATATTTGGTGGTTTTGGGAAGTCTTATATGTAGTGGGTTTCAAAAAAAGCATTTGGGGAAAAAGGATCCACCCAATTTGGGGACTTGTAGTGCAATCTCAAAACAGGGGGTTTTGAAAACCTAATTTGCATAAATGCCTTTTAGCCAAAATAATATTTTGGAAGAATATGCTTAAGTCCTATTCACATGGCGTGATCATTGGACAAGAGTGGGGTTCAAGGAAAAGAGTTTTAGAGTAGGAGGGATTTTATGAATATAGAGCACAAGAAAGCAAACAAGCAATCAACAATCAATTCAAGCATCACAAGCACACAAAAAAGTTTTAATTGGCCCTGAATTTTGAGTCATGTTAATTTAGTCATGAGAAGCAAAACACAGGGTGTGACAATTGACTGGCTCACCATGGGCCAAGGCCCGGCTGGAGGAGACGGTTGCAGCTGGACCAAGGCGGCATGGCCGGCCTAGCTGGTGTGCGCGGTGGCCCAGGAGCAGATCGTCGTCCTCCTCCTCGCTCCCATGGTTGAGCAGGAGGTAGGGGTGGGACATGGCAAGGGATGACGGCAGCGAAGCTCCGGGAGGCCGGGAGGGCCAGAACCGGTACATCCAGGCATGAGTACCCCGAATCTGGCAGCGGTGGTCAACAGCGGTGTTCGAGGACGAAGATCCAACGAGCATGGCCTCCTACAAATAGAGAAATGAGAGAGAGAGATTTGGTGAGGAGGAGGGACCAGAAACGGGAGGAGAGGGAGAAGAGGGCGACAGGGCAAGGTCTGGCCTAGGAGGGTCGCCTGCGGTGTCTCGCCGGAGGGGCTGCTCTAGCGATGGAGGCTTGGGGCGGCGCTGGCTTCCTTGGGGCGCGCAAGGGAGCTCGGGAGGCTATGGGAGCTCCCTGGGGGCGGGGTTGATTCGGGCCCGAGCGGGCCACCAGATGGGCCTAGCGGGCCAACGGCGCTGGGAGGAGAGAGGAGGTGGGAGGTGGCGGCTGGCTGTTGGCTTGGCATGGAAAACGAGGGGATTAGGGTTAGGCTACCATATTAGGCAGGTGGGGGTCTATTTTTTGTTTTGGGGATAGGGTTTGGAGTTTCCATCCATTTCCGGGCCGTTCGATGTCGATCGGACGGTCCAGAAGTGGAGGGGGCTAGCAGGGCCAAAGTGGTTGTGTAGAGGGGGTGTGGGATGAGGAGAGAGGGACGTTTGCGGCATGCTGACACGAGGTTTAAAAATACCGAAACAACCAACGAATAAACCGATGACCACACTGTAAAGCCAACCCTTGAGGTACCAAACGACCTCCGATCATGACGAAAATTGGCAGGTGGGCTACCTACGTTTCAACAAGACGACATGCCAAGTATCGAGCCGATTAGAGAATATTTTAGGCGCACTTTTAAAAACAATATTTTATTGGTGCCGCAGACGCATGCGTGTGATGTTGGACTCGAAATGGGCAATGGCAAGAATAGCGAGAACCGGTGACTATGAATGGATGCATGTTTTCAGAAACAAGTGATGGTACTATGCAAGATGATGCGAATGATGCGATGATGAATGCGACAATAAAACGAATCACATGACAATTATGGAATAAGAGGAGAATCTTCTGGAGCGTCTGTCTCGGGCTGTTACACACATGCCTAAGAAGGAGTGGAAACAGGCACTTTGATACATCTAAGACTTAGATCCTATAGCCTTGAGGTACACCCCTAGGTTGTCCTACCCGCCACTTTCAATAAAAAAGAACATCTGACCGTTATCCTTCATGGTGTGGGTCAGTCGCACTGGTTCTGGATACCATTGTCGATGGGTTTCACCTCACCTGCATCCTTATGGAAGATTTGATATATGCAGACATAGTGTGGAAAATGGGTATTGATTCGTCACAGTTGAAACCTAGCAAAACCACGTTCAAGAGAGTAACACCCGACATGGAGACCCGATGCACGGGCACTATCACGCTACAAGTTTTTTTGACTCCCTAGACAACTTTTGCTGCGAGGACTTAATCTTCGATATAGTTCCTTTGCATAGCAGCTACCACTCATTGCTTGCTTGTACTGCATAGACTCACTTTAACACGGTGCCGCACTATGCTCCCTCCATACAAAGGTGAAGATATCGGCTTACGCGACAAACTCCCAGGTGGCCGAAGACATGGCAAGACAAGTAGCTTGTTGTGATCTTCCGAGCTCTTCCTAACACATCCATATAGTCAACTCGGCCCCTAGCCAAACCCACGTTAATCGTAAATAGGGATCCTGCCCCTACCATCTAGTAGCGGACTGTGTACCTCATGTACACATCTTTGCTCCTAAAAGCTCTTGAGGGTTTGGGGAGGAAACATTTATCAACGATGTTGTGTTATCTCGGATCATCTGAGCACACCCATAGCCCGGTGCTATCTTCTACACAATAAAGGCCCACCAGAAGGAACATTCTGACAGATTTAAACTGCCAAATAACGGTTGCATCCTCGTCGGAGGCCCCGCCTCTCAAATGCTTGAAGCATCATAGGGAGTCAAAAGTGTACATCTGCCTTGGATTAGACGAAGACGAGGTGGTCAATAGCACGAAGGCACATACAGGCGACACGGGAGCAATCGGCTATCATGCCCCTTACTTAAAAAATATTCTATTATTCTCATCTCTTACTATTCTCTAACATACTCTTTGTATCTTCTTCAAGCTCGGCATGTATGGGTAAGACCTATGAATAATAAAACATACTTCTTTTTGCTCCCTTAACAGTTTCACATGTATTTTTTTCATAATTGCCCTGAGGTGGTTCATTCCCGCGTGTAGTAGAGTCCGTCTTTTGGCTGGAGGCTGGATTTATAAACGAGCCCATGTTCAAGTCTGATGTCTGATCGGTGTCTTGGATATTGCATTATATGCATGTGTTTCCAATCAACATTTTGGTCAGTGGTTTGGTTGCCCGGCTCTTGTGTTTTCCGTCTAAGTTACTCTCTTTTGGCTAGGGATGTAAAAGGAGAACCACTGCAATTACTCTTCCATCTGAAATGCTTAAGCGTCGGAGTGGAGGAAGTCAAAAAACGACTGTCACGATAACCCAAACAGGTTAAGCGATTCAACCGCAATGTCAAACTATGTGCCGTTAGTAGTCGAGCCGTGCTAAAAGAAGGGTTCTTATCTCAAGAACTGAGGTATTAAGATGGGTGTATGTTGATTGATCTAATCAACACTACACAGGGGGTTAGTTCAACTACCCCATCACCTAGAACTCATATGATTAAGTGAAAGTGATAAAGCCACAATAGTTTGATTCCCTCATTCCTCTGAACATGCAAGATGCCTACGGGTACCGAGACATTGGCTAAGGGTTTACGAATGTTAGAGTACACTCTGCGTAGCAAGAACAAGGGGGCCAAAGTCAATGAATGGAAACATATCGGATAAAATTGAACTGATTAAAGCATATTTTCATTGTCTTTACAAATTACTCCTCGGCATACCGAAATACCTTCAGAAGTATAGCTCAAACTTAGAGCATTGCGCCTCAGTCTTCTAGGCACCTTCAAGGACCTCGGCCAGGAACTGCTCAGTTTCCGTTTCTTTTCTTCCGGGGGCCCGGGCATGATAACCAGTGGCTAGATATTTGGTTAGTGCACCATCACCGACATATACGCCCGCTGGGTGCCCTCCAAACATGTCGACATCTTTTAGTTGTCCACCTATGGGCTTGCTTCACACATCCTATTCAATAGTCCAAAGAAGCTATTGGGCATCGGCCTGTCTGGCTAGAGGTTGACGCAAAGGTCTTCCATTATCGGTCGCGCCACACAAAATAGCTTCGCCAACTATTTCATTTGATAAATAAGTTGAGGCGGGTGATTGGGTGCCTGGAGCTGACTCCAGAAGATCTACTCAGTTGGTTTGTCTAGTTAGTCGGCATAGTGGGCGCAGGCGTTCGTGGCGCTCTTCGGCAGGTCCTTGAAGGCATGTGATGAACGCCATGTCTCCGTAATATGGACGAACAGCTATCGCAAAAAATGCGGCAACAAGGTAGGGCTTACCGAAGGCGATCTTGCTCCCTTGATTGAGCACTTCTCGGTCCGCACAGGCCTAGGTATTGGCCTCTTTGCATTCCAAGCTCACCTTGGCAAGCTTCTCGACAAGCTTCTTCTTCTCCTCCTGAAGGGTGTCACACTTGGCGTAAATCCCCTACAGGTCCAGCTCCACCTTGAGGAGTCAAGTCACGTGCTTTTTGCTAACCTCCTTTCTCGTAGCAATCTCTTTGTTGGCCTGCTCTATCAAAGCCCCATGCTATTTTGCCTCTTGTTGAGCTGTTTGCAACTCAGACCTGAGCTTTTCAAGCACTATGGAGGTAGCGACAAATGCATTACAAATAAAATTTAGAACCTAGTGCCACAACCCCCACACCAATCATATCTTAGGACTTATCTGGAGCTCCCTCCATTTGCCTCCTCATCAACTCCTTGTCTATTTCGGACCAATCGAGCTTGTGGTTCATCTCTTCCAACTCCTTGCACTTGGATGCCGAAACCTATACTGATTCATACAAACAACAAAAAGAATATATTAAAAACTCCTCACACAACATCGATCACCTGCTCAGATATTTCTGTCCGTTCAGGGTCTCGGGGCTACTACTATTGCTTTTTAGACATTTTGATGACCCCCAAGTAAGATCTTATGTTCTCACTCACGGCTCGGGGGCTATTGGGGATATAACGACAGGGTGAGACCCACTCAGGTGGGGCCGGGTCATATGGTTGGTGGCTTACTACAACTCCAAGAGTAAATATAACTAGTGGGCCAGAAAGACTCGGAGCCAGAAGGCAGGATGTATCCCGATGGACTTGGACCGTCGGGAGCGACTTGTTAGATAAGGCGTGTTTAGTTAGAGGTGAGGTCGGTTGTTCAGTAGAACCCGACTCGGACTCTTGTAAGTCCAGGGCCTTGACATGTGTATATAAGGGCGGCTTACCTGGGCGATTTAGGCCACGAAACAGCTAATTCAGAGCTAGGACAAGTGAACTCGCTCCCTTGTAATCGGTATACAATCAATACAACACAACGAAGGATGTAGGCTTTTACCTCTTTCCAAGGGGTCAAACCTGGGTAAACCCTTGTCTCTCGGTTCCGATCAACCCCTTCAAGCTCACCGCCTTTCCGATGGCCTCGAACCTAAGGCCGTTTACCCGGACATCTACCGTGACAAATCCACGATAGTTGGCACCCACCATGGGGATAGCGCTCGATGGTGTTAGGTTCCCGAAGGGATCTCTCCTAGGGATCGAGGGATACGCCGTTGGCAGGATGACCATGAGTCGCCACGACAAGATCTACATCTACGACGCTGGCTGGGGCCCTGAGGGTGACTCAATCGAGTACGGGCACCGGGTCCCCTTTGGCGGAATTCACGTCTTCATAGGCAAGATCGGCGGATCGGAACCCAGGCCGCACATTTGCACCGACCCCTCGAGCCGGCCTAGCACGCGCAACCCGCCCGTGTTATCCCGGGCAGGAAGCACGTCTTCGTCATCTTTACCCAAGGCATGGAGCTTGAAGGTTCCATGTCAGGGGAAGGAACTCTCATCTGCTCAGAGGATGGCTCCTCGAGTGGAGAGACGGAATCAATCTATCAGCTTCACAATGGCGGGCTTGGGGGCTATGTCGAGCATTACCCTGAGTCGAAATACCATGAGCCGGAGGAGTATGAGCCGCCGAACCGCGCTGCTGTCTTCATGGCGGGTTCAGCACCGGCCCCTAATAGCACAGTCGCTGGTGCGACCGGATCTCGATCTGACACGCTGTCGGCTCAAGTTTTTCTAGATCTGATGAACGAGCTTACAACCGTCATGCAAACCGAGGTCACTGCTGAAAACCAAGTGGCTTGTAACACGGAGATCACAAGGTTGAAGGACCAGATGGCCGGAGTCCCACAGGAGATCAACGCGATGAAAGCTCAGATGGATGCTGACTCAGAGCGCCTTAGGGCAGAGGCTTTTCGCTTAGAGCTAAAACAGCAGGCAGGTTGTAGCGGCGGTTCACCAGATGAGGCATCAGTCCCTATTGCTAGATTAATATGAAGCCAGAAATATTTTTAACACGCTAGGGACGAGACGGAATATACCGTTGACCGTAACCCGGACGGCGGAATTACCTGGAACCCGGGTGGGCGTTAAGCATTAGTAGCCGGACCCGCCCAACCACAACCAGACCTCGCCACAGTATTTTCTGATGCAGCTGGGTAATTATTCTAACTCGACAGAGAACATGGTGGTGGCGGCGACCAGGCTTGGCACAATCCCTATCCCCTATGAGGCACCTTTCGCAAAGGAAGTGCGTAACACCATTGGGTACCTGCAGACGGCGGTGGCCTAGAAAGAGAAATATGCTTATAGACGGAGTCAGGTGCCCTCAACCCCCGTCCCAAGCCATAGCTACAGCCAGCGTTATGAGTCTCTGGCGGTTTCTAGTAGTAATCGACATCGAAACCTGCTGAGGGACGATCGGCCGGCTCGTGATGCTCAAGTGTTGGTGGATCGGGCAAGAGCCCAGCGAGAGGCGGCGGCTCCAGCAGCTGCGATGGCTTATCAGGAACCCATCGTCGTACCCTCCATTTCGGTAGGAGCCGGGTTAACTTCTAGGGCTATGGGAGTGTCGACCCTAGCATCGGCTTTGCGAAACAAGCGCCTGCCGAAAGATTTCAAAGGTCCTCGCAAGGTGCCCCACTATACTGCGGACCTGCCTCCAGAGGATTGGATTGAAAGTTATCAATTGGCCATGGAGATGTTGGATGTTAGTGATGTAGTATGTGCCAAGTATTTCATCATGATGCCGAAAGGGTTGGCTCGTACTTGGTTGATAGGGTTGCCCCCCAACACCATTAATACCTAGGTCGAGTTAAAGGCGAAGATCATCAAAAACTTCCAGGGAATGTGCAAGCATCCCATGACGATTGTGGATTTGGATCATTGCATACAGAGTGAGGACGAGTCAGCTCATCATTGGGTCATGCGGGTCTCGACCATCTTCCACTCTTCTGATAACATCACGACGTCTCAAGCGGTTTCAATTCTGGAGAAAAATTGCCAATTCACGCCTTTGAAGAAGAGGCTTGGCCGGCTCAAGCGCACATGTGAAGACATGGGGGAACTCATGACGGCTCTCACTAAGTATGCAGACTCTGACAACATGAAGGACCCTGGCTCCGATGGTGAGAAATTGGCCAAGGGCAAAAAGAATAGCAATGGCAAGGGTCAATTGCAGAACGGGGGAGGAAACAACAATAATGGCAACGGTGGAAAGCAGAAGCACCAGGGCGGCGGATCAGAGCTAGTGGCCAACGCCAACACTAGGAATAATCATGACAAAGGTAATGGCAAATCTCCATTTAAACGCAAGACTGCTGATGTGGAGGCGATGTTGAATCATCCTTGCCCGAAACACAACCGTCCGGATCAGCTATCTACTCATACTTGGAGGGATTGTTGAATTATGCGTGAGTATCAAAATTATGGTAGTAACCAATTGCACTGGCCTACAACGCCGCGGCTGTCTCTCGCGACCGCACTGTCTTCAAATGCCACGATATACATCAGTATATCGGTGTGGTGATCACCTGTACGAGCCGCCCGACGGACAGGCGCACAAGTTGCCACCACTACAGTTTGGTTCAACTTCAACAACCAGCCGGGACGAACCATCGACCATATTATTGAAATAATTCATACGGGATCGTCTATAACCCTCCATAGTCAACCTCAACCTTAAGTGGAGATTCTCAAGCCGCATCTTCGAGTCAACTTAAGACTCGAGGGCTACAGACATGGCTCGACACATTTGGTCGTTTTCAACGAGAACCCCAGGTCATTGCAAGGAAGTTCATGCAATCCCAGGGGTACCATATTATTGGCAGAAGAATTAAAAGTTTTGCAAGAGGACGAGCAGCCATGATGGACCGTTCAAACATGGGTGCCCTGATTTATTGGATCATCATAAAATAACTTGGAGTTTCTGCTGTTTATGCATTTCAAGTTGTGCAAAGGTGGATACTTCTACATGGTCACTTGGGGGCTTCCAACCCACCGGGTTTAGCTTGCTCACCCTTTTTGACCGACTCTTCAGCCAAAATAGCACCATTGTGCGACTACATACAAGATGCCGGTCTGCAAGATGGTGGCTTACAAATCGGTGGCCCACGCGATGGTGGCGTGCAAGATGGCGAAAGGTTTAAGGTCACCCAAGAGGATGAGCCACCATGTTGCGAGCCGTTCAATCATGGGTGCACTGCCTTATTGATGAAAGATTTAAGGTCACTCAAGAGGATGAGACGCCATGTTGTGAGCCGTTCAAACATGGGTGCGCCGTATTAGTGGCAAAAGATTCAAGGTCACTCAAGAGGATGAGCCGCCACATTGCAAGCCGTTCACACATGGGTGCCCTACCTTAAGGGTGAAAGTGTTGGGGAACGTTGCATGGGAAACAAAAAATTTCCTATGCACACGCAAGATCTATCCAAGGTGATGAGCATCTACGAGAGGGAGAGTGGATCTACATACCCTTGTAGATCGCTAAGCGGGAAGCGTTAAGAAACGCGGTTGGTGTAGTCAAACGTCTTCGTGATCCAAATCACCGAGCATCCCGCGATCTCATCACGATCCGTCCCGCGATCCAATCACAATCTGTCCCGCGAACCCATCATGATCCGTCCCACGATCTCATCACGATCCCTCCCGCGAACTCATCACGATTCATCCCGATCTAGCGCCGAACGGATGACACCTCCGCGTTCAGCACACGCACAGCTTGATGATGATCTCCGCCTTCTTGATCTAGCAAGAGGGAGCAGAGAGGTAGAAGAGTTCTCCGGCAGCATGACGGCGCTCGGGCGATGGTGGTGGAGCTATTCTGGCAGGGCTTCCCCTAAGCACTAAAGAAATCCGATCTAGTGCAGAAATTATGCATCGGAGGAACAGGTAGCACGTGGCTGAAAAACTAGTGCCAAAAACCCTAAAACCTCTAGTGTATATATAGGAGTAAGAGAGGAGGAGGCTTGGCTCCCAAGGATCCAGCCCATGGGTCGGTCGAACCAAGGAGGATTGGAGGATTCCTCCTCCAATCCTAGTAGGGCTAGGACTCCTCCTTATTTTTGCCTTTTTCGCCTTTTTCCACCTTTTTCTCTTTGGGATTTTCTTTCTAGCCTCATGGGCCTTGTTTGGGACTTCCACCATCACACTAAGGGCTGGTATTTACACTCCCACTTCCCATGTAGGCTCTTGGGTCGAAATACCCCTCCCGATGGTCTCCCGGTACACTACCGGCACTCCCCGTACACTACCGATGAGCCCGAAACCTTTCCGGCGACCAGAACAGGACTTCCTATATATCAATCTTTACCTCCGGACCATTCCGGAGCTCCTCGTGACGTCTGGGATCTCATGCGGGTCTCCGAAAAACCTTTGGTCACCACCATACATAACTCTATACTACCGAAACATCACCGAACCTTAAGTGTGCAGACCATACGGGTTCGAGAACTATGTACACATGACCGACACACCTCTACGGTCAATAACCAATAGCGGGACCTGGATGCCCATATTTTTTCCTACATATTCTATGAAGATCTTTATCGATCGAACCTCTATGTCAAGGATTCGGTTAATCCCGTATGATGTTCCCTTTGTTCTTTGGTATGTTACTTGCCCGAGATTCTATCGTCAGTATCTCCATACCTTGTTCAACCTTGTTACCGGAAAGTCTCTTTACTCGTTACGTAATACAAGATCCCATGACTAACACTTAGTCACATTGCTTGCAAGGCTTATTGTGATGTTGTATTACCGAGTGGTCCCTGAGATACCTCTCCGTCACACGGAGTAACAAATCCCTGTCTTGATCCATGCCAACTCAACAGACACCCTCGGAGATACGTGTAGAGCACCTTTATAGTCACCCGGTTACGTTGCGACATTTGATACACACAAGGCACTCCTCCGGTGTCAATGATTTGCATGATCTCGTGGTCATAGGAACAGATACTTGACATGCAAAAAACAATAGCAATAAACTGAAACGATCATATGCTACGTTTGTAGTTTGGGTCTTGTCCATCACATCATTCTCCTAATGATGTGATCCTGTTACCAGATGACATCTCATGTCCATGACTAGGAAAGCATAACCATATGTGATCAACGATCTAGTCTATTTAGAGGCATACTAGGGACATGGTGTTGTCTATGTACCCACACATATATCTAAGTCTCCGATCAATACAATTATAGCATGGATAATAAACGATTGTCATGAACAACGAAATATGATAATAACTAATTTATTATTACCTCTAGGGCATATTTCCAATAGTCTCCCACTTGCACTAGAGTCAATAATCTAGTTCACATCACCATGTGATTTGCATTGTTATGAATCTAACACCCAATGAGTTCTGGGGCTCGATCAGGCTTTGCATATGAGAGAGGTCTTATAGTCAACGGGTCCGCGACATTTAGATCCGTGTGTACTTTGCAATCTATGTCAAACTGTAAACACTGCTACCACACTCCACTTGGTACTATTCCAAATGGCTGCTCCACTATACGTATCCAGATTGCTACTACGAGTCATCCCGATTGGTGTTAAAGCTTGCATCGACATAACTCTTTACGACGAACTCTTTATCACCTCCATAATCGAGAAGCATCCCCTTAGACTTTTAGTTACTAAGGATAATCTTGACCGCTGTCCAGTGATCCACTCCTGGATTACTCTTGTACCCCTTGACAGACTTATGACAAGGCACACACAGGTGCGGTACACAGCATGACGTACTATATAGAGCCTATGGGTAAGGCATAGGGGACGACGTTCGCCCTGTCTCTTTCTTCTAGCGTGGTCAAGATTTGAGTCTCACTCGACTTCACACCTTACAAATCAGGTGAGAACTCTATCTCTGACTGATCCATTTTGAACTCTTTCAGAATCTTGTCAAGGTATGTACTCATTAAAAGTCTCATCAAGCATCTTGATCTATCTCTATAGATGTTGATGCTCAACAATTAGGTATCTTGATCCAGGTCTTCCTTTGAAAAACTCTTTTGAAATAACCGTTTATGCTTTCTAGAAATTCTACATCATTTTCGATCAACAATATGTCATCCACATATACTTATCAGAAATTCTATAGTGCTCCCACTCACTTTATTGTAAATACAAGTTTCTCGTAAACTTGGTATAGACTCAAAAACTTTGATCACCTCATCAAAGTGTATATTCCAACTCCGAGATGCTTGCTTCAGTTCATAGAAGAATCACTGAAGCTTGCACAGCTTTTAGCATCCTTAGGACTGACAAAACCTTCTGGTTGTATCACATACAACCTTTCCTCAATTAAACCGTTAAGGAAACGATGTTTTGATATCCATCTACCAGGTTTCATAATTGAAAAATGCAGCAACTGCTAACATAATTGCAACGGACTTTAGCATCGCTACGAGTGAGAAAGTCTCATCGTAGTCAACTCCTTGAACTTGTCGTAAACTTCTTTTCAACAAGTTGAGCTTTACAAATGGTGATATTTACCATGAGCGTCTATCTTCATTTTAAACATCCATTTGTACTCAATGACCTGCCGTCCAACGAGCAAGTCTACCAAAGTATAAACTTGGTTTTCATACATGGATCCTTTCTTGGATTTCATGGCCTCTAACCATTTGTCGGAATCTAGGCCCATCGTTGCTTCTCCACAGCTCATAGGTTCATTGTTGTCCAACAACACGACCTATAAGACAGGGTTGTTGTACCACTCAGGAGTAGTACACGTCCTTGTCGACCTACGAGGTTTGATAGTAGCTTGATCCGAAGCTTCATGATCATCATCATTAACTTCCTCTTCAACTAATGTAGGCTTCACAGAAACATCTTCCTGTGCTGCGCTACTCTCTCGTTTAAACAAAGGTTCAACAACCTCATCAAGTTCTATCTTTCTCCCACTCAATTCTTTCGAGAGAAACTCTTTCTCGAGAAAGGACCCAGTTTTAGCAACAAACACTTTATGCTTGGATCTGAGATAGAACGTTTACCATACTGTCTTTAGGGTACTCTATGAAGATGCATTTGTCCCCTTTGGGTTCGAGCTCATTAGGTGAAAACCTTTTTCACATAAGTGTTGCAGCCCCAAACATTAAGAAATGACAGCTTAGGTTTCTATCAAACCATATTTCACATAGTGTCATCTCAACGGATATAGATGGTGCCCTATCTAAAGTGAATGTAGTTGTCTCTAATGTATAACCCCAAAATTGTAGTAGCAAAACGATAAGAGACATCATAGCAAGCACCATTTTCAATAGAGCACGACTATGACGTTTGAACACACCATCACACTATGGTGTTACAGGTGGCGTGAGTTGTGAAAGAACTTTCACATTGTCTAAAGTTGTATACCAAACTCGTAACTCAGATATTTACCTCCACGATCATATCGCAGACATTCTTATCTTCTTGTCACAATGATCTTAAACTTCACTCTGAATTTGTTTGAACCTTTCAAATGATTCAGACTTGTGTTTCATTAAGTAAATATACACTATATCTACTCAAATCATCAGTGAAGGTAAGAAAATAACGATATCCACTGCACACTACAAGACTCATTGGATTGCATACATCAACATGTATCATTTCCAATAGATCACTTGCCCGCTCCATCCATCTGGAAACGGGGTCCTTAGTCATCTTGCCCAAGAGGCATGGTTCGCATGTCTCAACTGATTCAAAATCGAATGAGTCCCAAGATCCATCAGCATGGAGTTTCTTCATGCCCTTTATACCAATATGACATTTCGCGGCAGTGCCACAAGTATGTGGTACTATTATTATTAACTTTGTATCTTTTGGCATCAATGTTATGAACATGTGTATTACTACGATCAAGATTCAACAAACCATTCTCACTGGGTGCATGACCATTGAAGGTATTATTCATGTAAAGAGAATAACCATTATTCTCTAACTTAAATGAATAACCATGTTGCAATAAACATGATCTAAGCACGTTCATGCTCAATGCAAAACACCAAATAAAATTTATTTAGGTTTGTTACTAATCCCAAAGGTAGAGAGAGTGTGCGATGTTGATCACATCAACCTTGGAAACATTTCCAACACACATCGTCACCTCACCCTTAGCTAGTTCTCCGTTTATTCCGTAGCTTTTATTTCGAGCTACTAACATTTAGCAACCGAACCGGTATCCAAAACCCAAGTGCTACTAGGAGTACTCGCAAGGTACACATCATTAACACGTATATGAAATATACCTATGTTAACGTTGCCATCCTTCTTATCTACCATGTATCTAGGGTTGTTCCGCTTGAGCGACCGCTCTCCTCATAATCGAAGCACTTAGTCTCGGGTTTGGGTTCAACTTTGGGTTGCTTCACTGGAGCAGCAACTAACTTGCTATCCATCAAGTTTCCCTCCTTGCTCTTGCCCTCCTCAAAACTAGTGGTTTGACTAACCATCAACAGTTGACGCTCCTTCTTGATTTCTACCTTCGCGGTGTCAAACATCACGAATAGCTCAGGGATCATTATTTCTATCCCAGGCATTTTATAGTTCATCACCAAGTTCTAGTAGCTTTAGTGACAGTGACTTGGAGAACTATATCAATCACTATCTTATCTGGAAGATCAACCCCCACTCGATTCAAGAAATT
Source organism: Hordeum marinum (assembly GCA_022496015.1). Classification (NCBI taxonomy): domain Eukaryota; kingdom Viridiplantae; phylum Streptophyta; class Magnoliopsida; order Poales; family Poaceae; genus Hordeum; species Hordeum marinum. Next base: position 400,590 of record JAAAWK010000401.1, on the reverse strand, counting down.
GTAGCACCCAGACAATCTGAGCACATGCTCAACCATTGAGCTATTCTCTTTCATCTTGCAGGCAAAGAATCTTGTTGGAGATCTCATATCTCGCAACACGGGCACGAGCCTGAGATCCTAATTTCAGCTCTTAGAACATCTCATATGTTCCGTGACGTTCAAAACGTTTCGGAACCTCAGTTCTAAGCCGTAATGCATGACGCACTAAACTATCAAGTAGTCATCAGAACGTGCATGTCAGATGTTCACAACATCTACAGACGACGCTAGAGGGGTTGGCGCACCGAGCGGTTCATTAAGGACAAGCCTTCTGTGCAGCAACGAGGACAATCCTCAGATCACGGAGCTAGTCCGAAATATTGCTACCATCATCTTTCAACTCTATTTCTCTAAGAACATATAAAAATTCAAGGGAGCTATAGCGTGAGCTAGTAATCTACAACAGAGTTTACAAAGACACTACTGACTATGTTCATGATAATGAGTTCAATTAATCATATTACTTAAGAATTCCCACTCAAATTGACATCCCTCTGGTCATTCGAGTGATACATGATCCAAATTCACCAACTCAAGTACGATCATCACGTGAGTTGACGTGGTTTCAATGGTGAACATCATCATGTTGATCATATCTGCTATATGACTCATGTTCGACCTTTCGGTCTCTTGTGTTCTGTTCTATACATGCTAGGCTCGTCAAGTTTAACCCGAGTGTTCTGCATGTGCAACACTGGCTTGCACCCGTTATATGTGAACATAGAGTCTATCACACCCAGTCATCACGTGGTGTCTCAACACGACGAACTTTCGCAGTGGTGCACACTCGGGGAGAACACAATTCATCGTGAAATTTAAGTGAGGGATCACCTTATAATTCTACCGTCGTCCTAAGCAAAACAAGGTGCATAAACGGATTAACATCACATGTAAATCATAAGTGACATGATATGGCCATGAACTTGTGCTTTTGATCTCCATCTTGAAAGCACCAGCATGATCTCCATCATCACCGGCACAACACCATGATCTCCATCATCTTGATCTCCATCAACGTGATGCCATCAGGGTTCTCACTCCCATCATGCTTGTACTACTATTGCTACCGTTTAGCGATAAAGTAAAGCATTACATAGCACTTAATGATTGACACGCAGGTCATACAATAATTAAAGACAACCCTATGGCTCCTGCCGGTTGTCGTACTCATCGACATGCAAGTCGTGATATTCTATACAACACATGATCATCTCATACATCACATATATCACATCATGTAATTGGCCATATCACATCACAACATACCCTGCAAAAACAAGTTAGATGTCCTCTAATTGTTGTTGCATGTTTTCGTGGTTGCTACGGGTATCTAGCAAGAATAATTCTCATCTACGCAAAAACCACAATGGTGATACACTTGTTGCTTTTCAACTTTCTCAAGGACCGCCTTTGTCGAATCCGATCCAACTAAAGTGAGAGAAACTAGCACCCGCAAGCCATCTATGCAACAAGTTGCGGTTGAGGGAACCAGTCTCTCGTAAGCATACGAGTAATGTTGTTCCGGGCCGCTTCATCTCACAATACCACTGAACCAAAACACGACCAAGGGAGGAAGCAATCTAAGCATCAACGCCCACAAACTCTTTGTGTTCTACTCGAGATCTCATCTACACATAGACCTAGCTCATGATGCCAGTGTCGGGGAATGTTGCATGGGAAACAAAAAAATTCTTACGCACACGAGAGGGAGAGTGGATCTAGATACCCTTGTAGATCTCTAAGCGGGAAGCGTTAAGAAACGCGGTTGGTGTAGTCGACCGTCTTCGTGATCGAAATCGCCGAGCATCCCGCGATCTCATCATGATCTGTCCCGCGATCCAATCACAATCAGTCCCGCAAAATCATCACGATTTGTCCCGCCATCTCATCATGCTCCGTCTCGCGAACTCATCATGATCCGTCCCGATCTAGCACCGAACGGACGGCACCTCCGTGTTCAACACACGTACATCTTGATGACGATCTCTGCCTTCTTGATCCAGCAAGATGGAGCAAAGAGCTAGAAGAGTTCTCTGGCAGCATGACGATGCTCCGACGATGGTGGTGGAGCTATTCCGGCAGGGCTTCGCCTAAGCACTTCAGAAATCCGATCTAGAGGAGAAACTATGCACTAGAGAAACAGGTAGCACGTGGCTGAAAAACTAGTGCCAAAAACCCTAAAACCTCTTGTATATATATAGGAGGAAGAGAGGAGGAGGCTTGGTTCCCAAGGAGCCAGCCCTTGGGTCAGCCAAACCAAGGTGGATTGGAGGATTCCTTCTCCAATCCTAGTAGGACTAGGACTCCTCCTTATTTTTGCCTTTTTTGCCTTTTTCCACCTTTTTCTCTTTGGCCTTTTCTTTCTAGCCTCATGGGCCTTGTGTGGGACTTCCACCAGCACACTAAGGGCTGGTATTTACTCTCCCACAGCCCATGTAGCCTTTTGGGTCGAAATACCCCTCCCGATGGTCTCTCGGTACACTACCGGCACTCCCGGTACACTACTGATGAGCCTGAAACCTTTCCGGCCACCAAAACAGGACTTCCTATATATCAATATTTACCTCCGGACCATTTCGGAGCTCCTCGTGACTTCCAGGATCTCATCCGAGACTCCAAACAACCTTTGGTCACCATCATAAATAACTCTATACTACCGAAACGTAACCGAACCTTAAGTGTGTAGACCATGCGGGTTCGAGAACTATGTAGACATGACCGAGACACCTCTATGGACAATAACCAATAGCGGGACCTGAATTCCCATATTGGTTCCTACATATTATACTAAGATCTTTATCGGTCGAACCTCTATGTCAAGGATTCAGATAATCCCGTATGATGTTCCCTTTGTTCTTTCGTTTGTTACTTGCCCGAGATTCGATCATCAGTATCTCCATACCTAGTTCAACCTCGTTACTGTAAAGTCTCTTTACTCATTGCGTAATACAAGATCCCATGACTCACACTTAGTCACATTGCTTGCAAGGCTTATTGTGATGTTGTATTACCGAGTGGTCCCTAAGATACCTCTCCGTCACATGGAGGAACGAAACCCAGTCTTGATCCATGCCAACTCAACAAACGCCCTTGGAGATACCTGTAGAGCACCTTTATAGTTACCCAGTTATGTTGCGACATTTGATACACACAAGGCACTCCTCCGGTGTCAATGAGTTGCATGATCTCATGGTCATAGGAACAAATACTTGACATGCAGAAAATAGTAGCAATAAACTGACACGATCATATGCTACGTTTGTAGTTTGGGCCTTGTCCATCACATCATTCTCCTAATGATGTGATCCCGTTACCAAATGACATCACATGTCCATGACTAGGAAACCATAGCCATCTTCGATCAACGAGCTAGTCTATTTAGAGGCATACTAGGGACATGGTGTTGTCTATGTATCCACACATGTATCTAACTTTCCAATCAATACAATTATAGCATGGATAATAAAATATTGTCGTGAACAAAGAAATATGATAATAACCAATTTATTGTTGCCTCTAGGGCATATTTCCAACAAAAAGATCTCAATTCGCTCAAGAGGGGGAGCTGCCATGATGCGAGCCGTTCAAACGTGGGTGCCATGGATGGCAAAGAGGATGAGCCGCCATGATGCGAGCCGTTCAAACATAGGTGCCATGATGCAAGATGGGTAGCAGACCCAAAGCAAGAGCAAGAGTGGGTGAAGGTCGCCCCCCACTCTTGATTGGCTTTTCTGCTATTGTAAGGCTGGGTTATACCTGCCTGTATGTAGTTGTCGCTCGTCCAGGGGTGTAGCGAGCTGTCAACTCACCACCTCCGAGGGACTCATACAGCGGTGAGGAAAACTCTCTCATCTACTACGTACTCTCCGCCAAGTGTCCCATCACACTCTTAAGCATGACACCCTTAAGGTTCAAACGATAGATTTATGTCACATGAGAAGTAGCTTATGAGCCCGGGGCACTCACCCCGTTGTAAATTCTGGTCTATTGTGTCCTTAATAGTTAATCTCGCCTAGAGACCCTAAGTCGTGGAAGATTGGTGGTCACTCTTGTTAGAGACCCTACACTGTTAAGCAGTCCAAAGCAACAGTCCCCCCCTCAGAAGGGCAAGAATATGAGTTTTTTGAAAAACAAAAAATAAGGGGAAAGCAAGACCATCATGCATATTGCATCATACAAATTGCGTCATACATTGCCTCATATATTGCAGCATACATTGCATTCATGGTATAAGTCGTGTCAGGGCAAGATTATGAAAGAAGAAGCAAGGCTATGAAAGATTTTAACATCTCTGGGTTATGATTTTTCAAGCCGCCCTTACAATGAGGCAGAAGATATTCTGTCTTGTTTGTTTTTGTAGGTCTTGTCTCTTAAGATGAGCCGCCATCACGTATGATGAAAAAACGTATGCATGAACAAATAGATCTTAGATAGCCAAAATAGCTGGATCTTCATCATGGTTTGTCATAACCAGTATGAAGTGATTGGGGTTTTATCAAGCCATATTGGAAAGTTGATTATTCTCGAAGAGCCGCCCTATCAGATATAATGTCGGGTCATCTAATTGACTGGTTCTCGGATTTTTTTAATTCTGCTCTGTAGTAATCTACAACATTCATGGATTTATCAAATATATATTTTCCGGGTTGCACCGCAACCACGAGCAGGGATTTCATATCAAGGATACAGGTATTTTTCAAGGATATTCCTACCGGGTTACAACCACGGTCAAGGATTCACTCAACGAATTATGATGAGTCATATTACTCTCACATTCTCCCGAATCGCCGCAATGAGACGACCCAACACTTGGGGGCTACATCATTCGAGTACAATTTATATAAAGTATGCATGTCCCAAGTCGCTGCAAGCATGCACCACGACACTTGGGGGCTACAGTATTCAGCCGTTTGACAGATTAAGAGGCTCAAATTGAAGACCCGGCACATCACATTCTAATGAGCCGTCCCTTGGGGGATACACCTGCTATAGTTTCATAAGGTATAAGACAGTTACAAGTCCCAGGTTATTGTAGGTAGGACAGCCCGGCACTTCGGGGCTGCATAGTCCAATATATTATTGCAAAACACCAAGTCATCATGGATAATCTCGGAGCTTGGGGACTACAGGTAATATGGACATATCAAAAACTTTGAGGAGAATTTACAAGATGTTAATTATTGAGTTCATTTTTGAGACCCAGCGTCACCAGCATTCATGACACGGCATTATCAAAAGATCATAGCCCGCCAGAGTTTATATAAGCTGCCCTGCTTCACAACAAAGGAAGTCCGGACCTACGACATGAGGATTTCTTATTTTCAAGATTTTCATTAAGCCAAAGTATTGGAAGCTGACTCAATGGCATATGTGTATTATATTCCTAATATACTTCAAAGGACACTGACAAGCAAGACAATTGCGAAGACGACTGATTCATATGCAGAAAAGACCCAAATTTCTGAGGAGCCACTTCATAAGCCGGCCAAAGGAGCAAGCCGGCCACTTAACATATTTACTATTCCTATTTCAGGAGGTTACCATGAATAAATTCAAGCTAACCTTGCGGTTAATGTCGGGGATATACCCTATGGTATGACCTGGCCTGGCGACTCGCAGGAGACCTGGTCAAGACATGGCCTTTTACTAGTGACCCGACAGGCGGATCGCAGGACGACCAGGCCCAAGACCAGGCATGCAAGCTGGCGCCAGGTAGCTGACAAGAGAAGGCCCAAGGAGAGAGAAAGGATTCCCTCACAAAGGAAACAAGATCCAGTTTAGGATTCATGAAAGACTAGTCGTAGTCCTACTGGGAGTAGGACTCTACAGGTAAATCTACCCTTTCCACGTATATAAGGAGCGGTAGAGCACCCCTCGAGGGACAAGTTCACAAGTTCAAGTCATTAGAGATAGACGGATTAGAGGTAGCGATTAGCACCCTTGTAATTGAGACATTTTCCTCATCATCAATATAGACACAAAGCAGGACGTAGGCTTTTACCTCCATCAGAGGGGCCGAACCTGGGTAAACTCGCGTCTCTCGATTCCGACCAACCCCTCTCAAGCCACCACATAGTTGCGACCGCCCCAAACCTAAGTCCGTTCACACGGACATCTGCCATGACAAATCCACGACATAAGAGGTGGCTTGGCTCTTGGCAGCATGGTTCATCGTTGATGTTTTTCACCCGGTGTGGCTTGCTAACCCGTTGCATGTGCTCAAGAAGAATGGGACGTGGCGTATGTGCGTGGATTACACGGATCTTAAAAGGCGTGTCCAGTTGACCCGCTTGCTCTCCCCCGTATTGATCAAATAATTGATGCGACGGATGGTTGTAAGAGTGTATTTTTCTAGATGCTTATTCAGGTTATCATCATATCAAGACGGCAGTTAAAGACCAAGAGAAGATGGCTTTTATTACGCCTTTTGGTGCTTTCTGCTATGTGTCTATGCCTTTTGGGCTCAAGAGTGCCCAGGCGACTTACCAGTGTTGTGTGCAGAATTGTCTTCATGGTCAAATTGGGCGTAATGCTCACGCTTATGCAGATGAAACTGTGGTCAAGTCGTGGAAGAAGGAAACTCCGTTGGATGATTTGAAGGAAACTTTTGACAATTTGCGGGTCTACAAGATGATGCTTAACCTGGCAAAGTGTGTTTTCGGTGTACCTGCGGGCAAGCTCTTGGGATTCTTCGTCTCTGAGCGTGGCATTGAAGCTAGCTCGGACAATATAAAGGCTATTACTTCCCTGTCCAAGCCGGCGTGCATCAATGATGTTTAACGCATGGCGGGTCCTATTGCTGCGCTAAGTAGGTTCATAAGCCACCTGGGCGAGAAAGCTATTCCTCTATATCAGATGATGAAAAAGACAAATGACTTTGTCTAGAGCAAGGCTGCGGCGAGGAGCTTCAGGTGCTCAAGAAGCAGTTGGCTGAGCTGCCAGTCTTGGCTACTTCGGCTGAGAAAGAAACTTCGGTCTTGTACGTGACGGCTAATAATAAGGCAGTTAGCGCTGCAATTGTTTTGGAGCGTACGTGGCGTCCAATGACAGGTTTACTATGTCAGCGAGGTCTTGATAGAATCCAAGCAAAGGTATCCGCATTGGCAGAAATTGATCTATGGGGTGTTTATGGCAACCCGCAACTTGAATCATTACTTCCTTGGACACCATACCACAGTGGTTAGCTCTGCCCTATTGGGAGATATTATCCAAAATAGAGAGGCCACTGGCAGGATTGCTAATGGGCACTTGAGCTTGGGCCCCTCAATTTGAAATATGCACCTCGTATGGCTGTCAAGTCTCAAGACTTGGTGGACTTCATAAACGATTGGACAGAAAGTCAATCGCCTGAGGAGAAGCCAGACAACACATACTGGACGATTCACTTTGATAGATCTTGGAAATTGGAAGGATCGGGGGCTAGAGTTGTTTTAACTTCCCCATGAGGTGACAAGTTCTATTATGTTTGGAGGCTAATGTTTCCTTGTCCTAACAATGCAGCAGAATATGAGGCTTTGCTTCATGGGCTCCGGGGTGTCCAAGGAGCTGAACTTGAGCCGGGTCAGATATCTTGGCGACTCAGACCTAGTGGCTCAACAAGTCTCTGGCACATGGGACTCAAGGGACCCTCGTGGCGGCTTACCGCCAGGCGGTTGATGTTAGTGCTGGCCATTTGAAGGGTTATTAGGTGGATCATATTGATCGGTGCAAGAACGAGGCGGCTGATGCATTGTCCAGGCTGGGGTCTCAGCGTCAGCCTATGCTGCTTAATGTGTTCTTGGATGTATTGCATCACCCGTTAGTCAAGTTACCGACGGAAGAGGATTTTGCTATACTTGACCCAGAGGGGCAATTGGTGGCGGCTCTCCATGCGATCTCGGATTGGACGCTGCCTTATCTAGCGTAATTAACCCGCGGTGAGCTACCTCAAATGAGACTCTGGCGTGGCAGATCACAAGGTGGTCTAAGTCTATGATCATCAAAGACGGTGAGTTGTATCGACGCGATGAGACTGGAGTTTTTCAGCGTTGTCTCTCTCCTGATGAGGGCCGTGAAATCTTGCAAGAAATCCATGCGGGTGATTGTGGTCATCACGCCGGTTCAAAATCATTAGTGGCCAAGGCTTTCCGCCATGGTTTCTACTGGTTAATAGCTCATAAAGACGCGGGGGACTTGGTCAGTAAGTGTGATGGGTGTCAGAAATTCAGGCGTCGTGCCCACGTACCGGCTCAAGAGCTACGGATGATACAAGCTTTGTTCTGTAAGCCGGTAGAGTAAACAAGGCCAGTTTACATGATGCAAGCTTTGTTTTGTAACTCACCTCCGGGCCATCCTGTGCTGGGTCTTTGCTTTCTTCTATCTGGAGATTGTCCACATCCCAATTGCAATTGGTCAAAGCTTCAAACATAGCTTAATCGTGCATGATTGGAGACGGCTCCACATCAGGAGCGACGAGGTTCTTACAACATTGAGGAATCAGGCTCTTTGCTCCAAAAGTGGGTCCTTTAATCCACCTATTTTTTTCAGAGCAAGCCGCCTGGTACAGTGATAGATCAACTTCTGCAGCCAAATGACTTGCAAGAACCCGGGATGCCTTATGGCAGCAAGAGTAGTCTGCTTCTGTAAATTGTGAGTTGTCATCCTTGAGCTCAGGAAATTAATTCATCATTTAATCCCGAGTAAGCTCTTTGGTGTAATCCAGCGACCGGCTCAAAGCGGCAATGGCACCCTTCCGGGCGGCTGATCTCCTAAGTTCTTCAACTTGCATAGGGATGGTAGACATGGTCTCTAGTATGCCCTTCATAAATTTTGGGATGCCCCTCTCAGACATGATGGTCTTGATGGTGATCAAAGACCCGTCGTATAATTGTTCTGTTAAAGTATATAGGGCTTTGAGCATCATCAGGCTATTATTGGATAGTTGGTGGCTCCGCTCACCTACAAACAAGGCAGAAATTTTATAAGCCACTGGATAGATTTTCAACAAGGTTTAATAGTGAATACTTACCAAACACAGCTCCAGTCATTCGACTGATGTGGCCTTTCAAAGTGTTCAACTCATCGGTGGATGTTTTAAGCCGACTCTCTACTTCTTCGGCACGTTTGGTCAAGGCAGCTTGACTCGACTTGGTAGTTTGTTTGATGGTTTCAAACTCTGTTTTGATCTTTTTGATATCAATGGAGAAGAGCCTCCAATTTTCTTCCGTCTCTGCTCGGCCGCTTTGCTGCAAAGCCAGGTTCTTCTTAAGGTCTGCCACTGCTGATTCAGCTCCAGACAATGATTCCTGCACAAAGAAAGCTTGTCAAGTTTTAAGGCGCCGATTCCGGTTCATATTTAAGTGCCAAGCAGATTGCAAGCAATTTACTTGACACTTGGGGGCTAATGTATCTCAGCTCTTCCTTATAGAGCCAGCTCATTACTTAGGTAATGACCCGACCCTTGGGGGCTACAATTGGCTCTTGGGCTATGCTTGAGTGCCAGCTCATCACTTAGGTAATGACTTGGCCCTTGGGGCTACATGGCAGTTCTATGAAATATTGCTAAATGAATGGAAGACCCAACTGACCTCTAGAAAAATCAACCAGCTCTTGGGGGATGCATAAGTATATGTGTAAAGAGGCAAGATAAGGTCAGTATGTCATATTTTTTCTTCATCATGGTGACCAGGCTGGCCTCCATGTCTCGGCTGGAAAATAGGCGACTCAAGTAACCACTGTGCAATTCAATAGCAGTAAGCTTATCCAAATTCGAAAGATCAGATGGAGTCTTTTCTTCCTTCCAGGGAGCTGCCTCGTGTTCTTTGACATGCTTGGATAATGCATGTGAGGGAGCTGGAGGTTCATAAGCCACCCCTGTGATAACAACTTCTTCATGAGAAGCCTCGTGTTCAGTTGACGGCCGGGGGCTGGGCAGCTTCGAAGCAGAATCAGGATAGGCTTTAGGAGCCTCAATATCCATAGCAGTCGGCTCAGCATGTGAAGGAACCTCTTCAGGAGCATCTTTGGCTGCCTCGGAAGGTCCAGCATGAGAGTCGGGAATATTGGGTGTTGGAAGCTCCGGGTCTTGAACATCAGGGGTTGTGGATGACCCGGCCCCTTTCTTTCGTTTGGCTTGAGCCCTGTGAACAAAGGCAGTATTGAATATGTCAGGAGAAGGTATAAGATATTGGATGTTTTTGGGGCATATGATATGTTTTACCCTTGGTTAATAGTGAAAGGAGGCAGCTTTGAGGCGGATGAATAGCTAGAGGAAGGAGGTGAGTCCTGAAAAAGTTAGCATTGTTAGCACAGTTGATAATCTGAGAAGAAAGTGTACAAGAAAGACAAGCTCAAGACAAGGAAGTACCTCTGTGCGCTGTTTCTGAGGAACTGGTTCATTTGGTAAGCCGGTTAAGAGGTCTCGAGAGCCGGTGCTCCGGGTTTGACGTGTTCTATCATCTTGTTGTTTCTTCAAAAGAAAGTTATGAATCAAGTAAGCAAAAGGATGAGAGCTCTTTACCTTCCGTACAGCCTGCCGTACTTTCTTTATTGGTGAAAGATCCGAGTCAGAGGAGACATTGATTACCTCAGCAACATTGGCATGGCTTGCTTAAGCTTCTTCCTGTGAGTGATCGTTGTCAATAAGTTGCATGAATAGAAGGCCAAGGGAGTCAAGTTCTACCTCTGAATCATCTAAGTCAAATTATTCTTCAGTTGACTGTTTCCTCTTATGGGACTGCGCCTTAGGCTTTGAGGCCTTAGGGACCTTGTTCTTCTTTTTGAGACTTGAGGGTAACAGTTTTTTCCAGAAGGAGGATCCAGCCTACAAAAGACAAAGCCAATCAGCAAGAAAGGGTTAATAAGATATGGAATTAAAAGAATGGATGAAGGTTAAGATGAAAATACTTACATCCGGAGCCGGTTTAAGTTCAGAGAAGGGGCTTAGGCTAGTCTTGTTGCAGGCAGCTGAAGTTTCCCCAGTAGATACTTGACGATGGCATTAAGGTCTTGATCCTTTAAGGGGGTCTGATTGAAGCGTTGAGGGTCATCTACGTTACCAGAGTACTAACACATCAAGGCCCTTCGGCGGCTTAGCTACAGAATCCTCCAGGAGACCCACCAGCGGGTTAGATCAACACCCGTCAGCCCATTGGCCAATAGGGCCCAGACTTTGGAGAAGGTGGAGGCATATTGAGCACATCCAACGGCTGACATTTAGTGTAAAAGTTCTGTATCCGTGCTAAGTCGATAAGGACAGTAACTCGGTAGTGGGTTCTCCCCCTCTGGCAAAGTGTCTTGGCAATATAACCAAGTCTTGTTCTAGTCTTTGGGGTGGCTTGGCAGGACCGCTGCTTAGAAAAGTATGTCTCTCCGTCTCTAAAGAGTTATGCCCCATGCTCAAGACATAACCCGTCAGTGATCTCATTTTGGCGGTTGACGTAAAAATACTCCTTGAATAGATCAACAGACAGTTCCTCTTGAAGATAAGTTTCACAAAAAGTCTAGGAAAACTTTGATCCAGGCAGAGAGAAACCCCGAAGGAGATGGTCTGTGAAGACAATGAGCTCCACATCTTTGGGCTTAGGTGTAGTCTCGCTGCCTGGAACCCGCTAATGGATGACACCCTGTGTCACATCCCTAGAATTTGCTTGAAATTGTTTGCATCAACATCAGCATGTGCATCATGTCATCATGTCTAAATACAAACTAATTTGAAATGGGGGTGATCAAACCCTAGCACAGATAAAATTGAAATAGGTTAAACGTTAAGATAATTTAGTGAATCCAAAATGCTTTTCAAAAATGTCCCCCCTCTTTGATAAATGCTAGCAACAACATATCAAGGGTGAATTTTGTATTAGCAACTATTTTGGCCAATTAAATAAATTAGGGAAGTTTCTAAAAATCACTAATAAAGCATTATAAATATGATAGATGTCCAAAAATGCCCAAACCTTTTTGTGGAAGATTGAAATAATCAAACTATTTTCATAAAAACCGTGGGCATTACTGTGCTAGATACTTTGACCTCACAAAATAAAACAAATGTCAAAAGAAAAGAATAAAACAGAAAATAAGAAATAAAATAAGGGGGCAAAACCTTACTCGCCCAAGTGGGAAGCCCATCCCAGGCCACCAGGGGTTGGGAGGTCATCTCCCACCTCCGGCTAGTAGGCAGCCGAGGTGTCGGTCGCGCGTGCACCGGCCTCCACCTCCTGCTTGCCATGGAGCTGCTTCCCCTCGCCTTACCTATGCCATGGTGGCCCCGTGGAGCTCCCTCTCTCCCCGTGCTGCTCTCCCCATCTCCCATGCTCTCTCTTCTGCGTCGGACTGAAGCTCCTCGCCGCCAATTTGTTGCGCCGGCATCCTCCCCGAGCCGTCTGAGCACTCCTGCCCCCCCCTTGTAAGCCCCTCTTGCTCCTCCTCATGTTTACCCTCTTCCCCAGCGTGCCCTAGCCAGCTCCCCACCGGACCTGACCTCCGGCCGCCGCTCAGCCCGACGCCGTCCTCAACCCTGGTGGCCCAGAGTCACCCTGTTGCCCCCACTGGACGCGCGCATGCGCAGGCTACCTTCCAGTGCCCTCAGCACACCAGATGGCTGCCAGAAGTGCAAGTCCAGTGAGCCACCACCGCGTTCTATGGTCGCCGCCGGCTAACCTCCGGCGAGTGACGTGGCGACGTCATTAGGGCTTAATTAGCCGCTAACTAACCCCCCCCCCCCCCCAGCCACTGACAGTGGGCCCCAGTGAATGTTAGTTAAATAATTCGGTTAATTAACCCCGGTTAAATATCCAGTGTCACTGACGTGTGGGCCCCGCACGTCAGGTTTGACATGGACCGGGTCAGCCGACCTGCTGACGTCATGATGACATCAGGCTAACGCAGTAATCAATTTTTATAATAAAAATAATTCAGGAAATTCCAGAAAATGTTTAAAACTTCGAAAAATCATAGAAAATAATCTGTAAGTGAGATGAAAATAATTTATATATGAAAAATGATCAGAAAAATCCAATGAATCTGTTTATGCCATGATCATGAATGTTTGAGCAAGTTAACATCACAAAGTAGGACATTTCATGATTAGGATAATTTAATAAATAGTGTTGGAGTTGGAATTAAGTATCCCACTTTACTTAACATGACTACCTATAGCACTAGGTCAATTCAGTACCTTAACATGCCATTTCATGCATCATGTTTGTTGCATCACTTTGAATGTGTTCATTTCTATTTGCCGGTGTTGTTCCCTCTTGGTAGACGTTGTTCCGACGATGAAATCGATGTCACCGATGAAGACTTTTACCATCTTCAGAAGTGTCAAGAAAGCAAACCCCATTGAGCATACTGATATGAACCAACTCTCTCGCTCCTTCTCTCTATTACTGCATTAGGACAATAACGCTTCAACTGTTACATGTTCTCGGTAGTTGAACCCATTCCTTTGCATGACCTGTCTTTGCCACAGTAAATAGTTAAAACCACTTAGCATGAGTAGCAACTGCTTGAGCCTTTTTGTGCTTACTCATCCATGTTTGCTTACTGTGCCTGCTATGCTTAAAGCCGTGTCATGTCGGGTCTGATCCATCCGGGTGATGAATCAGAATGGCTATGTTCATGTCCTACTGTGTGAGAGCTAAGTGTGTGAACACGATTTGGTAATGGTAGCGATGAGAGGTGATGTAGGAGTACATGATGGGTTGTCTCATTGGGACCGTTCTTAAGAACTGAGTTTTGTGTATGTTATCCAAGACAAGATACAACCGCACATTGGGATACTTAATTCACCCTCTCGGCCCATTAATCGCCTAGACCTCTATCCAAGAGTTGCAACTAGTTTCTGGTGTTTGTAAGAAAAGTGTTGGTGGCCGTGCATAGCGCTGCCCGACGGGGTGGACTTTGATGTGGTATAGGCATAGTGGCACGATGTACCAAGTGGCACCCGAGCGGTGGGCTTGGGATCCCTACGCACATCGTTTGAGGCCATAACGGAAACTTCGGTCGGACTTCCGTGGGGGTTCAGTATCAAATAGGCGATAAACCTGGACTAGGGTCTTGTGCGATTGATGGTCGTGGCCGACTCCCTCGCTGGGCTTCCGCTTGAAGGTTGTCGAGGTGCCTTTTATGAGCACATAGCGATAAGTGGCGAGAGCATGTGTGAAGAAGTACACCCCTGCAGGGTTATGAATCTATTCGAATAACCGCGTACTCGGATATGGACTACTGGGAGAACTTATGTGGTTCATATATAAGTTGAAGTGGATACTCTAAAATACGCAAGTTAAGCATGAGTGCTATGGATGGCCTTCTCGTAGGGAGACGGACGTGGATCCATAGTGGTGTTTTAATTGGTGAATATATGGACTCGTGTGCGCTATCCCACCTCAAAGAAAGCACTTGTAGTCATAGTACATGTTAGCCAAGAGTCAAAGCTGGCTTGCTGCAATAAACTCCACAACCCACTTCATTGATACTGATGCATATGTAGATAGTTCTGATGTAAGTCTTGCTGAGTACCTTTGTACTCACGTTTCTGATGTAGTTCTGATGTCGGTCTTTTTAGTGATCGTTACAACGTGAAGTTCGATATTGACTGGATTAGCTTGGGAATCCCAGACAGAGGTCTCGTTCCTTTGGTAGGATCGTTGTAGCTTTTCAGGCTCCTCTAGCCACTTTTGTAGATGTCTGTACTTAGACATATTTACACTTCCGCTTGGTTGATTGAATGCTCTGAATATTGGGTCTTGTGACCCCTGTTTGTAACATCTTATTGTATTGGCTCTTCCGAGCCTTCTAAGTAAATGTTGTAATGTGGTATGGTTATGTTGTGATGCCATAGTTGTATCTATGCATATCGGGCATGTTGTGCGTACGTGTGACGTGCAATCCTATGTATGGGATCCGACACCTACTTGTGTGCCTTTAGTAGTACTCTTTACGGGGAAATGCCTCTTTGTGCTTCCACCGAGCCTTGGTGGCTTGCTACTGCTATGGACACATTGATTAAACGACATGTATCCTTCTTTGTTGCTGTGTCTCTCCCTTCGGGGAAATGTCTCGCAGTGTAATGGAGTCCCCATAGCCTGCTACGACTCGTCTATGTGCAGTGATGACATTTATGTCCCATGGCATAATGGAGTCCTTGTAGCTTGCTATGACTCGACTACACATGCTAGAGATCGACACCTGCATTGTTGAGTTACATATGCATGTCCCTGTACGGATGTGCCACTTCGGTTCTACGACTTGCCATGTTTGCCCGGGTTCTTTGACATTTGAATGCTAGCGACACATTCACATACGTGAGTCAAAAGACGCAAACAGTCCCAGCCCAGGTAAGGTGGCAGCCGTGGAGATAAGCGCGCATGAGACCACAAACTAATGTGATGTGTTACAGGCTGGATTCTTATGGCTTAGGATCAGGGTCCCGACAGCTTTGGTATCAGAGCTTGACTGCCTGTAGGATTACGAAGCCAAACTAGTCGATGTTGAGTCTAGAACTGCTTTAGTTATATAAGGGACTTGATTGTGGAAGGGAACGTAAGGCTCTTTTTACTCCTTTCCTCGTGTCATTCTAATTCTCAGTCACCCTCCTTTATTCTACGAGGTGTAAGAACTAGGATTTCTCATCTATCTATCAGTATGACGAGTTACTATGCTGGAGACCTATAGGAAAGTTGTTGTCTTCCTGGATCAGTGTCTCCATAAGAATTCCATGTTATGTTGTTAGTTTTCTTGTCCAGGTTGCCCATATTTCATGCCCATACAGCCATTATGATGTCCGAGTTATCCAAGGTTTCTAAATTATCTGATGTAATTGCCAAACTCTTTCATCTTGAGTCAGTGTCTTTCAGGCCAGACAAAGCACACTAATTGTTGAGTCGAGGTACTCTATTACCTCGACGTGTTCTGTTGAAGTGTTAGGAAACCATGTTTTTTCAGTGAACCACCCATTAGTCTAGTCGCGTCTTTTGTTTCCGGTGTGATAATTCTGGCCATCATTATCGAAAGCATCCTATGATGCTACTTAGTCAATAGGTATTCGGTATCTAGGTTTTTGAACCCCAGAAATCATTCCGCTCACTTCCGTTCATAGGATTTGCTCATTCCTTTAGGATATTAGTAACCTTGTTATAGCCTTCAAGGTCTGTGGTATATAATTCTTCCAATACCATGATCCATTATGGCAGCAGTTCCTTGTGATCTTAATATCACAACAAGAGTGCTCATGATGAGTCCTCCATTTCATAGTTGTGAGTCTGCCAATTCTTTCGTCTCTGCATGGATTATCTAGAAGAAACATGTTGAACTCCGTTTGATATATTTAATCCATGCATCTACAACTCAGGAAAAATCAGGTGCTCTTGAATTGCCCTTCTTCAATTGTATTCTGACCTTCAGCTATTAGTGGATAGTCAAGGGTATGTCATGCATTGTCTTATCGATGCCGACTATTCTCGTGGTCTGTCAAGCCATTCTATTCTAGAATGACTAGGAGAAGCAAACTCCCGTACCTCATCCATTTCTCGGATTGGGTCAAAGCAGTTGTACTTCACAGATCAAAAATGCCAATACAGCTTTTTCTCTATTCTACCTTTCAGTATTACCCTCTTCCTGTCAAGATTATCATGAGAACTACACTCCCTCTTATGAAATCTTGATGTAGTGATACTTCTCGCCATCATCATTCATTCCCCGGTCTTTGTGTTGTTGAAACCAGAATACCGACAAGTGAATCATGATGTGTGAAATTGATACTCCTAGTAACTTTGTTGCTTGGTAGTAAATGGACAATAATCTCACGCTTGGTGTGATGGTCATTGAATTTTCATACTAAGACTGATCGTGCTACCTAGTCCATTTTCCATGGAGCACTTTTCTATCAAAGAGTTAGGATTGTGTCAATCGTTCGCTCTATTGATCGTATCATCTTGGCTTGAAAAGCAAGATTGTTGTCGAGCGTGATAACATATCTTTTGGTCTCCGTGGGTCGTGATTTTCCGAATATCTTCTCGGAAGTATTACCAAGGTGTTCCTTAACCGCTATATTGAGTTCGTGATCAAGATTGGTTTTTCTATAAACCATCCCTTCTTCAAGAATCTATGTTGGATACCCCGAACTAGCCGGGTAAGCTAAAATACAACTTGGAGAGTTGGAAAATAAAAGCTTTGCCTGACTTAGTTCATCCAAAGGGATATCTTGTGTGTGTGTTGAAGAAATACGATATCTTCATCAATTGGTCCATGTGATCAATAGTTGCATTTATTGTCTTATCCAATCTTTGATTTGTGCATGGGCTATCGTCAAATCAATATTAGGATCAAAGATTTTCCTAATGTTGTCTTACTCGTGGAGGTATCCTCGAGCATACACCATTATATCTTTTGGTCTGACCAATGCTATCACCTTGTTCTCATAGTTGAGGAATTCCATCCATTTGGATACCTCGATGAATTGTTGTTGGGCCCATTGACAACATTTTCATCTGTTCCATGATTCATGATGAACATTGAGCTAGTGTTGGAAACTTTGTAGGTAATATCTTCGTGTCCTTTACATGAAGCATATGCATGGTGTAAGAAGTGACTTGCTCTTAGTTCATGTGCATATGGTGCAAGTAGCCGCCATGAACTTGAGAAAGGTCGTTTTGTTTTCATTGGAATCATCCCAAGTCAGTCATGCACGTGGGAAGTATTCCATGGTTTGGTAGACTGATCATCTCCATTCCACATGTAATCCCTAGAACACCAAGCCATCGATTGATTTGTTTGAGGAAAAGAAGTTAAGTGTTACTCCTGAAGGGCCCTGACGGATGTGCAAAATACTTCGCTACCTCCAATGATGGTTCCACCTAGAACTCAGTAGTGTTTTTTTGTAAGTCCATGTAGTCATGCATGTCCTGGACAGTGTGTTCACATGTGTCTTGCAATCCAGATCATTTTTGGAGTTGACGTCGTAGTTCATGTCCTGAGAATCTCGCAACATCATCTCTTTGATTTGTGTTGCAACCTTTCACTTTCAAACATGCTGAGTCTGGAATATCCTGACACCAACCATATCTGAATCTCAGGAAGATATGATGGTTGGGACGTTTCCCCAAGAATTATAACAATGGTCTCTCTATAACCCGACAAAGGGATGTTGTGGCAAACATACCTATCCAGAAGACCTACTATTATATTATCTTGTTTTAGCAACGTGGCCACCTCCCCATGTGTACCTTGTATGACTTATTCTAGAAGTTTATCCTTATGGACCATTTGAGATCCCGAAGTCCGACCTTTTATTTGATGTTCTAGGTACCAAACGTTACCTATAATTGGGTTACGCTACTTCATCAAGGAGAACTTTAGAAGTGGAGTGCTAAATGTCTCTCGGTCGATCATCCAGATTTTGCTCCCATGGTATAGCTAAGGTGAAATCTAAGAAAGTGTTGTCTTCCTTTGCATCTGCATCCTCCATCACTATTCATCATGGTAGTATGAGGTGTTGCCAGAATCCTTGGCACGGATGTTGGTAAAAACCCTAATGAATGTGGAAATGCTCAAGCTCTTGAGAGCACCTCAGACACTGGGTTATACTCTCGGTTTCAATTGGAAAGTGCCTTCCGTTGCCGAATTGTTTTATAACTCTAGTTCCCTCCGATCTGAGTCTGCCATTATTTGAATTCCTTCCAATGATCGTTTGCGAATTGCCTTGGGCTGGTGTGAAGAGGTTCTACAATCTTTGGATCAAAAGTAATTCTTTTTGCCGATTAAAGGATAATCGTACGAGTCACCTTCCCTAATGTCGGGACCCCGATCCTAAGTCATATGAATCCAGACTGTAACATATCACATCACTTTGCGGCCTCACGCAAGGTAAGCTCCATGGCTGCAGCCTTACCTTAGCCAGGACCGTTTGCGTCTTTTGTCTCATGTATGTTAACATGTCGCTGGCAATCAAACGACGGAGAACCCGGGCCGACATGACTAGTCATAGAACCCAAGTGGCACATCCGTATGGAAATAGGCATACGTAACCCAGCAATGCAGGTGTCAGCCTCAAGCGTGTGTAGATGAGTCATAGCAAGCTACAAGGACTCCATTACGCCGTGAGACATAAATGCCATCACTGCACGTAGACGAGTCGTAGGAGGCTACAGGGACTCCATTACACTGCGAGACATTTCCCCGAAGGGACAGAAACAGTAGCAAACAAGGATACATGCCGGTCAATCAATGTGTCTAGAGCAGTAGCAAGCTACCATGGCTCGGTGGAAACACAAAGAGGCAGTTTCCCGTAAAGAGTACTACTAAAGGCACACAACTAGGTGTCGGATCCCATACATACCGTTGCACGTCACACGTACGCACGACATGCCCGGTATGCATAGATACAACCATGGCATCACAACATAACCATACAACAACATGATTTTTATTTAAGAGGCTCAGATGAGCCTTGCATAATATGTTCTTACAGATAGGGGTCACATGACCCGACACTCAAGTCATACAAACATGTTCATACAAACCAAGCGGAAGCATAAAGTTGTCTGAGTAAAGACAGATGAAAGGGGTAAAAGGCACATGGCCTGACTATCTACAGCCTGCCACAGAGCACAGGTTGTAGTTGGGAGACTAGCCATTCGGCATCGTCAACGTCTAGATAGAACCCACCTAATGGGTCTTGGGTCTCACCTGCAACATTTATTAAGCAAACGTGAGTACAAACGTACTCAACAAGTCTTTAAAACAGACCTAGTCTATTCATGCCTATGTATCGACAAAAGGGGGTGGTGGAGGTTATGCAGTAATGCCAGCTTTGACTCATGGCTAACTTACACTACTCAATTTTAACTCTTTGTTTACATTTAGATATCGCACACGAGTCCACTAACTCCATAACAATACACCACCATGGACTCACTTCCCTCCTGGGAGAGTGCCATCCACGGTACTCACACTTGTCTTGATATTTTTGTGAGTATCCATTAGATTATCTATGAACAGCATAAGTTCTCCAAGTGGTCCATATCCGAGGACGCAGCTATTCAAATAGTTTCATACCCTGCTGGGGTGTACTTCTTCACACACACTCTCTCCACTTATCGTTGTGTGCTCATAAACCATGCACCTCGGCAAACTTCAAGCGGATGCCCAGCGAGGGAGTCGGCCATGACCGTCAATCACGTAAGACCTCTAGTCCAGGCTATCACCTATTTGAGACTGAACACGCACGGAAGTCCGGCCGAAGTTTCCGCTACAGCCCCAAAGGATGTGCGCAGGGTTCCCAAGCTCACCATCCGGGTGACCCTTGGTACACCGTGCCACTGCCTACCGCGTCGGAACCCATCCCTAGGGTCAGTGCTACGCATGGCCTCCATCATGTTATAAACACCAGAAACTACTTGCAACTCCTGGACTAAGGACTAAGCGAATGATAAGTCGAGAGGGTCAATTAAGTATCCCAACGTGTGGTAGTAACTAGTCTTGGATCACAAACACGGAACTCACTTCCTAAGAATGGTCCCAATGAGACAACCCGCTTTGTACTCCTACATAGCCTCTCATCGCTACCTTTACCAAATCGAGTTCATCATAACATCATCACATCAGGCAACATTGTTTCACTCAGTTCATCACCCAGATGAATCCGACCTGACACAACTCTAAGAATAGCAAGCATAGCTTGGTAAGTAAGCTAAGCACATCATGGCACAAGCATCTACCAGGTATGCTAGGTTGGCAAGGTTTAGCTATTTACTGTGACAATGTCAGGTTATGCAACAGAATAGGATCATCTATCGTGTATGACTGACATGTGATCGGTTGTCCTAATGCAATAAACAAGAGCAGGAGCGAGAGAGTGGGATGTTATCGGAATGATCAAAGGGGTTGCTTACCTTGCTGGGAAACGGAAAGGTTCTCTCCTTCGTCGAGATACTCGGGGGTATCCTCAGGAGCAAGGCCTACTGCAATGCAGATAAGAAACAATCAACAAATGAAAGTGCAATAATATGATGCATGATCATGGCATGATAGCATGTATGGATGAGCTAATGCAATTAGTATTCAGGTTAATTTGAAATGAGTTTGAATATAGGTTCAAAATCGTTCTTTATTTCAAATTCCATATACTAACCTATTAGCAAATGTCAATGTTCACCTATTTAGATTGCTCTAACACGCATGACAATAACACCATTGGATTCATTGGATTTTTCTGATAAATTTTAATATATAAATTATTTTCATATGATTTATAGATTAATTTCTATGAATTTTTGAAGTTTTGAATAATTTCTGGAATTATTTTTATACTAGAAATTGCTTTTATTGCATCAGCATGACATCGTTATGACGTCAGCTGGTTAGCTGACCGGGCGAGAGTCAAACCTGACATATGGGGGCCACATGTCAGTAACTTAGACACTTAACTAACTAATTAAAACTAAAGCCTAATTAATTAACAAAAACTGGGCCCAGTGTCACTGACTAATTAGGTTAATTAAAATAATTAATTAAGTTCCTAATTAACTTTGACTTGTCAGGGCCTGGCCCCACCTGCCAGTGACTCACGGGGTCAAACCCCGTGGTCAACTCCAGCAAGACCCACCGGCGTTGAGCCGCCAGTTGCTCCAGCGACCAAAAGGACAGCAGAGGGCACAACATCTACGGGGCACGGGAGAGAAAGGGGAGAAGGGGAGGAGCACCAGCGGCTCACCGCGGTTCCAGCAAAGGCGACGGTGAGGTTGGAGGAGGTCTGGACGGGGCAGAATGTCAGGGCGGAGCTCCGGTGACCGGCGGGGAGGAATGGCGATGGCGTGGCATAGAGGGGCTCCCGGCGTCTTCTAGGACAACAGGGAGGACGAGGGGGAAGCGGCGGTTTTCGGAGGCTACCTAGCGAGGCGAGGGGGCGGCTAGCGCGACGGCGCCGAGCTCGAGCAGAGCTCGGCTATGGCAGAGCATAGAGGGGAGAGGAAGAGAGGCGGGCGAGAGAAAGAGAGGGAGTGATGGGGATGGCTCTGGGAGCTTATCCCCGTCGTGCTGGCGTGGAGGACACAGGCAGGCAGCTGTCGGCGTGGAGGCACGACAGCGCGCACGCTCCGGCCACGCGCTCGTCCTCATGGCCGCCAGGAGGACGATGACCTCCCTGGGCGAGGTGGGCTTGGCTGGCCTGGGCCTTTCTCCTTTTTTTCTTTTTTTCTTCTTTGTTTTCCTTTACTGACATTTGTCTATTTTCTTTTAAGGTACAAATGACTTTATAAAATATCCCATATATTTTCTATAATGAAGTTTGAATATTTCAAACTTGTCTAAAAAGTTTCAGGATATTTTGAAAACAAAAATAATGATAGTGCTTTATTTAATGATTTTAGGAGCCTTATCAATTATTTTTAAATTACTTTCATTGTTCAAATAATTAGAATGGTCCCTGTTATAATCATGCCCAAATTTACAAGACATAGGGAACATTTTTAGTGGGCATTTTGGATTTGTTGAATTTTCACCAAATTTGAATTGTTTTGATTCAAAGTTAGCTTGGGGTTTCTTTTTGTTCCCCATTTCATGTTAATGCAAAAATGAAACATGATGCGAGCACAATACTATTCCTAGGACATCTAGCTAGGGTTGTGACAACTCACCCCCACTCGAAAGAATCTCATCCCGAGATTTTGAAGTCGTCGGGAAGAGCGCGGGGTACTCTAGTCGAAGACGATCTTCTCTTTCCCATGTTGCCTCCTTTTCAGAATGGTGTGACCACTGAACCTTAAGAAACTTGATGTTCTGACGCTGAGTGGTACGCTCAGCTTGATCAAGAATACGAACATGGTATTCTCGATATGTAAGATTATCTTGGAGATCCAGCGCTATGTGGTCTACCTCACGGACAGGGTCCAAGAAGCAACGCCTGAGTTGCGAGACATGGAAGACATCATGAACCTTGGAAAGATGCGGCGAAAGTTCCAATCGGTAGGCAACCTCTCCTCGTTTAGCAAGAATGTGAAAAGGTCCAATGTAACAAGGAGCCAACTTGCCCTTGATACAAAATCGATGGGTACCCTTCAGATGTGTAACCCGAAGATAAGCCTTCTCATCAACTTCATAGGTCACAGCCCTATGATGGCTATCATATTGGCTATTTTGACGAGATTGGGCTGTTTTCAACTTTTCACGAATAATGCAAACTTGCTCCTCTCCATCCTGGATCATATCCGGACCAAAGAGTTGCCTCTCTCCGGTTTCTGACCAGTTAAGAGGTGTTCGACACCTTCGTCCATAGAGAACTTCTAAAGGGGCTTTGCCCAAGCTTGATTGATAACTATTGTTATAAGAAAATTCGGCAAATGGAAGACATTTCTCCCAGTTCATACCGAAAGATATAACACAAGCTCAGAGCATGTCTTCGAGAATTTGATTGACTCGCTCAACTTGACCACTTGATTGCGGGTGGAAAGTAGTGCTAAAGGATAAATGAATCCCCATAGCGGTTTGAAAACTTTCCCAAAATCGGGAAGTAAAGATAGTTCCACGGTCTGAGTTAATCTCCAAAGGAACACCATGAAGAGAGACTATTCGAGAAACATACAACTCGGCTAGTTGGCTAGCAGTTATACTTTCCCGAACAGGAAGAAAATGAGCCACTTTGGAAAGACGGTCGATGACCACAAATATAGCATTATTCCCTCTCTTAGTCCTGGGAAATCCGGTAATGAAATCCATATCGACTTTATCCCATTTCCATTCAGGAATAGCTAAAGGTTGAAGGGTGCCAACAGGCCTTTGATGTTGTGCTTTCACGCGATGGCAAATGTCGCAGTTAGC
The DNA here is from genome assembly GCA_022496015.1 of Hordeum marinum. Taxonomy (NCBI): domain Eukaryota; kingdom Viridiplantae; phylum Streptophyta; class Magnoliopsida; order Poales; family Poaceae; genus Hordeum; species Hordeum marinum. The sequence continues at coordinate 376,761 of JAAAWK010000401.1, read as the reverse complement.
AATGAACTGAGCAATTTCTATTTTCATCCTAGTCCACCAGAACCTCTGGCGTAGGTCCTGATACATCTTGGTACTACCTGGATTAACTTAGAGAGGAGAATCATAAGCCTCCTTAAGGATCAGCTACCTTAAGCGTGTGCTCTTGGGAACCACCAACTGGTTCTGGAAGAACACAACACCTTCATCGTTCTTGGAGAAATCTTTAGCATTTTCGCTTGCAATATTCTCCTTAATCCGGGATATACCCTTATCATATTTCTGGACAGCTACTATTTGATCCTTAAGATTAGGTTTCACCACCAGGTTGGATAGGAATCCTCGAGGAACAATGTGAAGGTTTAACTTCCGAAATTACTCATGGAGAAGTGGTTGACCTTGTTGTAACATCAGGTTGTTACAATAAGACTTACGACTTAGTGCATCAGCCATGACATTGGCTTTCCCCATGGTGTAAGTTATCCCTAAGTCGTAATGTGTAATCAACTCCACCCACCGTCTGTGCGTGAGATTCAAATCCGGCTAGGTGAATATATATTTTAGACTTTGGTGACGAGTGTAAATTTCACAACGATTACCCAGAAGGTAATGTCGCTAGGTTTTCAGTGCATGGACTACGGTTGTGAGCTCAAGATCATGTGTTGGATAATTATCCTCATGTGGACGCAACTATCGAGATGCATATGCAATCACATGACGATCTTGCATGAGAATGCAACCTAATCCTTGTCACAAGGCGTCGCAATAGATAACAAAGTCCACAGAGAAATCAGGTGGCACCAGAACGGGAGCAGAGGTCAGTCGTCTTCTCAGCTCCTAAAAAATGTGCTTGCATTGTGGAGTCCACTCGAACTTTTTATCTTTCTTGAGGAGCTCAGTCAGAGGTTTGGCAACTTTGGAAAAATTCTCGACAAAGCGGCGACAATAGCTCGCTAAGCCAAGGAAACTCCGAACTTGCTTAACCGATTCAGGTTGAGTCCAATCATGGACGGCCTGAACTCTCTCGGGATTGATAGCAATACCTTTACCAGATATCACGTGGCCCAGATAGGTCACTTCTGGCAACCAAAATTCACACTTGGAGAATTTGGCATACAGGCGGTGCTCTCGAAGTTTCATCAATACCAGCCTTAGATGCTCGGCATGTTCTTGTTCGTTCTTCGAGTAGATGAGTATATCATCGAGGTAAACCATGACGAATTTATCCAGATACTCCATGAAGATTGAATTCATCAAGCGAGAGAAGGTGGCTGGAGCATTGGTTAAACCGAAGGACATGACGGTGTACTCGTATTAGCCATAACGAGTAACACAAGCCATTTTTGGAATGTCCCCGTTCCTAATTCTGATTTGATGGTATCCCAACCTCAAATCCATTTTGGAAAACACAGAGGATCCAGCGAGTTGATCATACAAATCGTTGAACCTGGGGAGCAGATACTTGTTCTTTATGGTGACCAGGTTCACTGGCCGATAATCCACAACCATCCGATTCGAACCATCCCTCTTCTTGACGAAGAGAACGGGACAAGCCCAAGGAGAAGAACTGCGACGGATGAAACCTTTCTTCAAAGCCTCATCGAGTTGGATCTTAAGTTCAGCTAGTTCTAAGGGTGCCATCTTATAGGGTCTTTTGGCTATTGGGATAGTCCCTAGGATGAGCTCTATCACAAACTCAACATCTCTAACAAGAGGAATTCCTAGCAATTCTTCTGGAAAGACATCCGGAAAGTCACAGACTACCGAAATATGTTCTAACTCTAGAAGACGGCTAGCATTGAGGGAATAGAGTTGGCGCTTGGTTGTTCGAGTGGAGAAACTAACTATCTCACCCGATGGATGTGTAAGTTGAATGAGTATCAATCTTGGTTGGTTGTTCCTAGAATGAGTATAAATCTTGGCATAGTGGGCTTTCATCCAATCCATGCCTAGAATGATATTGATGTCCGAAGACTCGAGGGCTATCAAAGATGCTAGGAAGACTAATCTATCCAGCAAAATGCCATTATCATGGCTCACTCTAGAAGTTTTCCATTTGGAACCCGGAGTCTGCACTACTAGAGGAGTAGGCATATCACAAAAAGACATGTTATGCTACTGTGCATAACTTTCTGAGATGAAGGAATGAGATGCACCAGTATCAAATAAAACAGATGCTGGATGACTATTAACAAGGAGTGTACCTAGGATAACATCAGGATCCTCAAGGGCTTCCTCAACAGACACATAGTTCACTCGTCCACGAGCAAGAGCTGGCTTCACAAAGAAGGCTCTTCCTGGTTTTCCATGTCCAGCAGGCTTAACATTATTCTGGGGACACTTACGGGAGTAGTGTCCTGGTTCTCCACACTTATAGAAAACCACGGTGGCACGGGGAGCAACATTTGCAGGCGGTCCTCCAAATGGTCTGACTAGAGGGTTGGGCTGAACTGGGCGAGGCTTCTAGAAAGATGGCCTCGCATTGTATTTTGGCGGCAGAGCTGCGTTGGGCACCCAGATTCGGTGTTTATTAGAGCCTAAGCCAGATGTAGGGTTGAAGTCATGGTTGTGCTTTCTCGTGGCCTCATAATCAGTCTGTCCAATCACGGCATTGATAGCCTTGTTGACGAGAGCCTGGAAAGTGGCGCACTCATGCAGGCGCAGGTCTCGACGGAGCTCTGGGTTAAGTCCCTTGCGGAACCTAGCCTGCTTCTTGGCATCAGTAGAAACTTCCTCAGGAGCATAGCGAGCAAGGTTTCCAAACTCACGACTATAAGCATCCACTCATAGTCTGCCCTGCGTGAAGGCACAAAATTCCTCTCTCTTACGATCCATCAGCCCTTCCGGGATGTCATGGGTAAAAAATGCGGCACTGAACTCTGCCCAAATTGGTGCGGGGCTTGCGGGACGCATGTCTTCAAACTTTTCCCACCATAGATTGACGGGACCTTCCAGAAACTAAGTTGCAAAGGTCACCTTGTTGGCCTCAGTCACATTGGCAGCCTAGATCTTGCGATACATGCTAGTCAACCAGTCATCCGCGTCGAGTGGGTCGACCGAATGATGATATTTGGGTGGGCACAGTCTGATGAAATCACCAAGTGATACGCCATCATTGAGGTCATTGCGGGGAGCACGTGTTGTGTTCTGCTAGATTCTTTCCAATAGCCTGTTGGTCTCCCTCTTATTCCTTTCACCCTCTAGCATTACTTCCGCCAAAGAAGGCGCATGTGGCAGATCTTCTTGCCTTGGCTGGCTTCCCTCGCCCTGCTTAGGGATAGGCATGGGGTTATTCCTAGTTACCATCACCCTAGGAAAACAAACGCACAACTTAGTCATAGGGAACAACAACTCTAGAACATGAGATAAGGAATGTACTCGACAACATGGCATGCAGGGTAAACACCAATCAACATGGTAAAACAACTTCCATATGAACACCAAGATTCATACACACCATGACATAGTTCAGTACAAGCCAAGCTAAAAAACAACTACGGAGAGATGACACAACTCATCGGAGGCATTACAAGATTCCTATACATTATCTATCTACACCTCCGGAACTCAACTCTCAACCTCATCATATCCCACAAGACACGCAGGACCTTGGCGATACGATTACTACCATACTAGAACTAACATCCACGTACTCAAGCATCACCGTAGAATGCCTCATACAGGTTACCCCCATGACCCGGGAGCTAAACCTGACGATCTGGAAACACTCTAGCCTGTGATCCCTGGGAGCCATAAGGACACGGGTGTGGCCTTGGTCCCCTTGTTGGCGGCAACAGCGGTCCTCGAAGAGGGGTGATGCCTCCAACATCGGGCCAGTCTACGTGTGCTGGCAAATGAATCCGCGATGGGGTCAGCATCTCCAAATCTCCATAGCCGGTCTACACGATAGGTGCCAACTGCGTCAGGGCTGTCCAAAGACATGCACGGGTGGCACAAAGCTCCATGCGAAGGGCACGTGCATCACGATCCCTGTTCTCCAACATCTGAGTGGTCACCTTCAGCCTAGGGTCCTCATGGGAATGATCATAGTAGACTGCACTAAGATAACCATCCTCTCCTCCCATAGAAGCAGGAACATAGCAGAACTCGGTGTTCTGAAGCAGACCATGGTGGAACCTCATGAAAGTCAGCATGGTGTAAGCGGCCTCCTGAACTACCATATCTATGGTGACACCTAATCCATAAGTCCAGTGAAGTGGCTCTGCAGCTCCAGGGTATGAAGGATAAATCTTGACGGTACACAGATACTCGCTCTGGTTGAAATCTCGATACTGTTCCTCGACTGTGTATTCTGGGTACTAACGGTATCCAGCCTCCATCATGACTCTAACCAACATGGCCGTGTGACCCGGTACACCGATGCACCTGGTCAGACGGACCACCTCACGGGAAGGACGAGGGGGCATCTGAAACAGAGAAAGATACAAAGACATAAGAGACTCTAGCAGAAATTGGACAACATAACGACTATAATTTCTCAAAAAGGATTTTGAGACAACTGCAAAAGATTGGAAAAGCATAACCACTCGACTTTGTAGACTCAAATCTCTTCTCCATCTGTTTGTCACACCAACAATACTTGAATACCCACATTCACTTACAACAAGCTAGCTAGTGGTCCATGGTTAGTAACTCGGCATCCTAAGAACTGGATGAGTAGCCTAGTTCCTATCCCTGGAGAAAAGATGAGAATGACTTAACATAGAATAACTTGGGAAGAGGAGTAAAAATAGCCTTACGTTCCCTTCCACAGTCAGTTCCCCTACTTTTCTATAGTGTTTCTAGACTCAACTTCGACCAGTTTGGCTTGGTAGTCCTACAGTTTGTCAGGCTCTGATACCACGGTACTCACACTTGTCTTGATAATTTTATGAGTATCCATTAGATTATCTATGCACAACATAAGTTCTCCAAGTGTTCCATATCCGAGGACGCAGCTATTCGAATAGTTTCATACCCTGCAGGGGTGTACTTCTTCACACACGCTCTCGCCACTTATTGCTGTGTGCTCATAAACCATGGACCTCGGCAACCTTCAAGCTGATCCCCAGCGAGGGAGTCGGCCATGACCGTCAATCACATAAGACCTCTAGTCCAGGCTATCGCCTATTTGAGACTGAACCCGCACGGAAGTCTGGCCGAAGTTTCCGCTACGACCCCAAATGATGTGCGCAGGGTTCCCAAGCCCACCACCCGGGTGACCCTTGGTACACCGTGCCACTGCCTACCGCATCGTAACCCACCCCTAGGGTCAGCACTACGCACAGCCTCCAGCAAACTATAAACACCAGAAACTACTTGCAACTCCTGGACCAAGGACTAAGCGACTGATAAGTCGAGAGCGATCGAGTTACTGGAACCCAAGGACTCAGACACTTAACTAACTCATTAAAACTAAATCCTAATAATTAACAAAAACTGGGCCCAGTGTCAGTGCCTAATTAGGTTAATTAAAATGATTAATTAACTTTGACTTGTCACGGCCTCGCCCCACTTGCTAGTGACTCAGGGGGTCAAACCCCGTGGTCAACTCCGGCAAGACCAACCGCCGTTGAGCCGCCGGTGGCTCCAGAGACGGCGGAGGGCTTCGGGATCCCTCCTCCAACGACCAAAAGGACGGCGGAGGGCACCAAACGACTCAGCACACACGCGCGCGTCCATTCCGACACCTCCCAGGAGCGGAGATGGTCAGAATCGAAGCCGGCGGTGAACTGGGCGGCGGCCGAAGCTTGGGCCAGAAGGGCACGATGTCTACGGGGCACGGGAGAGAAAGGGGAGAAGGTGAGGAGCACCAGCGGCTCACCGTGGTTCCAGTAGAGGCGACGGCGAGGTCAGAGGAAGTCCGGATGTGGCAAAATGTCGGGGCAGTGCTCCGGCGACAAGCGGGGTGGAACGGCGATGGTGCGGCGTAGAGGGGCTCCCGCCGTCTTCTAGGACCACGGGGACGACGAGGGGGAAGCGGCGGTTCTCGGGGGCTACCTAGTGAGGCGAGGGGCGGCTAGCGCAACGACGGTGAGCTCGAGCAGAGCTCGGCTATGGCGGAGCAGAGAGGGGAGAGGAAGAGAGGCGGGCAAGAGAGAGAGAGAGGGAGCGATGGGGACGGCTCTAGGGAGCTTATCCCCGTCGCACTGGCGAGGAGGATACAGGCAGGCAGTTGCCGGCGTGGAGGCACGGCAGCGCGCATGCTCCGGCCACGCGCTCGTCCTCCTGGCCGCCAGGAGGACGATGACCTCCCTGGGCCAGGTGGGCTGGCCTGGCCTGGGCCTTTCTCCTTTTTTTTCTTTTTTTCTTCTCTGTTTTCCTTTACTAACATTTGTCTATTTTCTTTTCAGGTACAAATGACTTTATCAATATCCCATATATTTCTAAAATGAAGTTTGAATATTTCAAACTTGTCTAAAAAGTTTCAGGATATTTTGAAAACAAAAATAATGATAGTGCTTTATTTAATGATTTTAGGAGCCTTATCAATTATTTTTAAATTACTTTCATTGTTCAAATAATTAGAATGGTCCCTGTTATAATCATGCCCAAATTTACAAGACATAGGGAACATTTTTAGTGGGCATTTTGGATTTGTTGAATTTTCACCAAATTTGAATTGTTTTGATTCAAAGTTAGCTTGGGGTTTCTTTTTGTTCCCCATTTCATGTTAATGCAAAAATGAAACATGATGCAAGCACATTACTATTCCTAGGACATCTAGCTAGGGTTGTGACACCTAAGGTGCCCGTTATGGTATGAAGGGCAACTAACTACTCACTACTTTCAAACCTCTTCACCATATGTTTTAGCGTGGGATGGTTGCCTACCAATTGGACCTCTGTCATCTGCCACATTTATTGTTCTCAATGTGTGTTTTGTGTCTCATCTCAAGAGATGTTATCATGTCTCATTATACGAGTTGATCATGAGTTGCTTGATCATGATCTCGAAGAAGATCATGAGTTTCTTATGCCTTTTGTCCTCATGTTGGATGAAGATACTGGAAGCAAAGACACCAAAGTCAAGATGATGAAATTAAGAAACATCTTCGAGATGGGTAACAGGATCATGAAGAATGTGTTAGTTTTGTGTTCCCATTTGTCCTCTTACCCTACGCTTGAATCTTGGGACAAGATTCTTGTTTAGTGAAGGTGAGTTGTCACAGCCCTAGAATTTGCTTGAAATTGTTTGCATCAACATCAGCATGTTCATCATGTCTTCATGTATAAATCCAAATTAATTTGAAATGGGGGTGATCAAACCCTAGCACAGATAAAATTCAAATAGGTTAAACTTTAAGATAATTTAGTGAATCCAAAATGCTTTTCAAAAATGTTCCCCCTATTTGATAAATGCTAGCAACAACATCTCAAGGGTGAATTTTATATTAACAACTATTTTGGCCAATTAAATAAATTAGGGAAGTTGATGGAAATCACTAATAAAGCATTATAAATATGATAGATGCCAAAAATGCCCAAACCTTTTTGTCGAAGTTTGAAATAATCAAACTATTTTTCATAAAAATTGTGGGCATTATTGTGCTAGATACTTTGACCTATCAAAATAAAACAAATGTCACAAGAAAAGAAAAAAAAGAAAATAAGAAATAAAAAAGGGGCAAAACCTTACTAGCCCAAGTGGGAAGCCCATCGCAGCCCACGAGGCGTGGGGAGGTCATATCCCACCTCCGGCGAGTAGGCAGACGTGGTGTCGGCCGCGCGCGCGCCAGCCTCCACCTCCTGCTTGCCACGGAGCTGCTTCCCCTCAACTTAACCGTGCCACGAAGGCCCCGTGGAGCTCCCTATCTCCCCTTCCTGCTCTACCCCCTCTCCCCTGCTCTCTCTTTCGCACCATACCGAAGCTCCTCGCCACCGATTCATTGCGCCGGTAGCCTCCCCGAACCGTCTGAGCACTCCTGCCCCCCCCTTGTGAGCCCCTCTTGCTCCTCCCCGTGTTTTCCCTCTTCCCCAGCATGCCCTAGCCATCTCCCCACCAGACCTGACCACCGACTGCCGCTCAGCTCGACGCTGGCCTCAACCCCGGTGGCCCCGAGCTCCCCGGTGGCGTGCGCGGGCTACATTCCGGTGCCCTCAGCACACTAGATGGCCGCCGGAAGCGCAAGTCTGGCGAGCCACCGCCGCGTTCTATGGTTGCCGTCGGCTGACCTCTGGCAAGTGACGTGGCAACTTCATTAGGGCTTAATTAGCCGCTAACTAACCCCCCCAACCACTGATAGTGGGCCCCAGTGCATGTTAGTTAAATAATTAGGTTAATTAACCCCAGTTAAATATCCAGTGTCACTTACGTGCGGGCCCCACATGTCAGGATTGACCTAGACTGGGTCGGCCGACCTGCTGACGTCATGATGACGTCAGGCTGACGCAGTAGTCAATTTTTATAATAAAAATAATTCAGGAAATTCCAGAAAATGTTTAAAACTTCTAAAAATCATAGAAAATAATCTATAAGTAATATGAAATAATTTATATATGAAAAATGATCAGAAAAATCCAATGAATCTGTTTATGCCATGATCATGCATATTTGAGGAAGTTAACATGACATAGTAAGACATTTCATGACTAGGATAATTTAATAAACAGTGTTGGAGTTGGAATTTAGTATATATTTGAGTCCCACTTCACTTAATATGACTACCTATAGCACTAGGTCAATTCAGTACCTTAACATGCCATTTAGTGCATCATGTTTGTTGCATCACTTTGAATGTGTTCATTCTCTGTTTGCCGGTGTTGTTCTCTCTGGGTAGACGTTGTTCCGATGATGAAATCGATGTCACCGATGAAGACTTTTACAATCTTCAGAAGTGTCAGGCAAGAAAACCCCATTGAGCATACTAATATGAACCCACTCTCTCGCTCCTGCTCTCTATTACTACATTAGGAGAATAACGATTCAATTGTTACATGTTCTTTGTAATTGAACCCATTCCTTTGAATGACCTGTGTTTGCCAAAGTAAATAGTTAAAACCACTTAGCATGAGTAGAAACTACTTGAGCCTTGTTGTGCTTACTCATCCATGTTTGCTTACTATGCCTGCTATGCTTAAAGTCATGTCGTGTTGGGTCTGATCCATCCAGGTGATTAATCAGAATGGCTATGTTCATGTCCTACTTTGTGAGAGCTAAGTGTGTGAACACGATTCGGTAAAGGTAGCAATGAGAGGTGATGCAGGAGTACATGACGGGTTGTCTCATTGGGACCGTCCATAAGAACTGAGTTATGTGTATGTTATCCAAGACAAGATACTACCGCACATTGGGATACTTAATTGACCCTCTCGACCCATTAATCGCCTAGACCTCTGTCCAGGAGTTGCAACTAGTTTCTGGTGTTTGTAGGAAAAGTGTTGGCGGCCGTGCATAGCGCTGCCCAACGGGGTGGACTATGATGCGGTATAGGCACAATGGCATGGTGTACCAAGTGGCACCCAAATGGTGGGCTTGGGAACCCTGCGCACTTCGTTTGAGGCTGTAGCAGAAACTTCGGCCGGACTTCCGTGCGGGTTCAGTCTCAAATAGCCGATAAACCTAGACTAGGGTCTTATGTGATTGACGGTCGTGGCCAACTCCCTCGCTGGGCTTCCGCTTGAAGGTTGCCGAGGTGCCTTTTATGTGCACATAGCGGTAAGTGGCGGGAGCATGTGTGAAGAAGTACACCCCTGCAGGGTTATGAATCTATTCGAATAGCCGCGTCCTCGGATATGGACTACTTGGAGAACTTATGTGGTTCATAGATAAGTTGAAGTGTATACTCTAAAATACGCAAGATAAGCATGAGTGCGATGGATGGCCTTCTCGTAGGGAGACGGAAGTGGATCCATAGTGGTGTATTGATTGGTAAATATGTGGACTCTTGTGCGCTATCCCACCTCAAAGAAAGCTCTTGTAGTCGTAGTATAGGTTAGCCAAGAGTCAAAGCTGGCTTGGTGCAATAAACTCCACAACCCCCTTCATTGATACTGATGCATATGTAGATAGTTCTGATGTAAGTCTTGCTGAGTGCCTTTGTACTCACGTTTTCTTAATTTATGTTTTGCAGAGGAGACGTCAGTCTATTTAGTGATCGTTACAACGTGAAGTTCGATGTTGACCGGATTAGCTTGGGACTCCCAGACAGAGGTATGGTTCCTTTGGTAGGATCATTGTAGCTTTTGAGGCTCCTCTAGCCACTTTTGTAGATGTCTGTACTCAGACATATTTAAACTTCTTCTTGTTTGATTGCATGCTCTGAATGTTGGGTCTTGTGACCCCTGTTTGTAACATCTTATTGTATTGGCTCTTCCGAGCCTTCTAAGTAAATATTGTAATGTTGTATGGTTATGTTGTGATGCCATAGTTGTATCTATGCATATCGGGCATGTCGTGCGTACGTCTGATGTGAAACGGTATGTATGGGATCCGACACCTAGTTGTGTGCCTTTAGTAGTACTTTTTACGGGGAAATTCCTCTTTGTGCTTCCACCGAGCCTTGGTAGCTTGCTACTGCTCTGGACACATTGATTGACCGACATGTATCCTTCTTTGCTATTGTGTCTGTCCCTTCGGAGAAACGTCACGCAGTGTAATGGAGTCCCTGTAGCCTGCTATGACTTGTCTACGTGCAGTGATGACATTTATGTCGCACTCGCACGGTGTAATGGAACCCTTGTAGCTTGCTATGACTCGTGTACACACGATAGAGATCGACCCCTTCATTGCTAGGTTATGTATGCATGTCCCTGTACGGATGTGCCACTTTGGTTCTATGACTAGCCATGTAGGGCCGGGTTCTTTGACATTTGAATGCTAGCGACACATTCACATACGTGAGTCGAAAGACGCAAACGGTCCCAGCCCACGTAAGGTGGCAGCGGTGGAGATAACCGTGTGTGAGAACGCAAAGTGATGTGATGTGTTAGAGGGAGGATTCTTATGGCTTAGGATCGGGGTCCCGACACCCTAAGCCGGCAGAACTCCATGGTGACGAAGTCTTTGAGAGATTCCTCGATCACTCCAGACCGTACCCAGTTGCAAGTAGAGGGAGTCTTCGACACGGTGGCGGCTTAGGAAGCTGCGGAAAAGCATGATTGTTTGGCGGCTCGAAAATATATCTTGACCAAGGTTGCTACAACTATAAACGGTAAACGTATTTGGTGGTTCAATAAAAATTGTGATCTGCCGAAGCTACTTGCGAGGAGACACAGTGAGCCGACAGAATGTTGGCGGGTTAAGTGTTGACAAACCGTTTCCACAACTGCAGCCATGGATTTAGGATCTACGGGCAAAAGAAAAGGAAAAATATACTAGCCCTAAAAAGACTTGAAGAAGAACAGATGGCCAATATTCAACTTCATACAAAGTTGTAGATCCGCAACAAGTGCGGCTAAATGCAGAGTAAGCAGCCGCGTGATTTTGGTGATATTATGAGACTTTACAAAGAAGGTTTTCAACTAATCAAAGAAGAATGCTTCCACGAAAACTGATGAACACCGACGAACTCCATGGATGCCAGAAAACCCTAATGAAGATCTGATAGGGGATAAAGTTCAAACTTGGAGAGCGCGGTGGATGCGTAGGGGCTCTGGATCGTTTTTAGGTTGATGCAGCGGCCAGTGCTGGTGAAGACGGCGATGACCGGGCGGCACATCTGGTTTCAGCAGCGCGGGAATTCGGAGGAAGAAGAAGAAGATGGCGGAAGGAAAAAAATGAAAGTGATAACCCCGTGCCTTTTTATAAGGGCATAATGGACTTTCGAATGGTCCGATGCAGAAATCGAGGGAGCACGGACATGATTATACTAAGAAGACGCCTCGATTTTTGGGTTGGTCATATTAATGAGGAAAGATCTGTTCTGACGTCAGACGAATCTTTTTTGATTTTATTAATGACGTCACAGCGGGTCACGAAAATTTCTCAGATGCAACGATCGCGGATTGTCCGGCGGGTCATGAAGATCATAAGAGGAGGCAAGACTCGCCAACCAGAAGACTTGAAGATTGACATGAACTGGTTCAAATCAACCTGGGGCCTAATGTTGGGGATATAACCCTAGGGTGAGACCTGCCAAGGTGGGGCAGGGTCAAGCGGTTGGCGGCTTACTACAACTCAAAGAGTAACCATAACCAGTGGGCCAGAAAGACCTAGAGCCAGAAGGTAGGATGTAACCCGGTGGACTTGGGCCGCCGAGAGTGACTTGTTAGATAAGGCATGTTTAGTTAGACGTTAGGTCGATTCTTAAGTATAACCCGACCCGGACTCTTGGAAGCCCAGGGCCTTGACCCGTTTATATAAGGGCGGCCTAGCTGGGTGGCTTAGGCCACGAAACAACTGATTGGGAGCTAGGTCAAGCGAGCTCACTCCCTTGTAATCGATACACAATCAATACAACACAAAGCATGACATAGGCTTTTACCTCTTATTGAGGGGCCGAACCTGGCTAAACCCTTGTCTCTCGGTTCTGATCAACCCCTTCGAGCTCACCACCTTAGCGATGGGCACGAACCTAAGTCCGTTTACCCGAACATCTTTCGTGACAAATCCACAATAGGGGCTACGTGGTTGGACACTTATGGTCCTCGGACGAGGTATTTTTTAGTCTTGCCGCTAAGAATAATTGGCTACGTCCAGCTGTAGATGGTTCTAAGTATCTAATTTATTAACAAGGAAAAAATGGAACAAAGTTTACCTCAAAACCTTCAAGCAGGCCTCAAAAGATCTCCCTCATACAGGCCTTTGTAGACCAGTAGTTTTGCAGCGCAACACCCATGAGAGGTTGGTGCAGGGCATGGATGGAAGGGACCATCATGGTTACTTCCTTCTCTTTTATCCACCCCTTGGGCGCCTTCTCTCTGACAGGTGGGGGTGAAAGGATCACCTCAGCTCTCTCTCCTAGTAGAGAGGCTACCACTGGGGTAGACGGCCGAAGTGTCTCAATTGCCGCGGGCTCCGAAAAAGCTAGTTGCCACAACTTGATTCCTTCCGTACAGGAAGGAACCTTCGCCTACAGGTCCTCGGCGGTCGAGGACTCTACCTCGTCCATGGGCACACTCGCATTGTCCCCCATGGTCACTATAACTAGGGCTTGCGAAGTTGTGTCCCCCGCCCCATCCTAGGCAGGAGGGAAGGGACGCTGCCCCTCGAACAAGCCGCGATGAGGAAGCCCGCTCGATCCCTTATCACTATGGACCGCCCCTTGGGTCGTGTAAAAGGCACAAGGACGAATCAACACTCATGAGGAAAGAGCACTCGCCACATAAAATGAGATAGGAGCAAATAACAAACCTCCTCGTTGCCAGCTAGTTCCTCCGAGCCTTGGATTGCTCGCTCTGCGAAGAGGACAGGGCAATGTGGGACTTGGCACTAGTAGAATGTCTGCTGTAGTCCCGGTTGGGATGGCCTTTTGTACTAGTTCCCCAATGGGTACTAAAGGGTCGGGACTAAAGCTCCAGACCTTTAGTACCGGTTGGCCCACGGACCGGTACTAAAGGCCCACCACGTGGCTGCCTGCGTGGGCTGGTGGTGGAGGACCTTTAGTACCGGTTGGTGATACCAACCGGTACTAAGTGTTCTGTTTTTTTGTTTTAGCTTTTAGGTTTTAATTTTCCTCTCTATTTTTTGTGTTTTCCATTCATTTGAAATTTATTTTGCGGTGCCACATACTGTAAACAGTACACAAGTTGATGCATATATATATATATATGCAATATAATATACAATATCTCATACACAGTATATATATACAAATGGAATTACACATCCATATATATTCTGGACTTATAAATTAAGCCCCAAACCCCGGCCGGGACTAGCTAGCTAGTGCTCCGGATAAAATCTCAGTTTTCTACTATTGATTTGTTGGCATTATTGAGGCGGCGGTAAGGAATAGTGCTTTCCGTTTACATCAATGACATGTCGAAGAAGAAATGCCGGAAATTCCTCTTGAAGTGCTACAAAGCGTTTCTATGGTGAGAGCCTCGACATCATCTACCAAACCTCAAGTTGTCTTTCACGTGCTCTTCTGCGATGTATACAGCATTCGGTGTGGATGCGAATCTTCTCGCAGAGGAAGTATCCACATAAATTTGTCCCCTGTGGTTGGTTCGTGCACTTTGCAAACGAATAGAATTCAATAAGATAATTAATAATCAAGCATGATAATGGTATTTAAACTAGAATTAAAGAGATGCGTGGACCTAGTAGTACTACTTAATTACCTGGATCCTTTTTCTATGATCTTTTTCCAAACACTACGCGGCAAAGAAAAAGAACGAAAGAGTTATTATAATTACTTTTGATATCAAGAAATAATGAAAGAAAGAGAGGTCGATAAAGATTGAAATTACCGTTCTATCATAAAATAAAAGTCCACGTATGATTGTTCTAATGTATCTAGTGAGTCATACACTTCAACAAGTCCATCCACGAAGATAATATTTAGGAGGATATAGTGGTCTCTACGCAGAAGTTTATATAATTAAGCATGCATGCATATAACTCATCAACTACACTTGACAGTGAGCTAGTAAGAAAAAATAGAATCTGTAGTATACAAGAGAGTAAACACTCACCCCATGTTGTAAGGAAATATTATTGTAGATTTGGTATTCATTAGTGCCTCTAGATATTCTTCCAAGAGCTCTTATGTGTCCTTGGCATAATGTTTTACCACATGACCATGAACGGTATTTGGGTCGATGAACCCAATGTCATCAATTCCCTCTTGTTTCAAGTCCCACATCTTCAATCTGCATGATAGCATAGAAAAGAACATATATAGTGAGGATAAGCCAATGAACGATATCTTAGCTAGAGACTTAAATTATTAAAGATGTAAATCACTTACAGACAATAGCAACTGATGAGAGTTTTGTCGATAGAGTCCATGTGGTATAACTGGAAAAGTTATGAGAATTCAAGACATATTTCACATCCATTGACGTAATGCTCTTTCCTTACTTTAACCATGACCACCGTCTCCCCTCGCTTTGCTTCATGCAGGTACCAATCATGCAACTGTCGCATCGCAGTTGGTAGTTCCTTGTACTGCTCGGGTGTGACAAGTGGTTTTTCGACGGCATATTTCATTGCTTACTCAGCTTCACCGTACCCGCGGATTTCCTCGGTGCCAAGGATTTGGCCAAGAGTGAGACCTGCAACCTTTACTTCTTCGAGGTCGATTGGGTCGCTAGCAACGTCGATTGCTTGGATCGATTGCTTGCTTGGATTGGTACTCACCTTGAGCGGAGAGATCGATTGCTTGGATTGTTCTCCGAGCTGGGAAACTGTTTTCCCGCTAGTAGTAGCACCTGTCGTTGATGTCGTACTGCCCGACTTCTTCCTTGGGCTGGGCCGACTTCTCTGCTCACTTGCCTTCTGAATCTGTCGCTCATAGTCTGTCGGCATATGCTCCACTAAAGTGCTCTTTGACTTCTTTGGGTATTACCTCCTTTGGCGACAGGGGCTTCTTCGCAAAAAAGGCTTTCACTTGGCGATCGCTTTCAATTTTGTTTTCCTCTGGTGTCATGTCGTAAGGCAGCTTCTTTTTGGCCAGAGGCTCGGGTATCTTCTTTGCTTTCTTCCGAAGAGGACTGTTGATGGCCTTCCTCTTTTGGGAGCCCTACTGGCGGGACCGCTGCCGGGGTGGAGTCGGCTCACGCGGCGGAGATCCATATCGACGATATGGACTCGTGTCGTGCTCCATCCCGAGGTTGGGTGGACTCGCGCTGGTGGGATCCCTATCGAAGTGGGATGCCTCTCGAGGTGGGGAGTACTGCTGGCACTGCGATGCCTCTGGCTGGTATCCCTCGCGCTGGACATCGATACTCTGAGGAGCCAGTGGCCTTAGCACCGAGCGTGGAAAGACCACATTTGGCTTTTGCCAGTGTGGACTCCCCCTCATCTCCAGGGATGTGAAGCACTAGTCCATCATATCCTGGATCTATTGCGTCCACCACGACACAAGCATACCCAGCTAGAACCGGATTGAAATGCCAGAGAACATCATATGTATTTGGTAAAGCATAGCCCATCGCGACCCGCACGGGTATGTTCTTCATTTTCTAGATTAGCTCACAAGATGTCTCTCGGTGATATCATCCACGGGTGTGTGACCACCGGTGCCCCCATGGAAACCACGCTGCTTTTCGGCAGTGTAGATGGGACGGGTTCTGATGGCTCCTGCCGCGGAGTTGCCCTTTGCTGGGTCAGTACCTGTATCTGCAGCTGCTGTTGCTCATACTTATTTTCCGACTTTGAAAGTCGGTCTGCTTCCACCTTATTTTTTTCGACTCGCTTTTATAACTGTCCTTCCAACCCGCAAACCCCTCATACCACGGAACAACACCCACACCTCGTGTTCGTCCTCCGTGTTCGGGATTCACGAGGGTGCGTGTAAGCTCGTCGTTCTCTCTATCAGGGTGAAACCGTCCTTCTTGGGAAGCTTTTATTTCTTCAATCAACTCATCTGATGCATGCTTCAGACTGGCCAGTGCAATAATCTTCCCTATTGCTGGGTCCAACTTTTCCCCATGCGTAAAAAACAAATTCCCGCACCTCCGGGGCCAGTGGAAGGTTACTGGAGTGATCCCTTCAGCATGCATCTTAGTCTCTAATGCATCCCACTTAGGAATGGATGACTTGTATCCACCTGTCCCGAGTTTATGGTGATACTTTTTTCTCCGTATTTATGTTATTCTTTGGTGACTTCTCCATAGCAGCTTTCGATGTCTTGTACTCAATAAATGCGTCCCAGTGACTCCTTACCTTCTCGTATATTCCTGTGAATTCAGGCGCCTTCTTGCCTCTAGCGTTGTACTCGATCCATAATCTTTTCTTCCAAGTCTGGAACACGCTGGCCATCTTATGGAGAGAAAACTCCTTGACTTTGTCCCTTTGGCGCTCCGAGAGAGAATCTGGTAGGATGAAATGCTCCATGAGCTCTCGCCAAAGGGCATCTTTAATTCTTTTATCGACATAATTCACTCCTGGTTTTTGTTTGTTTGTCTGAATCCATTCTTGCATTGTGATCGGGACTTCGTCCCTAACAACCACTTCGCATTGACGCATAAATGTCTTGGCATTGGCTTCAGGGTGAGTCGGTTCGCCATCATGTTTGAAAGCATCAAGATTGAGCTTTACGTTGCCGTCCGATATTTTGGCACCGCCTCGTACCTTTCTACTAGATTGACTCGAACCGGAGGGCTGATAATTGAAAGAAGAAATATTTATTAATATATATATATACAAATCAATTAATACACATGTAATGATCAGCAGAGGCTAATATGTATATACCTCGCCGGACATTGTTAGTTGTTCCAGATTTTGGAAGATAAGTTGTTCTTCCTCGGCCTCATATCCATCACCATAATCGTTCAGATATTGTGAGCCATCATCATCATGTGATTCACCCAGAAGGTCCGCTGGGTTTTCGAAGGAGCGTATCATGTCGAAGATGTCCTCTTCATGAGCTCTACCGCTATTGTCCCTAGCTTAATAACTAATAGATAATAATATAGATAAAACAAATTAGTATTCAAACTAGCATGCATTCAAGAAGCAAATAACTGATAGTTAATTAATAATGCATCATCAAATACAAATACAGTAGTTCTTAGAAAATATCTCATCATAATCTTGGATAATAGTTAATACATCGGCTAATCCATCGATCTAGCTAATACATCATAATAGTACATATATAGTAGCTAATATATCGATCTAGCTAGAACTCTAGCGCCCGACAGATATCGGGGCGGGCGGTGGACACACAAAGAGAAGGAACCATCATGGGAGCATAGCTCCAGTGAGATCCCCGAAGAATCTACCAAGTATTGCTGGACCTGGCCTCCAAAGCTGCCATGTAGGGATGGACATGCTCGTTCTCCTTATTGACATGGTATTGTACCACCTCCACGAGGGACTCAAGCCTCAGAATTGTCCATGGCCCATGCGGCCGCCACCACAGAACCTCCGGGTCGACGACGGGCTGACTCCTCACCAAGCTGCGCCGCCCGGAAGGCAGCACCTCCCAGTACCAGCCCGGTGGAGCCCAGTCCCGGACAGGGCCCCTCGGCTCAAGCAACAGACCTCCTTCGCCGACTCGCCGACGAGGATGCGGGATCGGCATCGTCGACGTCGAGAAGAAACACTTAACTGAAAACAAATTAAATAACACTTAGCAAAATTAACACTTAGCATCTAACAAATTAAATAACACTTAGCAAAATTAGCATTGGGTTAATCTAGAGTTAAATTAAACTAAAACTAATTAGCTAGGGTTAATCTAGAGCTAAATTGAACTAAGACTAATTAGCGGGGGTCCCACCTCTCATAGACACATTATTTAAACTAATTAATCAGCGGATTAGGGGGTGGCCCCACTTGTCATTGACTAGGTACTGCCTAGTCAGCACACTTGACTGGGTCCACTGGTCAACTAGGGCCCGCGGGCCCACTAGCCAGCTACCCTAGGGGTGGGGCTAGCTGGCCATGTTAGTTGGCCGCGCCGGAATTGCTTCGGCGAGCCGCAAACGCTGAGATGAGCGGAGGGGTGCGTGGTGGGGGGGGGGCAGTGAGCTTAGGCGAGCGTGCGGGGGTCGGGGTGGCGGGCAAGGTGGAGGGGAGAGGCTCACCGAGCGTGTAGCCGTGCAAAGCTTCTCGAGGGAAGTACGGCGTCGGGGCGGCGAAATCGGGGCGGCGCGCGGCAACGGGGCAGTGAGCGGCGGCGACGACTAATTTCGGTAGCCTGGCGGCGCAAATCTGAGCTTCTCTCGGTGCATGGCTCGGCCCTGGACGAGGGCGTTTCTATTTATACCTAGCAAGCCTTTAGTACCAGTGCGTGGCTCGCACCGGTACTAAAGATCCTTTAGTAATGGTGCGAGCCACGCACCGGTATTAAGGGCCTCCCCCAAAAATGCGCGGGGCGGTGGACCTTTAGTACCGGTGTGTGGCTCGCACTGGTACTAAAGTGATTTTTAATTCATTATTAGTTATTATTTTCTAAAAAAAACTAAACTTTAGAAAATCATAGACAAAATCTATGACTCCGATGGAAATAAATAATATATGAAAAAATATCAGGAAAATATAAAGAATCTGTTTATGGCATTTCCATGCATATTTGAACAATTTAAACTGCTGTATAAGAAAATTTGATTAAATGGCATTTGAAATGTCATATCTGGATTTTGAAAAGCAGTACAAATGAACTCTGAAAAGGTTGTAACTTGGCATGACATCATAATTTCACCCACATAGCAACTTCTAAAGAGTTGAGAGGCTTACGACAAAAACTGGATGCACTTTCTGTACAAAGTGGACAGTCTCTTTCGAAGTACGAGGGTTTCGGACGAAAACTTGTCTATTACAAAGGGATTTCATTTCTATTAACTTATTTTAACTGCATACTTTTTGTGTGTTCAATATGCCCATTCAAAGGCACATCATCAATTTTCAACCCTTTCTGACTTGATTTGATATTTTTCATGCATTTAATGATTTATTTTGAGCTAAATGACCCTAAAATTTAAAAGCACTACAAATGAACTCTGAAAAGGTTGAAACTTGGCATGACATAATAATTTCACCCACATAGCAACTTCTAAGGAGTTGAGAGGGTTACGGCAAAAACTGGATGCACTTTGTGTACAAACTGGACAATCTCTTTCGAAGTATGAGGGTTTCGGACAAAAACTTATCTATTACAAAGGTATTTCATTTCTAATAACTTATTTTAACTCCATACTTTTTGTGTGTTCAATATGCACCAGTCAAAGGCACATCAACAGTTTTCAACCCTTTCTGACTTGATTTGATACTTTTCATGCACTTAATGATTTATTTTGAGCTAAATGAACCTGAAATTTAAAAGCACTACAAATTAACTCTGAAAAGGTTGAAAATTCCCATGACATCATAATTTCACCCACATAGCAACTTCTAAAGACTTGAGAGGGTTACGGCAAAAACTGGATGCACTTCGTGTACAAACTGAACAATCTCTTTCGAAGTATGAGGCTTTCGGACGAAAACTCATGTATTACAAAGGGGTTTCATTTCCAATAACTTATATTAACTCCATACTTTTTGTGTGTTCAATATGCACCATTCAAAGGCAGATCATCAATTTTCAACACTTTCTAACTTCATTTGATATTTTTCATGCATTTAATGGTTTATGTTGAGCTAAATGACCCTGAAATTGAAAAGCACTACAAATGAACTCTGGAAAGGTTGAAACTTGGCATGACATCATAATTTTACCCACATAGAAACTTCTAAAGAGTTGAGAGGGTTACGGCAAAAACTGGATGCACTTCGTGTACAAACTATTACAAAGATACCGTGCTAGAAAATGCATGCATGTCCTTCACATAGAAAGTGATGGCGGTGAAGCCGGTCACATGCCGGAGTGGGATCTCGCGGTGTGAGACTTTTTCTGCATGTTTGTCCCTTGCTTATGATTGCATTGTAACCATGGAGAATCTTCATCATTTAACAGGATGCTTGGGCCGGTCTTCACTCTGAAGGGAGGGATTTCATGAAACTTTTCATAATCTTCTGACATGTCTGTCTTGTCCTCCACTCCCACAATGTTTATTTTCCCTGAAAGAACTATGTCTTGCTTTGGCTCATCGTATGATGTATTCGCTTCCTTATCTTTTTTCTCCTCGGTTTGCTAGACATGTCCTTCACATAGAAAACCTGAGCCACATCATTGGCTAGGACGAATGAGTCGTTTGTGTACTCAAGATTGTTGAGGTCCACTGTTGTCATTCTGTACTGCGGATCTACCTGTACCCCGCCTCCAGTAATTTTGACCCCT
This sequence comes from Hordeum marinum, assembly GCA_022496015.1. Classification (NCBI taxonomy): domain Eukaryota; kingdom Viridiplantae; phylum Streptophyta; class Magnoliopsida; order Poales; family Poaceae; genus Hordeum; species Hordeum marinum. The sequence goes on along the minus strand of JAAAWK010000401.1, from coordinate 355,949 downwards.
TTGCACCGAAACAAAGGGACCTTAAGATCAGTTCCATAGTCAAGTTCCCATATCTCCTCTATGACACCACTCTTTCGGTTGGTGCTCTTTTTATCTTGGGCGATCGTGTAAAATGTATTCCCATTTATCTCGTACCCTTTCAAAGTTGTTAGAGTCGAACTTGGTGTCTTGGCCAACTAGTACATTTTATCTGGAACATCGTTGTCCTTGATGAGCTTTGTATGGAACCAATCGGCGAAAGTCTCCATGTGTTTACATTGATTCCAGGGGTCAGACTGGACGAGGGCCGGCATGGGCAGATACAAGCATGACACTATAGAATAACTAACAATAATACAAGTAATTAAATCGTACACGCAGCTATCTAAATCAAACAAGTAATTTTTTTAACAAAAAGGTTTTAAGAAGAACAAGAGGCTCACCAAGGTGGCCGGTGCTGCGGCAAGACGGTGCGGGCAATCGACGGTGGTTAGGACGGGGATGGGAAGGCACCAAATAAACCACACCTACACATATGAAACCTAACAAGTTAATTTGAGCTCAAATTGCATATAAATCAAATAAACTCCCACATAATGATCACTCGCTCAAAACCTAGCTAAAACCCTCAAATCACATATCTTTGAGCATACCACAAGCTAATCTAGCAATGAGAGATGAAGGGGCAAAGTTGCTAACCTTTGTGAACACTTGTATAGATGGGGTGCCTTCAAATCTTGACAAATCCTTGGCAAAATGGAGGATGAGCTTCGAGCAAGAAGAAGAACAGGGGAGAAAACACAAAATGAGAGCCCCTTCGATCGGTTGCGGACGAAGAAGCATATATATAGGAAGTCTTTAGTACTGGTTGGTGCCACCAACCGGTACTAAAGGGCAACCTTTAGTACCAGTTCCTGCCACAAACCAGTACTAAAGAGGCATGCAGGGCCCAAGTCTGACCAAAAGCCTGCCACGCCCCCTTTAGTACCGGTTCGTGACACGAACCGGTACTAAAGGTGCCTTACGAGCCAGTACTAAAGGTCGCCCTACTCCTAGCCGTTGGAGCCGTCACGAACCGGGACTAATAGCCTCTTTAGAACCGTCTTGTAACCATACTAGGACTAATGCGTCGGACGAAAGGTCTGTTTTCTACTAGTGGTAGGAGCCTTGTGAGGTGCAATGTCGAAGGCCTTTACAAGGCGTTTCTGACTAGCGCGGGTCTTGACCCCTCGAAGTCCTCGGACGCTGCCCTCTTCCATGGCAGAGACAAGTTGTCCTCACTTAGTTCCTCCTCCCCTTCGACCCATCCATCCGAGGAGACAACCTTGATGACCTCGGGTTTCGAATACAAGGGGTTTTCAATCTGAAAAACTCATGTATTCTTCATCTTCCTTCCTAGCTCTCTTTTTGCCTTCGTCGGGCCCTTTGAAGGCACCTCGGCCAGGTGAGCCTAGATCTCAGGAGAGATGTTGCAATGAGGTTCGGGTGTTGGGAAATTGATAGTCATTGTTCGTGCCACCCATTTTTCCATAAAAAGAAAAATACTTAAGCTATAAACCAAAAATCTGAATTGCTGGGATCTAGGGAGCGGATGGTTTCATCCTTCGGAGTATGTGACTCTGAGTATCCCCTATTCAGACCATATTTGGGTAAATTATTTAGCATTGTCTTGAAGAGGGATCTCCACATGCCATCCATGTCAGTGCAGAAGAAATGATGGATTTCTTGGGGGTCCTCGAGCTTGTGAAGCCACATCGGGCTAGCCCAAAGTTGGACTGGTTGGATGCCACGATGCATCTTCCCATTGATCGCATCCACCTACTTGATGTTGTCCTTTAGGGTGAGGATATTGTTTCGAAGAATAGTGACTAAGTGTGGGAGCGTGGGAGCCAATAGTTCCACTTCTTCCGAGGCCGACCTGTGAAGTGTGGGAGCGCTGCCTAGTCCTCGGCACGAGGATCGGTGTTGTAGAACTTGTCTCGCTACCACATTTCCATCGTATCGACGAAGGTTCTTTCCAGTCACTCAGGTGATTGATGTTTTCAAATCATGGCACCACAACCCTTGGTGAAGACACCGTTGTCAAGCTTTTACAGGTTTTGAGCCACAAGTTAAAGTGAGGTGGCACCCTTAGAAATGCCTCGCACATCGTGATAAAGGCGGGGAGGTGGAGGGTAGAATTTGGGGTAAGATTGTAGTAATGTATCCCATAAAAGAAAACAATCCCCTACAGAAAGGGGTGCAGGGGGAATCCCAGACCTCTAACGAGGTGGGAGATGAAGATTACCCGCTCCCCGACGCGAGAGTAGGGATGCACTTGTTGGGCTCCATAGCCCTGCAGGGCACGCCATTGTCGATATACCCCGTCGTCCGGAACTCTATGATGGTGGTGGTGTCGACCTTCGAGGAAACCCACTTCCCTTTCAGATCTGCCTCGGCCACTGGGGCAAAAAGCGTTGAGATTGGTGGAAGGATTGAAGGCGTTGAGAGTTGTTAACGTTTCAGTGCTGGAGTAGGAGGAGAGCATGGGGAAAATGACTAGCCATCCCCGGTTCTTTATAGGTTGGTAAAAACGTGATGCGTCCTCTTGACCGTGTCATTAAAATCGCCACGTTTTGACTGATCATGTTGTTGTAAGTGTGTGGGGTACACAATTGATTGATGATATCCCCTAAACCATGTGGCACGATCTCTGTTTGATATGACATGCCAATCAAATACTTGACTCAAACCATGTTTCGAGTAAGTGGTAACTGATGCACATGATGTCACGACTATGACTCTTCGAAAAAAGTTGCCAGTACTTAAATGCCTTGCACACATATACTCATAGTCCTCGGGACTTAACTATACACTTCAGACAAAGGAAAGTGTGTTTTTATACCAGGTGACCATACTGGTTTCCTCTTGTTAAAGGGTTAGCATGAGTTGGTTTTACACAACCTCTGCAGTTGCTTGAGGCTAGAATATTGAAGTGTTGGATTCTACCATAGGTGCATCGCATGCAAATTAAAAATTTCCTACGCGCAGAACATCCACGGACATGCTAAAGAGATGGATCATGCATCGTTACCACTAGACACGCAATGTCGTGCAGCGGAAGTAGAGTTGGGGCAGCGCGTTCGTGTGGTCCGTCCCCTCCTTGTCCGATCTCCCTCGTATAGCCGATTGCCGGATCCCATGTAGAGGTTTGTCAGAGCGGCGCAGGTGCACCGCCTCTAATGGTATCAGTGCATGCAGGGGGAACACCATGCGGCGGACTGCTAGGTCCGATCACACAGTCGGCGGCGACAAGTGGAGGTGGCTAGTTGCAACACACGCAAATCCCTAATGACAGCACTAAAGTGATCAACCGAATGGGTGTGCCGCACCTCCACTATACATAGGCATCCAGCTGGGCTCAACGCTTGGGCCTCGCATCGATCCTAAAGCCCACATGTTCCTTCTCTTAAGCGCACGACCCCTTAGGTTATCATTCACTTAGTCGCGAGTCAGATCACATCCGGCTCGACCATTCGGTAGCAGCCTCTAGCAAAGCGTGCCGACTCCAAGTGTCCTATGAAGTTGGTTAGGAGAACTTGTACTTCACACTTCTATTCCCTTAGCCACACGATATATGTTCTCGTGCTCAAGGCATCAGAGTCATCCTTGTTGCAGCACAACCTATTTCTCGTTCCGGTGAATCCGACCAACACTTCGGATTATATCATAATACTCATAGCATGGCCATGCTAACCAGGTCGAATAACCCGAGAGGCCCAGAGTATATCTGTCCTGATTGGAGGCGCAAATCCCATCTTGCTCGCCCATGTCTCGCAGCATGGGTATGGATAAGCCTGAAACCTACCTTTGTAACAACTCAGTCACGGAGTAGAATTTTGTGGGCCCAAAGAAAGTTTGTCACCATCACGTTTACATGCGCCAACTCAGGTCTTAGGACATAGAATGTATGTTGTACTCGAGACTCACAGATGACCTATCGTTGCGTCTCATAGTTGGGTCTGTCCAACTCAGACCTATCTCGACTCGGACCCGACAAGATCTTTCTGAATCCATATTATCTGTCTAGCATCCAATTCTGCATGGTCAGTTAGACCGGACCGTCCACCATTTGATCTGCTAGTCTAACAAGTTGTGTGTCCACACAACCCTTTCGACTAGGGACCATTTAGGACAGTCATCATACAATTCTTTATCTCACAAACAAGTCATGTACTTGTTAATACACATCGATGATAATGTCCAAGGACTATATTTTTTCATGAACACATAGGAAATATCATAATACATGATTGCCTCTAGGGCATATCTCCAACATGAACTTGCCTGCCAAGCCGAAGACTATCAAGCCAAAGACATTATCCAAAGTCAGTCGTCATCTTCAGCTTCGAAGACAAGTTCACGGGCTATAGATGGTGCCCTGGACTAGAGGGCCCTGGCCGAGCTGGTCTAGTCCATGTGCCTGACTGGAGGCCTGTCAAGGAGGAGGGACTTTGGAGGCCCTCGGGCACTAGTGTAACCCCATCAGACTCTACCGAGGACCTGGTGTGTAATCAAAGAAGGGATGATTCATTCGGCATGTAATCTCTAGATGATAACCGACATTCATGTAACCCTAGATATCCTCGGTGCCTATATAAGACATAGTATTTAGCCAATAGAGCATAGTCATACACATTTATCATCACCCCTAGGGTTTAGTTCACAAACATACGATCTCGAGCTAGATCAACTTTGTCCTTGCTACACCAATAATATAACAAGAGAAGGGCATAGGGTTTTACCTCCATGGAGAGGCCTGAACCTAGGCTAATATTATGCTCCCTGACTCATGTTACCCATCGATTCGATATCACAGCTCGAGTCCCCCTAACCAAGGTCCAACAGTTTGGACACATACAACGATCTTTTGGGATTGTGAGATTCAGTAGAGAGGTCAAGGGCGACGAGACAGAGCGTGTGGACACTATGGAAGGGCTAGAGGTGGTCCGTGGCCATGATGGTTGCTAGCGACATCGATAGGAATGCTCGAGAGAGAGATCCGATGTGGGGAGGGGGGAAATGGTGAGGTCAGAGGGATCTGGATGGGTTCAGGGTAGCTATCCATGACGTGGACGAAGAGATGGGGAGTTAGGCAGGCAGCTACGACGTGGAAAGTTGTGCCTTCTAGCCGAGCTCTGCTTCGCATTTGTCTTCCGGTAGAGATTTGAATTAATATGAACTAACCCCGACATTTGATCCTTAGTGGCAACAATACAAAGACGTATCTTGTCCCCTTCTATCATTGGGATATGGAAACCCGCCAGATTGAACCCACTACAATGAACCAATCTCATTTAAGATTGATCAATCTACTTGTCCAAAGTAGATCAATAGATCGGACAAGGATGGAATATTTTTCTTCAATAATCTAAACATAAACCCGCAATTCATAGGATCCCAACAACGCACCGCACAAAAGGATTACATTAGATATATCAAAGTGAAGATTCGATGATCATTGTATTGAAGATTAAGAGAGAGCGAGAGAGATAGCCATCTAGGTACTGATGAGGACATCCATGCCATTGTTACACCCACAGCTCCTAATGTTATACATACTGGACCAATTACTAGAGCTCACACACATCAATTTAATTACCATGTACTTATGTTTCATGCAAATCCTTATAATGTTCATGAACATATGATGCTGCCTAAATTAGATACATTTGTTTTTCTTATGAATGAAGGACCAAGCATGGACAAGAAGGATGGACATTGGAGCGGGATCAAGCATGGAGGAGAGCGGGATCAAGCATGGATGAGAAGGTGTGCACGCAGGAAAGAACAATGGGGTTTCCGGTGGTGATTTTTGCACTTTGAAGCCACCCTAAGGAGAGTAAGAAGGCCTGTACGAAATATACAATATGCCACTTCATAAATTTCATCCATAGGTTATTATAGGTGTTGCATCACCTTATTTTTGTGCCATGCCCATGTAATTTGAAAATACCATTTTATAGGCTGTTTTTAGAGTCTGTATGTGTGGGGAACAGAGTTAGGGTCGGTTTCGTACCCCTCGTCCAAGGGGTCACGAAATTCCTCCTCTATTCCCCCATATATAGATTACAAGTTCGCCATAGCTGCAACTTTGCGTTATTCATTTGTGTTCCATGAGCAAATAAAGTTTTCACAGAACCGCACTTTCATCAATAAAGCTTTCTTATTATATTCACAACATCCAGATTGCAATCTTAGTTTCTTCATTGTTCTTCATTTGCGTGCAGGAAACATACCCTCGTGGTCAGGTTGATCATGCTCTGACATCGTCAATAACCTCTCGGAGTTGGTTTAGCGATTGCTAAGGAGTGATGTCATCACACGTTTGTAGTCAGATCATCAAAGTCTACTCCACCAAAATTGATAGCCACCATTTCATCGAAAGAAAGGGACAACTTCGCCTCTATCAAGTGGTAACAGAGCTTCCGTTGATGAAGACTTCAGTTCAAGAAGGTGAGGATGATGAGGACATCAATACCATTGTTACACCCATACCCCTTGCTGGTATACATACTGGACCAATTACTAGAGCTCGTGCACGTCAACTGAATTACTAGGTACTTTCGTTTCTTGTAAATCCTTCTAATGTTCATCAACATATGAGGCTTCCTAAATTAGATACTTTTGTTTTACTTATGAATGAACGAACAAGCATGGACAAGAAGGATGGCCATTGGAACGGGATCAAGCATGAAGGAGAAGGTGTAGACGCAGGAAAGATCAACGGAGTTTTCGGTGGTGGTTTTCGCACTTTGAAGCCACCCTAAGGAGTGGAAGAAGGCCTTTACAAAATATACAAGATACCACTTCATAAATTTCGTCCATAGGCTATTATAGGTGTTGCGTCACCTTATTTTTGGGCCAGGCCCATGTAATTTCTAAATACCACTTCATAGGCTGTTTTTAGAGTCCGTATGTGTTGGGAAACAGAGTTAGGGTCAGTTTTGGACCCCTCCTCCAACAGGTCGTGAAATTCATTCTCTATTCCCCCATATATACAGCCCTTAGGGCACCATTTATAATTGGGTTTTGTTTAGATTACAAGTTCGCCATAGCTTTAACATCGTGTTCTTTGTTTATGTTCCACGACCAGACAAAGGCATCACAAAACCCCACTTTCATCAATAAAGCTTTCCTATTATATTCACAATATCCAGATTGCACTCTTAGTTTCTTGCTTGTTCTTTGTTTACATGCACAAAACATACCCTCGTTGTCAGGTTGATCGCGCTCCATCGTGGTTAATAACTTCTTGGAGTTGTTTTAGCGATTGCTAATGCGTGACGTCATCACACATTTGTATTCGGATCATCAAAGTCTATTCCACAAGAAACAATAGCCATCATCTCATCGAAAGACGGGGACAAATAAGCATTTATCAGGTACTAACTAAGGACCCGTAGGTCTATGGGGAACTACTCATACATCACCATGTGAGCAAGAAGGATGATGTAGAGGGCCTCCATGATCAATACCCCCCGGTAGCGCACTACAACATGGCTCCAGAAGGGCACACGCTGGAACAGAGACTTAAAGTGGCGGAAATAGTGTTTTGGGAGGCTCTCCGGGGCTTTTGGAATATATATGAATTTATAGGCTAGAGAGGGGCATCGGGATGCAATGTAGGGGAGCATGAGCCAACAGAGCGCAGCCTACCCCCTGGCCGCACCAGGTTGCCCCGTGCCTACCTCATGAGGACTCTGGTCTCCTCTCGAAGCATCCAGATCTTCTTTTGGTCCAAAAAACTATATTAAATGTCGTGGCAATTGGACTTCTTTTGGTACTATAACCCTGAAATGCCAAAACATGTAGAAAGCAACATCTGGCACTGGACACTAGGTTAATAGGTTAGTGCTCAAAAATAATATAATTGGTAAATAAACACCCAAAAATAATCCTAGAATGATAATATAATAGCATGGAACAATAAAAAATATAGATACGTTGGAGACATATTAACATCCCCAAGCTTGATTCCTGCTTGTCCTCGAGTAGGTAAATGATAAAAACAGAATTTTTGATGTGACATGCAACCCAACATGTAGTCTTTGGAGGTTTGGTCATCGAGAAATGATGAATTAATAAACCTCAACCTGGTAATAAATATAAACATAAGAAACATAATCATCAAGTTTCAAAGCATACGATCCATAAAGAATGTTCACCCCCTATTCATTTTATCATATAAGTATAGCATGGCTATATTCTCACCACATAAACATAAATGTTAAGAACCATGGTGTCAAGTCAGGAAATTGGATCGTACTTTTTAACGCGCTTCAGCTTTTTATTACTTGTGCAATATATGAGCGTAAACCATGGTTATAGCATAAAGGTGGAATAGAGTATGGTGGTAGGTTTCAAAGGGATGAACGTGGAGAATAAAGTCTCGCATCAACTATGCGTATCAACGGGCTATGGAGATGCCCATCAATAGATATCAATGCGAGGAGTAGGGATTGACATGCAACGGATGCACTAGAGCTATAAATGTATGAAATCTCAACTGATGCTAATTAGATGTGCATCTAACTTGCTTGCTCATGAAGACCTCGGGCATTTGATGAAGCCCGTCAATACAATATACAAGCCAAGTTCTATAATGAAAAGTTCCCACTAACATATGGAAGTGACAAAACAAGAGGCTCTCTATATGAAGAACATGGTGCCACTTTGAGCCACAAGTGTGGAATAAGTAGTAACACCTTACCTTCTCTCTATTCTCCAATTTATTCATGTTTTCCTTTTTTTATTAATTTTTTTCTTATTTTTTCTCTTATTTTCTTTTCTTTTTTTCGTCTGGAGTCTCTTCCCGACTTCTCCAGGAATCATTGTCCCATCATCCTTTCCTCACTGAGATAGTGCTCTAAATAATGATGACCATCACACTTTTATTTATTTACAACTCTATATGAAAAACTGATAGGATGACATGACTCAACATGAAGCCTCTGGCAGTGTACCTGGATGTGCAATGATGTAGCATGGTATGTACAAAAATGATGAACAGTGGCTTGATAACCCACGAGTGTAGGGGATCGTTTGTAACCTTTTTCGATATGTAAGAGTGTCGAATCCCAATGAGGAGCTAAAGGTATAAAAAATATTCACTCAAGTTCTATGGACCACCGATATAACTTTACACACATTTAATGTTTTCTTTATCTAGAACAAGAATGAAACTACTTTGCGGGAATAAAACTATGAGTACTTTGCAAGAAAATAAACTTAGTAGTGCAGCAACAAGATTTTTGTAACACAAGCGAAAGATTGTCCCTAGGCAATTCAATATGATACGATAGATACTTGTTATATGCAATGAGGAAGAGGCATACTCTAACATACTTTCCGTACTTGGATCATATGCACTTATGATTGGAACTCTAGCAAGCATCCACAACTACTAAAGATCATTAAGGTAAAACCCAACCATAGCATTAAATATCAAGTCCTCTTTACTCACATACGCAACAACGCACCTACTCGGGTTTATGCTTCTGTCACTCAAGCAACCCACCATAGGCAAATCATGAACATATTGCAACACCATACATATGGGATCCCTCACACTTGTGCGACACTAAGGGCTCCATAGGAAAGCACCATATCAACAAATGACTCACATCATAACATCATACCATAAAATCAAAAATGACTCACAAAAGAGATTGACTCAAACATCATAGTATAGCCAAATATCATTGTGAAATAATATATGGAGTTGAGCAGCATGTTTAACTAGAGATTACAACAGGGAAGAGAGGTGTTACACCACTGCAAGAGGGCGAGAGAGTTGGTGTTGACGGCGACAAGATTGTTGATCTAGATCGTCGTCATGATCCTTGCCCTAGTGGTGTTCTGGCGCCATCGGGAGGGAGGAGGAGAGAGCCCCCATACTTCATATTCTTCATTGGCCTCCCCCTAGATGGGAGGAGAGTTCCCCCTCTGGTCCATGGCGCCGGAGGGTGGGAAACTCTCCGAGATTTGATCTCCCTCTTTGTTCTCTTCTGTTTCACATTCCTGTTTACTCACCAACAATCGTTTCTTCTATTATTGGACATCCGTAACTCCAATCGGGATGAAATTTGGAGGGAATTTTTATCCAAAAATTATCTTTCTTGTGCCCGAAGGACAGCTCCAACTGACATATGAGCTGCGCATGGTCCACCAGGCCGCGTCTGGGCCCTGGCCCGCGCCCTAGTAGAGGGTGGAGGCTGTGCGACTCCATTTGCATTGATTCCACTTCTCAAAATTCATAAATATTCCAAAGCAAATCTCCATAAATTTTATCGCGTTTGGACTTCGGTTGATATGGAATTTCTATGAAACTAACAACACACACAAAACAGGAACTGGCACTGGGCACTGGATCAATAGGTTAGTCCAATAAATCATATAAATTGTTGCGAAAAGTATGTAAATATAATATTGGCATGAAACAGTCAAAAATTATAGATACGACAGAGACGTATCATCATCCCCAAGCTTCATTCAGACTCGTCCACGAGTAGGTAAATGATAAAACAGATAATTTTTGATGTGGAACGCTACCTAGCATAATCTTGATCATATATCTAATCATGGTATGGATATTAAGATACAAGTGATTCAAGGGAATGGTTTAGTTTTGACATAAAGACATTAATACTGAGGCATCCCAACTAATAATCAAGTCCTTCAAAACATCAAGGCTGAAGAACGTTATCCCTACAAAATCATATAGCCTTGTCATGCTTTGTCTTCTTAACACAAAATAAATCATGTGCAACCCTGGTGTCAGCCAAGCAATTTGTTCATACTTTTTAACGCGCTTCTGCATTTTCAACTCTCACGAATACATGAGCGCAAGCCATGGATATAGCACTATGGGTGCAATAGAGTGCGGTGGTAGGTTTCAAAGGGGTAAAAGTGGATTAGAAAGTCCCGCATCAACTCAGGGTATCAACGGGCTATGAATATGCCCATTAATAGATATCAATGCGAGGAGTTGGGGTTGCCATGCAACATATGCACTAAGAGCTATAAGTGTATGAAAGCTCAATATGAAAACTAAGTGGGTGTGTAGGTAACTCCATAATGAAAAATTCTCACTAGTAAATGAAAGTAACAACATAGGAGCCTCTCTATATGAAAAATAGGGTGCTACTTTGACGCACAAGGGTAGAATTAGCATGCCCCTTCTCTCTTTGTCTCTCTCTCTATTTTCTTTTTTTCTTTCTTTTTTTCCTTTTTTCTATTTTTTTTCTTTGTCCGGAGCCTAATCCCAACTTGTGGGGGAATCATAGTATCCATCATCGTTTCCTCACTAGGACATGATCCAATAATGAATAATGATGATCATCACATTTATATTTACTTATAACTCCATATTACAACTCGATACCTAGAACAAAATATGACTCTATATGAATGTTGTGCAATGACCTAGCGTAGAAAAGATATGAAAAAATGGACAAGCCATGGAAACATCATGCTAGATTTCCTACGGTCATGTAAATGTAAATCAATATGACAACCAATGCTCAAGTACCGAAGTGGTGGAAGTTCCATGGCAATATATCTCGGAATGGCTATGGAAATGCCATAATAGGTCGGTATGGTGGCTATTTTGAGGAAGATATAATAAATCTTATGTTTGATAGAGCGTATCATATCACGGAGTTTGTATGCACACACGACATTTGCGCTGACTCTCGAGGTGAGAATGTCCAATGCACGGTACCGTAGAGGCTAGCAAATTGCGAAAAGGTAAAAGTGCATATAATCCATGGACTCACATTAGTCATAAAGAACTCACATACTTATTGCAAAGGTTTATTAGCCCTCGGCAAAGTATTACTACGCATGCCCCTAGGGGGAGGTTGGTAGGAGTGAAGCATCGCGCGCCCCCGACCTTCACACAGAGATAGACAATCAAGGATAAATTGTGCTCCAACTTCCTAGCATAACGGGAGACTATACATGCATGCTTCGGGAACAAAACCTTACACCAATATCTTACTAAACACGATCATCCACTAGTACCTCCCACATACTATCATATCTATGTCACAAAACTATTTCAAGCAATCAAACATATCATATTCAGTGATCCATAAGTTTTATGTAGGATTTTATGACTAACCATGCAAATGACCAATTCCTGTTGACTCTCTAAATAGATATAAGTGAAGCAAAGTAGTTTAATTATTTCTACAAAATATTGTGCTCTAATAAATATAAGTGAAGCCAAAGAGCATTCTTTAAATAACCATTTTCTATGTGAAGAGATACACGCAATCCAGACTTCAAATGATATAAGAGAAGCACATGAAGCATTCTATAAAGCCGTACTCAATAGATATAAGTGAAGTGCAATGAGCATTCTATAAATCAACCATCGACTATCTCATACCAGCATGGTGCATAAACTAAACACAAAAGATGCTCCAATATTTGCACATATCACATAATTGAAACGAATCCGAAAACATACCAATATTTTTTTAATGGGAACTGTAGGGCAACCCACCACAACAATTAAACTTTATTACCAAAAGTGATACAAAATTATATGGATTACAAGTAGTAATCAAAAAACAAGACAAGAACGGAAGATTGGCCAATTGAAACTAGCAAAACTACATAACAATACCTGAAGGAGGCAGAAAAGAAATCCATCTCAATAGCTCATCTCTAAAAACTAGTATCGGTAATCAAAACATACCGATACTTGTTGAAGGAAGATGGGATGCCTTCTGGGGCATCCCCAAGATTCGACGCTTGAGTATCCTTGGATATTTACTTGGGATGCCTTGGGCATCCCCAAGATTTAACTATTGCATTCCCTTCTTCTCCTCATATTGAGACCTCCTCGATCTTCGAACACTTCATCCACACAAAACATAACAGAAGACTGGTATGATACATTAGTATAATAAAGCAAAATACTACTTTAAGTACTGTTGCAAACCAATTCATATTTTATATTTGCATTATCCCTACTGTATTATAAATTTTGTATGGCTTGCACCACCATTAAAATCGATAGTTTCATGAAAACAAGCAAAACAATGCATCCAGAATAGAATCTGTCTTAAACAGGAATGTGTGTAGTAATATGAACTTTTGACCATAATTTTGTAACTCCAAAAATTCATAAAAATAGGAATAAATAAAAAAAATTTATATAAATACTGTGTAAATATTTTAGAAACTTCTAACCTTCCATTAAAAATGAAAATTCACTCACTACAACCAAAGTTTCTGTTTTTACACCGCACATACCAACAAGCAATCTAATCATCCTAAAGGCAAATCTTGACTCATTATTTTTATAATAAAATGGATTTCTACAAGGGGATAATTATTTTTGTTGTTAAAGTTTCCATGATTCAAGATTCACTAAGTTTCCATCGACATGAACAAAAGTTCAATGACGTCCCCCTACTTCAACGATGCTCATCATCTCTCTCACTTTCACCTTTCCTTTTGTGAAGTTTTAGGTTCCCCTCTGTGTTTTTTTGTTTTTAAACTTTATGAAAGCACACAACAGAAATAAATTACTCTCTAAAACTTTTGGGTTGTCTCCCTGGCAGTGCTTTCTTTAAAGCCATTAATCTCGGCATAAAGTACTCAAGTAATTGATCCACCCAGATCCTAAGGTATATCAGAGCCAATTTTAATTAGCAATGATTTGTAATTTAGTAGTGAGAACAAAGTGATTTCTAGCATATAACAATGAATTCTAACTCTATTCTTATGCATTGGCATGTCATAAAAGAACAATTCATTCACACAAAGTAAAGGCCAATACATAGCATAAATAGTTCCTTGCAATATCGTATTGGAAACATAGAGAGGTGAAGATTTGGTTCCTCTCTCATAATAATTTTAAGTAGGATCAGCAAGCACATGCATATTATATTCATCAAAATCATCATGTGTAGTAGCAAGACACAACCCATCAATATAATCCTTAACAAGAGCAAACTTCTCAAATATAGTGTAGTTGGGAGAATTCAAAAAGATAATAGGACTATCATGTATGGGTACAGTAGCAACAATTTCATGCTTAACATAAGGAACTATAGCAAGTTCATCCATCAAAACGGGATATTTGAAATGAATCCACGATATTATAGCAATTATCATAGTATTCATCCTTCGGTAAGCATGAAGGGTAATTAAACAATGTATGAGTTGAGGAGTTACTCTCATTACAAGGTGGGCACGGGTGATTAATCTGCTCTTCCTCCTTTTCTTGTTTGCTTTCCTCCTCACCTTTTTTCATTTAATGAGCTCACAGTTTCAACAACTTCTTCTTCCATAGGTCCCTGCAAAATATTAGATTCTTCACAAGAAGCGGGCATTCTCTCAACATTCAATAATATCAGCATTGCATTCAGAATTATCATAACAATATTTAAGTATGACAAGAATTTCAGATTTATAAGAAACATCATCGTCAAACTTTTCAATCAAAGAAGAAATTTCATAAGCACCTTTAAAAGTAACAAATTCTTCTATTCATTCCACATCATAGTAATCATAAATACCTTTAGCATAAGAAGCCAAGCTTTCATTATCATTAAACTTACATTGAAAGGGAAGGTGTGGAGCCTCTATCTTGGAGCAACAAGTATAGTCACATTTCAAGCATCCATCCCAAGCAAACCATTCCATTATTCTAATTTGATCCCATAAGTGTTCCCTTTTTGAGTTGAGAGGTAATTCCTAAAGTACTCACGTTGATAAAATGTGTATCCCATTATAAAGTTCCTTTAGGATTTCTCTGGATTATCAAAGGAGTAATTAACGTGTTTCACACAACTAGCATCGAGGTTGTTAGGAGGTTCCCCATCTAAATGAGTAGCAAGTACCACTAATTTTTTGGTGTTTTGTGTTCCATATCCATAACTAAAGATACAAAACAAATAAAAACAGAAAATAAAAATTACTTAGTGATAAAACAAACAAGCACACACGAGAATATTCACCCCAAGCTATTGCTCCTCGGCAACGGCGCAAGAAAAAGGTCTTGATAACTGCTACCTCTTGAGCAAGCGTTGGTTTTCCCTTGAAGAGGAAAGGGTTATGCAGCAAAGTAGATAAGTATTTCCCTCAGTTGTTGAGAACCAAGGTATCAATCCAGTAGGAAGAACAATCAAGTCACCAATGGTTGCACCTACACAAACAATCAAACTCTTGCACCCAATGCTATAAAGGTGTTGTCAATCCCTTCACGGTTATTTGCAAGGATTAGATCTGAAAGAGATAGATGTATACGTGTGCGGAAAGTAAAAGATAAATAAACTGCAACAAGGTATAGATCTGAAAATATATGATGAAAATAGACCCGGGGGACATAGGTTTCACTAGAGGCTTCTCTCTTGAAGGCAAATATCATGGTGAGTAAACAAATTAATGCCAAGCAATTGATAGAAAAGCGAATAATCATGTAGTTATCAAAGGCAATTAGCATGCATATAGGCATCACGTCCGTGACAAGTAGACCAAAACGATTCTGTATCTACTACTATTACTCCACACGTCGATCGACTCCTGCCTGCATCTAGAGTATTAAGTTCGTGAAGAACAGAGTAACGCATTAAGAAAGATGACATGATGTAGAGGGATAAACTCAAGCAGTATGATGAAAACCCCATCTTGTTACCCTTGATGGCAACAATACAATACGTGGCTCGCTACCCCTACTACGTCACTTGGTGAGGACACCGCAAGATTGAACCCAAAACTAAGCATTTTTCCTATTGCAAGAATTACCAATCTAGTTGGCCAATCAAAAGCTATAACCTGAAGAGACTTGCAAGGATATGAAATCATGCATATAAGAAATTATAGGAGATTCAAATAAGATTCATGGATAATCTGGACGTAAACTCACAATTCATCGAATCTTGACAAATACACCACAAAAGAGGATTACATCGGATAGATGTCCATGAAGATCATGAAGAACATGGTATTGAAGATCAAAGAGAGAGAAGAAGCCATATAGCTACTAGATATGGACCCATAGGTCTGTGGTGGACTACTCACGCATCATTGGAGGGGAAATCGAGTTGATGTACATGCCCTCCGTGATCGAAACCTCCTTCGACAGATTACTAAAAAAGGCTCCAAGATTGGATCTCTTGGGAACAAAGGCTTCTGGCGGAGGAAAAGTATTTGTGTGGCTCTTTTTTATGTTGAGGGGAATATTTGGGTATTTATAGGGCAAGAATTAGGATTAGGAGACCTGCGAGGAGGCGACAAGCGTGCTAGGAACAGCTAGGGGGGCCACACCTAGAAGGCTTGTGGCGCCCTGGCTCCTCCCCTGACTTGCACTCCAAGCTTGGATGACTTGTTTCCTTCCAGAAAAATTCATTATGCAGTTTTATTCCGTTTGGACTCGTTTGATATTCCATATCTGCAAAACTCAAAAACAAGGGAAAATCAAAAACTGGCACTTGGCTCTAGATTAATAGGTTAGTTCCAAAAATAATGTAAAATAGTATATTAATGTATATAAAACATCCAAAACAGATAATATAATAGCATGCCATCATAAAAAAATATAGATACATTGGATACTTATCAGCATCCCAAAGCTTAATTCCTACTCATCCTCGAGTAGGTAAATGATAAAAAAGGAATTTTTGATATCGAGTGCTACCGAACATATTTATCCAAGTACCATTCTTTATTGTGGCATGAATATTCAGATCCGTAAGACTCAAAACAAAAGCTTAATATTGATAAAGAAACAATAATGTTTCAAGCATAGTAGAAAAGCAAGTGTATCTGTTCAAAATATAATGGCAAAAGAAAGTTATCCCTACAATATCATATGGACTGGCTATGCTCGATCTTCCCCCACACAAAGTATTTATATCATGAACTACCCCGATGAAAAGTCAAGCAATTGTTTTCACACATTTATTTTCTAAAACTTTTTCAACTCTCACGCAAGACATGAGCGCGAACCATGGTTATAGCACTATAGGTTGAATAGAATATGGTGGAGGTTGTCAAGGAAAGGGAGAAGATAGTCTCACGTCAACTAGGCGTATCAACGGGCTATGGAGATGCCCAACAGTAGATATCAATGTGAGTGAGTAGGGATTGCCATGCAATGGATGCACTAGAGCTATAAGTGTATGAAAGCTCAAAAGGAAACTAAGTGGACATAAATCATGAAAAATACCACTAGCTATATTAAAGTGACAAAATAGGAGACTCTCTATCATGAATATCATGGTGCTAATTTGAAACACAAGTGTGGAAGAAGGTAGTAGCAATGTCCGTTCTCTCTTTTCTCTCATTATTTTTTTATGTGGGAATCTAAGGCCTCTTTTATTGATTTTTTATTTGGGATTCATTGGCCTCTTCTATTTTTCATAAAGTCTGGAATCTCATCCCCACTTCTGAGGGAATCATAGCTTCCATCATCCTTCCCTCACATGGGACATGCTCTAATAATGATAAGCATCACACTTTTATTTACTTACAACTCAAAAAAATTACAACTCGATACCTATGACAAAATATGACTCTATATGCAATATGGAAGCGATGGTGCAAGTCATAAAAGGAAACGGTTGAAGTTCCATGGAAATATATCTCAAAATGGCTATGGAAATGCCATAATAGGTAGGTATGGTGGCTGTTTTGAGGAAGGTATATGGTGGCTGTTTTGAGGAAGGTGTTTGTTGCACCGGCGAAATTTGTGTGGTACTAGAAAGGTTAGCAAAAGTGGAAGGGGGAGAGTGTGTATAATCCATGGACTCAACATTAGTCATAAATAACTCACATACTTATTGCAAAAGTCTATTAGTCATTGAAGCAAAGCATTAAACGCATGCTCCTAGGGGGGAGGTTGGTAGGAGTTAACCATCGCGTGCCCCCGACGCTCGCACAAAGGTCGAGAATCTATAAAGAAGTCATGCTCCGACTTCCTTACATATCGGTTCACCATATGTGCATGTTATAGGAATCACAAACCTTTACACAAGTATTTTTACCGAATCACAATTTACTTCCTAACATGTCTCTTAACGTTACTATCTTTATATCTTAAAACTTTATGCAAGGAATCAAACTTCTCATAAATATTCAATGCACTTAATATGGAAGTTTTATTATACCCCTTTTGGATGCCTATCATATTACGACTAAATTCATAACCTAGACCAATTACCATGATATTTTAGAAACTGACAAAATAATATCAGTGAGGTACAAGAGTTCAAGTATTTCTATAAAAACGCAACCACCATTGTGCTCTAAAAGATATAAGTGAAGAACATAGAGAAAAATTGCCTAGCTCAGAAGATATAGGTGAAGCACATAGAGTATTCCAATAAATTCACGATTCAGCATGTCACTCTCAAAATATGTGTGCATCAATTATGATTGTGGAAAACTAACAAGAAAATACTCATATCATACAAGACGCTCCAAGCAAAACACATATCATGTGGTGAATAAAAATATAGGTTCAAGTAAATTTACCGATGGATTGAAGATGAAAGTGGGGATGCCTTCCGGGGCATCCCCAAGCTTAGGCTCTTGCCACTCCTTATTACATAGTCCATCAAATCTTTACCCAAAACTTGATAACTTCACAACACAAAACTTGACAGAAAACTCGCGAGTTCCGTTAGCATAAGAAAATAAATCACCACTTTAGGTACTGTTGTGAACTCATTATTTATTTATATTGGTGTTATACCTACTGTAATATAACTTCTCCATGGCTCATACCACATGATACAACCCATAGATTCATCAAAATAGGCAAACAACTCAAAGAAAACAGAATATGGCAAAAACAGAACAGTCTGTAGCAATCTGGAAACTTCGTATACTTTTGTAACTCAAAAAATTCTGAAACATTAGGACAATTAGGAAATTTATATATTAATCTTATTTAAAAGTTTCAAATCAATTCGAAGCTCTGATTTATTTTGACCATTCCTTGACTGAGCACAAAAGTTTCTATTTTTTAGCAAGATCAAATCAACAACTACCATAGATCACCCTAAAGGTTTTACTTAGTTGAAACACTAATAAAAACATGAGAACACAATTACTAAAGAAGTAATAATGTGGGAAACACTCAAAAATGGAATCAAAAACAGAACACAAAAATAAAATTGCGTTGCCTCCCAACAAGCACTATTGTTTAACACCCCTAGCTAAGCAAAACTCAATAGATCTAGGTATTGTCATAATAATAAGGGATATCGTTCATGCTCATATCATACTCCTTTCTTTCAGAAGCTAATTTCCTTTTTGGCAAGCAAAAATAATCAAAAGTGCTAAATTTAATAGGATAGGGAACCTTAAGATCAAGTACGGGGGCGGGGGATAGATTCCCCCTTTGGCCCCTTATAATGTATAATCAATTCATCGTTATAATCTTTCCTTTGGGTAAAGGCCATGAGACTTTTTATAACAATGAACTTTAATCTGATATTTTGTATAGCAAAATTATCATTGAGTTCAGAAATCTTGTCAACCAAAATCTCGGTAGGGACCTTTTTTCTCAAGTTCTCATTATAAGCAGCTTTATCCGGAGATCATAGTCTCATTATATCTTCTTGATTAAAACGGATCTCCTCAATAGGGGGACATACACCATTAATTTTATAATGAGCAAAAATTCCACTAGGCTCTTTCATGATATCTCTAAACTCATGGGCTAGGAATATAGTGGCGACATGCTTAACAGAAGAATGCTAAATATTTGAGAATTCAAGAAAAATCATTTGTATGCAAGGGTGCATATGCAAGAATTGCCTCTCAAGTTCACTTATTAGCAAAGTTATAGCATTCGCAAACTATTAGTTTTATTGAGAATGGAACCTCCTAAGGTAGGAAGCGTTCCCGCACAAGTGAAGAAATCTTGAATGATACCTTTTCCAATGATATTACCACTACCTATGCAGAACTTTTTTGTATGGGTGATAGTAGGTTCTTTTCGAGGGTTGTCATTAGCAAGGTCATCAAAATTCTTCTCAAGATTATTACTATCTCTCTCATTGAAAGTATCCCTAGATTCAAACATGGTGGCAAAGAAAGCAATCAAGCACACAAGCAAACGAAAGGCAAACAAAAGAAGGGCGAATAAAAAGGCAAATATTTTTGGTATTTTTTGAAAATCGTTTTAGAAGTGGGGCGGGGGAAAACGAGAGTCAAATGGCAAATAAAGTAAGCGCAAGAGATGAGTTTGTGATGGGTACTTGGTAGGCTTGATGTGTATCCTCCCCAGCAACGGCGCCAGAAATCCTTCTTGCTACCTCTTAAGCATGCATTGGTTTGCCTTGAAGAGGAAAGGTTGATGCGGCGAAGTAGATAAGTATTTCCCTTAGTTGTTGAGAACCAAGGTATCAATCCAGTAGGAGGAACAAGCAAGTCACCAATGGTTGCACCTACACAAACAATTAGAATCTTGCACCCAATGGTATAAAGGGTTGTCAATCCTTTCGTAGTTATTTGCAAGGCTTAGATCTGAAAGAGATAGATGTAAACGGGTGCGGAAAGTAAAAGATAAATAAATTGTAGCAAAGTATAGATCTAGAAATATATGATGGAAAATAGACCCGGGGGCCATAGGTTTCACTAGAGGCTTCTCTCTTGAAGGCAAATATCATGGTGGGTAAACAACTTACTGTCAAGCAATTGATAGAAAAGCGAATAATCATGTAGTTATCCAAGGAAATGATCGTGCATATTGGCATCACATCCGTGAAAAGTAGACCGAAATGCTGCATCTACTACTATCACTCCACACATCGATCAACTCCTTCCTGCATCTAGAGTATTAAGTTCATGAAGAACAGAGTAACACATTAAGAAACATGACATGATGTAGAGGGATAAACTCAAGCAGTATGATGAAAACCCCATCTTGTTACCCTTGATGGCAACAATACAATACGTGCCTCGCTACCCCTACTATGTCACTAGGTGAGGACACCGCAACATTGAACCCAAAACCAAGCACTTCTCCCATTGCAAGAACTACCAATCTAGTTGGCCAAACCAAACTAATAACTCGAAGAGACTTGCAACGATATGAAATCGTGCATATAAGAAATCAGAGGAGATTCAAATAAGATTCATGGATAATCTGGACATAAACTCACAGTTCATTGGATCTTGACAAACACACCAAAAAAGAGGATTACATCGGATAGATCTCCATGAAGAACATGAAGAACATGGTACTGAAGATCAAAGAGAGAGAAGAAGCAATTAGCTAGTAGTTATGGACCCATAGGTTTGTGGTGGTCTACTCAAGCATCATTGGAGGGGCATTGGAGTTGATGTAGATGCCCTCCGTGATCGAAA
Organism: Hordeum marinum; assembly: GCA_022496015.1. Classification (NCBI taxonomy): domain Eukaryota; kingdom Viridiplantae; phylum Streptophyta; class Magnoliopsida; order Poales; family Poaceae; genus Hordeum; species Hordeum marinum. Next base: position 334,589 of record JAAAWK010000401.1, on the reverse strand, counting down.
ACCCCTCCGATAGATTATTGGAAAAGGCTCCAAGATTGGATCTCTCGGGAACGGAGGCTTCCGGCGGGGGAAAAGTATTTGCGTGGCTCTTTTTGATGTTGGGGGAATATTTGGGTATTATAGGCCAAGAATTAGGGTTAGGAGACCTGCCAGGAGGCGACAAGCCTGCTAGGCGCGACCTAGGGCCCGCTCCTAGCAAGCTTGTGGCGCCCTGGCTCCTCTCTTGACTTGCACTCCAAGCTTGGATGACTTGTTTCCTTCCACGGGTTTTATTCCGTTTGGACTCCATTTGACATTCCATATCTACAAAACTCAAAAACAAGGAAAACTAGAAACTAGCACTTGGCTCTAGATTAATAGGTTAGTCCCAAACATAATATAAAATAGTCTATTAATGCATATAAAACATCCGAAACAGATAATATAATAGCATGCCATCATAAAAAATTATCGATACGTTGGAGACATATCAATAACCCACAAGTGTAGGGCATCATTTGTAGCCTTTTTCGACAAGTAAGAGTGTCGAATGCCAACGAGGATCTAAAGGTAGAACAAATATTCCATCAAGTTCGATCGACCATTGATACAACTCTTCGCACACTTAATGTTTTCTTTATCTAGAACAAGAATGAAACTACTTTGCAGGAATAAAATCGTGGGGACCCCGACTCATAAGTCGTGATCACCGAATGCATTTGTACAGTGATCCCAGAGATCAATGCGCACTGAACACATAGAAGTTAAATAACAAGAGTCTTACATCCACATTTAGCATCTTACACAAATAAAGACCATGAAGGTATAGTCTTACATAGATAGGGCCACAGGGGCCGAACACTTAAATAGAACAAGCAGCGGAAATCTTGGTTGAAAGCATGAACCCATGCCATCTGCCTTAACCTACAACCATTCTGACTGGGAAGAGTCCTAGTTCGCCTATTCGTCACCAACAAACTCTTCAACATACTCCTGTTCTTCCATGCCTAGCAAATTAAATAACCAGTGGCAAGCCAATGAGTACTTTGAATGTACTCGCAAACAACCCAAGTTGTTGAATAAGGTACAATGATGCATGATATAGCACTAAGTAGGTAATTTGCGGAAAGCTAATTTTGAATGCAATGACATGATCAAGTAACTAGTAAGCATGCATCAACAACAGGTGGATATCCATATGAACGAGATACAGATACCATCATAAGTAGGGGTTGAACATCTCATGTTCATTCATCACACTAAGTCTTAGGACTTAGTTCATTTCCCTTGCTAAGTCATCGGACATAGCTCATGTGACCTCTTTGTCACCATCACATCCATACTCACACCAAGTTTTACAAAAACATCTGGACATAGTCTAAGCAGCAGCACCCAACTTTCCTTGACCGTGGACATGGCTATTCGAATAGTTTTACACTCTGCAGAGGTTGCACACTTTACCCACAAGACTTGGGGAACTTCCGTGTCATCCATGACTCGTGGTATATAACATACCCAAGGTAAGCACCCAAACAATGCCTTTCCCATGGTGATACTAAGCAAAGAGTCCACTTGTTGGTGTCATCCCTCGTGATGTACATCACTCATATCATCCATGAGGGCACGCAACGGTGTGCCCAGTGCGTGTAAAGACAACGATGACCTTCCACTCTGGGACGACCCCATCTCAAGAGTGACCACTTCACTCTTGCCACTAGTAATGTAGGCTCCTTGCTAGCACCAACCAAAGTAATCAACAAAGCCTCGTAGCATAAGGGGTATCATGGTTGCGCATGTAAGGTTAGGACGGTCGACAAATCTTAAATCTAATCCATTTTCGAAAACACATTCTGAACTTGCTCCAGCACACCACTTCTTTCTCAAGTGGTCACCCATCTTCTCATCATCTCCCTCGGGCATTAGTGGCACCCAACGGGGTTTTCTAAAAGTCTTTGAAATCATTGTTTTCCTTTCCATCACCATGCATAAAAACCCAACCCACTTGCATAGCATCTATTAGCATCATAACTATTCCCAACCGCATAAACCTCATAAGGTGGTATGGGTCATGCAGGATGCAAGTGTCAATGGCAAAAGTACCGGAGGCAACCCACCGGAGGGGTCACTACTTCACATGATCAAGTATATCAAAAATTAGAGTGCTATATGTCATGCAATGAAAAAGGTTTCTTAACATGGTCAAAGGACTGCTTGCTGGCTCAACAAAGTCTCCGGGGTCTTCGAAGTCTTCGGGTCCAACTTCTTCGTCAATCGCGCAATCTATCGTTACGAATAAAAGCAATAAAAATAAGCAACACACAAAAAGAGAGCACACAAGCTACTATGAAAAAATGTTGCCCTACTGTGATAAATGCTAAAGACCATGCTAAAAATGTTTGTTTATGGTTTTGAGCTTAGAAAGATTTTCAAAAATATTTAAAACAAGGTATGATATTGCCCAAATATGATTTTAAAATAAAATAGCATATAAAATAATTTCAAACATTTATACATATGGCACTAATAAATTATGTAGATTATTTCAAGATTTAAGGTGGAAGAATTTCTAGATTTAGACGAATATACAACTCAGTGGGATTTTTGGGAGTCCAAACAGAAAAGAGAAGGGAAAAGGGGTACTGTGCCATCTCGGGCCACAGTACCGGAGCCGAGCCGGCCCAGGGGAGATCTGGCCTAGGATGAGTCGCCGCGCACGGTAGGTTTAGTTTTAAACCTGCCTGCGGGCCCTGCTTGCCAGCGAGAGAGGTGGGGGTGAGGGGATGATAGGTGGGCCCCACCTATCATCCCTCTCCTCGCGACAGGAGCGGAGGGGACTCACTAGAGGGGGCTCTAGGCCGCAGTTACCGGAACAGAGGGCACCAGCGTGCTCAGGGGTCCCTCCCCCATCGGTGGATGGCCAAGGGGGTCGCCGGGGGAGAGGGGAACGCTGGCGATGGGAGGTGCCCGACGGAGGCAAGGGTTTGGTTCGGGAGTGGGCTGCCGACCACGGGGGAGAGCGGGTTGTGCACAGGGAAGATGCGGTGGGCAGGAGAGAGCAAGATGATAGGGCACATGCTCGAGGAGGCCCTTAAATAGGGGGGGCACCGCTCCATCGTGGACGTGGTGTGCCTGTGAGGACCAGGGCATCGCCACGGGGCACGGGGGTGAGATGGGCCATGTCTAGGGGCTTCATGGACGCCGTCTTCATCTAGGGGAAGAGAGAGCGAGAGCAGGGGAGGGCACGCGTGTGTGCTCCCTGATTGGCCGAGCTATGCTATGCCGGGCACGCATGCGGGAGGGCGGATGAGAGAGGAGGGAGAGGGGGCCGACTGCCTGCCGTGTTGCGGACGTCGAGGCCGACCGCGGGGACAAGGTGAGGCGGCCCGAGGCTGTGCAAACCTCATTTCAGGGGGTTTTGAAAACCTAATTTGAATAAATCATTTTTGGTTCAAACAAATTTTGATAAATATTGTTTTGGGTACTATTCACATGGCATGATCATTGGGCAAGAGGAATATGAAGTGCAATAGAATCTAGGAGTGCCATACCACAATCATCAAGCAAGCAAACATTATTGCGAGCAAGCACAAGCACTATAAAAAAGTTTTAGTTGGCTCCAAATTTTATAAACCCACACCTATCAAGGTAATACAAACACAGGGTGTGACAAAAACTATGAGTACTTTGCAAGAAAATAAACTTAGTACTACAGTAGCAAGCTTTTTGTAACAGAAGAGAAAGATTGTCCCTAGGAAATTGAATATGATATGATAGATACTTGTTAAATGCAATGAGGGAGAGGCATACGTTAAGAAACTTTCCGTACTTGGATCATATGCACTTATGATTGGAACTCTAGCAAGCATCCGCAACTACTAAAGATCATTAAGGTAAAACCCAACCATAGCATTAAGTATCAAGTCCTCTTTACTCCCATATGCAACAACCCACCTAATTTTGTGTATGCTTCTGTCACTCAAGCATCCGAGCACAGGCAAATCATGAACATATTGCAACACCTACAGCGGGGATCCCTCAGGATTGCGCAACACGAAGGGCACCATAGGACAGCACCATATCAACAAACGACTCACATCCATAACATCATACTACAATTAACCCACAGGACAAAAGAGATCTACTCAAACATCATAAGATAGCCAAATATCATTGTGAAATAATATATGGAGTTGAGAACCATGTTAAAGTAGAGATTACATCGGGGGAGAGAGGTGTTACATTGCTACAAGAGGGGGAGAGAGTTGCTGTTGACGACAGCAAGATTATTGATGTAGATCGTCATCATGATCCTTGCCCTGGCGGCGTTCTGGTGCCACCGGGAGAGAGGGGGACAGATCCCCCTCCTCCTTCTTGTTCCTCTGGTCCATGGCCTCCATGGCGACGGAGGGGTGGGATCCCCTCCGAGATTGGATCTCCCTCTCTATTCTCTTCTGTTTCGCGTTCTTGTTTTTTGGCAAAAATCATTTCTTATATTCCAGGAGATCCATAACTCCGACCGTGCTGAAATTTTGAGGGGAATTTTACCCAAAAGTTAGCTTTCTTGTGCTTGACAGGGAGCTCCAACTGACATACGAGGTGCGCATGGTTCACTAGTCCACGTTTTTGCCCTCACCCACGCCCTGGTAGAGGGTGGAGGCTGTGGGACTCCGTTTTCATTGATTCCACTTCTCAAAATTCATAAATATTCCAAAAAATATTTTTTTATCGCATTTGGATTTCGTTTGATATGGAATTTCTGCAAAACAAACACACACAAAAAATAGGAACTGGCATGGGGCACTGGTTCAATAGGTTAGTCCAGTAAATCATATAAATAGTTGCCAAAAGTATGTGAAAGTTGTAAAATATTTGCATGAAACAATCAAAAATTATAGATATGATGGAGATGTATCATGGCTTTGCCACCAATACTATGTCGGCTTATATGATCATGCAAAGCAATATGATAATGGAAGTATAATTCATATGATGTGGCGGTGGAAGTTATATGGCAATATATCTTAGAATGGCTAAAGAAATGCCATGATAGGTAGGTATGGTTGTTGTTTTGAGGAAGATATAATGAGGCTCATGTGCAACAAAGTGTATCATGTCACGAGGTTTGTATACACTGGCGAAAGTTGCACCGATCCTCGAGGTGAGAATGGGAAATGCACAGTACCGAAGAGGGTAGCAAATAGGTGGAGGTGAGAGTGCGTATATCCATGGATTCACATTAGTCATAAAGAACTCAAATATTTATTGCATGATTTTATTAGATTTTTCAAAGCAAACCACTACTCGCATGCCCCTAGGAAGGACATTGGTAGGAGTTACTATCACGCGCCCACGAGTTAAACGACACAAGGATTTAAACGAGGAATAAGTACGCTCACACATTATCACCATGCCATATAAAATATTTGCATGTGCAGAAACTCAACAACCTCTATGATCCTCCTATTAACCAATGATCATGCACTCATGCTCTTTCATATTATCACATTAATATTGTTAACCATGATTTCTCTTTTATGTGCTACATGTGGTTTTGATTATGCACTCATTGAATACCTATTATTTTGGACTAGTCATATAAACCATGCAAATTACGATCACTATTTATTTACTCTCTAACAAAATATAAGTTAATAACGAGAGGAGATTATTTCTATAAAATCTACATGCCACCGTGCTCTAAAAGATATAAGTGAAGTACTAGAGCAACTGCTAAGATTAAAAGATATAAGGGAAGCACATAGAGTATTCTAACAAATCATGGTGATAGTATGTCTCTCTCAAATAGATGTGTCTAGCAAGCAATGATTGTGGGAAACTAAAACCAAAAAAGCAAACTAAAGCAAGTGACGCTCTGTAAGAGCCCAAGTGCACCCCTTGCCAATTTTGTCATGTATCTCATGTGAACCTCCATGTTTGCCATGTGGTTTGAATGATTTAATACTTGCTTCATGTCACTCGTATATCATGCATCATGATCATCATATAGTCCATAATATTTATTTGCCTTGTTTACTTTGTGGATGTGGTGGTGATGTGAGGTTTGTACGTGGATGAATGCATGTGTGCTTGGTATGTTGCTCTTCTCCCATTTTCTTTTATTTCCCATCACCCTTCTCCCATCTCACACCATGAAAAACCTTTTGCTCTCAATTATTTAATGACACCAGTTTTAACTTGTCCTATAAATCTTTTAAAAATGTTCTGGTGCTTAAGCAATTTGTATACAGTGGAGTAATAAAGCTATTCCATGTGTTGTTGTTTTTTTCCATTAATATCTCTAATAAAACAATAGGTTTTATTTAATGAATGAATTAATTTGCTTAGGTTAAAAATGGCTAGTTCATTTCTATTAAATAGGTGAATTTAATTTAGTGTCAAATAATTTGGTTTGCATGTCCTTTTATTCTTTGTGGGGTTTTGGGTTTGTTTTCTTTAGAACTATTTTCTTTATATATAAATAGGAGCTCACTGTTTTGTGTGTGAGAGAGGGAGATCTAGCAGTGGGCTCCTGGCCCAACTTGCCAGCGAGGCAGCCCATCCCCGCACTAACGCCTGCTCACTTTCGTCGTCTCCCTTTTCCGTCAGTCGTTGAGAGAGAGAGCAAGGGCGCGACACACAGATGTCGAGGTTGCCATCAGCCATGGGCCTATTTAGTCCCCATCGGCGTGCGTGTGGCCCTAGGGTTTATCCTTCTCCCTCGCATGATGCCGCCACCCTCTCTTCTCCCCCTTGCTCTTCCCTATCGCCGGTTTCAGTGAAAGGAAGTGAGGTGTAGGTAAGTTCAGAGTAGCACCAGTCATCTTTGTCGTCGTCGTCACCGATGGGGGCCTCCCTCCCTCCGGTCGTGGTGTCTGGGGCATCCACATTGTCAGCGTTGCCCCGTTCCTGCCGCTAGGACATGGGGAGAGCCTCCACATCATCGGCGTCATCAACGTCTTCGTTGTGCTCCAGGGGCCTTTCTGCGGCCGCTTATTCCTCTGCTCCAACCCCTTCGCGCATCCCTAACTCCTTCTCCGACCTCCCTCGTTGATCCGCAGTCCCTAGGTGAGCACCGCGTCCCCGTAGCCCTCTACGGTCCGACCTCGTAGAGTAGCGCCATCGATTCACCATGGCTCGGAGCCGAGCTCCTGTTCACGCTCGAGCGCCACACTCCTCGCGTTGCATCGCCTCCACGACCGTGGGAATGAAACCCTCGGTCAGCCTGCATCCCCACAGGAGGTTCCGCTCACCGAAGAACCCCTCTGTCACCGGAGACGCCGCCGCCGTTCCTGTGTCGCATGTGCGTGTCTGCTCTGTTTTGGCTTCAGTTTCGTCAGGTTAGTTCAGCGCCAGGGGAGGCACTTAGACTTTAACTCTCCATAGTGGTCAGCAATGCTAGCATAGCGCACTGGTTAGCACCCCCTCTTGCCAACCCGCAGACCTGGGTTCGAATCCCTATGCCCCCCCCCTTCCCATTTTCAATTTAATTTATGTGTGTGGGGATCCGGTGTGGCTACACCCGGATCCCGTGTGCGTGCGTGCTAGGTTGTGTGTGTGTGCCAGGTGTGTGCGTGGGTAGGAGATCCCATGTGTGTGTGTGCGTGCGTGAGTATGACAGTGGGCCCCCTAGCCCACATGTCATCCTCAGAGGGGCCCTGGCTCAGTGCCAGGTGGGTCCCCTCCTTTTTATTAATTTCTTTGTTTTAATTTTTTCTAATAGGTTTGTCTGTTAATTTGATTGAATTCCATTTTTAGTAAATGTCCAGATCTGTACATAGGCATTTTTGGCAATCAGCATTTATAGTAACTTTTTACTTATAACTAGGTTGTGATTTTTATGCTATTTGTAACTTAGAATTGTGGGCATTTTATCTACAACAACCTATGAGTATGATATATGATTTTGTGGTAGAATTTTCCAAGGAATCCATTGGTGCAATCTGTTTTGTCATTTGAGCAAGTTTTGCAAAATGTCATTTTTGTCCCAATATTCCACTTTGTCAGTTTTGTAAGAATTAATCCATGCATGCTATGATAATTGTGTCAACATGTAAGTCATAGTGTTTTATGAGTGTTATGCCATGGTATTTTCTTTTGACATGGTAAATTTGCATATAAGTGGGATTCTTGCTTCAAAGTACCTAATAAAATGTTGTTGTTTCCACAAGCTAAATAATTCTAAGTCTAAAAATCTGTTAATATTTTTATGCCATGTTGAGTGGATGCTACCAAGTGCTTTGTGGTGTTTTAGCTCAAGCTCACTACTAGTGTTTTGTAGTAGATATTGTCCCCTAACATCATGTTAATTTTCATGCCATGAGGTGGTCTCTAGCATCATTATTTTCTGCTGTCAACTTGCCACTAGCTTAACTCAAATTCCAGATAACTGTGATTTTCACTAAGTCCCTAGAATCTGTATCAGTATGCCATCTTGTGAGATTCATGCTTAGTGATATGTGCTTCCTTTCAAGTTGGTATAGTTCGATGATTTGATAAGCATGTTATGTAGTTTCTGTTCATGCCTTGTTTGAGGTTGGAAACATCCTGTAGCTCTAGATAATTGTTGTCGAAGTTGCTTTGTTGCTGTTTTGGGAAGATTGTGTGTGGTAGTGTTTTGTGACTTGTGGGCGCTATGCTCCATTGTTTTGCGTGATATTTGGCTCTATTGTGAATGGTTTTTCATTTCCTAACTAGTGTCTACCTTGGAATACCAAGGAATAGCCCATAGCCTTCCTTGCCTCCTATTTTCCCTTTATACCTTGTCGTGAGCGTAGCATGAGATCCGTTACTCCGTTTGCTATGTGTTACATATGCATTCGCATCGATTTTGCATGAAGCATCCATATTTTCCATGATCAAGCATGTTAAAACAACTTAACATGATGTTGTGTCCTGAATTGTAAATAACATAACTATTGCACGAGAAACATGACTAGCTTAGGATTGCCATGTTCAATACTCCAAATGAATCATGCATCATTTTGTTTGTGCATTGCACCTTGGTTATTTGTTTATTTCTGCTGTTTCTCTTGGGTAGACGTGAGTGTTGAACCTATGTATGAGGATCCAGGAGAGTACCACTATGAGGACCCAGCCTTTTGTCCCTCTGAAGAACCAATAGGCAAGATGATTATACCCAGATCCCGACACTTTTTTTACTTTGCTAGATGTCTCGCTCTTCTCGTTACATTTGTGTTACCTAGCACTTGAATGTCAAGCCTCCTACATTGCCATGATAACCTCTAAACCCTCCACTACCTAGCAAACCTTGTTTGGCTAAGTTACCGCTGCTCAGCCCTTCTTATAGCGTTCTTAGATGCAGGTGTAGGTTGTTTTTCATGTGATAACATGGATATATGGAGATATCACAATATTTTTCCTTCTTTTTAATTTAATGCACATAGATATCTTGGTATGGTGGCAGGCTTGGCCTTTTGCTCGATGTTTTGTTCCACTTTTATCGCCATAGTTACTTGTTACCGGTGTTATGTTTCCATATTTTGCGCTCCTAACATACTCGGGGTTGTTATGGGGACCCCCTTGATTATTAGTCTGAGATTAAAGCTTGTCTGGCAAGGCTCAACATTGGTACTATTTTCTTAGACAACTTAATAAAATTGCATAGTGCTTTGCAACCCCGTGGATAATCAATCAACAACTCGGGCCAGTGCTTCTCATGAGTGTTGGTCCAAACAAGAGCCGTGTGCGAGGCCAACCCAGGGCAACTTAGGAGATATCTATCAGGCCACTATACACTGTGCTTATCTGGTCGTGTCCTGAGAACGAGATACGCGGCTCTTATCGGGTTCCTCGACACGTCGGGCGATCTTGCTGGACTTGTTTTACCTTTCTCTAATGTCTTGCATGAGGAACTCCGATCTTCTTCGGGCAATCACAAGGTGTCGGTTTTTCCTTTGGAATTGCCTAGGACGATCACGAGATCCGTGGTCGAGGTTATTTCTGTGGAGTGTGGTTAATTTATGATGGATTAGTTTGGGCACCCCTGAAAGGTTAAATCTTTCAGAAAGCCGTGCCCGTGGTTATGTGGCAACTTGGATATTTTGTTTAACACCCAATTATATTTAACTTGAAGTAAACTCCAATAAAAACACACCAATTGTGTGCGTAACCGTGATCGTCTCTTCTCGTGAACATGAACCTAGAGAGAACACATTGGGGTTATGTTTGACATAAGTAGGTGTTGAGGATCATTTAGTGATCATGGTAGTACTAGATGGTCTTCCGTAGTCCACCATATTTACCTTCATGTTCTTGTAAGTTAGCCGCCAAATAATGCTTAGTGTTTGCCGCAAACTCAACACTTACCCCATCCAACCCAATAAGCTTACATTGTTTCGGTACCAGGGTTACAAGATTGCTGAGTCCCTGTGGCTCACAAATTACAACAATACAAGTGCAGATGCAGATGAGACCGTGCCAGATGATGTGACCCAGCTCCAATGGGAGTATGATGAAGAACGTGGCAGAATGTATGTCATGTATCCTGATGAGTAGAGAGGCCTTGGTCATGATATTTGGGCCAGCAAGATAGTTTCATTGCTTCTTTTCTTCGTTTGATTTCATCCGTAGACGGAGCTTGTCTTCTGTATGATGTTTGAATAATTGTGTGAACTTGTAATTTAGCTTGTGGCGAGTGTAACCCGACTCATATACTCATGTCTTCATACATGTATGCGATGTTACTGTACTTGCAAAATGACTAGATGCGCATCTATCCCTGTCACAGCCTCCATGTCTAAATAAGGATAGCCGCGCATCTTGGGCGTTACAAGTTGGTATTGAGAGCCATACGACCATAGGAGCCCTTTGCTTGATCGAACTTGGCCGAGTCGAGTCTAGAAAAACTATTTTGAGTCTAGTTATATTGTAGAGTAGGTTTCTTTTACTCCTCTTCTATACTCTGGTGAGGTATTCGACTTAGGAATTTTGATTCTACTCCTCTTCTCACTCATAATTTTTTAGGATCACGCGGGTATTTTGGGAACTATATGATGTTGATGTGACAAAGTTTTGTCTTGGTGCCTCCTATCTGACTTCATTTCTTCTCGGGAGTTAGGCTCCAGGGGAATCTTGGCACATCGTTATCATTCAGTTTTCTTAGTATCTCATGATGGAGGATGTTCGAAATTGCTTCAATACTAATCGTGGTGAGATAAGGTCGGTGTCACCCAGTACTGGGGAGGCGTTTGGGGTCTTGCCATGTTTGGTATCGTTGTGCTTTCGAGGATCCGAGATAGATGGATTTTTGAAGCCTCTGGTTATGTGTTGAAGGATGGATACAGTGGAGTGTAGTGCTTGTTAGTTGTGTGAGATATTTTGCCTCCTTGTACCCCCAACACCCAATTGCATAACCAAAGAGTTTAGAAGTTCTTAGGTGGGAATTCAAGTAGTTACCTAGGATCATCTTTCTTCACATGTATGAGGTCTATACATTTGTTTCGAGCGTATCTTAGCTCAATACCTTGTTGTGTATATTCAACTGGCTTCTAATATCTGATGATGTTATCGCAAACCCGAAGAAGGCTCTTACTAATTTTTTAGTAGGAAGGCTATTAATGTTACTCCATTCAATTTCTTTCAAGTCATTTGGTTCAGCTTATTGCAATCATCTTTGTCAATGATGTGCCGATGTTCTTGTCCATCTCCAGGATGGCTCCACCAACTCGTAGGAATCCGGGTTGGGGTGAGGAGCATCCTGATCCTCCACCACCACCACCACCGCCTCCTCCTCCAGAAGCTTGGCAAGATGTTGCAAGAAAGAGATCAGGGTCAGCAAGGTTTCCAAGGGAATTTTCAGAATCAGCCTTAGTTCACGACGCTCAACCAGTTCCTTGCCAACCATCCCAAGCCTTTCACCTGTTGTGAGCAGACATTTGATGTGGATGATTGGCTTCGCGACAAGAGTAAGCATTTTGAGTGCAGCAATGTCAGACCAGAGGACTATGTCAGGTTTGCGTCATTTCAGCTCAAGGGTCTGACTGCAGAACTGTGGCAGCAATACAAGGACTCCAGGGGCGATCGTGTTGTCAGCTGGGATGATTTCTATCATGAATTCAGGGCCCATTACATTCCAGCGAGCTTTGTTGAGGAGATGTGTGTGAAGTTCACGCACCTGAAGCAGAGAAGCAAGTCTGTCTATCAGTACAACATCAAGTTCCAGAATCTGGCCCGCTATGCTAAACAAGATGTTCCTAACAAGTCCATGATTTATTAGTTCAGAGGTGGTATCAAGGATGAACTTCTCTCGGGTCTGGTCCTTCAAGAGCCTCGTGAGTTTGATCAGTTCTACAACATGGCTTTGAAGGTCGAGGCAACTCAGGTCAAGTTAGAGAACTCAAGGAAGCGTTCCACGGAATCCTACTCTTCTTCTTCCAGCTCTCAGATGGTCCCTAAGGAGCAGAAATATTGGGTTCCTCCTCCTCTGCAGTTTCATTCTCCTCAGCAGCAGAAGCTGTTTGGTGGTTGTGGTTCTTCCCACTCAACCAACCAACGATATCATCAGAGGCCCCAGGTACCCAAGTCAGCTGATGTTCCTCCTCCAGGCAACTTTTGTCTGCTCTTAGAGGTTACTTGTCACAAGTATGGTCAGAAGGGTCACTACTCAAACAAGTGCAACCAGCGGCGTCTTCCGCCTCCTCCTCCAGCCAGACCTCCAGGCAATACTATGGTGAAGCATAATCCCAAGTCAGCAAGGGTGAACATGGTGAACGCAGCCGAGGTAGAGGATTCTTCTTAAGTGATCATGGGTAATCTGTCCGTTAATTCTATTACTACAGAAGTGTTGTTTGATACTGGAGCATCGCATTGTGTTATGTCCTGTCCATTCTTTGCAAAGCATGAGTTTGCGTGTCAAGATCTTCTTAGGCCTATGTCAGTTGTGTCTCCGGGGAAGTTAATGAATTCCAACTGCTTGGTTCCGGATGTTTCTATCAAGATGGGCAATTATTCTTTTCTAGCCTCTCCAATTATTCTCGATAATTCCGATATTGATCTCATTTTTGGCATGGACTTTCTGGCTATGAACAAGGTGCATGTTGGTTGTCAAGGAAAAGAAGTCAAATTGACTCATCCTTCAGAAGATGTGATCATTTTTGTAGCTCGCGATGACACGATCCGTCTCTTTGCTCTTAATGAGAAGGGTGAAATCTCGGCTATTTCTCAAATTCCAGTGGTTTGCGAGTATGAAGATGTTGGTACATTATTTCATATTATTATCATCACTTGATAATAATAATAATATCATGAGGTCATAACGGATATAATTTTCATCATGAGCATCAGTGCAACAACATAGTAACGAGTTCAATGTATTGCATTTCATATTATTCTTTTACTTGATCTCAGCATGATTTAATAAGGAAACTTATTTTATTCCCACGTGTGAAATGCATGAAGGCAGAAGAACTTATTTTCTGCACTATAGTTCAAGAAAATCAGAAGTTTGACATGTGAAACGCTCACAAAAAAACTCCCTCTCCTCGAACAGATGACATCTTATCAAAGTACATGTAGCAACGTCAGCCCAATTTAGTGCGACATTGGTGCCACGTCCATTGATATGGCTGACAACCACCCACAGTTAATTGCTCCACCTCATTATATATGCAACTTCTCATTAATTGCTCCTTCTCATAAACATGAAATAGGACTCTAGAATTAGTTTAATGGTACACAAATTGTGGCGTGAAAGACTCAGTAAGTTGATAGTGTTGTGTGCACTTATCAGCAAGGAACTCAGTCATCTTGGCATTCTCAATATATTAATAAAATTATTTCTTGATATTGGTGCCTATCATGAAGGTGTCACATGGCCATTCATACGACTTCACCTCGGCTCCTGCCACAAAACTCTCACGAGGTTCATAAAGTGTCAGGCATGCGACACTTTGGCTAAAGGAGCCACCTCAATACTTCTTCCTAAAAAGGTTAATTTCCCTGGCACAATTCCAAAATTTGTGGCCATAAATAAGAGGTGAATAAAACTCAACAAAATTGATACCAAGAACTCATATGGATGTCTAGAGGCTAGATAAAGCATTCAAACTACTTACAACAAAATGAACTCAACATGCAATCTCATCTTGGTCATCAATAGTAGAAACATATGCAAAATAGGAACCACTAAAACAAAAACTACTTGGAAACTTGGAGGAGTCACATACCAAGGAGCAACTCCCCGAAACATTTTTGGAACTTTAGTTCCTAACAAAGAGATTGAAAATCTATATATAGGAGCAAGAATTCAGGCTATGAACTAAATACGATTTTTTCTGGAGGTGGAAGAAGCTAGTGGGCATGGTTGGAAAGTGTCAGGGGCCATTTGGGATCAGAAAGGGCAAGGGCGCGCCCAAGGGGATAGTGAAAGTGCGTTATATCGATTAGAGGGGGTGAATAGGCGATTTTTACAAATTCATCACTAAGGAATTTCTACATGTGGAATTTGCTAAGTGACGAAATACAGGCAGTGGGAAAATTACTCAAGTGCATGCATAACATAGCAGTAGCAAAGTCGTCTTGGTGGAACGAAATATACACAGAGCATAAGTAGCGAGTAATCATGATAAACTGGCGAAAGACAAGGTGAATGCAGAATCTTGGTTGTGGAAATTAAGAAATTCTTCAACCAAAGTCTTCAAATAGTAACAATCAACTTCATCAACAAGTAAACGAGGAAATGAATGGTTGAGGAAATAGAACCAGTTGCTCGGTGAAGACAATGATTTTTTCTACCAGTTCAAACTGTTGTGGCAGTTGTACGTATGGTTTTGAGTGGCTTGGTATTTAAACCAAAATATACGCAGTCCCAGGACACACAATCATTACCATATTCTCCTTGAGCTAGATTCACATAGACTCCTCCCAATCACTCGTGGTAAGTTTTCAAGGTTGACTTCCAAACCTTCACAAATGTTGTCACCTGATGATCCACAATTTCATCTTGGATTCTCTAGACCATGACGCCTAACCGTTTCTAAGATACACAGCCTTCAAATGTAAAAAAGGCATCGGTTCCACACAGTACAGTCTCTTAAGTGATGCTCAATCACTTTTGGTTTTGGGTGTTTCCTCACTGATGATTCTCTCAAAGTCGTCGGAGGATGGGTTGCTCTAAATGACACTTGTCAATCTCTCTCGTTGCAGCCAACCAGCTAGTGGTTATGGGGGCGTCTATTTATAGGTTATAGACATGGTGCAACCCAACATGATAAGACTTAAATGCCCCTAGTGAAATGACTGTTGTCAGGATAAGATCCTTTGGACAGTTGGCGCTAAGCACAAGAATGGTCAAAACTTAAACTCTCAAAATCCTCAGGGCTGTCATATTTCTCACGGTAAGCAATTTGCACTGGTGAAATCCTAACTCCTTAGTCGGATTAATTTCCTTACAGACCAAAAGAATTTCATCTCTTTCATTGACGAACTTGACAGAACTATAAGAGATCTCCAAAGGCTTCACTCAAAGGATTGGGTTGGTGTAGGTTTTGAGATGAGCATCACTTGGAAATTTTTCCAGAGTGTTACCTCGACCCTGTTTAATAGTATGATGTTTCCTATGATTCAAAATAAATAAAATGAAACTAAAAAAACAAAGTTGTCAAGCTTCATACTCCTTGCATCAATATCTTCAAGGTCACACATATTTCCTCATTTTCAAAGCCTTTAATAAGAGCGTCAAAGTCTTTAGATAAAGTCATACATTTTCAGGGGTCGATGTCCTTCGGTTATACCAACCTTCTCAGGGACTTATAAAACCTGTGTCTGCTCACAAACATATTGGTCCCTTAACCTATAAGTTTTCCATACACTAAAATCACTACGGGGGACTAGATGCACTTATAGATAAGCACGCCATGCACCGTTGTGGGCAACAGGTGCAGCCACCTGAGGTATGTCCAGTGCCAATGATTTTTATTTATTCAACAAAAAATGTATTATATTTCACATGATTCAAGCGTTTTTCTTTATGGGTAATTTTTATTGCATAGAAAACTCATAAAACACTATAAACATGGTATTTCACTTTATGACACGGATAAGAACAGAAAAATAAGCTATAGTTACAGGAGGTTGTGATGACAGAGTTAATCGACTATATGTCTCTCAAAACGAATCCATTAATAAGGTTGATCATGTTTTGTTAACGAAGTTCTTTGATTGATATAAAATCGAACAATTTTTGTATAACACTAAGTTACCTCAACCGTAATATGCATGGTTCCAATACTAGTAATTTGATATTTCTTTTTAGGAACTGGAAGATGGAATTCGAAATCTCCAATAGTAATTTTCGTAATTGTATTAATGGAATTTATACTTGATGACCTACAAGTACATGTGGTCAATCATAGTCCTTTTTATAAGTAAGATTGTCGAACCCAACGAGGAGCAGAAGGAAATGACAAGCGGTTTTCAGCAAGGTAGTTTCTGCAAGCACTGAAATTGTAGGTAACAGGTATTTTGCAATCACTAAAATTGTAGGAGATAATTGGTATAGAGAAAGTAAAGGGAACAGTAAATTAGCCTAATCCTTTTGTGATAAAGGACAGGCTAAAACGATCTCTTATAATAAGCAAAGTGTCATTGAGGGTACACGAGAATTTCATCTAGTCACTTATAATAGCCTAATACTTTTGTGATAAAGAATCTCGTGTTCGCTACTTTGATAATTTGATATGTGGGTAGACCGGTTCTTGGTTGTTGTTCTTACTTGAACTAACCTCCCACCCCCTCGCAATCATCCGCAACTATGAGAAAAGTATTAAGATAACATCTAACCATAGCATTAAATATGTGGATCCAAATCAGCCCCTTACGAAGTAGCACATAAACTAGGGTTTAAGCTTCTGTCATTCTAGCAACCATCATCTAATAACTACTCCACAATGGATTCCCTTAGTCCCAAGGATGGTGAAGTGTCATGTAGTCGACTTTTACATGACAGCACTAAGGGAATCAGAACATACATATCATCAAAATATCGAACACATATCAAATTCACATGATTACTTGCAAGATGACTTCTCATATGACCTCAAGAACAAAGGTAACTGCTCACAAATAATGTGCATGCTCAATACTAGAATAATGCTGAATAGCATAATGGATCTGAACATATAATGTTCCATCAAATGAACCATATAGTAATCAACCACACAAGGTAATCAAACACTACTAGTCACCCACAGGTACCAATCTAAGGTTCTGGTACAAAGATTGAACACAAGAGATGAACTAGGGTTTGAGAGGAGATGGTGTTATTGAATATGTTGATGAAGAATGGCCTCCCAAAGATGAGAGCGTTGTTGGTGATGACGATGGCTTCGATTTCCCCTCCAGGAGGGAAGTTCCCCCAACGGAATCGCTCCGCCAGAGGGCAAAAGTGCTCCTACCCAAATTCCAACTCGAGACGGTTGCGTTCCATCCTGAAAGTCCTCTCCTGATTTTTTCTAGGTCACTACACCTTTTATACCAGAAGATGGGCTCCAGAGGTGGGCCGTGCTGAGCACAACCCACCATGGCACGCCAGGGGGCCTCGTGCACCATTGTGTCTTGTGCTCACCAGGTTGGCCCCCTCCGGTATTTTTTTCTCCAATATTCATTATATATTCAATCAAAAACTCTGTGAAGTTTCAGCTCATTTGAAGATGTGCAGAATAGGTATTACTGGTATGCTTTTTCAAGTCCAGAATACTATCTGTCGGTATTCTCCCTCTTTGTGCAAACCTTGTCAATTGTGAGAGAAAATATATTAGAATTACTCCATAAATCATTATTATTCATAAAACACTATAAATAATAGTAGGAAATCATGATGCAAAATGGATGTATCAATACTATTAATTTTGTTCTGTTTCTTTAGATAATGTATCGTATGGTCTTTGAATTTGACATGAAAAGTGACCTTGCTTTTTTGCAATCAATGAAAAACCCTTCACTCTTAAGAGAAAGTCTCCCAAGGATAACGGACATATTTTCGTCCTCGGGCATATCAAGAATAACAGAGTCTATTAAGTTAGTAACAGTAGCAGCTACAACATGGATGTCCTCACTAATTCCAATAAGTATAGTAGTTGATTTATCACCTATTTGAAAAGAAATTTTAGTAGGTGTCAACTTACTCAATTCAAGTCTTTTACATAGAGAAAAAGTCAGAACACTAACACTAGATCATAAGTCACACAAAGCAGTTCTAACATCATTTTTTTGGATGGAGCGGGGTATAGTAGGGATTCTGGGATATCCTAATTTCGGAGGTACTGTTCCTTCGAAAGAATAATTTGCAAGCATAGTCGAGATCTCAACCTTTGGTATTTATTGGTAGCAATATCATTCATGTAATTAGCATATGGAGGCATCTTCGTTTTAGTAAAAATTGTGCGCACATACAAACGTCTAAGGATTTCAACAAACCAGTTAAAACACTACTGTAGGATGTTGCTAACGCGATACTTGTAACATCCCAAAATTTCATTTTGGAATGTTATGAAATATAGCTCTGCATTCCATCATCATCATTGCTTGAATGTATGGAATTGTTGAAATGTTTCTTATGACTTTCAGAAAGCCCCTTTCTACTTCCCCTAAGTTGCTTTCACCTATTTGTAAATCTTGGTAAAATGTTCAAAATAAGAGGGGAGTAACATGACACTCCACACGAGGGTCATCTTGGTGATATATTTGAACAATAAGAACCAGGGGGTCTTTTGAAAAATATTTGCAAAAGGTTTTAAAACCAAATAGGCAATTTCTAAAAATATTAAATTTTTTTCAAAGTGTTCAAATGACAGAATAAAAATGTTCAATAACTGGCATTTATTATTCTGTTAATTTTGATATATAATACTCCTATATTTAGAAATGTTTTGAATGTTTTTAAAGACGTTTTACTGCTCTGGTTAATAAAAACAGTAACGGTTTTGTAATTAAACGGGCCGGCCCACGGGCATTTATTAGTGAATTCATTACCGACCGGTCAACCGACGCGCGTTCGCCATTTCTTCTCTCTCTGACACCGGGTCCCACCCGACCGACCGTTCGCACCGCGCGGTCATCCCCCTCCTCCCCGCACGCGCCGACGACCTCGCCGGCAGTTTCTTCTTCTCCCCGGATCTCCCTCCTCTCTCCTCCCCCGCACCCCCTGAGCACCCTATAAGTAGCGCTGCCCCTCCTCTCTCCATTTCCCCCCGAACCCCCTCTCTTCCGTCGCCAGACCGTCGCAGGAGAGCTCGCCGGAGTTACTCCGACCATCGAACCCTTCCCCGCTCGTGCCCGTCGCCTCGGTTGTCCACTCGCCCCTCCGACCCCTCCGTTCGACGCCGGACCTCGCCCGCCATCGTCTGAACCCCTCCACTGCCTCCCTCGACCACCGGAACTCCTCACCGTCGTCTTCGCCGTTTTCGGATCCACCGGAGACCTCCAACGCCGGCGACCTTTACACTGTGAGCTCCCTCACCCGTTCGATCTGGATCTGACGACCCAGATTATAACGTTAAGCCCCGAACCGTTTTTCTCTAGCCATCGACCGTCCGCCCGTAACCCCGTCCGAACACCCCCCTTAGCCACTCACAGGCTGCCACGTAGCCCCTGGCCGTCCGACAGTTTTCTGTTTTTTTCTGTTTTGTTTTAGTTAATAGAAACTTTTCAAAATTTGTTTTAGCTATATGTTTTAATCTGTTTAATGTTTTGAACTAATTATTTTTGAATTAGGTTCCTAATTTCATGTAGTTTCACCCTGCACCTTTAAATTTCAAATTTGAACTATAAAATTTGAAAAGAATCAAATTTTCTCAAATCACTCAAACCTGAATAACTAGAGTTTGAAAATAGATTTTTATATGAATCTTTTTGCTACTGCTTGATATTAGTTAGCACTATCTTATTGTTTAGTTTGACGATTTTTAGGATGATTTTGATTAGTGTTCTAACTATAAACAAATTCTGCCTATTAGTTAGTATAGTTTTATTTAATTAGTTTTTAGTTAGTTTCAATTAGATTTAGTTTTATTTTGTTTAGTAGGTTATGTTGTTTGAACATTTAGTGTTTTACTTACTGTTAATAAAAATATAAATTTTGCTTAGTTTGTTTCTTTATTAACATAGGAATCTCAACCCCTTTTCAAATAGGTTTAATTTGATTAAAACAACTAGTTAGTAATAGTTTTTCTTTCAACAAAGTTTTATATAATTTAATTCTGTTTTCTAAGACAAGTTTATTTGTTCATTCTTTTCTGTTAAGAGCATGTTTTGGTTAATAAATAATAAGTTTTGTTTTGCTCTTTTCTTAGTAAAAATATAATTGTTTCATATAGTGTTTATCAAAACTTTTAAAAACTTTACTAAAGTTTTCCCAACAAACTTTATTTGGTTTTATTCTGTTTATTAATTAAATATTTTATTGTTTTCTTGCTGTCAACTATTGTTTTGGTTAATACCAATAGTTTCATTATGTTAGTAGTGTTTTATCAATCATCTTCTAGAAAACAAAACTTTGTGCGTTTTCTTGCTTGTGATTTGTGCATTGTTTTGTCTTGATTGGTTACTAGTTCATGGCTGATGGTTGTGAGTTACATTATTTTGTTGTATGCTTATTGAGTGCTCTTGTTTGCTTCGTTAGATTATCCGGAGTGCGAAGCTTGTTACTTAGAGTCACTCACGTACGAAGATCATCAATCAGGCAAGTCACCTTGATCATGTTTTACCCATGTTTTATATGCATTAGTTCTACCATCTCCCCAATTGCATGCAAGATAGGTTAGTTGGAAACTTGGTTACATTGTTGTAGTATCATGTGGTTGGTACCTCCTCAACCCCTTTGACAACATTGGCCCCGGAAATCGTTGTTTTACTTTTTGCTATGCTATTAGTAGACGGGGTTGGTTGTGTGATTCATGAGAGTTGAGAGAGTTAATAATTTCAAGACCTACATAATGATCAAGACTTCAAGACTCCGAGTTTTCAACTTACCTCTGGGTGGATGATGGTTGAACGGCACCCTGGAGAAACCAGTGGATTTGCCTAGGTGTTGCTGCAGATGGCCAGTATTCACGCGGAAAGGTCCACCCAGGCACAAAGAGATGGAAGGATGCTTCAAGACCCAAGGCTTACCTGCACAGCCACAAGTCATTATGGGCTCTGGCTTGGTTGGATATCGTGGTGACCCTGGATAGGCGGTGCTACGAGATGTAGAAGAACGGTAGGAAAGGATGGGCACCGACAGAGTCGCAGGGAAACCCTTTGGAAGACCATGTTTTGGTCATCCGTTTCTCAAACACCCTGAAGTGCGAGAAATCAAACGGAGGCGACCAAATCTTGTGGGGAACGTGTGCAAAGCTCTGCAAAGTACTCAAACCAAATCGATTAGCCGTGTCCACGGTCATGGACGACTTGAGCCAAAGGAACTGAAACTTCTGGAAACCTCAACACGATTAATATGATGATGTGGGTATTAATAACTTGGGTATGAGAATTGGTTGGTGGAACCATCTCATTAATCAACCAACTTAGTAATAATTTTTGCTTACCCCTCTCTTGATGTAGGAAAAAGTTGGCTTTACGCAAAAACTTACTACTCCACCTGCCATATTTGCATATAGATTAGAGGATTATCTTTTCACCCCTCTCTTGTGACTTTACCGGCATATTCAATATGCTGACCTAAACGGCTGCAACGTATCATGTTGCAGAGTACTTTTCCGACCAGGAGTGAGGATACGCTCTACGCTCGGTGAGATGCCCTTGGAGTCAGATGGACTCATCTACCTTCGACGCTTCCGCAAGACTTAGTTATTCTCATGAGTTGGCCTTCGGCCACTTTATTGTAATGATTTTTGTAATAAAGGACTCGATATGAGATTTCGTTAATATAATGCTGAGGGATTTCCCTTTGATATATATATTGATGTACCGTGTGTGTACCAGCCTGATCTTGGGATGGTACGGAAACACCGGAGATTCGACCTTTCAGGTCGGGTCGCTACAGAAATGGTATCAGAGCACACGCTGACCGTAGGACGTAACCTCTAGGATTGGAAAGCCTTAGGACTTATTTCTCTTTGTCTTTGAAATTCTTATACTCTCATCTATTCGTTTCTGACTTCTCTCCGATTGTTTCAAAATTTATAGATGGCCACCTTCATCCGAGTGTTGATCACGGAGTTCTGCCAGCCTGACGCAACGATGCCCTTTGGCAAGGAGCTGATGAGGATCGTCAAGGACGTAAGGATTGCTTTGCCGAGCATCACCGATATTCCTATCATGTCATTTCCCCAAGATGGATGCTACCGGATCGAGGTGCACATTCCAGGGAAGACCTTTGGGAATCGGAAGTAACCCATCGACTTCAAGTTTGTGGCACCCAGCTGGATACTTGGAAGAGACATGGACATTCATCGTGCCCTTGGACGTATTCAGGAGGAATATGAGGTGGAACCATTTCACCAGGACTTAGTGTGGTTTGTCACAGAGATGTCAATGGAAACATCATAACCTCTCCCACTGCAGACACCACAATTTCCTATATCCAGACCTTGGAGACTCACATCAGGACTTTGGAGCTTCGAGTTCATGCTGATACGAAGACAATCACGAATCTGATGAACCGCGAGATTGACCTCGAAGCTGACTTACGGGAAGCCGAGTACGAGCATGAGTATGAGGTGAAGGATTTCTTAGAGAGGATCGACAAGCTAAACACTCGCATCACCACTCTGGAGGAACAGATGGACATGGGAGAAAATCTTCATCCAGAGGGAGACTTGGCTCTTTTCATCAGCGACGATGATGACAATGAGGAGAGCACCACTGGAGGAGACCCAGTCACCATGTACTTCTGAGGAAAACTTTAGTTATGCCCTCCATGTGTCTTTTATTTTCAACATTAAAAGCGTAGGTCGATGTTTAGTTTGAATGGAGATTTTTATCTCGATGTTTGACATTGATTGAATAAATGAATGAGTGTTTGGTGTGATATGTTTGTTGCATTGCATATGGGTAGTGAATTTCTCCTTTTAGGCCCTTGTTCTATTCTAATTCTCACCCCTCTAATAACAGCAAGATGCCTCCACGACGTGAGTCCGACTTCACCTTCCCGCCAGAACTCACGCAACTTCTTTAGCAGGAGAATGCACTGATGCAACTATTGATCCAGAATCAGACCAACAACCAGAACAACCACAACCATCATCCACCCCAGGCTGACAATCTCACCCGTTTTCTGAGGTTGAACCCTCCAACTTTCTCCAGCAGCACTGAGCCCATTGTGGCAGATGACTGGCTCCGTAAGATGGAGAGAGAACTCGTCACCGTTGTATGTATTGATGCTGAGAAAATGCGCTTTGCCGCACATCAACTGGAAGGACCAGCAGCTTCGTGGTGGGAGAACTACACCACCACATATCCTATTGCGGATGTAACTTGGGAGCAGATCAAGCAAGCTTTCCGCACCGCACACGTTTCAGCTGGAGCTATGAGTCTGAGGAAGCGCGAGTTTCGCAACTTGCGCCAGGGAAATCGCTCTGTGGCCCAATACATGGACGACTTCAGCACATTGGCACGTTATGCACCAGGAGACGTGGCCGATGATGTGGCCAAGCAAGAGAAGTTTCTGGAAGGACTCAACGATGAGTTGAGCATGCAGCTGGTAGTGGCTACTTTCAACAACTACCAAGAGATGGTGGACAAGGCCCTCATCTTGGAGGGTAAACAGCAGCAAATTGAGAATCGCAAGAGGAAGTACACTCAGGGGAAGTTTAACTCTGGAGCTCATCAGAAGCCCCGCTACTCCCCGTACTCAGGGAATACCGGATCAGGGACCGGTAAGTTTGGAAGGCACACTCTTGCTGTGCACAACCATGGAGGCCACAACCATGGAGGAAATGGGAATGTCCGTCCCAGCCATGGAAATTTCAAGACTGACAATGGGAATGGGAACAACAACCAGCATCGTCACGCTCCTACTCACAAGGATCTGAGCCACATCACCTGTTTCAAGTGCCAGAAGACAGGGCACTATGCTACTGAGTGTCCCTAGAGCAAGCAGGGAAATGGAAATGGCAACTCCACAGCCAAGAAGCCAAATCCGTTTCCTCGTGCCCAGGTGAACCACCTCGACGTGGAAGAAGTCTATGATCAACCCGAAACTGTGGTTGGTAAGTTTTTATTGCATTCACGTCCAGTTACAGTACTTTTTGATTCCGGTGCAACTCATTCATTCATATCAAGGGTAGTTGTGGATAAATATGGTTTGCCCACCAAAACCCTTAGACAACCCATTAAGGTCAGTTCCCCAGGAGGTATGATGATGGCAGGAATAGGATGTCATGTCCTGAAACTCAATATAGGAAACCATGTTTTTCCCACCGACCTCATCGTCTTAGAATCCCAGGGATTGGACGTAATCCTAGGCATGGATTGGATGACCAAGTATGAAGGAAATCTTGATTGTCCCAGCAAGTCTGTTTCACTCACCACCCCGGAGAACAAGAGGATTAAGTATGTATCCCGACACACCCAGATGAGTGCTCGATTAAATTCACTCACAGGAGTTGTTCAGGAGGAAGTACCTGTGGTAAAAGACTTTCCGGATGTATTCCCGGAAGAATTACCAGGCATGCCACCAGATAGGGAGATTGAGTTCCTAATAGAGCTACAACCAGGGACAGCCCCAATTTCCAAGAGACCCTATCGGATGCCCGCAAATGATTTAGTGGAAATCAAGAAGCAGATTAAGGAGCTATTGGACAAGGGATATATTGTGCCAAGTTCTTCACCTTGGGGAGCCCCAGTTCTTTTGGTGGAGAAGAAGGATAAAACCTTGAGAATGGTAGTCGATTATTGTGCCTTGAACGAGGTGACTATCAAGAACAAGTACCCTCTGCCGATGATTAATGACTTGTTTGATCAGCTAGTAGGCGCCAAAGTATTCTCCAAGATCGATCTTCGATCAGGGTATCACCAACTAAAGATTCGTGAACAGGATATACCCAAAACAGCTTTCACCACAAGGTATGGCTTGTATGAGTATGCTGTCATGTCCTTTGGTTTGACTAATGCTCCTGCCTACTTCATGAATATGATGAACAAGGTGTTTATGGAATATTTGGACAAGTTTGTCGTGGTGTTCATCGATGACATATTGATATTCTCCAAGAACGAGGAAGAACACAAGGAACACTTGCGTTTAGTTCTAGAGAAGCTGTGAGAGCATCGGTTATATGCCAAGTTTAGCAAATGTGAATTTTGGCTGACGGAAGTCGGATTCCTTGGACATGTTATTTCCGGAGAAGGAATAGCCGTAGACCCCGCTAAGGTTGAAGCCGTCACCGAGTGGAAATCACCCACCTCAGTTAAGGAGATCCGCAGTTTCCTCGGACTAGCCAGATATTACCGGAGATTCATTGAGAATTTCTCAAAGATAGCCAAGCCCATGACAGAGTTGTTGAAGAAAGAGTCTAAGTATATTTGGACTGAGGAATGTGAAGCCAGTTTCCAGGAGTTGAAGAAACGTTTGGTCACAGCCCCAGTGTTGTAACATCCCAAAATTCCATTTTGGAATGTTATGATTTATAGCTATGCATCTATCATCTCCATTGTTTGAATGTATGTGTTAGTTGAAATGCCTTCTCTGAATTTCTGAAACCCCTTTCTACTTTCAATGTGTTGCTTTCACCTATTTGAAATCTTGGTAAAATGTTCAAAATAAGAGGGGAGTAACATGACACTCCACACCAGGGTCATCTTGGTGATCTATTTGAACAAAAATAACCAGGAGTTATTTTGAAAATATTTGCAAAAAGGATTTAAAAACAATTAGGCAATTTCTAAAAATATTATTTTTTTCAAATTGTTCAAATGACAGAATAAAAATGTTCATTAAATTACATTTATTATTCTGTTAATTTTGATATATAATACCCCTATATTTATAAAAGGTTTGAATGTTTTAGAAGCTTTTGAATATCGCTGGAAAATCATTAAAAGAAATGGTAACGGTTTCCTGTATTAAACGGGCCGGCCCAACGACTTTAAAAGCTGAGACCGTTACCGGTCGGCCGAACGACGCGCAACAGACGCCTCCTCTTTCATTGACACCGGGCCCCACGTCGACCGACCGTTGCTCCGCGCGGACGCCTTCTTCCTCCCGCACGCGACGTCGGACCTCGCCGGCAGTTTCTTCTTCCCCGCGGATCTCGCCTCCCATTACTCCCCCGCACTCCCCGCACCCCCTATAAGTACCGGCCACTCCCCTCATACATTTTTCACCGAGCCCCCTCTGTCCCTCGCCGAATCGTTGCCGCAATTCCTCGCCGGAGTAACTCCGACCACCGAAGCTCCCTCCCCACGTGCCCGTCGCCTCGGACGTCCCCTCGCCTCTCCGACCCCTCCGTTCGACGCCGGACCTCGCCCGCCCTCGTATGAACCCCTTCGCTACCTCCCTCGATCACCGGAGCTCCTCGCCGTCGTCTTCGCCGCTTTCGGATCCACCGGAGACTTCCAACGCCAGCGACCTTTCCTCCGTAAGCTCCCTGGACCGTCGGATCTATAATCAACGCCTGAGATTAGATCGGAAATAATTTCCGAATCGGTATTCTCAACCGACCAGTCGCCCGCCCACAAGCACTTGCACGCACACGCCCCCAACCAATAGGAAAGTGCCACGTAGCCCCCTGGCCGTTGCTTATCTAGTTTTCTTTTGTGTTTTTGTTTTAGTTAACAGAGTGAATCCAAATTTTGTTTCGCTTATAACTTTTAATCTATTAAATGTTTTGAGTTGATTCTTTTTGCAATAGCTCACATTTTTCATGTAGTTTCACACTGTACTTTTAAATTTCAAATTTGACTATAAAATTTGAATTGAATCAATTTTGCTCAAAATCTTCAAATCTGAATAACTAGAGTTTGAAAATAGATTTTTATATGAATCTTTTTGCTACTGTTTGATATTGGTTAGGACTATCACCATGTTTAGTTTGAGGATTTTTAGGATGATTTTGATTAGTGTTCTAGCTATAAACAGAATCTGCCTAGTATTAGAGTATAGTTTTATTTACTTAGTTTTAGTTAGTTTAACTGAGATTTAGTTTTAATTTGTTTAGTAGGTTCTGTTGATTATACACCTAGTGTTTTACTTATTGTTAATAAAAATATAAAATTATTTAGTTTATTTCCTTGTTAAGATAGGAATCACAACTTCTTTTCAAATAGGTTTATTTTGATTAAAATAACTAGTTAGTAATAGTTTTGCTTTCAAACAAAGTTTTATATAATTTAATTTTGTTTTCTAAAACAACTTTATTTGTAAATTCTTTTCTGTTAAGAACATCTAAATCAGTGGATTTGCCTAGGTGATGCTGGAGATGGCCAGTATTCACGCGGAAAGATCCACCCAGGCACAAAGAGATGGATCAGTGCTTCAAGACCCAAGGCTTACCTGCACAGCCACATGTCATTATGGGATCTGGCTTGGTTAGATATCGTGGTGACCCTGGACAGGCGGTGCTACGAGATGTAGAAGAACGGTAGGAAAGGATGGGCACCGTCAGAGTCGCAGGGAAACCCTTTGGAAGACCATGTTTTGGTCATCCGTTTCTCAAACACCCTGAAGTGCGAGAAATTAAACGGAGGCGACCAAATCTTGTGGGGAACGTGTGCAAAACTCTGCAGAGTACTCAAACCTAATCGATTAGCCGTGTCCTCGGTCATGGACGACTTGAGCCAAAGGAATTGAAACTTCCGGAACTCTCAACACAATTAATAATGAGGATGTGGGTATTAACAATTTGGGTATGAGAATTGGTTGTTGGAACCATCTCATTAATCAACCAACTTAGTAATATTTTTTGCTTAGCCCTCTCTTGATGTAGGAAAAATTGGCTTTACGCAAAAACTTACCACCCCACCTGCCATATAAGCATATAGACTAGATGATTATCTTTTCACCCCTCTCTTATGACTTTGCCGGCATATTCCATATGCTGACCTACATGGCTGCAACGTATCATGTTGCGGAGTACTTTTCCGACCAGGAGTGAGGATACGCTCTACGCTCGGTGAGATGCCCTTGGAGTCAGATGGACTCATCTACCTTCGACGCTTCTACAAGACTTAGTTATTCTCATGAGTTGGCCTTCGACCACTTTATTGTAATGATTTTTGTAATAAAGGACTCGATATGAGATTTCGTTAATAGAATGCTGAGTGATTTCCCTTTGATATATACATTGATGTACCGTGTGTGTACCAGCATGATCTTGGGATGGTAGGGAAACACCGGAGATTCGACCTTTCAGGTCGGGTCGCTACAATACTACAATCAGAGACCCTTAGACGAAACTTTGTGCGATGCATGAATCGCAAACGGTATAGTTCAAGGCCCATCGCCAATGACGCGAACTATGTGCGATGTAGGATCCATCAAATACGATTCAGAAAATGTTGGTGTGTGCGATCTACGGCAGACAGTTGACTTTTAGGAACTGTTTGTGTTGAGGCGAAATGGCCCAAACGGTTAATCAAATATAGGTGTGTGTGATGTATGGCGTACATGTCCCTCATATGAATTTTTTGTGATGCTACATAAGAACACAAACGGTGCTGCATAACAAGGTGTGTGTGATAGGCTGCAAACAATTAAAATTTTGGACAACACATACAATTTATTGTTCTGAATTGTGTGCTCAACATGCCACACAATTGAAGAAACCAAATGTGCGTGATATTGTGACTGATCATTGACGAATCTGTATTCTTAAGCGTTTGCGATGAGATCAAGAAGGTAGACATAGTTAAGGAATAAATATTAGCAAACAACAATAGATTTAAGGATTATTCTGTTTTACTTCTTGTTGTTGTTAGATGGCCCCGCGCCATCGTCTCGACGTGGACGCTTCTTGCCGCTGACCGCAGGATTTTCATCGCCATCATCATAGATGTCCTCGTCGTCGTCCTCCCAACCATTTCTCCTCCTCATCATCGTCGTCGTCTTCTTCGTCCTTCGGAGGCTCCTCATCGTCCTCCTCCTTATCCGACCATTCCTCCTCCTCTGCATAGTTGTCGTCTTCTTCGTCCTTTGGCGGCTCCTTATCCGTCTGGTCATTGTCCGATGACTCCGGTGGTAGCATCCCTTCCATGAGCCGGATAAAATGGAGGTTAGGGCTTGATGCCGGAATCATGGAAGACGAGCACGATGATTTTGTGGTTGACCCCAGACTGGCAGGAATTGTCGTCCTTCTTTTCACTGGACATTGTTGCACTACATTATTAAACAACCGACGAGAAAGTGAGATTGTAGAGTGCATGGAAGTGTAGAGTGGTCGACCGGGATGATGAAGATGGTGGCAACTGAAGCGAGGTATGAGGACAAGAGGAATGGCAACTGAAGCGAGGGATTGGTGGATTATATTGGCGCCTTGGCAGGTGGTTATAATTCCGATATAATCAAACGAAATTGTGTGCACCCGGCCCGTCGCTCTAAATTCCCACTATTGTGCAGTTCTCTATATGCCAAAATTTTCACTTGTGTACATTTTAGGAGTTCACACGGTTCGCTAGATGCATTGTTTAACTACACACACACTTATATGGAACACAATGGGTGTGAAATAGTAAGCATTTAACGTAGGACAGTTTGTAAGCAATAGATGAGCTCTGCTTATTGATGTAGCCATTAATAATCAAACGAAACCCCTAATGATCTTTGCAAAAAGCACATAGAAGATGGCTAATGATGCAACTACAACTCCACATGCTAGTTCCTGCTTGTCTCTTGCTTTTATCTGTTGCCTGTGATTTATTCTTTCTTGCTTCCTCGCGGTGATTGTACACTCCATATTAGTCAGTTTCTTCTTCAACTATACGTTATCTTCTCAAAGCTTGGTGATAACACTCCGAGATCTGCCATGTCATTCATCATCCAGTCAGTTAACAAAGGCACAAGCCTCTTATCCCTATGAATGTTAAATAATCAGGATGAGCGGGGGCATTAACTTAACTTAAGGGGTGAACTTATCAGTAATCCCTAAGGGGTAAGCAAGAAACCGTCCACCAATGTCGAATCCCTCCGTGTATACATGATGAGCGGGAGTGTGTCCATGCACACAACTCAGCTATTGGTACTTCTCGGTGGCGCAAAACTCAGAATCAAACTCACGATGCGGTAGTCTGCTGGAGTCAAACTCTGGATCCCACATTTGATCGATTTCCTGTGTGTGTCATGCAAAAAAGATATGGAATGATTGAGACCTGACAAGACGATTCGGATCCACATTACACTGGCCTCCTAGTGACCTTTAGAGAGTGATCAGCGGTGACAGTCGTCGTGGTGGCGTTGCCAATGGCACTGCCAAGAGCGATTGTACGAACCGCTGCAGCTGCACTGAAACCATCAACACCACTCGTCCGCATTTCTCCAATGTCAGCACCACGCTAGGGAATTTGGGCACTAGGGATTTTGAAGCTATTTAGGGATTTGCGGAAGACAGGGAAACTATGGGGATTTGATGATAACTGTCAGGTGAACTATTTATCACATTCTTTTGTATACGGCACACGGTTTCTAAAATCAAATCGTGTGAGATAGACCGTGCGTCATACACGGTTTCCGTAACATGACCATTTGTGATGTGCTTCCCGGTACATATGGGTGCGGTAAATAGCCGCTCTCCCTAAACCCCTCAAAATAAAATGTTATGCTGATAGAGATGTCAGCGGTCACCGAGGCAGCGACAAATGAATAGGAGGTCAATCTGGTGTCAGCATTATAGGGAGTCCATCCTCGGTCGGTCGGCTGTGGCAGCGTTACAGGAGGGCAATCCTCGGTCGGCGGCAGGAGATATAGGAGGAGCTCAATCCTCATGGTCAGCGCTGGTGTGACTGGAGCACGTCCCTCACGATCGTAGGCAGGATAGTGCAGCCCGGACTATAGGCAGGTGTCCCGCTAAGATTTGCTCCTCGACCCTGATGTCTCGTCATGCTATTGCTAATTAATTATTCGAGCAATACGGTGTCACTTCCAATTTATTAGGTTGAGTTACACTTATACAAAAGGGGATTAATGCGTCGATACACAAGATGGACTAAACATGGTGAAGTGCCTGGTATGGATGAATGTAATAACCTGCTTGTCAGCAACGTGCCAAACCCCGATCAGAGTCACATGGGTGATGAATTTAACCTGGGGGCTGAGACGTCAAGCTACACACAGAAGACTAACATGCAAAAAACCCAAATAAAAACAAAGAGTGTGAAGCAGACAACATCAACCTTAATGATATGCCAGATTTTGCTAATAAGATTGCAGATTTCCAAGGCCCAAAGAAACATTTACCTGGGTACAAGGAGCTGCCAAGCATTGATGCAGCCTCCAAGAAAGATTTGTATCTAGGTTGAAAAAAGAAATATTCCAAGTTGAGTGTCACACTGACGCTTCTCCGATTTAAAGTAGAAAGTGATCTATCAAACAAGGCCTTCATAGAGTTGTTGAGTCTTTTCAAACACAATCCTCCAGAAGATAATGTTCTTCCCAAAAGAACGAACGAAGCAAAGAAAATTGTTTGTCCATTGGAACTTCAAGTCCAGAAGATACACGCTTGTGTGAATGATTGTATGTTGTACCGCGGTGATTACAAAGATTTGCGTTCATGTCGCATATGCAAGCACGCATGATACAAGCACATGAGAGCGCAAGACAAGTACATAATGGACGAAGAAATCGAGACAGGAATCCCGTTCAAGGTGGTTTGGTTATTGCCTATAATTCCAAGGTTGAAGCACTTGTTTGCAAAACCTAGAGAGGCAAATAGGTTGCGATGACACCATGATGAGCGAACTGTGCATAAGTATATGAGGCCCCCGAAATATGGGGCTCAGTGGGAACAAATCGCTGACAAGCTTAAAGATTTTGCAAAGGATCCTCGAAATATATGGCTAGGGGAGTGTACTGATGGATGTAATCCAATCGGTGGTATGAACACCAAACACGACACTTGGTCGATGCTTCTGGGCATATATAACCTTCCTCCTTGGTTATGTATGAAGAAAAAAAAATACATCATGATGTTAATGATTATCCCAGGCCTAAAGCAACCTGGAAATGATATCAACATTTACTTTCAGCTACTTTTAGAAGAACTGAACACATTGTGGACGTATGGTGTCAACTGTTATGATGCCAACGCAAAGGAGTTTTTCCTTCTACATGTGTTGCTGCTACACACCATTCAAGATATGCCGGCATTAGGCAATAGGTCAGGGCAAAAAAAAAGGGACCAGTAGGATGTGGCATATGCATGGATAGTACAAAGAGTAGATTTCTTTCCAACTCGCGCAAAACCGTGTATTTGCGTCATCGTGGGTTCTTAAGGAGAAATCACCCTTACCGAAAAATTACAGCTGAATTTGATGGTATGCTAGAGGAAGGAACGCACCTAAGACCCTATGATGGGAAAGAAGTCCACAACATGGTTAAAGAAACTATTGTTGTTCTTGGCAAGGGATCCGGTTCGACGTCAAAAATAACAGCCAGGGACCAAGTGTTTAATAAGAAATCGGTGTTAAGGGAATTACCTTACTGGGAGTTCCTAAGTGTAAGCCATTGCATTGATTTCATGCCAATAGAGAAGAATGTCTGTGAAAGCATGCTTGGTACTCTGTTCAAGATTAAAGGCAAAAGAAAGGATGGTGATGGTCCATGACTCAATATTTTTGGTGATCAATCCCAACGCATGGATGAAGAATAAGATGATGACAAATTGCTAAACCAACACCACAGTTACAATTTCAGTGCAGCAGAAGTAAAAGATTTCTTCGCATTTTTGTCGTCAATTAAGACACCCTCTTCGTACTCTACAAACACCAGAAGTCTCATGGATGACAGCTTGGGTAAAAAGAAGTTGTCTCACATGAAGTCACATGATTTCCACTAAATGTTGACACAAATCCTCCCAGTGGCCACAAGGAAAATGACGGATACATACATAAGAAGCACATTGATTGATCTCTGTGATTTCTTAAACTATCTATGGCAGAAGGTGGTAGATGTTGAAGAGCTGTATAATATGCAAGCTTATATTGCAAGGATGTTGTCAAACTTAGAGATGTTCTTCCCACTGTCATTCTTTCATGTCATGGTCCATCTCACAGTGCACCTGTTGGGAGACGTAGTAGTAAATCAAAAAATTTCCTACGCGTTCACCAAGATCCATCTATGGAGAAACCAGCAACGAGCAAGGGGAGAGTGGATCTTCATACCTTTGAAGATCGCTAAGCGGAAGCGTTACAAGAACGCGGTTGATGGAGTCGTACTCGCAGCGATTCAGATCGCGGTAGATCCGATCAAGTGCCGAACGGACGGCACCTCCGCGTTCAACACACGTGCAGCCCGGTGACGTCTCCAACACCTTGATCCAGCAAGGAGGAAGGAGAGGTTGGGGAAGGGCTCCAACAGCAGCACGACGGCGTGGTGGTGGTGGAGTAGCAAGGTATTCCGACAGGGCTTCGCCTAAGCGCTGCGGAGGAGGAAGAAGAGAGGTAGGGCTTCGCCGTGAGAGAGAGAGATCAAATCCTATCTCAAAACATCCAAAACCTCAAGTATATATAGGAGGAGGGACGTGGAGGGCTGGCTTGGCCTCTACTCCAAAGAGGAGATGGCCGGCCGAATTAAAGGGAGAGTCCACCTCCCACAAGGGAGGTGGATCTCCTCCTTTTAAATCCTTTTTGCCTTATCTCCTTATCTCCAGCCACATGGGCCTTTAGCAAAAGTATTTCCCAGACCAATAAGGGCTGACACACTTTATCTAACAGCCCATGAAGTCCTCTGGTCGTCACACCCCTCCCGGGGGTCCTCCGGCACCCTCCCGGCACTCCCGGTACACTACCGATGAGCCCGAAAACTTTCCGGTGACCAAAACTGGACTTCCTATATATCAATCTTTACCTCCGGACCATTCCGGAGCTCCTCGTGACGTACGAGATCTCATCCGGGACTCCGAACAACCTTCGGTAATCACGTATACCATTTCCCTATAACCCTAGCGTCATCGAACCTTAAGTGTGTAGACCCTACGGGTTCGGGAGACACGTAGACATGACCGAGACACCTCTCCGGTCAATAACCAACAGCGGGATCTGGATACCCATGTTGGCTCCCACGTACTCCACGATGATCTCATCGGATGAACCACGATGTCGGGGATTCAATCAATCCCGTATTCAATTCCCTTTGTCTATCGGTATGGTACTTGCCCGAGATTCGATCGTCGGTATCCCCATACCTTGTTCAATCTCGTTACTGGCAAGTCTCTTTACTCGTTCCGTAATACATCATCCCGTGGCTAACTCCTTAGTCACATAGAGCTCATTATGATGATGTCTTACCGAGTGGGCCCAGAGATACCTCTCCGTCACACGGAGTGACAAATCCCAGTCTCGATTCGTGCCAACCCAACAGATACTTTCGGAGATACCCGTAGCGTACCTTTATAGCCACCCAGTTACGTTGTGACGTTTGGCACACCCAAAGTATTCCTACGGTATCCGGGAGTTACACAATCTCATGGTCTAAGGAAATGACACTTGACATTGAAAAGCTTTAGCAAACGAACTACACGATCTTTGTGCTATGCTTAGGATTGGGTCTTGTCCATCACATCATTCTCCTAATGATGTGATCCCGTTATCAACGACATCCAATGTCCATGGCCATGAAACCGTGACCATCTATTGATCAACGAGCTAGTCAACTAGAGGCTCACTAGGGACATGTTGTGGTCTATGTATTCACAAATGTATTATGGTTTTCGGTTAACACAATTATAGCATGAACAATAGACAATTATCATGAACAAGGAAATACAATAATAACCATTTTATTATTGCCTCTAGGGCATATTTCCAACAGTCTCCCACTTGCACTAGATTCAATAATCTAGTTCACATCACCATGTGATTAACACTTACATCACCATGTGATCATATCATCATGTGATTAACACCCAATAAGTTCTGGGGTTTGTTCATGTTCTGCTCGTGAAAGAGGTTTTTAGTCAGCGGGTCTGCGACATTCAGATCCGTGTGTACCTTACAAACTTTCCATGTCATATTTGTAGATACTACTCCCATGCTCCACTTGGAGCTATTCCAAATGGCTGCTCCACTATACGTAGCTGGATTTCTACTAAGAGTCATCCGGATTGGTTTTAAAGCTTGCATCATCGTAACACTTTACGATGAACTCTTTATCACCTCCATAATCGAGAAATATTTCCTTAGTTCTCAAGTTACTAAGGCTAATTTTGACCGCTGTCCAGTGATCCACTCTTGGATTACTCTTGTACCCCTTGACAGACTCATGGCAAGGCACATACAAGTGCGGTACACAGCATGGCATACTATAGAGAGCCTATGGCTAAAGCATAGGAGATGACACTCATCTTTTCTTTATCTTCTGCCGTGGTCGGGTATTGAGTCTTACTCAATTTCACACCTGACAATACAGTCAAGAACTCCTTCTTTGACCCATCTATTTTGAACTCCTTCAAAAACTTGTCAAGGTATGTCTTCGTCGAAAAAACTTATCAAGCGAATTGATCTATCCCTATAGATCTTGATGCTCAATAAAATAGTAGCTTTATCTGGGTCTTCCTTTGAAAAAACTCTTTTCAAACAACCCTTCATGCTCTTCCAGAAATTCTACATCATTTCCGATCAATAATATGTCAACTACATATTCATTCTTATAAGAAATTCTATAGTGCTCCCACTCACTTTCTTGCAAATACAAGTTTCTCATAAACTTTGTATAAACTTAAACACTTTGATCACCTCATCAAAGCATATATTCCAACTCCGAGATGCTTGCTCCAGTCCATAGAAGGATCGCTGGAGTTTGCATATTATTAGCATCCTTAGGATTGACAAAACCTTCTGGTTGTATCACATACAACTCTTCCTCACAGAAACCATTACGGAAACCTTGTTTTGTCATCCATCTGCCAGATTTCATAATCGAAAAATGCAGCAACTGCTAACAAAATTTTAATAGACTTTTAGCATCGCTACAGATGAGACAATCTCATTGCAGTCAACTCCTTGAACTTGGCGGA
The DNA here is from genome assembly GCA_022496015.1 of Hordeum marinum. Taxonomy (NCBI): domain Eukaryota; kingdom Viridiplantae; phylum Streptophyta; class Magnoliopsida; order Poales; family Poaceae; genus Hordeum; species Hordeum marinum. Next base: position 298,494 of record JAAAWK010000401.1, on the reverse strand, counting down.
AACTTCTTTGCGACAAGTCGAGCTTTATAAACGGTGACATTTCACCATTAGCGTCTATGTTTATCTCAAAGGTCCATTTGTACTCAATGACCCGCCATTCAACAGGCAAGTCTACCAAAGTCCATACTTGGTTTTCATACATGGATCCTTTCTCGGATTTCATGGCTCCTAGCCATTTGTTGGAATCCGGGCCCACCATCGCTTCTCCATAGTTCGTAGGTTCATCGCTGTCCAACAACATGATTTCCAAGACAGGGTTGTCGTACTACTCAGGAGCAGTACGCGTCCTTGTCGACCTACGAGGTTCGATAGTGACTTGATCCGAAGCTTCATGATCATCATCATTAACTTCCTTTTCAACTGAGTAGGCTCTACAGAAACATCTTTCTGTGTTGCGCTATTCTCTGGATGAAACAAAGGTTCAACAACCTTATCAAGTTCTATCTTCCTCCCACTCAATTCTTTCGAGAGAAACTCTTTCTCAAGAAAGGACCCGTTCTTAGCTACAAATACCTTTTGCGCTTGGATCTGAGATAGAAGGTATACCCAATGTCTCATTAGGGTATTCTATGAAGATGCATTTGTCTGCTTTGGGTTCGAGCTCGCTAGGTGAAAAACCCATTTTCACATAAGCGTCGCAGCCCCAAACATTAAGAAATGACAGCTTAGGCTTCTATCAAACCATAATTCTCACGGTGTCATCTCAACAGACTTAGATGGTGCCCTGTTAAAGTGAATGGATTTGTCTTTAATGCATAACCCCATAACGATAGTGGCAAAATGATAAGAGACATCATAGTACTCACTATATCCAATAGAGCACGACTATGACGTTCGAACACACCATCACACTATGGTGTTCCAGGAGGCGTGAGCTGTGAAACAATTTCCACATTGTCTAAAATTGCATACCAAACTCGTAACTTAGATATCACCTCCATGATCATATCATAGACATTTATCTTCTTGTCACGATGATCTTTAACTTCACTCTGAAACTCCTTGAACCTTTCAAACATTTCAGATTCGTGTTTCATTAAGTAAATATCCCCATATTTACTCAAATCATCAGTGAAGGTAAAACAACGATATCCACTGTGTGTTTCAACACTCATTGGACCACATACATCAACATGTATTAATTCCAATAAGCCACTTGCCCGCTCCATCATATTGGATGACGGGGTCTCAGTCATCTTGCCCAAGAGGCATGGCTCGCATGTCTCAACCGATTCAAAATCGAGTGAGTCAAAAATCCATCAGCATGGAGTTTCTTTCATGCGATTTATACCAATATGACATTACGTGGCAGTGCCACAAGCATGTGGTACTATCATTATTAACTTTGTATCTTTTGGTACCAATGTTATGAATATGTGTACTACTACGATCATGATTCGATAAACCATTTCGAGTGGGTGCATGACCATTGAAGGCATTATCCATGTAAACAGAATAACCATTATTCTCTAACTTATATGAATAACCGTATCGCACTAATCATGATCTAATCACGTTCATGCTCAACGCAAACACCAAATAACATTTATTTAGGTTTATCACAAATCCTGAAGGTAGAGAGAGCGTGCGATGGTGATCACATCAATCTTGGAAATACTTCCAACACACATCGTCACCTTTCACCTAGCTAGTCTCCATTTACTCCGTAGCTTTTATTTCGAGTTGCTAACACTTAGCAACCAAACCGGTATCCAATACCCAGGTGCTACTAGGAGTACCAGCAAGGTACACATCACTAACACGTATATCAAATATACTTCCATTGACATTCCCAGCCTTCTTATCTAGCAATAATCTAGGGTTTTTTCGCTTCAGCGAACATTCTCCTCATAACAGAAGCACTTAGTCTCGGGTTCGGGCTCAACCTTGGGTTTCTTCACTAGAGCAACAACTGGCTTGCCATTCCTGAAGTTTTTCCCTTCTTGCCCTTGCCCCTTTTGAAACTAGTGGTTTTCACTTAACCATCAACACTTGATGCTCCTTATTGATTTCTACCTTCGTGGTGTCAAACATCACGAACAACTCAGGGATCATCTTATCCATCCCTGGCATGTTATAGTTCATCGAGAAGCTCTAGTAGCTTGGTAGCAGTGACTTGGAGAACTGCATTAATCACTATCTCATCTGGAAGATTAACTCCCACTTGATTCAAGTGATTGTAGCACCCAGACAATCTGAGAACACGCTCACCGATTAAGCTATTCTCCTTTATCTTGCAGGCAAATAATCTTGTTGGAGGTCTCATACCTCTCAACATAGGCACGAGCTTGAGATCACAATCTCAGCTCCTAGAACATCTCATATGTTCTGTGACGTTCAAAACATTTTGAAGCCTCAATTCTAAGCCGTAATGCATGACGCACTGAACTATCACGTAGTCATCAAAAAGTGCCTGTCATATGTTCACAACATCTACAGACAACGCTTGAGGGAGTGATGCAGTTAGCGGTACATAAAAAACATAAGCTTTCTGTGCAACAATGAGGACAATCCTCAGATCACGGACCCAGTCCGCATTATTGCTACCATCAACTTTCAACTTACTTTTCTCTAGGATTGTATCAATAAAACTGGGGAGCTATAGCGTGAGCTATCTACGACACAATTTGCAAGGACATTTTTAGACTAAGTTCATGATAATTAAGTTCATTTAATCAAATTATTAATGAACTCCCACTTAGATAGACATCTCTCTAGTCTTCCAAGTGATACATGATCCATGTCAACTAGCCCGTGTCCGATCATCACGTGAGACGGACTAGTCATCCATGGTGAACATCTCTATGTTGATCGTATCTTCTATACGACTCATGTTCGACCTTTCGGTCTTTCGTGTTCCGAGGCCATGTCTGTACATGCTAGGCTCGTCAAGTCAACCTAAGTGTTTCGCATGTGTAAATCTGGCTTACACCCGTTGTATGCGAACGTTAGAACCTATCACACCCGATCATCACGTGGTGCTTCGGAACAACGATCCTTAGCAACGGTGCACAGTTAGGGTGAACACTTCTCTTGAAATTTTATTGAGAGATCATCTTATTTACTACCGTCGTTTTAAGCAAATAAGATGTAAACATGATAAACATCACATGCAATCAATATAGTGACATGATATGGCCAATATCATCTTGCTCCTATGATCTCCATCTTCGGGGCACCATGATCATCGCTGTCACCGGCACGACACCATGATCTCCATCATCATGATCTCCATCATTGTGTCTTCATGAAGTTGTCTCGCCAACTATTACTTCTACTACTACAGCTAACGTTTAGCAATAAAGTAAAGTAATTACATGGCGTTTATGATTGACACGCAGGTCATACAATAATATAAGACAACTCCTATGGCTCCTGCCGGTTGTCATAGTCATCGACATGCAAGTCGTGAACCCTATTACAAGAACATGATCAATCTCATACATCACAATGCATCACATCACATCCTTTTGGCCATATCACATCACACGGCATACGCTGCAAAAACAAGTTAGACGTCCTCTAATTTGTAGTTGCAAGTTTTTACGTGGTTGCTATAGGTTTCTAGCAAGAACGTTTCTTACCTACGTCAAAACCACAACGTGATATGCCAATTGCTATTTACCCTTCATAAGGACCCTTTTCATCGAATCCAATCCGACTAAGGTGGGAGAGACAGACACCCGCTAGCCACCTTATGCAACTAGTGCATGTCAGGCGGTGGAACCGGTCTCACGTAAGCGTACGTGTAAGGTTGGTCCGGGCCGCTTCATCCCACAATACCGTCGAATCAAGATAAGACTAGTAACGGCAAGCATATTAACAAAATCGACGCCCACAACTGCTTTGTGTTCTACTCGTGCATAGATTCTACGCATAGACCTAGCTCATGATGCCACTGTTGGGAGACGTAGTAGTAAATCAAAAAAATTCCTACGCGTTCACCAAGATCCATCTATGGAGAAACCAGCAACGAGCAAGGGGATAGTGGATCTTCATACCTTTGAAGATCGCTAAGCGGAAGCGTTACAAGAACGCGGTTGATGGAGTCGTACTCGCAGCGATTCAGATCGCGGTAGATCCGATCAAGTGCCGAACGGACGGCACCTCCGCGTTCAACACACGTGCAGCCCGGTGACGTCTCCAACACCTTGATCCAGCAAGGAGGAAGGAGAGGTTGGGGAAGGGCTCCAACAGCAGCACGACGGCGTGGTGGTGGTGGAGTAGCAAGGTATTCCGACAGGGCTTCGCCTAAGCGCTGCGGAGGAGGAAGAAGAGAGGTAGGGCTTCGCCGTGAGAGAGAGAGATCAAATCCTATCTCAAAACATCCAAAACCTCAAGTATATATAGGAGGAGGGACGTGGAGGGCTGGCTTGGCCTCTACTCCAAAGAGGAGATGGCCGGCCGAATTAAAGGGAGAGTCCACCTCCCACAAGGGAGGTGGATCTCCTCCTTTTAAATCCTTTTTGCCTTATCTCCTTATCTCCAGCCACATGGGCCTTTAGCAAAAGTATTTCCCAGCCCAATAAGGGCTGACACACTTTATCTAACAGCCCATGAAGTCCTCTGGTCGTCACACCCCTCCCGGGGGTCCTCCGGCACCCTCCCGGCACTCCCGGTACACTACCGATGAGCCCGAAAACTTTCCGGTGACCAAAACTGGACTTCCTATATATCAATCTTTACCTCCGGACCATTCCGGAGCTCCTCGTGACGTCCGAGATCTCATCCGGGACTCCGAACAACCTTCGGTAATCACGTATACCATTTCCCTATAACCCTAGCGTCATCGAACCTTAAGTGTGTAGACCCTACGGGTTCGGGAGACACGTAGACATGACCGAGACACCTCTCCGGTCAATAACCAACAGCGGGATCTGGATACCCATGTTGGCTCCCACGTACTCCACGATGATCTCATCGGATGAACCACGATGTCGGGGATTCAATCAATCCCGTATTCAATTCCCTTTGTCTATCGGTATGGTACTTGCCCGAGATTCGATCGTCGGTATCCCCATACCTTGTTCAATCTCGTTACTGGCAAGTCTCTTTACTCGTTCCGTAATACATCATCCCGTGGCTAACTCCTTAGTCACATAGAGCTCATTATGATGATGTCTTACCGAGTGGGCCCAGAGATACCTCTCCGTCACACGGAGTGACAAATCCCAGTCTCGATTCGTGCCAACCCAACAGATACTTTCGGAGATACCCGTAGCGTACCTTTATAGCCACCCAGTTACGTTGTGACGTTTGGCACACCCAAAGTATTCCTACGGTATCCGGGAGTTACACAATCTCATGGTCTAAGGAAATGACACTTGACATTGAAAAGCTTTAGCAAACGAACTACACGATCTTTGTGCTATGCTTAGGATTGGGTCTTGTCCATCACATCATTCTCCTAATGATGTGATCCCGTTATCAACGACATCCAATGTCCATGGCCATGAAACCGTGACCATCTATTGATCAACGAGCTAGTCAACTAGAGGCTCACTAGGGACATGTTGTGGTCTATGTATTCACACATGTATTATGGTTTCCGGTTAACACAATTATAGCATGAACAATAGACAATTATCATGAACAAGGAAATACAATAATAACCATTTTATTATTGCCTCTAGGGCATATTTCCAACAGCACCTTGCGGCCGAGATAAAGTATTGTGGTCATGTGTTTCTTCGCAACATGTACCCTTTGAGCGGTACATGGGAATTGGCGCTATTGTTGGAACCGATGTCATCCATAGGAAAGCATCCTACAAGGTTATACCGTGGTAGAGGTGGTTGAGTATTGTACCGAATACATGAAACTTAGACCTATATGTGTGCCCCTCTCTCCATGAGGGAAGGCTGGCTGGTAATCCGGTCCTTGCTGGCTCGTAGATTTGTGCATCTAGAGATATGGCCGATCCAGCCCATTTGACGGTATCTCTTAACAGCCTGATACACGCCGCTCATGTTATAGAACACACGGAGGAGATACGACGAAGCAACTTACCCAATGTGTTGTCACTAGTTGCTAACACAAATGCACACAATAGGTACTATTTAAGATGGCTGAAGCATCGTTTGGCATGCGGACCCCAAGAAGACCTTGCAACATGGTTGGAACAGAAGCCATCAATGAGGATTATGAAGTACCAAGCGTACGACATAAATGGCAACACGTTCTACACTGAGGAACGTGATGCTAACACCTCGTATCAGAACAACTCGATTCGAATAGAATGCCTAACTGTAGGGGAAGATGATAAACAAGTGTACTATGGAACCATTGAAGATATTTGGGAGCTTGGCTATGTGCAAATGAGGGTGTCATTATTAAAGTGCAGATGGGTCCCTCTTAGTATCGCAAATGTTGATGCATACAACAGGAAGACATATGTTGACCATAGAGTTATGGCATATCACAAGGACCCATTTATTCTTGCCAGCGATGCTACCCAGATTTTCTTTATACCAGATCTCTTATACGCATGGCCACGTAACGATTTATGGGAACAGGAGGGCACTAGGCATCGAGAATGTTGGTGATGAGTAGGAGTACAATCAATACGATGAGTTGCCACCTAAGGGGCCACGCGACATAAAAGAGGACAAGCGTAAATTCATCAGAAATCCTAAGTTCATTAGGGGTTAACTTACTAATCGCGATCACCCCATGTACATGGGAATGATTCAAGAAAGTAGTCATTATGTCTACTGTACTAAATTGTTGCATGTACTGATTTGTCAGGGATGTGTATTGGGTTCGTTATGTTATAAGTTTCGCATGTACTGTATTGCAAGGTATGCATGGCCTTATGTTGATCAAGATTAATATGTTTTCACCTGTAGCAATGAATTTCAAATATTCATTATAATTTACTCAATAGATAGAATGCTCAGTTCATCTCACTCCGGTATGTACGAACCGATCATGCGCAGTTTGGTTTACAAATAGCACACAGTTCGTTAACTAGAACTATATGCTTTCGAAATCGCAGCCTATGAAACCTAATGCGCACAACATGAGTCCTACTATTGGATTCACCCAGATCGAACGACGGTCCTTATACCTCTCGTCAACACACTCTGTTGAAGTTGGGATTTGATTTATATGCAATAAATGCCCCGTAAATGATAAAAATTCTGAAAAATATCGAACGAGCCCATAAATGCGCCAGAAAATCAAACATGGCGTATAATTATGATTGACTACTGTGGGATAAAATATGGAGGAGAGGCGATGAAGAAACCGTCGATTGGAGTTCGATTTGCCACTTCTCCCCTTGGATCTATGATCCTTCTACTAAGTTGGTATGGCTTCCAATTAGCGATCATTGTAGCTTGTGCCAAAGTTTACCAAGCTTTTTGCAAGGTATCTCGAGATCATGCCAGGATGACACACCGATTTTTGTGATTTTCTGAGTCCATCTGCATTTCCTGTAATTAAATTACTTACATTTATTTAGGTGGACACATCTCCCGTCCGAAATGCTTGACAATTCTTCTTATTCGTTGCACAATGACGAAAATCACGCAAAGGGACACACAAATAATTTGTAAGAGATTCTTTCCACTATACACATGTAATTCATGTTGGAATATTTTATTTATAAGAAGTAATTAACATGGTAACTACAAAACTATGACTTATACATAGCGAACGAGACATCTAATCCACCAGAAGATCAATATTAGTAGTACAATGATGCTTGCATGCCATGGAAAAAACCAAGGCGAAAGGATGAGGTTGACACTGCTTGGACTCTGAAATGTGAGATCTCCTTTTTGTAAACCACGATCCTCTGTGTGAGACGCATTTGTTTCAAAGGGAAGGCCATCACAACTTCCGTAGACATTACCAATTTTTCCCATGGGGTCTTCACATCATGCCACGGTGACACACCCATTTTTGTAATATTCGTAATACATGTGCATTTCCTGCAACTAAATTACGAACAAGCCCCATGTTGGTGGAAAAAATGTCTTCAAATTAGCAAACAAGTCATGAAATGTGACCGGAAATCAATACAGGGGCCAATAGTTGATTGTCTGCGGATGAAAATAATTTGAAATGAAAATATGACTGTTCTGCACGGACAAATAGCACATGGTTTGTTAACTAGAACCGTGTGCTTTCTAATGCCTGGCCTATGAAACCTATTGCGCACAAAGTGAGTCCTGCTTTCTGATTGGACAAAACCCAAACCACACGGATCATGCACCTGCACCGTAGGATTCATCCAGACCGAATGAGTGCGATAAATGCCCCGTAGGATCCCCGGCCTTAGACCTCTCGTCAACACACACTATTGAAGTTGGGATTTTGATTTATATGCAATAAATGCCCCGTAAAAGAAAAAAATGTCTTAAAGCGGCCGAGGCCAGAAATGCGCCAGAAAATCAATATTAGGGTACAACGATAGCTACGTACCATGGAAAAAAATTCGAGACAAAACGATGAGGTCATGTCTACATTTCAAAGTTTCTAGGTTTTCATTTTGAAAAGATTTGTGCTTCTTGTGCACACAAGTTACTATATGAAACCGTTTGCAAACTTTTTTCCATGGGCACAGGGCGTTCTTTTTTCACCCTTTTCACCGAAGCCGCCAACATGCCCCCACCCCTCCCCCTAAACCCGCACCCTCCCCAGTTTTGCTCATATGTCTGCGTATTCTAGCCAAACTCCATCGACAGCTAGCGGCCTCACTCTCCCGTCCTCCAGATCCACACCAGAACCCTTTCAGGCGCCATCGTGCTCAACCCATGTGTGTACCCGCTTCCCTGTGTCAACCCTACCCTTCATTGATGCTCCAAACATGCGGCTTCCCATGCCTCATCGTCTTTGTTTCCTCGCCAGCCACCGTTGAGAATATCGATCCTATACCGTTGCCTCTCCTGTTGGATATGCACAAAAAAATGGTCAGTTGCTGCCCTTCATCGAGGTGAGGTCTATTATCTTGTGATCCCTTTTCCTATTTGGTTCAGTTTGTACCCAAAATGATTATAAAATAATGGAGAGTGTATTTATGTTCATTATATACCTTCTAACATATATGTTGTATTTGTTCCAATTAGTCATTGTCAAATTACATATCACGTGTGCATGAGTCACACTAAATGAACAGATTAACCGTACATTTTCCAATTGATAACATGCCATGTTTATACAGCTAGCTTCCAAGCTATTACATTTTTTATGGTTATCCCCCTTTCTAAATTTCGCATGTGTACTATGTACATGTCTATTAGCAGTGACGACAGTCATACTTTTGGCAATGTACCTTCATCTACATCTGATACCAACATGTCTGCAACAGATGATCGTGTACCAAGAAATGATGAACGGGATAGAGCTGCCACAATCGCCCATCCAGTCAAGAGCTTGAAGAGTGCTCCAAGAAAGCCCACACACTAGCCTAAAGGTGTATATGAAGTAACTGACAATGATTTGAAGTGTTGGGCCCCAACTAAACCTGATAAAGCATGCACAAGGTTCAGGAGTGTGTGTGGATTTGTTGGCAGGGCAAGTCTCACCATTAATCTGTCGGGGTTTCAGAAGGCTGGTACAGAACCACGACAGAGGATAGTTTGTAAGATCATGGCGCACTTCAATGTTCCTGTGGATTGGAGAGAGCAGGTGGAACACTCTCCGCTGAAGAAGACCAGGGATGCATGGAGAAACTGTAAGCATGTGTTGCACAAGAAGTTCTTGAGTCAAGGCAAGGACCCAATCCCCTTGTACCCCCAAATTACAAAGGAAGATTGGACATAATTAAAATTGGTTAGGGACAGTGAAGAGTATATTAAGAAGAGTGCCATGCAACCATATGGGTGTGGCAGGATACTATGACATGAAACCGATACGGGAGCAGGAGGACAAAGAAGCAGTTGCCACGGGTGGCAAACTGGCCTTTAGTGAAATTAGGGGCACTCGTGCTAGGGACTACTTGGGGGCACATGAAAATAGGCATGGAGATTATTCTTATTACTTTGAAAACTCAGCAGACGAAGAGCTGTATGATGTGATAGCGAAGGCTTCCAAAAACACAGGATGGTTGTATAGTTATTCAGGGCCATGTGACATTCTGTCCGAGGCTCTGACTACCAAAGAGCCCCTTGGTCGTGCTAGGGGTATTGGGGTCAATGTCCCAGACAAGAGGGCTTTCTCACTAAGCAAAGAAGATAGGCTTGGCATGAAAAAAGCTAGGTTTGATTATAAATCGAAGAGACTTGCACAATAATATTACCAGGGACAGGTATCTTGTAATTCGAAAGGAAGTTGAGGACTCATCTATGAAGGAGAAGACACAAATGCTGAGAGATAACTAGGAGATGCAAGGGGATGTCTGCATGGATGATGCCACTTATTGTATGGCAACACCTCACAAGAGTAGTTGTGCATCAGCTGACCCCAGCGACAATGATGCTACAGCTAGGCATGATGGTGTTATATCTGATCTATATGGACAGGGGGAGAGAGTGACGTTCATGCTTACACATTATTAAGGTACTTTAAAATGTGCAATAATTTGGGTTTACAACCCTGACTTTGTCGGGAGTTTCTTGTTGGACAATATGCCATTGAATCCAGGTTGTGTGAAGTGCTACGTGACTGAAATAAAGCCTAGATTCATTATTTTTTTCCTGAAGAATGTCCTTGGGGACCCTGATGAGCAGAGGATCTTGGAAGGAACACGGTTAAATCAAATCAAGTGGCCACGAAAAGAAATATACTTCCTGGATGAGACCCCTCCAGCCCACCAAAAAGCAACCAATGTCGCCCTCAAACCGGTGACTCTCATCTCGCCACAGCAGATCTTGTGCGATTCCGCCGATGAACAAACCCTTGGGAATCAGATGCCGGCCACTAAAGAAGAAAGTGCACACACATCATGTCACGCCCAAGATGCGCGCCTATACATATGAAGGCCTAGGGGCCTGACGGGGATAGAGGAGCATCTTGCCATTCGCAAGTACAGTATCATTACATACATTTAGGAAGAGAAGTGTATATGAGTTGGTTTACACTCTCCACATGCTAAATTACAATTCCACTCAAGTTGTTCAAACATCAATACAAAGGCAGGGTCCGGCTACGGACGAAATCAAATGATAAAATGATGCAATGACACTGGCTCGCTAGCCCAAAAACCTCGACCATGGCCACTCTACTAGTTTGGATAAGTGACGTACATCCTGCCATGCTCCTCGTCATACTCCCACTGGAGCTGCATCACATCATCTGGCACGACCTCATCTATACCTGCACCTGGATTGTTGTAGTAATGTGTGAGCCACGGGGACTCAACAATCTCGTGCCCCCGGTACCAAGACTATTCAAGCTCAACAAGCTTTTGTTTGCATCAGCACTAAGCATTTATGGTGGCTAATCTTATGAGAACATGAAGGTAAATATGTGGTCTATGATATACGATAGAGAACTAGGGTGACCTCTAAGATATCCTGAACACCTACTTACGTCAATCATAACCCCACAGTGTTCTCTCTCGGTTCATGTTCATGAGAAGAGACGATAAATATTTCTCACAGAGTTGGTGCATTTTATTGGAGTTTACTTCAAGTTAACTATAACGGGGTGTTAAACAAATATCCAAGTTGCCACATAAACGCGGGCACGGTTTTCTGAAAGTTCTAACCTTGTAGGGGTGCTCAAACTAGTCCATCATAAATTAACCACACTCCGTGGGAATAACCTCGACCACGGATCTTGTGATCATCATAGGAAACTCCAAAGGAATTCCAACACCTCAAGATAGCCCGAAGAAAATCAGAGTTCCACATGCAAGCCACTCGATAAAGGTAAAACAAGTCCAGCAAGACCAGCCGGTAGGCCAGATCCCAATAGGAGTCGCGCGTATCTCTGTCTCAAGGCACTACTAGATGGGACTAGCTACAGGGAAAACCAATCCTCAAGTTTCCTCGAGGCGGCCCTGCAGGCAGCCCGTTTTGGACCAACACTCATGAGGAGCACTGCCCCGGGTTGTTGATTAATTATCCACGGGGTAGCTAATCCCTATGCATTTTTATTAAGTTGTTTAAGCAAATAGTACCAATGTTGGGTCTTGCCAGACAAGTTTTAATCGCAACCGAATAATCAAGGGGGTCCCCATAAGAACCCCGAGCATGCTAGGAGCGCAAAGTATGGAAACATATCACCGGTAACAAGAAACTATGGCGGTAAAGGTGGAACAAAACACCGAGCAAAAGGCCAAGCCTTCCACCATACCAAGATATATATGTGCATTAAATTAAATAGCAAATAATATTGTGATATGCCAAAAATCCATGTTATCACATGGATACAACCTGCACCTGCAACTAAGAACGCTATAAGAGGGGGTGAGCAGCGGTAACTTAGCCAAACAAGGTTTGCCAGGATGTGGAGGGGTTAGAGGCTATCATGGCAATGTAGGAGGCTTGACATTCAAGTGGTAGGTAACGCATATGTAACGATAAGAACGTGACATGTAGCAAAGGAAAAATAGTGTCGAGATCTGGGTCCGATCATCTTGCGTGTTGGTTCTTCAAAGGGACAAAGAGCGGGGTCCTCATTGTGGTACTCTCCTGGATCCTCATACTCAGGTTCAACACTCGCGTCTACCCAATAGAAACAGCAATAATAAACAACCAACCAAGGTGCAATGCAGAACCAATATGATGCATGATTCATTTGAAGTATTTAATATGGCAATCCTAAACTAGTCATGTTTCACATGCCTTAGTTTAGTTATTTACAATTCTGGACAGAACCTCATGTTAAGTTATTTAAGCATTCATGATCATGGAAAATATGGATGCTTCATGCAAAATCGATACAAATGCATATGTAGAATGTAAGAAACGGAGTTACGGTTCTCACGCTACGCTCATGACAAGTTACGAAGGCAAAACACAATACAATGAAGGCCATGGGATATTCCTTGGCATTCCAAAGTATCCACTAGTTAGGCAATGAAAAACCAACCACAATAGAGTCAAATATCAAACAATTCCATGAAGCATAGCTCCCACAAGTCACAAAACACTAAAACAAACAATCTGCCACAAAACAGCAACATGTCAACTTTCACAACCAATAACTAGAGCTACAGGAAGTCTCCAACCACAAGATGGGCATTGACATAAACTACATAGCATGCTTATCAAATTATCCAACTACACAATATGGAATGGAGGCACACATCAATAAGCATGAAGCTCACAAGTTGGCATCATGAAACAGATTCTAGGGACTTTGAGAAAATAACAGTTTTCTGGAATCTGAGTTAAGCTGATAGCAAGTTGACAGCAGAAACTAATGGTGATAGAGATCACCTCATGGCATGAAGATTAACAGGATGATAGAGGACAACATCTACTTCAAAACTCTAGCACTGAGATTGAGCTAATTCTCAACATATCACTTGGTAGCATCCAATCTTCATGGCATAAAAATATTAACAAATTCTCAAACTTAGAAATACTTAGCATGTTTGAAAACAGCAACATTTTAGTAGCTACTTTAGAGCATGGTTCCCACTTATATGCAAGTTTAACATGACAAAAATAAATACCATGGCATTCTACTCATCAAAGGCTACCATTTACATGTTGTTACAATTATCATAGCATGCATGGATTAAATATAACTAAAATGACAAAATGACACTTTGAGACAAAATGAAATTTTGTCAAACTTGCTCAAATGACCAAACAAGTTACACCAATGAATTCCTTGGGTGATTCTACCGCAAAATCATATATCACACCCCTATGTTTGTATGGGACAACATGGCAAAACAATAGATAGCAAAATGCTCATCATTCCTATAAGTGAAAACTTACTAGAAATGCCCATGTTCATAATTGCACATAGCCAGATTTGGAAAATTACCAGAAATAGAAATAATGTATTATAACAATTAAAACACTAAAAACATAAAGAAAAATACCTAATAGGAGGGGGACCCACCTGGCATACTCACCAGGGCCCTTAGTGTATGACAACTAGGGCCAGGCCCACTTGTGACACACACACACAACACTGCATTACACACACACACACCTCTGGATCTGGCATCCACACCAGATCCACTCACATAGACACCACACACCAGCACACACACTCTTAGCGCACAGCCACACCAGATCTGGCCATGGCTGCACCAGATCCACACACAAGAAACACCGGACACGGGATCCGGTGCTGCACACTGGATCTGCATAGCACACACGCGCGACAACCAATCAGAAAAAGAGCAAAAGAGGGGGGAGCCAGGATTCGATCCTGCGACCTCGCGGACGATCCCCGAGTCGATCGCCACTAAGCTACGCTCACGGATTTGACCGAAGGAGGGTTCCTCCGCCCCTAGTACTAACAAAGCCACCCGAAACTGAATTTTGAACACCCCGGCGACAGCGGCATGGCGACGGCGATCCCCGACAACTACTGGCCTCACTGGCGATGCGGACAGGCAGAGGAGGAGTTTGGTTCTATGGGGAATCCATTCCCGCATCACACGACGGCTGGTGCGGCGGCAAGGGGCACTCGAGCTCGAGCTTCCGCTCGGCTCGGGCACGGCGGTGACAGATGTGACGGCAACGAACGGGGCTATAGCTGCGCTAGGCTACGAGGAAGAGATGCAGAGAGAGGAGAAGGAGGAGATGTAGGTGCTCACAGGGGGCAACAAGGCTGCACTGGAGTAGGACGAAGCGGAGGAACAAGACGGCACGGCTCCGGCGACACGAGGAAGACGAAGAAGATGCCGAATGTGCAGGGCTTCTCTCCTCACCCTAGCACCGGGAACGAGGCGCAGACATCACCCTCGAGCACCAGTCCATCACTGACGAGGAGGAGGGCCCACCAGAGGCGACAAAGAAGACCAAAGGCCAGCGGGACTCTGCTCTCTCTGAACTTTACCTCTCTGTTCTCAAAATAATATTCCCTACATCTTGAACATTTTTAACACATTTATAGAGCATGTTAATTCTGTTGAAGAAAAACAAAAGGAATAATAGACTTAGTTTAAGATTTGAATATAAGGGGATGGAGAGGAGTTAAAGCCCACGCATGCACACTACCACAAAACACACAAGAGCTACTCACACCTCTCAACAAGATCACATGGAAGCACACCACATTTATATTATGCATGACAAGATGATGAATGGCATGATGCATGATACATGAGACAATGACATGGCAAAGGAGAAAACTCATGTCATACAACACATGACACATGGATCCACATAGGTTACATGGCCATAAATGGCACGGGCAGCACTTGGGCTGTCACACATTAGCACTGCATGCTCACTAGATAAGCCCGACCGAAGCGCGTGCTAAGGAGTATGAATGCCTGGAACTGCCTACTAAGAATGCAGAAAGTCCGGGACCGCCTGCTAAGCACTCCGAAAGTCAGGAACAACCTGATCATCAGTCCAGCGGTTCGCAACTGCCTCATAAGCATACCGATGTGTTAGCACTGCCTGCTCATCAAACCAACACATTGTCACAGCGCATCAACACACCGACACATTGGCACCAGCTAGTCAGAATCCCAGAATAGCTTCAACGGCTGCTCATTAGTCCTTCGACTCTGGCACTACAGCTTAGTAGTCCACCACAGTGCCATCATCTGTTCAACTGTCCATTGTACCTTCACACGCTTCTCAGCAGCATGTCATTGATGAAACCAGAAGTCAAAGAAGAAGTGCTTCAACTAAGAAAACAGAAGTGGGCACGATTGCACAAAGGAATTTGGGCCGCCAAATAACAAGGAGGGATGGGACCAAGAGCCTCCTTCTACAAAGAATTATCATCCATACCCAAATTAACAATAATGTTTTCGAAGGGCTAGGTGATCCCGGTTCTGACCACATGTGTGAAGCAGACCTTGAAAAGCATCTTTCTAGAATGGAAGTAGACACCTTTGCGAAACGTAAGTACAAATATGGCCAGCCATTCCTTGTTGGCGATTTCTGGGAGGAGTGCAGTTCTAGTGCTCGCAAGTTACATAAATATTGCATGGACAAAATGTAAGAAGGAGAAGATACTATCATTATGGAATTGCACTACGATCGTCATCATTTCTATAACGTTCCATGTACCATCATTATGGAATTTGAGGACTTTCATCTCTTCTTCAACTTCAATTAGCTTGCTGCCACTCTTGTCAAATGCTTGATGTTGTAAGTACTTCGCAAACTCTGATCAACTTCTCCATACAAGGTTGTAAATGACAAAAGAGCTAAATGTATTGTATTGCTCTCAAGGGATTGACAACGTAGAGAATATAAAGGGTGCATGCTTATTTTATAGATCCTTATATAGCAAACAGTGTTTTGTTACAAGCTAATGACTCATGCACGACTTCCATTGATTATGTAGCCAAGATCTTGTTCGACTTACAGATAGGAGAATTCTTCATGTGGCCATATCATGAAGAGTAAGTATAAATATACAACCACGCATACATTGATCGTATTTTAGTTTTAGAAATAGTACGTACATTCATGATTTTCTGAAACTGTAGAGATCACTGGAGCTTGGTGGTTGTTGTTCCAAAATGCAACACAGTTTACTACATGAATTCTCTCATAGAGTCAAATGTGCATCAGGATCTGAGTCATCTTCAGGATTTCATCAATAGGTATTGAATTCTTTGGTGTTAATGCGTTGTGTTCATATCTGCTTCTGGAATTGAGTGTCTGAAATTCATTTTCATTTGAAGTGTATTGTCAAAGAACATAACTTTGGGGGGGTAAGGTTCGACCGCCAACCACCTCTACAACACGTGATCGTTTCTCCGGTAATCAACGAAATCTGTTATTTTAAGAAAATGCTAGTCAGATGTTCAAGTTTTTGAGTAAACCTCTTTCAATTTTGTTCCATAGAAAAAAACTACACCTGTTAGGTTGTTCCTAGCAGGGCAAATACGTGACTAATACTGTACAAAAAAATTCGGTGTCCTCAGCAACAACAAGGTACTAGCCTATGTGGATGCTATGATTGTGCACACATGATGAACCTAGGCAGACATGCTGAATGTGTTGTCGATGCTAACAGGATAAACCAGTAAGTCAACTTCTTAATTACTATCTTCTACACCACATGTATGTGACATTATGATCTAAAAGTCATGTAGCTGATCTTCGTACAGATGACTTCTGAACCACTTGCCGCAGATGAATTGTTGTCTCTTAGGAAATTTATCAGCACCTTGTTTGTGAAACACTACATCAAGCCCTCTAAAGACGTCGAAGATTTCTGAATTCAAATCTCCTAAAAATAAGTACGCATTCATATAGTGTTATCAGCTAAACGTATACACATGGATACATTATTTTCCATGTGATCATATCTTTGTATTTCGTACACTATGATTATGTACTACATATGTTGGCTTAACAACTATGGAATTTAGCTAGCGTTTTCTCAATTGCATATTGTCATGTATTATGATGAATCCTCTTCTTGTGGACACTATTCGTTCAATTGCATATTGTGGTAAATTATGATGAATGTTCTTCATGTGGACACTATTTGTCGATTGCATACTATGGCGAATTTGCTACTTGCAGGGTGAATTAAATGTGATTTTTAAAATAACCTTGCAATTTTAGTGCACACAGTTCAAGCAACTAAGCGTGTGCGGTCCAGAATGGAAAGCACACGCAAATCATAGTGCAACCGCCTATGATCCACAGGAAAAGCACACAAGATATAATCTAAAATGTTGGTGATACATAAGAAATCACAAACAGTTTGCAACACTTGTATGTGTGCGTAGGAGCTACTAATCGTTTGTGATAGCACCGTATCTCACACGTGAGCCAACAGGAAACCATGCCTGACGCAAAGACGATCCCACGCGTACATTTTTCGGGAAACGTGTCTGATGATGTTATAGATGGTACATGGTTCCCAGAGAAATCTCGTGTGCGATGATGAAGATATCACACACAGTGCCTATAATGGCTCATGTGGATTAGGTTATGTTTCACAAACTGTCAAAGGTCAAACTCCATTCTTTCCCATGAGAAATTAGATGTGTTTCACTCATCTTGGACGTGTGTGGTTGATCCCAAATCCAACACGTATGCCCAAAAAATCATGTGTGTGATCTGTTCTTGCACCGCACACAATTATATTTGCAGATCGTTTGCGTTTGTTGGCCACCATCGCCGACGGTTTTGCAGTGTTGTGTGGGATGGACCCGCCCCCCATCGCCCACACATGCAAGGAGACGGTTTGGAATTACGTCACAGAAAGGGATTAAAACCATTTGTATAGTACGTCGCTGCACTAGTGAAACCTTTCTCATCTCTAGACTTTTTACCTTTGGTAGTAAAAGGCATCGGTCTTTCAACCGTTTGTTCTCCTTCTTTACCATGTTTCCTAGCAACAAAGGCTTGTTTATCATATCTTCTATTTTTAGGAGATGGGTCATCAATATTAGTCTCTCATCCCATTTCGTCATCATTACTTTTGTTCATTATTATCATTAGTGGAGCATCATCATGACCATTATTAGCGTATTCATTATCATTATCGCTGGATGAATGTGCATCAGTAGATTGTGTCCTAACATCTGAAAAACAAACATTATGAGATTCTCAGAAGTTTTTTCAAAAATAGATTCACAAGAAGCATGTTTTTCAGAATTTCAGCAAACTCACGCTTGAACCACTTGTCATTGTGATCGAATTTCTGATGAAGACTTATGTGAAGTTCATGATCAGTCATCACACGAGGGGCAGAATCTTGAGGATTTTGACCTGTGGCCTATCATGTATAGTCATGGGAGGCTGAGTCATCATTTGTGGAGTATGAGGCGGCACGACAAAATTTCCAATCCAATGGATGATTGCCTTCATCAACAACAACCTTGTCTTTTCAAGGAACAAAGGAAATAGCCTTTTTGAGGACTTCAATTGGAGGTATATAATCTTGTCTTCATCCTAGTATTGAATTGGAAACCTTTTTCTGATGAATCTCATAATCCAAGGGGCATAAGGACTGAAGTCAACTGGCGACGTTGCAACATTGGCTAAAGTCCTCATGAGGAAATCATGAATATTGATGGGAATCCCATGAATGATGTTCAACAACTGATTCTTCATGATGCGAATAATGCCTTCTTCATGAGAGTTGTGGCCTTTGATAGGACTAGGGGTTTTGGCCAGAATGCGATAAACTGTCTTTGGTACATACATCAAATCCTTGTCCTACTTCCAATCGCTTCATCGGCACTTGCATCATGTGATCTAGGAGTTTAGTTTCGTCATATCCAAGCTTTGCACCGTCAGTAGTGGGGTTAACTGGTAGAGCATGAAGCAATTCGATGGATGGACCTTTGATGTGAGTCTCCTCAGTCATCCAGTCAAGAGTCCATGTGTTGATGTCATGTGCTTCACCAGAGATGTGAAAACTTGCATAGAACTAAAGAATTAGCTCCTCATTCCAGTCACAGATGTTTGAGCAAAAGTCCAGGTGTAACAACATCTTTCTACCCCAATGGTTTTGGTGATTAATGATATGAATTTGCGGACTAACCGTGTTCATTAAGACTTTCAAATAATTCATCATATGGCAGAAGACGATTCTACCCCCTCGATGGATTAAAATAAAGGTGGTTTGTTCCCTGCATTTTGCTTTTGGTGGAATTGATTCATAGGAGTACCGTACTATTAAGAGAGGGTCCGCATCAGAAAGGGTTGGGTGGAATCAACACATACACTTTCATTTGCACCCTTGCTCCTTTCCTGCATCAATGGAGTTGTTCCAATGTTCTCTCTATTCTTAACTGGAAGGAACCAAGCGGCAGTACCACGTATGACAAACGGTAGTACCGCCTAAACTAGTGAGGCATAGTATCGCTTAGGGCAGCGGTAGTAGCTCTTACGAGCGGTAGTGCCAATGCCAAGTACCACATGCAGTACCGCTAGCTTTGGATTCTTGAATTTTCGTGTCAGACTGAGCGGTTTTGGACGATAGTAATACGTGGTAGTACCGCTCCCAGGTGGTAGTACCTCCTGTTACTACATTGCCACTATCGCCCTTCCTTCTAGGCCTCGAGAGCTCAGCAAGCTCCGAAAGGCAGTAGGGCGAGGTACTACAACCCTTAAGTGGTACTACCCCTCTCACGAGAGGTATTACCGCTTAGGCAGAACTACCTCTCCTCCTACTTCGTCTCTGGACTTGTAGAGATGTTGTAGTGCAACCCGAGCGGTAGTACCACTTGGGCAAGCCGTAGTACCGCTCCGGTGTCACTACCGCCTTGTGGCCTTGTGCTTTTGTCGTGTGCGTCTAGCTCACCCATCCAAAGTTGTAGTACCGCTCCCGTGAGTGGTAGTACCGCTTGTGTGCGGGCTGAGACATGATATGGGTTGGATTTACTTCCCAAGTATATAATGGGGGTCTTCTTCCCCAAAAAGACCACCTCTTCCATCCCTAAGCTCCATTGTTGCTCCAAGCTCCATTTCGACTCATCTCTCTCCCTAGCCAACACATTGTGTTGATTCTCTAGTGTTGGGTTGAGAGGGCCCTAATCTACATTTCAACCAAGAGAAATTTGATGCCCCCACTAATCCCTTGTGGATCTTGTTACTCTTGGGTGTTTGAGAACCCTAGATGTTTGAGGTCACCTCAAAGCCACAATCCATTATGGTGAAGCTTCGTGGTGGTGTTGGGAGCCTCCAATTTAGTTGTGGAGTGATACGTCTCCATTGTATCTACAATTTTTCATTGTTTCATGCCAATATTCTACAAATTTCATATACTTTTGGCAACATTTTATACTATTTTTGGGACTAATATATTGATCCAGTGCCCAGTGCCAGTTCCAGTTTGTTGCATTTTTTTGTTTCGCAGAAAATCCATATAAAACAAAGTCCAAACGGGATAAAAACTTTCGGAGATTTTTTGGAATATATGTGAATTCTTGGAAGTGGAATCAACAGAAGGCGGTTCCCGAGGGGCCCACAAGCCTGCCAGGCGCGCCCTGGGGAGTAGGGCGCACCCTGAGGGGTAGGGCGCACCCTTAGGGCTTGTGGCTACACCTTAGGTAGGTTGGAGCTGTTCTTCGGCAACCAGAAATATATTTTTATAAGGAAAATCCCCTCAAAATTTCAGCCCAATCGTAGTTATGGATCTCGGGATATTTAAGAAACGGTGAAAGGCGAGAATCTGGAAGCACAGAAACAGAAGGAAACAGAGAGAGAGAGAGAGAGAGAGAGAGAGAGAGAGAGATCCAATCTCGGAGGGGCTCTCGCCCCTCCGCCTCCATGAAGGCTATGGACCATAGGGTAAACCCTTCTCCCATCTAGGGGGAAGGTCAAGGAACAAGAATAAGGAGGGGGGCTCTCCCCCCTATCTCCCGGTGGTACCGAAATGCCGTCGAGGCCATTATTGTGACCGCGATCTACTCCAATAACTCCGTCATCTTCACCAGCACCTCCATCACATTCCCCCATCTATCTACAGAGGTCCACTCTCCTGCAAACCCGCTGTACCCTCTACTTGAACATGGTGCTTTATGCTTCATATTATTATCCAATGATGTGTTGCCATCCTATGATGTCTGAGTAGATCTATTTTGTCCTATTGGTTGATTAATGATCATGATTGGTTTGAGTTGCATGTTTTATTATTGGTGTTGTCCTATGGTGCTCTCCGTGTCGCACAAGCATGAGAGATCCTCGTTGTTGGGTGTTGCAATATGTTCATGATTCGCCTATGGTGGGTTGCTTGACTGACAAGCATAAACCCGAGTAGGTGGGTTGTTGCATATGGGAGTAAATAGGACTTGATACCTTATAATGCTATGGTTGGGTTTTACCTTAATGATCTTTAGTAGTTGTTGATGCTTGCTAGAGTTCCAATCATAAGTGCATATGATCCAAGTAGAGAAAGTATGTTAGCTTATGCCTCTCCCTCATATAAAATTGCAATAATGATTACCGGTCTAGTTATCGATTGCCTAGGGACCATTTCGCAACTCCTACCACCACTTTTCCACACTCGTTAAACTAACTTAATTGTTTCTTTATCTTAGCATACCCTAGTTTTTATTTCTATGCTCTTTATTGTCTTGCAAACCTATCCTTTCACACCTACAAAGTACTTCTAGTTTCATACTTGTTCCAGGTAAAGCGAACGATAAGCGTGCGTAGAGTTGTATCGGTGGTCGATAGAACTTGAGGGAATATTTGTTCTACCTTTAGCTCCTCATTGGGTTCGACACTCTTACTTATCGAGAAAGGAGACAATTGATCCCCTACACTTGTGGGTTATCAAGACCTTTTTCTGGCGCCGTTGTCTTGGAGCAATAGCATGGGGTGAATATTCTCGTGTGTGCTTGTTTGCTTTATCACTAAGTAGATTTTATTTTCTGTTCTTAGTTGTTTTCTATCTTTAGATATGGGTTGGAAATGCAAAATACCAAAAAAAATATGTACTTTCTGCTCCAAAAGTTGAGGAACCACTAGTGTTCCATACTACCGAAGAATATTATTTGGATCATCTTCGATCTGTTTGTGCTCGTGCTGAAACCCCAACTAGCTTAGTTGAGGGCAAATCATTAAATGAGCATGCTTATTATGTGCAACACCGCTTATCTCAAAAAGGGAAACTTTTATGGCATGATATTAATAGTTTGCAATGCTATGCTTCAAATTTATGCGAAATTATGATTTTATTTATTGTTCTGAAGACCCTAAAAAACACCTTCCCTATCAATGTGAGTTTATGGATAATTGAATCATATATTCTTATGCCCAGGGTGTTTATAATTACTATGATATTGAGCAAATTAAAGAATTTGTTGCTTTTAAGGGTGCCTATGAAATTGCTTCTTTGATTGAAAAATATGATGCTACTCTTTACAAAATCTAAAAGTTTTGCCATACTTAAATATTGCTATGAAAACTATGCTTCTAATGCTTATGTTAAGCCATATATTGAGGACTCCTCCGCTATCCAGGAGGAGACTAATATTTTGCAGGAATCTATGGAAGAAGAAATTGCTGAAACTGTGAGCTCATTAGATGAAAAAGATGAGGAGGAGAGCGAAGAACAAAAGGAGGAAGAGTGGATTAGCTACCCGTGCACATCTTCTAATGAGAGTAACTCTTCAACTAATACATTGTTTAATTTCCCTTTGTTCTTACCGAAGGATGAATGCTATGTTGATTCCTATGATCCCTAGGATTCATTTGAAATATCCCGTTTTGATGAACTTGATGTTTGCCATGCTTGTGGCCATGATGCCAATATGAAAGATGCTTATGGAGATGAACTTGCTATAGTCCTTATGTTAAGAATGAAATTGTTGCTATTGCACCCACGCATGATAGTCCTATTGTCTTTTTGGATTCCCCCAACTACACTATATCGGAGAAGTTTGCACTTATTAAGGATTATATAGATGGGTTGCCTTTTACCATTACACATGATGATTTTGATAGATATAATATGCATGTGCTTGTTGCTCCTACTTGCAATTATTATTAGAGAGGAACTACATCTCCACCTCTCTTTGTTTCCAATATGATAAAATTGCAAGAAACTGATTATGCTATGTATTGGCCTTTACTTTGTGTGCATGAATTGTTCTTTTATGACGTGCCGATGCATAGGAAGATTGTTAGACTTCGCTGTTGCATGATATATGTACTTTTTTCTCAATACCAAATTTCAAATCATTGTTAATTAAAATTGGCTTTGATATACCTTGAGATCTGGGTGGATCCATTACTTTAGCACTATATGCCTTGCTTAATGGCTTTAAAGAAGGCACTGCCAGGGAGATAACCCAAAAGTTTTAGAGAGTCATTTTATTCTGTTGTGTTCTTTTATATAGTTTAAAAACAAAACAAAATAAATGGGGGAACCCAAAAAAAATTCAAAAAGAAAAGTGAAAGTGAGAGAGACGAGCATTGTGAAAGTGGGAGCTAGCCTTGAACTTTATTCATGCCCATGGAAACTTTGCAAATCCTCAATACAGAAATTTTTCGACAAAAATAATTATAAACTTGTATAAATCCATTTTATTATAAAAAATAATGTGCCAAGATTTTCCTTTAGGATGATTAGATTGCTTGTTTGGTGTGTGTAGTGCAAAAACATAAATTTTGGCTGTAGTGCGTGAATTTACTTATTTTACTGGAATGTCAAAACTTTCTGAAATTTTTATAGAGTACTTCTACGCAATTTTTTTATTTTTTCCTAATTTTCTAGAATTTTTAGATTTACATAAGTATGGTGAATGTCCAGATTACTATAGACTGTCCTGTTTTAGACAGATTTTGTTTTTGATGCATTGTTTTGCTCGTTTTGATGAAACTATCGTTTGTATCGGTGGTACAGGCCATGGAACAATTATAATACAGTATATAAAATGCAAAAATAAAATATTAATTGGTTTTCAACAATACTTAAAGTGGTGATTTTCTTTATTATACTAACGTATCTCACGAGGGATTCGTTAAGTTTTGTGTGATTGAAGTTTTCAAGTTTTCGGTGAGATCACGATGGATGAAGGAATAAGGAGTGGAAAGAGACTAAGCTTGGGGATGACCGAGGCACCCCAAGATAATATTCAAGGACTCCCAAGAATATAAGCTTGGGGATGCCCCGAAAGGCATCCCCTCTTTCTTCTAACAACCATCGGTAATTTTACTTGGAGCTATATTTTTATTCGTCACATGACATGCGTAAATCTTGGAGCATTTTGTGCTTTTTTTTTCTTTTAATAATACACCATGATGATATGATAAAGTCCTTGGTTTATTTATAGAATGCTTCATGCACTTCACTTATATCTTTTGAGTATGGCTTTATAAAATGCTTCATGTGCTCCACTTATATCATTTGAAGTTTGGATTGCCTGTTTCTCACACATAGAAAACCGCCATTTGTAGAATGGTATTTTGCCTCACTTATATTTTTTAGAGCATGGGAATATCTTTTGTAGAAATAATTAAACTCTCATGCTTCACTTATATCTATTTAGAGAGTTAACATGAGTTGGCCATTCACATGGTTAGTCATAAAATCCTATATAAAACTTGTAGATCACTTGATATGATATGTTTGATTCCTTGAAATAGTTTTGCGATATGAAGATGGTAATATGAGAGTCAAGCTAGTGAGTAGTTGTGAATTTGAGAAATACATGTGTTGAGGTTTGTGATTCACATAGCATGCATGTATGGTGAACCGTTATGTAACGAAGTCGGAGCATGATTTGTTTAATGATTGTCAAGCTTTGTGTGAGGGTCGGGAGCGCGCGATGGTTAACTCCTACCAACCTCTCCCCTAGGAGCATGCGTCTAATGCTTTGTTTGATAACTAATAGAATTTTGCAATAAGTATGTGAGTGATTTATGACTAATGTTGAGTCCATGGATTATATGCACTCTCACCCTTCCACCTTTGCTAGCCTCTATAGTACCGTGCAACTTTCGCCGGCACATCAAACCCACCTTCCTCAAAACAGCCACCATACACCTTCCTCAAAACAGCTACCATACGTACCTATTATGGCATTTCCATAGACATTCCAAGATATATTTCCATGCAACTTCCACCGTTTCGTTTAGTATGACATGCACCATCATTTTCATATTGCTTTGCATGATCGTAAGACAGCTTGAATGATGTTTTCATGTATTGCCCGTTTTTTATGTCATTTGCTAGGCTAGATCGTTGCACATCCCGGTATCCTACCGGAAGAATTCATATAGAGTCATAGTTTTGTTATAGGTATAGAGTTTTAAGTGAATAAAAGTGTGATGATTTTCATTATTAGAGCATTGTCCCATGTGAGAAAAGGATGATGGAAGCTATGATTCCCTCACAAGTTGGGAGGAGTCTTTGGACTTTCCAAAAAATAAAAAGAAGCAAGTGAAGCCCAAATAAATAAATAAAAAGAGTCCAAAGATTCCCACCAAAATAAAAAAAATAAAAAAGAAGGAAAAATAATAAAAAATGAGAGAAAGAGTTACGGGACAATTGCTACTATCTTTTTCCACACTTCTGCTTCAAAGTAGCACCATGATCTTCATGATAGAGAGTCTCCTATTTTGTCACTTTAATATAACTAGTGGATTTTTTTGCACGACCACTTAGTTTTATTACTGAGCCTTCATACACTTATAGCTCTAAGTGCATTCGTTGCATGGAAATCCCTACTCATACACATTGATATCTATTGATGGGCATCTCCATAGCCCGTTGATACGCCTAGTTGATGTGAGACTATCTTCTCCCTTTTCCTCATCACCTCCACCATATTATATTCCACCTATAATGCTATATACATGGCTCACTCTCATGTATTGCGTGAGAGTTGAAAAGGTTTGAGAACATAAAAAGTGTGAAACAATTTCTTGACTTGTCATCGGGGTTGTGCATGCTTTAGATACTTTCTGTGGGGAAGATGGAGCATAGTTAGACCATGTGATTTCGTAGGGATAACTTTCTAAGGCCGTGTTATTTTGAAAGGAAACAATTGCATTATTGGTGTGATTGAAGTATTACTGTTTTTATGTCAATATAGACTATTGCTTTGAATCACTCCTATCTGAATATTCATGCCATGATTATATTATATGATCAAGACTATGCTAGGTAGCATTCCACGTCAAAAATGATCTTTTTTTATCATTTACCTACTCGAGTCCGAGCAGGAATTAAGCCTGGGAATACTGATACGTCTCCATCGTATCTATAATTTTTTATTGTTTCATGCCAATATTCTACAACTTTCATATACTTTTGGCAACTTTTTATACTATTTCTGGGACTAACATAGTGATTTAGTGCCTAGCGCCAGTTCTTGTTTGTTGCATGTTCTTTGTTTTGCCGAAAATCCATATCAAACGAAGTGCAAAAGGGATTAAAACTTACGTAGATTTTTTTGGAATATATGTGAATTTTGGGAAGTGGAATCAACAGAAGGCGATGCACAAGGGGCCCACAAGCCTGCCAGGCGCACCCTAGGTGGTACGGCGCGCACTGAGAGCTTCTGGCTACCCCTTAGGTCGGTTGGAGCTGTCCTTATATATGTTTATAAGGAAAATCCCCTCACAATTTCAGCCCGATCGGAGTTACGGATCTCAGGATGTTTAAGAAACTGTGAAAGGCCAGAATCTGGAAGCCCACAAATAGAAGGAAACAGAGAGAGAGATCCAATCTCGGAGGGGCTCTCGCCCCTCTGCCGCCATGAAGGCCATGGACTAGAGGGTAAACCCTTCTCCCATCTAGCGGGAAGGTCAAGGAAGAAGAAGAAGGAGGGGGCTCTGTCCCACTCTCTCCAGGTGGCACCGGAACGCCGCTGGGGCCATCATCGTTACGGTGATTTACTCCAGCAACTCCGTCATCTTCACCAACACCTCCATAACCTTCCCCCATCTATCTACAGCGGTCAACTCTCCCGCAACACTTTGTACCCTCTACTTGAACATGGCGCTTTAAGCTTCATATTATTATCCAATGATGTGTTGCCATCCTATGATGTCTGAGTAGATCTATTTTGTCGTATTGGTTGATTGATGATCATGATTTGTTTGAGTAGCATGTTTTATTACTGGTGCTGTCCTATGGTGCTCTCCGTGTCGCGCAAGCGTGAGGGATCCTCGCTGTAGGAAGTTACAATGTGTTCATGATTCGCCTATGGTGGGTTGCTTGACTGACAGAAGCATAAACCCGACTAGGTGGGTTGTTGCATATGGGAGTAAAGAGGACTTGATACCTTATAATGCTATGGTTGGATTTTACCTTAATGATCTTTAGAAGTTGTGGATGCTTGCTATAGTTCCAATCATAAGTGGATATGATCCAATTAGAGAAAGTATGTTAGCTTATGCCTCTCCCTCATATAAAATTGCTATAATGATTACCGGTCTAGTTATCGATTGCCTAGGGACCATTCTGCAACTCCTACCACCACTTTTTGACACTCGTTAAAGTAACTTAGTTGTTTCTTTATCTTAGCAGACCCTAGTTTTTATTTCAATGCTCTTTATTGTCTTGCAAACCTATCCTTTCACACCTACAAAGTACTTCTAGTTTCATACTTGTTCTAGGTAAAGCGAGCGATACGCATGCGTAGAGTTGTATCGGTGGTTGATAGAACTTGAGGGAATATTTGTTCTACCTTTAGCTCCTCGTTGGGTTCGACACTCTTACTTATCGAGAAAGGCTACAATTGATCCCCTACACTTGTGGGTTATCATGGAGATTGCCCCAACCTTGTTTCTAAAGTTTCGATCGCCACCTTCAAGGGCACCACTAGTGGAATCATGGAACCTCTCAATTTTGAGGGCGTGAGGAGAATAAACTGGTCTTAGTCACATCTCGGGGAGCATTCTGCCTCCACACCGCTCTAGCGGAGACGAACTTCCCCTCAAAGGGAAGGAACTTCACTCACACATCCTCGTCGTCATTGATTCCACTTGTGGTTAGTTCTTACCTTTACTTTGTGCTATTATTACTTGTATGATCCTTGTGCTTGTTCCTATTGTTGTTGGTGTTGTTGTTGTTGTTAGCACCATATAGGTTGTGCACCTAGTTGCACATCTAGACAACCTATTTGTTGGTAAACCTAATTTGATAAGAAAAGCTAAAAATTGGTACTTGCCTATTCACCCCCTCTAGTCAACCATATCGACCCTCAATTAATATCAGAGCTATGTCTCTTTATTAAGGTATTTACCACCCGAAGACTATGGTTAACGGCAAGAATATAGTTGTGGAGTTACCCGAGGTCAAGGGAATGCACACGATATCTTGTCAGGTTTTAAATGAGGCAATTGCCTCACTTAATTTATCTATGATAACCGAGGTGGAACCTTTGTTTATAGAATTCCTTGATGGTCTCAAACTTTCTACCAATCCATTGCTAGTGGATAATCCCACTAACTCGGAGTTGGATGCCAACTCCGATAAGGAGGGGCTAGTAGTCGTAAGGATATAAGGCCTCAAGGAAAGGATGTGACAGGAATCTTTTCATTGGTTCACCCTCCCATAGTCCATGGAGGATCAGTACACACACGTCATATTAACAACCAAGGTCCACCTCCTAAACTTTTGAAAAATGATTTTGCTAACTTGGTTTTTTTGTATCATGTCTCATTTGAATCACATCTCAACTCATCTTTGGAGAATCATTGAGCAAGGATACTACCCGCATGATACAAACAATCTCAACCCAAGAGAAGCTTAAGAGGCAGACAATCAACTCAATCACTCTGCCTTGTTCATCCTTTAATCCGCATTGCCTCCAGAAGAGCTAGCTCACTTGTGTCCTTCCAATAGTGCAAAGGATTGTTGGGAACACATAGTGTGTCGGTGCACTATGGTTTTGGGCTTTGTAGTGCCCCTTTACTCGTGCACGGGCAGTGGTAGCCACCCTGGCGGTAAGGCCCAGCAGGGACTTGCCAGGTACCAATGCAGAAGAATTAAGACTCCTGGCAAGACCATGCCGGGATGACCACCGGACCCTCGGGCAAAGACAGAGACCCTGGAAAGACCCGGCAAGGAGAAGCCCCGGCAAGGCCCCGCCAGCGCAGAGGCCAGCTGTCGATCCACATGGACACGTGTCGTGGAGTCGGCGTTGGAGGGGGCTAAGTGGTGCCGATGGGACGGGCTCCCATCCCATCCCATAGATGGATAGAGATGCGTGACGGTGCATTAAATGCACCTGTCCTACTCTGTCAGTGTTAGGTATGATAGCACTGTAGTTCTGTACACCCCGTGTATGCACTATACGCCACTGTTGCGATCCCCTACAGTATAAAAGGAGGACCATGCCGATACGATAGGGGACTTTTGGACTTTTTTGGACTTTTGGTACTTTCTAGCTCACACGCGTGGCAGCTTCTCATAGCGCTCATGTAGCTAGAACTCTAAGAACACTCTGAATACAACTAAGCAGGAGTAGGGTTCTACGCATCCTTGCGGCCCGAACCTGGGTAAAATCCCTGCGTGCTGTTCATCAGACCAGCTCTTTGCACGAGCCTTCTCCCCCGCCGAACCAAAAGGGGTCCCTCCGATCCCAGAGGTGCTCGTTCCCAAGACATTGTCCCTTTATATAAGCGAAGCTCGAGCATTCTATGGTCCAACTTTGAGGTGGTACTCGATGAGGTTGACAAGTTTGTGATGATTGAGGATGAGAACCCTCATGGGATTTACTGGAGATTGACAACTCTCGCGTTCGCTCTTCAAGATCATGGGAGCAAGGATAAGGATGACAATTGGATCAAGCGTATGTTTCTAAAGGCCATCATGCCATTCAACAAGGCCATGTCCTTCGTGATTCATCAAAGACCGTACTTTCACTCCTTGTCCTAAAGCGACGTGTTGCATGAGTTTATTGCTATGAACATCTTGAACAAGACTATCGACAATGCTCTAGCTCGTGTTGAACGTTCAAAGAAATCTTCACCCAACCTTGCTTTGCATGCTAAGGAAATTTTGGAAGAAGAAGAAGATGAACAAGAGGAGTATTGCCTCGAAGACAAAAAAATATGCATACCACGAGAACATGGCTCTTGCATCAAGGCAATTTTGGGGCAACAAGAGAAAATCAAGGCCGAACTTCTCCAAGAACAACTCAAGTGGCTCTAAAGGCAAGAAACATGTGAGAACTTGTGACAATTGTGGTAGTATGAGACACTTCATGGTGGATTGCCCATATGAGAAGAGGGAAGACAATGGTGGCAATCTCATCCGCAAAGATAAGGCCAGGTCCCTCCCCAACAAGAACAACCTCACCAAGAAGGTGCCTCACAAGTTGTTGTCGGCACAAGACGGGTATGTCTCCGATGATGATGATGATTATGATGATAATGATAATGATGATGATGATGATGATGATGATGATGATGATGCAAATGGTGAGGCAATGGAATTGGCCATGGTGGCCATTGCTAACCAAGGTGTCTGTCTTCAACTCCCCCCAACGAGACCACATTGCCAAGTGCGTCATGGCCAAAGTTACCAACAAGGTAACCTTCAACCTCAAAGCATCCATTACTACTACTCCTTCCTTGTTGAATTGCATGGATGAACATGAGGAGGAGAAAATTGATGAGAATTTGTTTGACAAGTTCATGACTAAACTCAAAGGTGAGACCGAGAAGCACTTTGTTGCTCTCTTGCAACAATTGGGTGAGGCTAGTTATCTCATTGAGTCTCATGAGGAGTCCATCTATAAACTGTAGGGGCATAGTCGTCACTATGCAGATGAGATAGCGGGTCTTTCCATTTTTCTTGTGGAAGAGCGAGGTCTTCATTTGACTCTTGAGGATTCGCACAAGGTTAACCTCTCTAAATTAGGAAAAGATCATGATCATGTTCCTGTTCCGCTCGTGTGCTCAAATCCGAAAAGGTTGCACTTGGAGTTGACCATGATAGACTCAAGGAAGAGTTTCACACACTTGACAAGGCTCATAAAGCCTTGAAGATTGCTCATGCATGCTTCCATAAAGGAGTCACATGATCAACTCCAAGTAAAACTTACTACGAAAATAGCCATGTGTCCTCCGTTTGTGTTAATTGATAATGCAAATGCTACTAACCCTTGTTGTGAGCATGTACACCTTGTGTAGGAAAATGCCATGTTGAAAGACCAACTTGCAAATGGCCTCGCGACATGTATCCAAGGTGAAAAGAACCTAAATGACATTTTGAGCAATCAAAAGGATGTTGTTGCAAAGGAAGGGATCGGGTTTGCTCCCAAGCCTAAGAAAAAAAAGAATGTCACGACCAAGCAAGCTCTCCTGCTCAAGGAAACCACTGTCAAAGAGGGGGAGTATACTCATGAGAAGAAGAAGGACAAGCTTGTGGGTGGTAATACCAAGAAGGGCAAGATCACCCCATCCAACAAAGCCAGCGATTTTAACCCCTCTAATGTTCTATGTCGTGCTAGTGATGGGCATGTTTATGAAAAAATTGTTGGTTCTTATTATGAGTATATTGAATGGTCAATTTGGGTCCTAAGACCCTTGTTACTAATAGGAAAGGACCCATTAAAGAATGGGTAGCTAAATCCAAGAATTTATCTCTTGTAGGAGTTTTATTATGGAGGACGTTCATGGTTGCTTGATAGTGGCACAACAAATCATATGACCGGAAGCAAGGACATGGCGGTGGACATTCAAACTAACACATAGTCGGCGACACAAGTCTCCTTTGGTGATGATACAATTTAAAAGGTATCAGGTCTTGGCAAATTAGTGATCTCTCTGGTGTTAACCATTAAGAGAGTCATGCTTGTTGAGACCCTTGCATACAATTTACTTTCCATTCATCAACTTGCACTCATGGGTTTTTGTACCTTCTTTGGTGTTGATATTTTGGCCCTTTGTGGAGCAAGACTTTTAAGGACCTTTGTTGGGCATGTCGAAAACGGTCTCTATGTGGTTAACTTTTCGGAGCGACCCACTAAGACTGCGACTTTCCTAATGGCTATACTTGATGTGGGATGGCTTTGTCATTGCCGGCTAGCCCATGTCAATATGAGATCATTGCAAAGTATCCTCAAAGGGGATCACGTTCTTGGACTAAAAAATGTGAGTTTTGCCCATGCTTGCAGTGCTTGTATTGAAAGAAAGCTACATGAGAAGGCTCACCGACTCACGACTACTATCTACTCGAAGAGGCCCTTGGAGATCCTTCACATGGATCTCCGTGGTCCTCCATCTTTCTATAGTCTTGGGGGTGAGAAAGTATTGCTTGTTGACTTGGATGGTCACTTAAGATATACTTGGGTATACTTATTTAAGACGAAGAGTGAGACCCAACAAACCGTCATCGACTTTGCAAATGAAGCTCAACAAACATGAGGCAAAGATATTGATGATTAGAAGTGACAACGACACCAAGTTCAAGAACTACGTCCTGAATGAGTTTCTTAGTGCTGAGGGGATCAAGGCATCAAGCACCAATACTCCGCACCTGATACCCCTCAACAAAATGGTGTTGCAGAAAGGAAAAACCGAACATTGATGGATACGGCAAGGACCTTGACGGCAGAAGTCAAACCTTCACAACTTTTGGGCCAAAGCCGTTAACACCGCACGTCATCTTATCTTATATTTACTAATTGGATGCACCATACGAGCCTCCACGTTAATTCTAAGAAAGTAGTTAATTAACCATGGAATCTGTAATTCTGATATCTTTAGTCGTTGGATGTACGTAATAACTTAACGTGCATAACAAAATATAGGCAAGGGATTTAATTTTAAAGAACACAAGGACATGTTCATTGCCGTGTCAATTAAACTACAATAAACAAGGAATCCGTCCAAGATAAAAAAAAGGAGAGTCCGTGAGACACATTGGTGTAAAGGACATGCAACGTTGTTGATTTAAAATGGGAGCATCCATATCGAATACAAAAACGTGAGAGGCAATCAACTAAAAAAATAGATACGTGCATACCTACGTATCTACCATGTGGAAACTATCTGTAGGTGTTTACGATGTGGAAAACCGAGTCCTCTCCAAATCCTGTATCTGTCTAGGTTTTTTACTGGATTTTTTTGGATTCTACTTGCCCATGTGTTTAGCTTCTCCAGCTTCCCATCGATGAAAGCCTTCTTCATCTTGAGCTACTGCGTGTATGCGTGGTCTCTCCGTCAGTGGCAACATCTTCATGCCTAGAAGTCATAGGCATCCCGTCATCCATAGAAGCTTCTCCATGAACGTGATGGTGTCATGTCAAGAAACTGCACCCCATGCAGGTATTAATATACACCATGAAGTATGTATCCACACACATGTTTATAAATTTATATCTCTTTGATGTTACAGCTCAACGGCGAAACAATTACTTGATGAAAACTCATCATAACACAACCATGGAAGTGATCTACCCATAATCTGTTTATAGCCGTGTGATTGGAGATCCATGTCCAACATGTGTGAAGCGTGATCAAAATAAATAAATTTGGACTTCTGCTGGTGATCTGATGTGATCATCAATAGTCGGTTCTGCCTAAAGGACAAAAATATTGACCTGAAGATTCTGTAGATTTAATGTAGGTACACCCGTTCATAGAAAGACCTTAGTTAGATTAATAAATCATGAATGATTCTTTTTGCAAATATTAATTGTTCTTAATATTTATGCATATGTTGAAACCTATTTTGATGTGCAAGTTTTGCGGCTACAACAAAATCAAATGTTAATTTGTTATGCTTACCCATTAAGTTTCTTTTACCAATTTTTTACCCTCTATATAATGTCAATATTGCTCCATAAATTGATTTTAAACTACCCTTGTTTGCACGTACAAGTTTTTTGCCTATTTATATGTTATGTTTTACTTGTGAAGGATGTCCATATTGGTACCCTTCTATAAGGTCTACCTTCGAATGCAACTACTTGGAAATAAAATCAACTATTAAATGCTTCGTCATATTTGGTCATATAGAGAAACTAAATATTGTTCCAGGAGGCCGTGATACATATACATTGAGGAAAGATAGACGCCTTAATGGATAAGATGATACATGATTGTAAAATCTTTAGTTTGTATCAAGGTAACAAAACTAATTTAGGTTTGACCAACATGTGTGTGCTTCTGAAAAGACAATAAACTATCTTTGAGTAAAAAAAGTGCAGATCGCATCTGTTCATATGCTACTTTTTAACAATGATACTACGCATGGTACCTACATGCCACATGCTTAAACGCCTAATAGGAAAAGTAAGTGAAATTGTCAAATATTTTGTAACTAGGTTTCAAAATTATATTTGCATAATAAAATAATCCATATATTTCTAGAGAATATCATCTGAATTTTCAGTGTTCGTGGTGCACGGTGAAGGAATCATAATATTTTTCAACACATGAGTAATAATGTTGTCATATTACAAATGGACATACAAATCTTTTTCAGATGTATGCTAATGAAAACAATCTATGGTGTTGTCAAGAATAAATTGGAGAAGCTCGAAACATTATCGAATTTGATTAGTATATTGGTCGAAGAATGATAAGAACTAGTTTTGATAGCATTAGAGCGCTGGACTTCATAGCTGGAGATTTAATACATCTCTAAAAATATTGTTTGCCTAATATCTTGTCACAAGCAGATGTACCTTGATCCAAGATTTATTTACCTGTTTCTATGAGGTATCCAACATCTTAGGCATGGCACCCATAAATCAATGTTTATTTGATAATAGTTATTATGAATATTTTCATGCTAAGAAAACAAAATTTTGCATGTTTTCAATGCTAATATTAGAGATGAATTTCTAATTCTATATAATTTGAAATATAAATAATATCTAAATGACATTGGTACTTCTATTGTTACATGGCTCCCTAATTAACTATCCCGTGCCGCAGCATGGGTTGACGACTAGTGCATCTAATCGGTTGTAACTCCGCAAAGGATTGAAGAAGACTCCATATGAGATTCTTACTGGTAACAAGCACAACCTCATGTACTCCCAGGTGTTCGGTTGTAAGTGTTTCATTCTTAAGAAAGGTGTTCATTTATCTAAATTTGAACCTAGAGCTCAAGAGGGCATATTTGATGGTTATGCTATAAACTCTCATGCTTACCGTGTTCTCAACAAGTCCAATGGACTCATTAAGGATACTTGTAAAGTGGAGTTTGATGAAAATAATGGCTCCCAAATGGAGCAAAGTTGTTTTCGTGGTATAGCTGATGAAATTTCTCCCTAATCCATAAGAAGAGTGGGTTTGTGACACTTCCTACCCGTTGAGGAACCCTTTATGTCTAAAGGAGAAGGACAATGTTCCACTCAAGTGGAACAATCACCGACGCAAGACCCACACGCTTCCGAAGAACAAAGTGAAGGCCCTCAACCAAGTGAATAAGATCAAGGGAAAGATTAACCTCATGACGACAGTGATTCACCAAGAGATTTCCAAGATCAAGTTCACACCCCCAAAAATCTCAATATCAAGATCATGCTCAAAATCACGAGGAAGCTCATGATGGCGCTCGGATATTTTAGAAACACAATCCGCCAAGATAGCTTCCAAGATTATATATAAATGGCATGTTTCGGAGAACGTCTACGGAAACTTGAGTAAAGTGGTAACCACTCATAGAAAATTAACAAAGTTTTGTGCACATCACGCGTTTGTTTCTTGTATTGGCTTCAATCCATGCAAGATGAACTCAACAACTTCGAGCGCAACAACGTGTTGCAATTGGTGCACGACCAAAGGAGAATCACTATGTCATTGGGACCAAGTGGATCTTCAAGAACAAGCATGATGTGAACGGTGTTGTCATACGCAATAAGGCAAGATTGGTGGCACTAGGCTACTCCCAAGTCAAGGGTATCGAGTACGGCTAAACCTTTGCTCCCGTGACCCTCCTTGAATATATTCGCATGTTGCATGCATATGCATCTCATCATGATTTCAAATTGCAACAAATGGATATGAAGAGTGCATCTCTTAATGGTCCTCTTAAGGAGTTGGTATATGTCAAGCATCCTTCGTGGTTCGAGGATCCCAAGTTCCCCTATCATATATGCAAGCTTGATAAAGCACTGTATTGCCTTAAACAACCCCACATGTGTGGTATGGGCACCTTACTGAATTATTGCAATATTATGTGTTTGAAACTGTGAAAATTGATCCCACTCTTTTCACAAAGAATGTCAAAGGGTCCTTGTGCATATGCTAACTATATGTTGATGATATTATCTTTAGTTCTCTTAACAAAGCTTTCAATGATGACTTTGCCACACTAATGACCAAAGAGTTTGAAATGTCTATGATGGAAGGTTTGAAGTTCCTCCTTGTGTTAAAATTCAAGCAATGAAGTCAAACGAACCTTCATCAACCAAGCAAAATGCATTCTCAAGAGGTTCAAGTTGGATGATGTCAAGCCGCCTAAGGACAACACTCCCAAGCCACTCAAATGCCAACTTGACATTGATCCCCATGGTAAAGCCATGGATCAAAAGATATATCGCCCCATAATTGGATCCTTTCTTTACCTTTGTGCATCTAGACCGGAAATTATGTTAAGTGCGGGAATTTGTTCATGATTTCAAGAGGAACCCAAGGAAAGCCACTATGTGGCGGTCAAGCGATTATTTAGTTATTCGGATCATACCCCCAACTTTGGCTTATAGTACCCCAAAGGTGCTTCATTCGATCTCATAGGATATTCAGACTCGGATTGGTCTAGAGATCATGTGGATAGCAAGTCAACTTCCGAAGGTTTCCAATTCATTGGCCATTCTTTGGTAAGTTGGTCTTCAAAGAAACAAAATTGTGTTTCTCTCTCTACCATCGAGGCTGAGTATGTAGCCGCCGCAAGTTGCTACACAATTGCTTTGGATGAGGCAAACCTTAAAGGATTACAATGTCACTTGTGGCAAAGTGCCTATTTACTGTGACAACTAGAGTGCGATCAAGATCACCAACAACCCGGTTCAACATTGCAAGATGAAGCATATTGAGATTCGTGATCACTTCGTTCGGGAGAATATCAAGAGTGGGGAGATTGATCTTATTCATCTCAACACTCATGATCAACTTGCAAATATTTTCAAGAAGCCATTAAATGAAGCAATATTTCGCGAGTTAAGGCATAAGCGAAATATCATAGATTCGAGCAATGTGGATTGAAGTATTGCACACCCCACCACACTCATCATATTGTCTTGTTTAGATGTAGGCATTAATATAGGGTGAGTGTATGATATGGGGACAAGCCCTCGGTGTTGATCTTTCATGAATTGGAGGGGTATTCCGTGAAGAACACGGGGAAGAAAGAGGATAAATTACAAGAAAACTCTCAAGAAGAAGACAACTCCCACATCCACTAGACTCACATACACACATGATCCACAAAGGTACAAGAACAACAAAGGGAAACATGATGCATGGTAGAGTTCATACCAAATCCCATGCGGAGATGTGGCCTTGGAATCCTGAAAGATCTTACCTACAAGAGGGGCCTTGGCATCTACTTGGATCTTCTCACACAGAGGTGTTCATCTCCATGGGAGGAGGAAGTGGAAGGAGCAACGCTCGACTATCTATGACCTAAACCATTGCTGGCCCTATAAATGAGGAGTAGGAAGATTATATATAGTTCTAGCCATGAAGGGGCAAGTGAGGGACGATATGGGAAAGATACATGCCACTTGGGAAAGTCTGTGCAGGTAGGCCGGAAGTTTCGGGACGACCGTAAGTTCTTGTCTCCGGATGTTCTGAGCAAGGTCCGGGCTGATTCCGGGCTATATAGAGAGTTGGCATGCTCGGGGCTGTGCTGGACGCCAGAGCCCAAATGTTCCTAGGTGGCCGGACATTCTGAGGGCTAGAAGTTCCAGGCTGGTGGCAGGAGGTTCCGACATTTCCTAAAGCTTGTCCACACTACTTATTCCAAGCTTACCTCACGGATGGTGTAGTTGTTCCTCGGCACGTGCGTTCCTCCTCGTCAATAGTGAAGCTCCGGAAATACCTATGTGTGAACATGATAGGAGCGTCACGTAGTATACCATCCTCAAAGGGGTCAAGTGAACACGTCTACAGGAGATGATTCACCTTTATGTATGTGGGGTAGATGCGGCACTTGCCGAACGGACTCTTGTCATGGTGATGACCGTAGGATGATTCGCATCACCCCCCTTGGGAAAGATCCGTCCTTAGATCGAAATCCAATTCACCATGGGAAAGATATGGCATCCCCATGTACAAGTGTGGGTACCCCGACTCATAAGTCGTGATCACCGAATGCACATTTACAATGATCCCATAGATCAATGCTCAATGAACACACATAATCTGTATGACAAGAGTCTTACATCCATACATACTATCTTACACAAATTATGACCATTATGGTCAAGTCTTACATAGATAGGGCCATGAAGGTCAAACAAGAAACACAAACTCATAACGGAAATCTTGAAAGATAGCCTAGATCCATGCCATTTGCCTTAACCCTACAGGCCTTTTGAGTGGGAAGCGTCCTAATTTGCATGATCGTCACCAAGGTATTCATCAGTATATTCTTGTTCTTCCATGCCTGGCCAATTAAATAGCCTGTGGCAAGCCAATGAGTACTTTGAATGTACTCACAAGCAACCCATGTTCGGAACAAGGTACAACAATGAATGATATATCACTAGTAGGTAATTTTTGCAGAAACCTAATTTGTCTGCAATGACATGTACTATCATCTTCTAAGCACATATCATGAGGTTATGACTAATCATATGAACAGGTTACAGATATCAATATAAAGAGAGTTCAGAACAACTCCAGTTTGATCATCCCATCGAGTCATTCGACTCATCTCAAGTATCTCCTTCACACACACACCAAGTTTGGTAAAACACTGCATATAGTTTAAGTAGCACCACCCAACTGTCCTTGACCGTGGACACGACTATTCGGATAGTGTTTATGTTGTGCAGAGGTTGCACACTTTACTCACAAGACCCGGGAAACTACCGTGTCAAGCCACGACTGGCGGTATTTTGCATACCCTAGGTAAGTACCCAAACAATGCCTTCTCCGGACGATACTAACAAAGAGTCCACTCATTGTCACACAACCCACATGATGTAGATCACCAATATCATCCATGAAGGGACCAACAGTGTGCCTGGTGTCTGTGAAAACATCCCATGGTCGCCCTTTTGGGCACGACCCAGTATTGAGAGTGTACACGTCGCTCCCGCCACTATTAATGCGGACTCTCTGCTAGTACCGACCAAGGTAATCAAGAAATCCCTGTCCCATAAGGGGTATCGTGGTTCTTAAATCTAATCGTTCATCAAAAACACACACACACAACTTGCTCCGGTACACGACTTCTTTTCATCCGGTTACCTAGATCAACTTCTCCCTTGGGCATTATTGGCACCAGACGGGGTTCGAAAAGTCTTTGAAAATAATTTTGTTACCAACACCATGCACATTACCGTCCCACTTGTGTAGCATCTACTAGCACTGTATCTACGACCCACCCACACAACTCTAATAGGAAAGTAGATTCATGACGATTCAAGTATCAATGAGGAAAGTAACGGAGGCATCCCACCAAAGTGGTCACGGTCAT
Source organism: Hordeum marinum (assembly GCA_022496015.1). NCBI lineage: Eukaryota > Viridiplantae > Streptophyta > Magnoliopsida > Poales > Poaceae > Hordeum > Hordeum marinum. The sequence goes on along the minus strand of JAAAWK010000401.1, from coordinate 258,405 downwards.
CATGATTCTGATGCATCAATTTAATGTGCTATAGGATATACATAAAAAGGGTTCTCAAATATGGTGAAAGTGCGTTATATCAACTAGAGGGGAGTGAATATGCGATTTTTACAAATTCATCACTGAGAAATTCCAACTTGAGGAATTTGAAATCCGATGAACTACTACCAGCGGAATAAGTACTCAAGTGCATGAGAAACATAGCAGTAGCATAGTCATCATGATGAAATAAAGCATATAAAAATTACAGGTAGCGTGATACAGGATAAGTAGTTGAGGAACAAGGTGTAGGATCGGAAGTAGGTCTAGAGGAGGGGTGATTAGACTACTTGACCAATTAAAAATCTACTTCTTCCCAATTTTAAGTGTTGGCAGATTTTAGCATTCATAGCAAGTCAAGTACACCCTACACATGCATGTCTATGAGTATAGCAGTGGAAAGTAATAACAAGCATGAGTAGTAAAGGAATGGTAGGAAGATCAAACGCAATTTGAACACATGATGATTTTTCCTGTGGTTCCGATAGGTGGTGCTATCGTACATCCATGTTTATGGAGTCTTCAACCCACGGAGGGTAACGGTCGCGAGAGTCCATGGAGGGCTCTTCCCATAGAGGGTTCCACGAAGAAGCAACCTTGACTATACCATGATGGCCTACGTCCACAGAAGACTAGCCTAACTCGGGGTAGATCTTCATGAAGTAGGCGATCTCCTTGCCCTTAAAAACTTCTTGGTTCACTCCATAACACGAAGTAGGAGGCTCCCAAGCAATACCTAACCAATCTAGGAGGCACCACCCTCCAAAAGGTAATAGGCTCGATAATTTCGATGAACTCCTTGCTCTTGTGCCTCAAGATGATAGACTCCTCTACATACAATCACTCTCTCATATATTTGGCTTTGGTGGAAGAGATTGATTGGGTGGAAAAAACTTGGGTAGTCTAGAGATCAAGATTCATATGGTTGGAATGGAATGGCATGATCTCAATACATGAGTAGGTGGCTCTCTATCAGAAAGTCAGATATGATAGGTAGGGATCTGTTATGAGTGCTTCTCATGTGAGTAGGTGGTGGTGGAGGGGTATATATATAGGAATCTCCAAAAATCCAATTGCTACACCTAATAAGTCAGACTCAGTGACAGCAACGTGTTAATCTCGGTGGTATCGAGTTGCCTCAAAGGTAGCAACTTTTGAATCTCGGTGAGACCGATACATAAAACCCGGTTGCACAAATAAGGTGACCAATGGTCAGATTGCCAAACTCGGTCATGCCTATTCACCAAACTCGATTGTACCGAATTTGTGAATTTGCGTAACAGAAAGCTGCCAACCCAAACTCGATGGCGCTGGAGCAGAATTGGTAGCACCGAAGGGCCAGGGTTTGGCTGAGGCTGTCTGAGGCTGAGAATCAATGGCGGCGAGTGGAAAGTGTTGGTTGCACCGATTTTGGGAATTTGCCTTTGGACAGACTTTTGGGGAAGAGCTTGTGGGTGTATGTGGTGACTATCACTTGTGCATGTATGAGAATTTTGTTCGCCAACAGTACCTTACCCCCCTGTTAATAGAATTAGCTTTCCTATCGACTCAAAGTGATTTCTCACAAAGTAAAATGTAGAGTCCTCTTACTTGAAGCTTTGACAATCTATTTCCTTGCATCTTGGGGTATTCCACAATCCTTTTGCCAACCCATCATTGAACTTTTCCTAAAATATCCTTAATGGAAACATTAATTCAATGACATATATGTTGTTATTAGTTACCAAAACCACCAGGGGAGCAAATGTGCTTTCAATCTACCCATTTTTGGTAATTGATGACAACATATAGATCAAAGCTTCGATATATGATATAATCAATGAATATAATCGTAGCTTTGAGAAGTATGTGATAAGTAAGAGCTCCACCCAAATTTGTGCATTATTTCTAAATTTGCATTTGAATGCAAATGCACAATCGATTAGGTACATGGGGCACTTCTTCCATGTCACATACAACTTGGTGGTGTGCGAGAGTAATAAGAAGTGAATGATCATAGCACAACACATCAAGCAAAGTGAATGATCATGTCATAACCATCAAAATGATTGGAAATAGTAGAAACACACATTAAAGCATATGACCAAATAGGAAGAAAAATATAACACATCCAAACCAAAAGACCAAATGTTTTTGAAATAGCAATAAAAACTAAATGCTCTCTCACTCGAAGCCTAAAGATCTATATACAACTTCTCGCCCTTTGGCAACAAGTTACTAAGAAGTTCAAAGAGATATTGCTAATCATCCTTCTCTGGCTGATTTCCTCCAGTCGTTGATGTCGGAGTCGAGAGAAATGCATTGGCAAAGACCTCTGCAGATGTCCTGGATGGAGTTGGAGTAGCAACTGGTGGCACTAGAGGAGCTGGTCGAGCTGAAGTCATTGTAGCTGGTGGAGACGATGAAGGTCACATCTCCGGAGCTAGAACTGTACGTGTCCTGGCCTCTGTTCTGTACTGGGTAGTCGTCCTGACAGGTGCACAATCCTCATCATCATCAGAATCAGACTCTGAAGAGGTGCGATGGATAGGAGCTTCATCTACCTCCTTCTTGAGCTTGTTCACGGTCTTGGTCAGCCCATCCACCTTGTCATTGAGGGTCTTCACTCTATCCTCAAAGATGTTCACAAGATTTTTCTGGTTGTCCAGTATGCATTTGACATCCTTCTTCATGTCCATGACTATAGAGAACAAGAGATCCATCTGCTCATTCCTGGATCTAGGGACTTGAGCACTAGTGGCTCTAGCTACCTCTGCATGTGCCTAAGCTGCATCTGATGTGGGATGGTCTGGATCCATCACCACAATGTTGTCTTTGAAGTACGGCTGTAGGGGAGTGGGGTCTGTCCAGAGCAAAGATGTGCTCGTCGAGCTTGGAGTTGATGAGCATCTGAATGTAGGGCGTATAGCAGCATGAGCACTTCTGATCAGCAGCAACCCTATTCACAGTCTCCACTATCAAATCCATCACTCTGAATCTCTGGTGTTGGTCAATACGTAGCACAAAATTGATGGAGTAGCCTCGGATCATCTTCTTGTCACCTAACTTGGGCATCAAGGTATGCCTCAATGTAGTGGTAATGGTGGAGAGACCTGCCTGGAGGTCATAGATAGATCCTAGCTTGTGGGACTGAAGCTGTGCAGTAGGAATGACATTGTACAAGTCCTTCATGGCATTGTGGCTTTCCTTGGACTCTAAGTATACTCATATATCTCCATCATGTGCCTCTGGGACTCCTAAGATGGCAGCCCATTCGTCAACAGTAGACTCATATCTTGCTCCTTCTGTCATCCACACAATCCTACCATCTCCATAGAAGTGAGCAGTGGAGTAGAATTGCATGATCATCTCGTCATTCCATGCAGTGGATTCTTTGCCAACAAACTTGTCTAGGCCAATGCAGTGGAAGTTGTCTTGCACACTCGGGAAGTAGTCTTCATTCTCCTTGATATACTTCCAGTCGACATATCTCATGTCACTCATAGATGGACACTTGTCAAGCAGCACAGTCTCATAGAAATCATGTTGCTCCTTGGTGTAGAACCTATAGTCCACAGTTGTGTTCCTCCTCTGAGAGTAAGGGTCAATGGCTCTCCACTCTCGCAAACCTACATCCTTCTTCTTCTTCGTGTCAATAGCAATTGGATGGCTGGCATTATGCTCTAGAAGGTGAGGTCTAAGTTTCATTAAAGAAGACATAACATCCTCATCAGCTTCTCTGAAGGTGGATCCCTTGTTCTTCTCACAATCTCGGTGATACGTCTCCATCGTATCTACTTTTCCCAATCTTTTTGCCTTTGTTTTGGACTCTAATTTGCATGATTCGAATGGAAATAACATGGACCGATGCTGTTTTCAGCACAATTGCCTTCGTGTTATTTTTGTGCAGAAATAAAAGTTCTCGGATTGATCTGAAAATTTACGGAGAATATTTTTGGCATTAATAAAAAATATTGGCAAAACAATCAACTGGAGGTGGGCCACCCACAGGTGGCAAGCCTGCCAGGCGCGACAACCGTCCTGGTCACGGCTAGCAGGCTTGTGGGCCCCATGTTGCTCCATCGACCTCAATTTCACTCCTATATATTCCTGTTTGCGGAGAAAAATTAGATAAAAGAGTTCGTCACATTTCACGATATGGAGCCGTCGCCGCCACCTCCTGTTCTTCCTCGCGAGATTAGATCCGGAGTTCGTTTTTGGCTCCGGAGAGGGGAAATCGACGCCATCATCATCACCAACCATCCTTCATCACCAATTACATGATACTCTCCGCTGTTCATGAGTAATTCCATCGTAGGCTTGCAGGACAGTGGCGGGTTGGATGAGATTTATCATGTAATCGAGTTAGTTTTGTTAGGGTTTGATCCCAATTATCCACTATGTTCAGAGATTGATGTTGCTATGACTTTGCTATGCTTAATGCTTGTCACTAGGGCCCGAGTGCCATGATTTCAGATCTGAACCTATTATGTTTTCTTGAATATATATGTGCTCTTGATCCTACCTTGCAATTTGTAGACACCTATTATGAGTTATTATCCACATCCCCTAGGGTGACAATAACTGGGATTCTTTCCGACGATTACCGTAGTCTGAGGAGTTCATGTATTCACTAATTGTTAACGCTTTGGTCCGGTTCTCTATTAAAAGGAGGCCTTAATATGCCTTAGTTTCTATTAGGACCCCGCTGCCACAGGAGGGTAGGAAAAAATATGTCATACAAGTTCTTTTCCATAAGCATGTATGACTATATATGGAATACATGCCTATATTACATTGATGAATTGGAGCTAGTTCTATATCACCCTATGTTATAACTGTTGCATGATGAATGCCATCCAAAATAATTATCCATTACTAATCCATTGCCTATGAGCTTTCCACCTATTGATCTCTGCTAAGTTACTTTTCTGTTACTACTGCTACAATCACGACAAAACTGCTACTGCCAATATTGACATTGTTATTGTTACTTCCTTACAACTTTGCTACTAAATACTTTGATGTAGATATTAAGTCTTTCAGGTGTGGTTGAATTGACAACTCAGTTGCGAATACTCGAGAATATTCTTAGGCTCCCCTTGAGTCGAATCAATAAATTTGGGTTGAATACTCTACCCTCAAAAACAATTGCGATCTCCTATACTTGTGGGTTATCAAGAGCATAGCTCTATTCTCTGAGTCACTTGGGATTTATATCTGTTAATCACTATGAAGAATTTGAAAGATCCAAAAACCAAGATCTATCCCGCTACTACGAGGGGAGGTACGGAATTGCCATCTAGCTCTGCACTTCATTCACCTTCCGTTATGAGTAAGTTTGCGACACCACCACCTGCTAGTAATTTTGATATGTCGCAAGTAATTGATGACGCCTCTTCTGATATGCATGATGCTTATGATGATACTTTGCTTGATAGTATTGTGCCACTGGGTGAATTTCTTGATTAACAAATTGCTAGAGTCAATGCTAAAAAATTATGACACTTCTAAAACTGATGAAATTATTGAAACTGAACTCTATGAGACACCTGCTAGACCTACCTCACCTAGATATGAATTGCCTAATATTCCAGAGGGTTATGTTATGGAAGGAGAGGTAGCTAGGGACTTTCTTGCTTGTAAGGATAGAGATGCTCTCAAGAAATTACTATGCAAGTGGAAAGAAAAATCTTTGAATGCTAGAATCAAAGTACGACCCTAAGTTTGCTACTTCACCTATCTTTGTTACTGATAAGGATTATCAATTCTTTGTCGATCCGGAGTTAATTACCTTGGCTGAATCTGATCCTTTCCATGGTTACGAATATGAAACTGTTGTGGCACATCTTACCAAATTGAATGATATAGCCACCCTATTTACTCATGAGGAAAAAATTCGTTATTACTATATGTTTAAGCTGTTTCCTTTCTCGTTAAAGGGTGATGCTAAGATATGGTTTAATTCTCTTTCTCCTGGTTGTGTGCGTAGTCCCCAGGATATGATATATTACTTCTCTAAAAAATATTTTCCAACCCATAAGAAACAAGCTGCCTTGCAGGAAATATTTAACTTTGTGCAAATTGAAGACGAGGGTCTCCCACAAGCTTGGGGGGCCTTCTCCAATTACTAAATGCTTTGCCTGATCATCCCCTCAAGAAAAATGAAATACTTGATATCTTTTATAAAGGACTAACCGATGCTTCTAGCGACCACCTAGATAGTTGTGTTGGTTTCAGCGAACAAACTGTTGAACAAGCTGAACTATTATTGCATAATATATTGAGCAATGATAATGATTGGACTATTCCCGAACCACCTTTGAAGCCAACTCTGAAAAAGAGGTATTCTATTCTCAGTACCGAAGATATGCAAGAGGCAAAGAAATATATGAAGGAAAAAGGTATTAAAGCTGAAGATGTCAAGAATCTACCACCTATCAAAGAAATACATGGTCTTGATAACCTGACACAGTTAGTAGAGGTAAATTATGTTTGTAGATTTTATGAAAGTGATATTCCTTATAATAAGTCTGCTAGCCAATGCTTGGATGAGTTTGATAATTTTGTTGTTAAACAAGAAAAATTTAATGGTTATGTTAGTAGACAATTGAAACATAATGCTTTCATGCTTGATCACTTATGTGATTATATGAGTAGAACTATCAATGATCTTAAACTGATTAGTAAACATGCTTCCATGGTAACTACTCAAGTAGAACAAGTACTTAAAGCTCAGAATGACTTGCTTAATGAGATGAAAAGTAAGAACGATGCTCATTCTGTTATAGTTGTGACTAGAGGTGGAAGAATGACTCTGGAACCTTTGTATCCTGAGGGCCACCCTAAAAGAATTGAACAAGATTCTCAAAGGAGTAATATTGATGCACCTAGTTGCTCCAGTAATAAGAGGAACAAGGATGATGATAGAACTTTGCATGCTGCTAGTGAAACTGTTATAGATAGACCTGAAAACCCAAATGATATTTCTATTTTAGATGCTCATACACAATCTAGTGACAAACCTGAGCCTAGCGATAATATTAATGATGATGTTCATGTTGATGCTCAACCTAGTAATGAAAATGATGAGGAGATTGAACCTGTTGTTGATCTTGATAACCCACAACGTAAGAATAAAAGGTATGACAAAAGAGATTTTATTTCTAGGAAGCATGGTAAATAAAGAGAACCATGTGTTCAGAAACCCATGCCCTTTCCTCCTAAACCATCCAAGAAGAAGGATGATGAGGATTTTGAGCGCTTTGTTGAAATGCTTAGACCTGTCTTTTTGCGTATGCGCTTGACTGATATTCTGAAAATGTCTCCTTATGCCAAGTATATGAAAGATATTGTGACTAATAAAAGGAAGATACTGGAAGCTGAAATTTCCACCATGCTTGCTAATTATACTTTTAAGGGTGGAGTACTAAAGAAATTAGGAGATCCAGGAATACCAAGTATACCATGCTCTGTTAGAGGGAATTATTTTAAAACTGCTTTATGTGATTTGGGAGCTGGTGTTTGTGTTATGCCTTTCTCTTTATATCGTAGACTGGATTTGAATAAATTGACACCTACTGAAATCTCTTTGCAAATGGCTGATAAATTAACTTCTCTACCTATCGGTATTTATGAGGATGTACGTGTCGTAGTTGCAAATGCTACTATGTCAACAGACTTTGTTATTCTCGATATTCCGTAGGACAACACTATATCGTTCATCCTTGGTAGACCCTTTTTGAATATTGCAGGGGCTATTATTTATTGAAACAAGGGCAATCTCACTTTTTGTATTAATGGTAATGAGCATATGGTACACTTTCCGAAGAAACAACCTGAAGTTCATAGTATCAACTCCATTGAAAAAATTCCAACGATTATTATTGAGTACTTTGAATTTCCTCTTCTTACTGTCAAGAAGAAATAAGATATACTTCTTGTTGGGGATATGCATATCTCCATTGACGTAACTTAGTGACTACCCAAAAATTCTCCGGTTTCTTGTTACTCGAAAGAAGTTCGCTAATAAGACTTGATCAACCTTATTGATGGATTCCTTTTGATGAGCATGAGATTGAGATGGTTGAATTTAGAAAGCACAACTTTCTATACCCAACCTTTACTTTCTGTTAGTTAGATTAAATTAAGTAAAAATGCTATTATTTTTCTGTTTTCGGAGTTTTCCGCGCAATAGAAAAATGACCTGAAAATAAATGTTCTTCAAATACCCTGAAAATGTAATATGATTTTTTCTGGAATATTTAAAAATATCTGGCACTCAGCACATAGCAGGGGGATGCACTAGTGGGTCACAAGCCCACAAGGCACGGCCACCCCCTCGTCATGCCTAGCAGGCTTGTGGGTCCCACATGGGCCCCCTTCACTTATTCCAACACCCATCCACTCCATCTTCCTCCAGAAAAAATCCCACCATTGCTCAAACCCGTGTTCTAGCTCATTTTGCTGCCATTTTTTGATCTCCTTGTGCAAAGCTTCATTCGCAAAACTGTTTTGGGAGATTGTTCTTCGGTATGTGAATCCCCCAATGGTGAAATTATTTTTTTGTTATAGTGCTTTATATATTGAAAATTTTGGTTGCTATTGTGACCTTGTTCTTGAGCTTACATCTCAAATTTGTATGGTCCCAAGTAGTCTTGATGCACGATATAGCCTCTAGGCACTTGTGGGAGTAGTTGCTATGAGTTTTGTTGAGTTCTGTTCACCTTTATTTTGAGTAACTAAAAATTTCAGAATTTTCCAGAGAAAGAAATGCTGAAGAGATTGTTAAGAGGCTCTTCAAGACGGAGTTCGAAGGAAGATGAAAATGAGATGAAGAAGAAAACCAAGTATAATCTTCCTCGCGTCGCAGAAGTTCGATCATGTGAATGGCAGAGTGACACATTCTTGAGGGCGGACGACATTTATGAAGATTTCTATTTTTTGGCTAAGAATGCAGGCCTCATCGACTTCGTCAATGATAACCTGAACAGTATGTCTTGCTCACGAATACCTTTGTGAAAACAAATCACTTTCATGTTAGGGAAGACCCTCCTACGGTAGAACTTCACTTATATGATGCGCCTAAGAAAATGAACCTTTATGATTTTTGCAAAGTTTGCAAAATACCCTATGAGGGTAGCATCAGGAAACCACATCCTACAGACATGGAAGATTTTATTGCCGCAGTCACTATAGGTGAAGGGAGAGGGGTGTTAAAGGCAAGAGTAGCTAGTTTACATTTTCCTATGCTATGCTATTATTCATTATTTGCGGGGAGATGTTTAGTTGGTTGCTGGGAGAGTGGAGGTCTTATTGCCCCTGACCTCACCATTCTGCACCATGCTTTACTTGTTGATAGAAACTTTAGTCTGGGCGTTATGGTGGCCCAACGGTTGAACTTCAACCGTTCAAGGGGGCCATATTCAGAGGTATCTATGCATCTCGTCTGGCCCAACACTTTGAGATACCCATTAGGCTTGACGGGGTAGAGGAGAGGCTGCTACCCTCAAGGTTCTTAGATTATGACCGTATGGTAGCACATGATGTTATTAAGAAAAATGATGATAGGAGGCTGCTTTACAACTTAGTTTTTAGCCAGGGTACTTGGGAGATTATTACTTTGCCTGCTTCTTCTTTGTTCGATATTCACTCAGGCAGGTACACCATTATGCCCGAAGACATTTACAGATATTGGGGTTTGATGCAACCCCGAGCTCCAGAACCGGTGCCAGCCCTTGATCCGTATCCTAAGCAAGTTTTTCAATGCAAGCCGCAGAAGCTCGCCAACCAATGGAACTCTAAGGACGCTCTGGAGTATCCGAGATAGAGTTTTTTTCCATCCATGGCCCTATACCAACTTAGGCCAAAAGCCTAAGCTTGGGGGAGTACGTATCTCTCACCGACATTACATTCATGTTCTCACATTTAATAGTCGGTGTTCATACTCTTTCATTGTACCATCCATGGTAGTTTATCCTTTTCCGTTTTCTTCTTGTGTGTTTACTTACCTTTGAGAAAAATACAAAAAAATTAGTTATAGCTTTACCTTCTAGTTTACTTAGTTATAGCATTAAAAGAAAACCCAAAAAGATTTTTGTTTTTCTTTTGCTTGTTGGGAGGTTTCCTATGCTAATAGTTTTTCTCGTTCTTGTTTTGAATTTCCTTACTTTGGGTCGTAAGGAGAAGACCACAATGAAGATGTTGTGTGTCTCTCATATGCACAATTGTTTATCGATCAGTGAGCCCATATTACCTTGGCTTTTCCTTTGAGTTATTATTTGCAGATTCCATGTTAGCCCAATGCACATGCACTCTTATCATTATCCACACCGTTCGGTCATGCAAGTGAAAGGCAATAATGACGATATTTGATGAAAAGACTGAGATGGAGAAAAGCTGGTATGAACTCGACCTATCGTTGTTTTGTAAATATGATTAGCTCATCATTCCAAATTCAGTTCATTATGGGTGAGACATATTTGCAATGACCATTAGAGATTATAGTTACTCATGCCATGCTTAACTAGCTAAGAGTTGATAATGGTTTGTCTTGGGTGCCAACATGCATATTAAAATGGTTGTGATGTAGTATGATGGGATGGTATCCTCCTCTGAACGATTCAATTGGCTCGACTTGGCACATGTTCATGCATGTAGTTGAAACAAAATCAACATAGCCTCTATGATATTTATGTTCATGGTGATTTATAACCTACTCATGCTTGCATTCAATGTTGGTTAATCTCAAAGCATGTTGATGAATGTGTTGCTCTCTAGTTGGTCGCTCCCCAATCTTTTCTTAGCCTTCACTTGTACTAAGTGGGAATACTGCTTGTGCATCCAATACCTCACACCCAAAGTTGTTCCTTTACCTACCATTCAAGTAAATTTGAATGTGCCAAACTATAAACCTTCAAATAAACATTCGTATTTGTATGCCCAAATCGCTCATGTGGCGACTGGGGGCTATCAATATCTCCCATGCTAGGTGGGTTATTCTCATGATATGTGTTGATTCACTATCATTCACGAGAAAGTGGCTGGTAATCGGGATGCCCAGTTCCATGCTCTAAATAAAATCAAAATATAATTAAACAAAACTCCCCGAGGACTATGTTTGTATGGACGGTACCCATGAATTCGGCTCGCCGTGGAGTATGATTGATTGATGGAGGGGGAGTAAAAAAATTATCATTCTGTTCGGGAACCGCCTATAATGTATCTAGCATGGAAGATGTTGAAAACTCTTGGTCGTTATGTGAGCAATGAAAGCATACCGCTCAAAAATTATTACTTATCTCTGTTTTAAAAACTCGAGCTCTGGCACCTCTGCAAATCAATGCTTCCGTCTGCGAAGTGGCCCTTCCAGTTACTTTATTGTTGAGTCATCCTCCTCTTATGAAAGGTACCAATTAGAGAGCACCACCATCATTTGTATTCTTTGATGTTAATTGATATTGAGTATGAGCATGACTGGATCTCTTTCACCATGAATTACAATGTCTAGTCATTCCTTGTTCTTTAGAGGTGCTATGCATTTATGTTTTGCAGTCTCAGAAAGGGATAGCGAGATATCATTTCATCATATTGTGTCATGATTGTTTTGATAAAAGTGTTGTCATCCGAGAGTTATTATTATTGTTCGCTAGTTGATTATGTCATTGATATGAGTAAATGTAATTGTGAACGTGTTTAGTCCATAATCTTTGTTGAAAATCTGAACATCAGTTAGACATATTTACAACAACTAGATGAAACAGAGTTCGTAAAAGTTTTTCTTTATCACTTTCAGTTTATCAACTGAATTGCTTGAGGACAAGCAATGGTTTAAGCTTGGGGGAGTTGATACTTCTCCATTGTATCTACTTTTCCAAACCCTTTTGCCCTTGTTTTGGACTCTAATTTGCATGATTTGAATGGAACTAACCCGGAGTGACGTTGCTTTCAGCAGAATTGCCTTGGTGTTATTTTTGCGTAGAAATAAAATTTCTTGGATTGATCTGAAAATTTATGGAGAATATTTTTGGAATTAATAAAAAATACTATCGAAAGAATCAACCGAAGGGGGCCACCCATAGGTGGCAAGCCTACCAGGCACGGCCAACCCCTAGTCGCGCCTAGCAGCCTTGTGGGGCCCCTATTGCTCCACCGACCTTAATTCCACTCCTATATATTCCTATTCGCGGAGAAAAAAAATCAGAGAAAAGAGTTCATCGCGTTTGACGAAACAGAGCCGCCTCCACCTCCTCTTCTTCCTCGGGACACTAGATCTGGAGTCCGTTTTGGGCTCCGGAGAGGGGAAACCGACCCCATCGTCGTCACCAACCATCCTTCATCACCAACTCCATGATGCTCTTCGCCGTTCGTGAGTAATTCCATCATAGGCTTGATGGACGGTGATGGGTTGGATGATATTTATCATGTAATCGAGTTAGTTTTGTTAGGGTTTGATCCCTCGTATCCACTATGTTCTGAGATTGATGTTGCTATGACTTTGCTATGCTTAATGCTTGTCATTAGGGCCCGAGTGCCATGATTTCAGATTTGAACCTATTATGTGTTCATGAATATATATGTGTGTTTGATCCTATATTGCAAATTGTAGACACCTATTACGAGTTATGATCCGCATCCCCGGGGTGACAATATTTGGGATTCTTTCCAGTGATTACCGTAGTTTGAGGAGTTCATGTATTCACTAAGTGCTAATGCTTTGTTCTAGTTCTCTATGAAAAGGAGGCCTTAATATCCCTTAGTTTCCATTAGGGCCCCGCTGCCATGGGAGGGTAGGACAAAACATGTCATGCAAGTTCTTTTCCATAAGCACGTATGACTATATATGGAATACATGCCTACATTACATTGATGAATTGGAGCCAGTTCTGTGTCACCCTATGTTATAACTATTGCATGACGAATGCCATCCGACATAATTATCCATCATTGATCCATTGCCTACGAGCTTTCCACATATTGATCTCTGCTAAGTTTCTTTTCCGTTAGTACTGCTACAATCACTACAAAACTGCTATTGCCACTATTGCCACTGTTACTGTTACTTCCATACTACTTTGCTACTAAATACTTTTTTGTGTATATTAAGTATTTTAGGTGTGGTTGAATTGACAACTCAGTTGCGAATACTCGAGAATATTCTTTGGCTCCCCTTGAGTCGAATCAAAAAATTTGGGTTGAATACTCTACCCTCGAAAACTATTGCGATCCCCTATACTTGTGGGTTATCACTAGGATGTCTCTGGTAGTCCTCTTGGACTTCTCAGCAATAGCCTTCTTAGGTGCAGACTTGGTTCTCTTGGAGGTACCTTGCTTTGGCATAGCATCTGGCAATAGCTTATTCTGCTTCTTCTAGAGAGGGGCCTTGACAACTTGCTCTTCCTCCTCCTCCTCCTCAGCAGCAGCACCAGCAGCCTCCTCAGGGTCCTCAAACATTGAGGTAAGCCTACCAACAACATGGATGATACTCTTCTAGGCTTTCTTCTCTCCTGCCTTCTTAGAAAATGACTTCCTTGGGTGCTCAATGGTCATGGTAGCCCTAGCACTCTCAGGTGCTCTCATAGTCCCTGGAGGTGCATAAGTCTTGTTGACTACCCTCCTGGAAGAGGTGGCCTCATTGCCTGACTTCTTGGCAGCCTTCTCTTGCTTCTTAGCAAGAACATCCTCTAGCACAAAGTCCGAATCCTCCTCATCTAAATTCAGTCTCTTCTTGGTCCTAGTTAAATCCTTGGGCAACCCATGAGAACTAGGGGTGCCTCGGTCTGAATTGGAACTGGACTCAGGGCTAGTGCCTAAACTCATGTCGATGTTCTGCTCCTACAATTTATGGTTGTCCTCAGAATCTGACATATCTCACCCTGTGAATAGAGTATAGAGGAGTGGAATAGGATAAGTCATCACAAAATGCAGAGTTGTTGAAAATTTGAACAAAAGAGTCTCAAGGTTTGCATTCTGTCATAAGAAAATCGGTAGAGCCAAAGCAAAAATTTCGGTGCTACCGAGAATGACTTTCTCTTTAATAGAAACCCGACACTCCTTTCGGTGAGACACAAAAACAATACTCGGTTTCACCGAGATCATTCATAGTGGCATAGAGGATCGGTAACACCAATTTGTTTACTTCGGTTGCACCGAGTTTCATCAGGTGCACGGCAAACCATAGAAAATCGATCGTTCGCTATTCTAATGGAATTTTTGTGGATAGATCGATCTCAAACGGTGGCTTATGGATGGAAAAACCTTAATGCGCAAGAATCAGAGAGGGGAGCGCATGAAGGGTTCAAAATCGTACCCTAGCTTGGTGACGATTTCGCTACGATAGCGACGGTGGTGAAAATTCCGTCGACGGCGTGGACTTCCAACGATGGAGGTGCACGGGGAGACAACGCCGATGACCAGGGGGTCCTTTTCGGTAGCTTGGGGTTTTGGGGCACGATGGTTTGAGGATTGAATTTCAAAGCGTCTAGTCCACAGTATATATACCCCTCACTGTCGGTGACACCGATTCAAAATTTTCGGTGTCACCGAGTTTCTAAACTGTCTGCTGATAGGGAAACTCGGGTGTAACCGAGAATACGGAATCGGTTGTACTGAGATAGAAAACTAGATCAACCCTGGGCATTCGGTGAGACCGCGATTTTTGAGTGGTTCCATCGAGATGCACTTGGGAGGTTTTATAGGTCAGTCCTTTGTCGATATAGAACTCCGAGTGCTCCTCACACAGGGAGATCAAAAATTACTTGTTCAAATGTTGTGATGTGCATGAATAGAACATGAGGTGAGAAAGCATATATAGCTAGAGGAGTGGTCCTATGAATTCTTGTACATCCAATTAGCAATTGAAAACTCACAACCCAAATACCAACAATTGGATGTCCTCGAATGAGTAACTAAATGCAGACCAACATGCTCACACAATAAGATTTCAAAAGAAAACTTGGCAAACATGCACAAACACACTAGCATCTAACAAATAATTTGGCGATGACGGGGTCATCTATATATGAGTATATTGACTTAGGACCCAAGTAAGAATACTTGATCATAGGTCATACTCATCGTTTAAGCACAAGTGGGGTTACCACTTTTATATAAAGCATTTAATTTTGTCACATGCTATAAGATGCTTTGACTCAAGTCTTAGAGTAAAGCTCTCCCTTGATGTGACATCCCCCCATAGGAGGGATAAACTAACCTTGTGTTTTGTCAATGAAGACTTCATGTAGGTTAAGTAGTGGTGGATGCTCAAAGTTGATGAAGATCACCATGCGTTGGTAGCATCCTTATTGCTTCATTACTCTTCTCACCTACATGGGTTAGTCCCAACACACATGAGACAAATACAAGGATATCTATGGACATGGAGTGCAAAGCATACATGATGATGTTCATTGATTTGTTGATTACCTTGTCCCTTGCTTACCTTTGAGGGAATGTGTGACTCCTTGAACTACTGCATGATGTTGATGTTGATTGCAACTAGTTCTTGCCAATAATGAATATGAGTGGATTTAATTGGCGGAATCACCCCTCAAGAACTTCTCTAGTTCTTCTTCTTCGGGACCCAGATCAAGTTGATGGGGATCATTGGTGTTGAACTAGCACTTGTAGAAGTTGAGCTTGTAGTATCCTTGGGAACCCACTTCACCAAAGCTTGGGATTCATCTTCATATGAGTCAATTTCCTATTGGAGATTGTTCTTGCCCTTGAGCTTGGGGTCTTGTGGTGGAAGGTCATCTTGCTTTTGGTCCCTTGGGGAGAGTATTTTCATACTTCTCCTTTTGAGGACCAAACTTGGGATTTGGGTGTTGACATTCTTCCCATTCAACTCCATTAGTGTTAAAGTAGCCAACACCACGATTCTTCCGGTATCCTCCATGCTTGCGTACAATCTCCTCAAATTGTTTGCACCCGGCAAGACTCTTGTAGATACCTTTCTCTATAATCCCTTTCGAAAGTTCATTTTCTTGCTCAAGTGTAACTTGGCTAAGAGAAGAGTTAGTGGGATCAATAGGACTACTAGAAGCAATATCATTGGATTTATCATTTTTATTGCTACTAGTTGAAGAACCATTCTTGCCTTTGTTACTAGTTTTCTTAGTCTTAACTTGTGGCATGAACGTAGACAAGAGAAGTCGTTTGGATAGATAAGAGGAAGTCTTCTTTCAAAGATCGTCATTGATAGCTTTAAGAAACTCATGCTCTTGCTCTAAATTGAGCTTCTCGAAGTGGAGCTTCTCATGTGTCCTTTCAAGCTCTCTATGATCTTGTAGAGTAGACTCATGAGCTAACTTAAGAGTTTTTAGTTCTTGAGTTAGTCATTCTATTTCAAACTTATCATCATCACACAACTTATCTAGAGTAGAATGACTACTAGCAAGTTCGTCTTGACTAACATTAGTAGATTTGTCAAATAGCAAGCCATCTTCAATTAACAAGTCATCCTCATCACTATTGAAGTCAAGATACTCGGGGTGTGATACCTTGGGGCCTTTAGCCATGAAGCAACATACACTCCCTTCATTTGGTGAATCAAATATGTCGTAGGAGTCGGTTGTCACTAGTGCAAGTCCGACAACACCTTCATCTTGACTATAGTTGGATTTGTAGTGGTAGCTTATCTCGGAGTGGTTGTCGAATTCGGATCCAGAATCCAATTCACCAACATGAGCTTGATGTCTTCTTATTGAGTAGCTCTTGGTGTACTTGTCCTTATTCTCCGAGTCCCTACTTCCCCTTGAGGGTCTTCATTCATAACGAGCATCCCTACTCCTCTCTTCGAGATCACTCTTCTCTTGAGCTTCGTCTTCTTGGTGACTCCTCTTTCCTTTTGTAAGGAGCCATGCACTCATTGGAGTAGTGTCCGGGCTTCCCACAATTGAAGCAGTTTCGGTCACGACTTGACGAACACTTCTCTTCATATCTTGAGTCGGAGCTTCGATCTTTCCCTCTATTCTTGTAGAACTTGTTGAATTTCTTGACCATGAGGCTTATCTCTTCATTTGTGACAAGGTTGTCGCTTGAAGTTGTGGGAGCATCACTTGTGGCCTTGTAAGCACCGCTAGACTTGTGGTGAAGCTGTTCCTTGTCAGCAAGAATCCTTCCAATCACTTCCGTTGGCTTGAGATCTTTGTAGTTGGGCATCATTTGGATCAATGTGCATACGGTGTCATATCGATCAACCACAGCTCGGAGAATCTTCTTGATGATGAATTTCTCGGTCATTTCTTTGCTTCTTGAGCAGGCAATCTCATTGGTGATGAGAGCTAGCCTAGAGTACATCTCAGATACTCCTTCACCATCCTTCATCTTGAACTTGTCAAGCTGACTTTGAAGAACATCCAACTTGGATTCTCTCACACATTCGGTACCTTCATGCATATCAACCAAATTATCCCAAATCTCTTTTGCATTCTCAAGACGGATGATTTTGTTGAATTCTTCGGGGCATAGGCAGTTAAAGAGAATGTCCCATGCTTGAGCATTGAGTTGCAACATCTTCAATTCATCCGCAGTTGCTTCATGATCCGTTTCCCTTCCATCCACAAAGTATTCACCTTGCAATCCAACACGAACAACAGCTCAAACGGCGGGATTATGACCAAGAAGATGCATTTTTATTTTGTGCTTCCAACTAGCAAAATTAGTGGCATCAAAGTAAGGACCTCTACCGTGATAATTTCCCTCACTAGATGCCATACTCACCTAGGTTGTGAAACCAATGCAATGGAGACCAAAGCTATAATACCACTTGTAGGATCAAAAGTATGTATAGAGGGGAGGTGGTTAGACTACTTGACCAATTAAAAATCTACTTCTTCTCAATTTTAAATCTTGGCAGATTTTAGCATTTATAGCTAGTCAAGTATACCCTATACATGCATGTCTATGAGTATAGCAACGGAAAGCAATAACAAGATTGGGTAGGACCATCAAACGCAATTTGAAGACACGATGATTTTTCACGTGGTTTTGATAGGTGGTGCTATCATACATCCACGTGTATGGAGTCTTCAACCCACGGGGTGTAACATACGCGAGAGTCCACGGAGGGCTTTACTCATGGAGGGTTCCATGAAGAAGCAACCTTGACTATACCATGATGGCCTACATCCACGGAGGACTAGCCTAACTCGGGGTAGATCTTCATGAAGTAGGCGATCTCCTTGCCCTTACAAACTTCTTGGTTCACTCCAAAACACTAAGTAGGAGGATCCCAAGCGACACTTAACCAATCTAGGAGGCACCACCGTCCAAAAGGTAATAGGCTCGATAATGTCGATGAACTCCTTGCTCTTGTTCTTCAAAATGATAGACTCCTCAACACACAATCATTCTCTAGCAGATTTGGCTTTGGTGTAAGAGATTGATTGGGTTGAAAGCAAATTGGGGAGGCTAGAGATCAAGATTCATATGGCTGGAATGGAATGGCATGATCTCAACACGTGAGTTGGTGGCTCTCTCTTAGAAAATCTGATAGGATAGGTAGGCATCTGTTCTGAGTGCTTCTCTTGCGAGTAGGTAGTGGTGGAGGGCTATATATAGGCATCTCCAAAAATCCAACCGTTACACGTAATAAGTTAGACTCGGTGACACCAATGTGTTAATCTCAATGGTACTGAGTTTCCTCAAAGGTAGCAACTTTTGAATCTCGATGATACCGGCACGTAAAACTCGGTTGCACTAATAAGGTGACCAACGGTCAAATTGCCAAACTCGGTAATGCCGATTCAACAAACTTGGTGGTACCGATTTTTTGAATTTGCGTAACAGAAATTTGGCAACCAAACATGGTGGCACTGAAGCAGAATCGGTTGCACCGAAGGGCTAGGATTTCGTTGAGTATGTCTGAGCCTGAGAATCGGTGGCACCGAGTGGAAAGTGTTGGTTTCACCAATTTTGGGAATTTGGCTTTGGACAGACTTTTGTGGAAGATCTTGTGGGTGTATGTGGTGATTATCACTTGTGCACGTATGAGCATTTTTTTCACCAACACTACCTTACCCCCTTTTAATAGTGTTTGCTTTCCTATGGACTCAAATGATTTCTCACGGAGTAAAATGTAGAGTCCTCTTGATTGAGGCTTTGCCAATCTATTACCTTGTGTGTTGGGGTATTCCATAATCCTTTTGCCAACCCATCATTAAACTTTTCCTGAAACATGCTTAATGGAAACATTAGTTCAATGACATATATGTTGTTATTAATTACCAAAACTACCAAGGGAGCAAATGTGATTTCATAAGGTAACTTGAAGAATTTGAGGTAAGGAATTTGAGAAAGTCTTCAGTCAAATTCTTTAAATAGTAACGATCAATTTCATCAACTGGTATATGAGGAAATTAAAGGCTTGAGGAAATAGAACCAGGTAGTTCGATGAAGACAATGGTTTGATGACCCTAGTTCCAACTACTGTGACAGCCGTACGTCTGGTTCAGAGCGGCCTGGTATTTAAACCAGAGGACACACAGTCCTTACCGTATTCTCCTTGAGATAAGGTCACATAGTCCTTGCCCAACACTTTTGGTAAGTCTTCAGGGTAGACTTCCAAAACGCTCACAAACTGGTCACCCGGCGATCCACAATTGACTTCTGGATGCTCTAGACCAAGGTCACTCAGTGATACCAAATTGACTGTAGGATGCACTAGACCGTGACGGCTAACCATCTTGAAGATACACAGTCTTCAAAGGTAACAAGCATCGGTTCCACAGAGGAACAATCTCTTCAATGATGCTCAATCACTTTGGGTTTGGTGGTTTGGTTTTGGGGTTTTTCCTCACTCATGATTTTCTATCAAAGTCCTCGGAGGATGGATTGCTCTCAAATGACATGTGTCAGTTCTCTCTCGTAGTAGCCAACGAACTAGTGGTTGTGGGGGTGGCTATTTATAGTGAGGGTGCAACCTCACATCTAATACATAAATGCCCCCAATGATATCACCATTATGTGGATAGGATGATTGGGGACAGCTAGCGCTAAGCACAACAACGGTCAGAATTTCGAACTATGAAAGTCCTTAGGCTTATCATATTCCTCACTTGTAGGCAATTCACACTGGCAAAATCCTAACTCCTCAATCAGACCAATTTACTCAGAGATCAGAAGAACATCGTCTCTGTCACTCAAGAACTTGACTGAATCGTAAGAGATTTCCAAAGGCTTCACTCGAAGAATTGGATAGGTCGAGGCTTTTGAGTTGAGCATCAGTTTGAAATTTTCCTTAGTATTACCTCGGCCCCCTTAAACAGTACAGTGTTTCCTATGACTCAAAGAAAGGAGATGAAACTACGAAAAGAAGTCTTCACACATCATAGTCCTCGTTAATATCTTCAAGGTCACACCAACTTCTTCATTTTCAAAGTCTTCAGGGAATACCAGAGTCTTCAGCAAAGTCGTCACCAAAGTGTTCAGTTGAAGACATACATTTTTAGGGGTCAATAATCTCCAAATATATCAAACTTCTCATCGACTTATAGAGCATATGTACACTCACAAACAAATTAGTTCCTTAACCTATAAGTCTTCAATACACCAAAATCACTAAGGGGCACTAGATGCACTTACACATGATCAAGGGGATGCTTGCCTGGCTCAACAATATCTCTGGGGTCTTCAAATCCTTCTGATCCAACATCTTTGTCTACAACGCAATCCGTCGTCACAATATAACGGGCAAATTAGATCACGACAAAAACAGGGAAAATCCATCACTCCTAAAATGTCAAACCACTTGTGTAAAATAGTAGGGTGCAAACTAAAAATACCAAAATTATTAGTGTTTTGTTTTTTGAGTGTTAAAAGTGGTGAAAAATATTTTAACAGTTGTTTTAAGTATTCAAAATAGGGTTTTAAATACAAACATTATAGAAAATAGTTCCAAAATGATGCACAATTGGCATCATCAAATAGGTTGGATTATTACAAGATTTTTGAAGTTGGAATTATTGGATTTGGAGAAATATTTAAACCTAAGGAATTTTTGGAAAATCTGACAGAAAAAGAAAAAGAAAGAAGGCATTGTGCCTTTGGGCCTTAAGTGGTTGGTTGCGCCGGCCTAGCCAGCGAAGCATTCCCAGGCGACACGAGGTGTACGCGCTCGGTTGGTTTGAACATGACAGACGGGCCCCAATAGTTAGAGACAAAGAGGGGAGGGACAGAGAGATGTGGATGATAGACAGGGCCCGCCAATCATCCCTGACCTCATGACCAGAGGGGGAGGCGAGCTCACCAGCGACGCCATAGGGCACTACAGGGCATCAAGACGGTGGGAATGGACTCGGGGGCAAGCCACCATTTGGGTGGTGGTGGAGGGGGTCACCGGGGTGGCCTGGGTCGTCGGCGACGAGAGGACATTGACGAAAGCTGCAATTCAAGCGGGGAAGAGAGGGAATGGGGTTTTGGGGTTGGTGTGGTTCCAGGTCGGGCGAGAAGAGGGGCGGAGGATCTCCCTACCATGCACACTCCGGTGAGCCATGGCGGCATAGCCTCGATGGATCCCGAGCACAGAGATGTCTGGGGGCTCTACAGGTGGTGCAAGGGCTCCATTGGGAGTAGGATAGGGCGATTAGATGGGGGAGAGACATGGGGGTGGATTTCATAGGAGGGGTGAGGTTCACCATACGCCCGTGCACCGATGAGGTCGCAGCAATCGCTAGAGAGCAAGGGCTTGCGGGAGCGTGTCTGCGGTGTTAGAGGGGATTGTCTACTACCAGCGGAAGGAAGAGAGAGAGCGGGGGAGATACAAATGCACTGCACGTGCAAGTGCGCTCACTAGTTCGCACAGGTGCCCCTGGCGTGCATCTGAGGGGGCTAGCATAGGGAGAAGGTAGAGCGGGACAGGGGCATTGCGTTTCCCGGACGCCAAGGCAAGTCTTCTGGCAAGCGGGGACAACTCAAGGTCGTCGGGGCCTCCGAATGGGTGGGGCTACAGTGCGGCTGAGCACTATAGCACACTCCAGAGCGCCATATGACCAGCATGGCCATGCACCCACGTGCTCTGGATACGGCCACTTTGTCCATTAGTGTGTGGGGGTACTGGATATGCCCTTTAGATTACTTAGGAGGTGAGAAGAGAGGGTAGAAGTAAAAGGAAGGGGTAATAAGTCTATGTCTGGGCTGACCCGGGATTAAAAGTGGGGTTTTCACCCCTCAATCATTGGTATGGGGACTTGGAATTCTCATTGGGATTGCAAGGTAACTAGAAGAAGCTGCAGTAAAACTTTGGGTGAAGGACAGGAGTATAAGTGGTGAAATCAGTAGATTTACTAAATCACCAGAAGGTATTTGATGATTGTTTGGGCAAGATAAAATGCTCTACCTGCTATGAGTTTGAATAGGTTCGAATGGTGGATAAAAATGGGGTTGATCACCATGTTTGATCTCATTTGTAGAAAGTTGCCAATGCAAACTTTATAAACCCTAGAAATGAACAAAACGAGGTTCCTTTAGATCTAATCATGGTAAGCTATTCTATTTGATGATACAGTTGGTGTGGTGGCATCATTTGGCGATTAGAGAATGCCCACAAGGTTTGGGGTCAATCGGAGAAACTTGATAATGCAAAGTTGCTCAAATTTTGATATGGACATAGAGGGTTTTGGGACATTTTGGTGAACCAAATTATTGCTATTGAGATGAAACTTGGCACGAGCATCAAATATGGCATATGTGACATGCTGGAATGTTCCTGGATTTATTTGAGAATATTTCTTATAGAAATATTTCAAATACTAGCAATATGTAGAAAGGGTTTTGGAGGGTTTTATAATGAGTTGAAAACTATATGGAAACTATATGTCTAAGGAGTTTCCCTAAATTTTCTCAAATATTTTGAAAGCATTTAAATAATTTTCCCCTATAAACACCTTTTCTAGTCTGAATAAAAAGCCTATAATAAAATATGAAAATATTCTTTAAAAATAATATTTAGTTGTTTTGGGAAGCCTTATATGTGTAAGGTTCCAAACGAAGTCTTCAGGGCAAAGCTTTCACCCTGATTTGAGGGCTTGTAATACAAACCTCAACTCAGAGTTTTTTGAAAACCTAAAGTTAATAAATGCTTTTTGGACAAAATAATATTTTATAAAAATAGTTTTAGAGCCTATAGAGATGGCATTATCATTGGGCAAATATTTGGGTCAAGGAGATTAGTTTTTTGACGGAAGAATTATTTTCTTGAAATAAACAAAATCAGGCAAACAAGCAAATAACAAACATTTCAAACATGCACAAACACAAAAACAAGTTTTAATTGGTCCAAATTTTTATAAACTCATAACATAGCAAAGTGGTACAAACACAGGGTGTGACAGACCTACCCCCTTATAGGAATCACGTCCCCGAGATTCCTCAGCTGGAGCTAAAGGGATAAGGAACTCAGATCTAACGTATTCTCCATGCTCCATGCTGCTTCTGCTTTAGTGTGGTTGCTCCACTGGACCTTGAAATACTTCGTGGTATGGCTCCGAGTGCATCGCTCAGGTTCATCCAAGATGCAACATGGTCTCTCACGATAAGTGGGTTTTGTATGAAGGTCAATGGCTTTATGATCGATGTCCTTGTAGAGGTAGGGGTGCTTGGGAACTTGGAGACACTTCCGGAGTTGCGACACATGGAAAACGTTGTGCACATCTGATAGCTCTCAAGGTAGCTCTAGCTGGTAGGCAACTTCTCCTCGTCTTGTGGTGATTGTGAAGGGGCCTATATATCTTGGTGCAAGCTTTCCCTTGACATGGAAATGCTTGGTTCCTTTGAGAGGCATGACTTGGTGATATTCATGATCTCCGACATTGATGTTCACTTCTTGGAGGTGGAAATCAGCGTACCTCTTCTGTCATGACTTGGCAGTCTCTAGACGCTTTGTGACGACTTGAACCTGCTCTTCAGCTTTGTGGAGAATATCTGGTCCAAAAACTAGTCCTTCTCCGGTTTCTCACAAGTTGAGGGGAGTGCGGAATTTTCATCCATATAACACCTTGAATTGTTCCATTTGCGGACTAAAGTCGTAACTGTTGTTGTGGGAGAACTCGGTGAATGGGCTACCTTCGAGTATACGATTTACTCGCTCCGTCTGTCCTCCGGTGTGTGGGTGAAAAGCACCGCTAAAGGATAACTTGGTTCACATAGCTTCCTGAAACTTCTTCCAAAACCTCGAGGTAAACTGGGTACCTCGATAGGACACAATCTCCTTTGGAACTCCGTGAAAGCTCACGATATGGTTGTTGTAGAGGTTTGCTAGATGGATTTCATCATAGGAGGTTTTAACAGGAATGATGTGGTCTACCTTTGTCAGGTGGTCGATGATGACCCAAACGGAATCATCTACGCAATCCAGTGATGAAGTCAATCCCAACTTTGCCCCACTTCCATTCAGGCACTTTGAGAGGTAGCCACAATCGAGCAGGTCGTTGATGCTCAGCCTAGAGTCTGTGGCATATGTCACACTTAGCGAGAAAAGTGGCTATCTCTCTCTTCATTCCATGCCACCAGAATCTTTCTTTGAGGTCTTGGTACATCTTGTTTCCTCTAGGATGGATGGAATATGGAGTTTCATGGGATTCTTGCAAGATCAAAACCCTGAGCTCAACTTTGTTGGGTACGCAAATGCCATTCCCAAACCACATGACTCCTTTTTCATCCACTGAGAGTCCTGGGGCATTACATGACTTGATCTTCATCTTGATGCCTACAATACTCTTGTGTCCCTTCTTACCTTCCTTAATATCGTCCATCAGGGTAGGCCTTGCTTTGAAGTTGTCTACAAATCCTGGTGTAACCAGTTCCAAGCTGAAGTTTTCAAGCTCTTCGTATAAGGCGAGCAACTTTTCCTTAATCATAGCATTCAAGGAACAAGTGTTTCTGTTTAAGGCATCATTTACCACATTAGCCTTTCCATGGTGCTACTGAACATTGAGGTTGTAGTCCTTGATCAACTCCAACCATCTTCATCATTACCTCATGTTCAACTCCCTTTGGGTGAAGATATACTTCAAAATCTTGTGATCTGTGTATATCTCACATCGCTTCCCTAGAAGATAATGTCGCCATGTCTTCAAGACATATCCGCATCTACCAACTCAAGATCATGAGTACCTTAGTTCTCTTCAGGAAGACATAACTGTCTAGATAGATATGCTACGACTGTGCCTTCTTGCATCAGAAAACCACCAAGCTCGGTTCTTGATGCATCAAAATATATCACAAACTCCTTGTGAATATCGGGAGTGGCCAAAATTGGTTGTCTTCAGTATCTTCTTGAGTTCTTGGAATCTTTCTTCACACTTCGTCATCCATTCAAATTTCTTTTCCTTCTTGAAGATCTGAGTCATTTTGGCATCCATTCGAATTGCTTGCCGTTCTTCAAGAGCTAAGTCATGGGTCTAGCTATGTTCGACAATCCTTCGATGAACTTGTAGTAATATCCCGCGAGTCCGAGGAAGCTCCTGACTTGCTTCAGAATGCTTGGGGATTGCCATTTAGTCACGGCTTCGATCTTTGTAGGATCCACTAATAATCCTTCCACAATTAACACATGACCCAAGAATCCAACTCCATGTAGACAAAACGCGCACTTGCTGAACTTGGCAAAAACATGGTGCTCTTGAAGCTTATACATGACCATTTTCAAGTGTTACTCATGCTCTTCTTCAGACTTGGAGTAGAGGAGTATGTCGTCAATGAAGACAACGACAAACTTGTCCAAGTAGTCCATGAAAAGTTTGTTCAAGAGGTACATGAACTAGGATAGGCATTGGTTAAACCAAATGACACGGCCATGTTCTCATACATGCCATATTGGGTTACAAACGCTGCCTTTGGAATGTCTTTGGGTGTGATCTTCAACTGATAGTACCCAGACCTAAGATCTATCTTGGAAAACACCTTAGCACCTTTCAGCTAATTGAACGGGTCTTCAATCTTGGGAAGTGGAGACTTGTTCTATATTACTAACCTCATTGAGAGAGTGGTAGTTGATAACCCACAAGTATAAGGGATCGTAATAGTTTTCGATGGTAGAGTATTCAACCCAAACTTATAGATTCAACACAAGGGGAGCCAAAGAATATTTGAGAGTATTAGTAGTTGAGTTGTCAATTCAACCACACCTGGAGATAAATATCTGCAGAAAAGTGATCAGTAGCACAGTAATATGATAGTTTGATAGTAGTCGTAACAGTAACAGTAGCGGTAACAGTAGCAGTAGTGATTTTGTAGCAACTGCAACAGTGACAGTACTAGTAGTAACTTAGCAAGAGTAATAAGTGGAAAACTCGTAGGCACTAGATCGGTGTGTTCATTGGATGATATTCATCATATAACAGTGATAACTAAGGGCAACATAGAGCTAGATCCAGTTCGTCAATGTAATGTAGGCATGTATTCCGTAAATAATCATGCATGCTTATGGAAAAGAACTCGCATGACATCTTTTGTCCTAACCTCCCGTGGTATCAGGTTCCATAAGGAATCTAAGGGATATTAAGGTCTCCTTTGAATATAGAACCGGAACAAATCATTAAAAGATAGTGAATACATGAACTCCTCAAACTACGGTCATCACAGCGAAGTATTCCAAATATTGTCACTATGGGGTTGACGGATCATAACACGTAATAGGTGCATATGACTAGGCAACATTGGATCAAGAACATAGATATAATGATGATAACATAAACGGTTCAGATCTTAAATCATGGCACTTGGGCCCTAGTGACAAGCATTAAGCATGGCAAAGTCATAATAACGTCAATCTTAGAACATAGTGGATACTAGGGATCAGACCTAACAAAACTAAGTCAATTACATGATGAATATCTTCCAACTCCTCACCAACCATGAAGCCTATAAAGGGATTACTCACTCCCAATGTGGAGCATCATGGAATTGGTGATCAAGGTGGGTTGATGATGACGAAGACCAAAGATTCCCCTCTCTAGAGCCCAAAACGGACTCCAGATCTTGCCTCACGATGAAGAACAGGAGGTGGCGGCGGCTCCGTATAGTGAAACGCGGTGAAACTTTCTCTTTGATTTTTTTCCTGAAAAATAGGAATTTATTGTGCTAGAGTTAGGGTCGGGGGCCCACGAGGTGAGCACCACCCACCAGGCCGTGCTAGGGGGGGCTGGCGCGCCCTGGTTGATGTTCCCCACCCTAGACCCCTTCTCTGGTGGTTTTTGGCTCCAATATTCCTCAAATATTATGAAATAATTCTCCAAAAAGTTTTGTTCGGTTCCGAGAACTTTTATTTGTGTACAAAAACAACACCATGGTAGTTCTGCTGAAAACAATGTCAGTCCGGGTTCGTTTCATTCAAATCATGCAAATTACAATCCAAAACAAGAATATAAGGGTTAGGAAAAGTAGATACGATGGACATGTATCAACTCCCCCAACCTTAAACCCTTGCTATTCCTGAAGCAATTCAGTTGACAAAATAGAAGCGAAAAAGAAAAAAATTACGAACTCTTTTGTTCTTATTTACACACATGTGCTTAAGTAACACCCAAGTTTTCAGTAAATATTATGACTAACCATCTCAACAATAACTATTAATGTTTATATTAACTCATATTGATGTCACAAGCAACTAGCGAGCAATAATAAAATATCTCAAGTGCAAACAGTTGTCAAAACAATCATGATATAAGATGACAATAGTGGTATCTCGCTAGCCCTTACTGAGACTGCAAAAAATAAATGGAGAGCACCTCCAAAGTTCAAGCAGCAACTAAACATTGCAATTCATGGTAGAAAATATCCAGTCATGATGCATCCAACATTCTCTATACACAATGCATGAGGATGACAATAGTGCTCTCAAATCTAGCTCTTATTTTAGAAGGTGGTGACTCAACATAAAAGTAAATAGATAATCCCTTTACAGAGGGAAGCATGTATTTGCACAGGTGCCAGAGCTCAAATCTTAAATAAGATATCAGTATAATTTGTGAGGTACACCCTTCTTGTCAACATTATGACCAAGAGCTATCAATATCTTCCATGTTAAACAAATTAGCGACGGTTCCCAAGCGGTAGAAGTAAAGGTTTACTCCCCTCCACCAACAAAGACACTCCACGACGAGCCGAATCCACGGTTACCGTCCAAGCCAACAACATTCCCGGGGGACTTTTGCTTAATTATTTGCATTTCTTTTGATTTTGAGACTGGGGATCTGTATTACCACCCTTCTCGTGCAAGTTCGAGTGAATAAACAGTCATCATGACAGTAACCCACTTAACATGGAAGATATTGACCACCCCCTGTCGGTCCATGAGCGGTCCATGCACACAAAATAGATGTTCATTTGAAATTTTAGAGGTGGAACATGGAAATTTACTTACAGCAGCAGGGTAATATTGCATATAGGTAGATATGGTGGACCCATCTGGAATAACTTTGGTTTAAGGATTTTGATGCACAAGCGGTATTCCCGCTTAGTACAAGTGAAGGCTAGCAAATAGGTTGAAGCGGCCAGGTAGAGAGCAAAGACGGTCATAAACATGCATTACGAATAATAAACATTGAATCCTATCATGAGTAGGATATGGACACCATGAACATAAATATCATGAAGGCTATGTTGGTTTTGATTCAACTACATGCGTGAATATGTGCCAAGTCAAGCCACTTGAAACATTCAGAGGAGGATACAATATCATCATACTACATCATAACCATTTTAATGCATGTTGACTTCTAACATAAATCATTATCCACTTGTATCTACTTGAGCATGGCGTAAGCAACTATAATCTCTAATTGTCACTGCAAACATGTTTGATCATAATATGTTGAATCATGGATACTAGGTTAAACATACTTACAAAAACAAAACAAAAGTTGAGTTCATACCCGCTTCTCTCTGCCACAGTCAATTCATCAAATACCATCATTATTGCCTTTCACTTTCACAATCGAATGATATGAAAATAATAATAGTGTAAGAGTGTCGTGGACTAAGCTGGAATCTGCAAACATTTTATTTGAGTGGAGAAGACAAAGTAATATAGGCTCTTTGCTAAATCAGAAGTAAAGCATATGAGAGCCACTCAACATTTTCATCGCAGTCTTCTCCTTGGTATGACTCGATAAAAGAAAGAGAATTTCAAAGGAACACACAGAAATATTTTTGGAGTTTTTAGTTTTTTCTTGAAGAAAACAAACAAAAGAAGGAAAAACAAAAACCAGAGAAACTATTTACACGGGAGAACTCCCAACGAGCAAAAGAAGAAATGAGAAATCTTTTGGGGTTTTCTTTTAGTATTACAACTAACTAAATGAAAAGAAAAACCTAACAGAAACAAGAAGTATTTTTGGATTTTCTCAAAGTTCTTCAAACACACAAGAAGAAAGCAAGAAAATAAATCTATCATGGATAATACAATCGAAAAGTGTGAACATCGACAACTGGAATGAAATGTGTGAGCATGAATATAATGTTGGTGGGAGCACGTACTCCCCCAAGCTTAGGCTTTTTACCTAGCTTGGTTATCATGATCCATAGACTGGATAATAGTCTGAGTAATAGCCTACCAAGGCTCTTTGTGCAACCACATCAGCTCTACTGGTAGCTTCAATCTCCGCATTATGCGTGCGGGCCTCACTCTCAAGGACGTAGTATCTTCCCTTCCCGTGATAATCAAAGAGAGCAGGAGCAGGCAATAAGACAGGAACAATAGGACCGTTATCGAACCTCAAGTTGTAAGTGTAGTTATTGACTGTGCCCTTAAGGAATCTATGGTGTTTCATGGCATCAAAGTCTACGTACTGGTTAGGTAAGATAGGATCATTAGGCCAAGGGGATACTCCCAACATCGTAGCTAGGCGAGAGGCATAAATCCCACCATAGAAATTGTCGTTAGCAGGGTTGAGATTCAGTCTCCATACAACAATTGCTCCAAAATTGTAGTTTTTATTTCCCATTAAAGCAATGTGTATAAGACTCAAATCATGGGCACGCAGTGTGCTACAATCCAACTTGCCTAAAATGCATTTGCCATTAAAGATTGCAAGGTTTTGTATAGATGGAAAATGGATGCTTTTTATTATACCTTGTGTCACTCCTCTGATTTCACCGTAACAAAGGTTACTCAAAAAAGACTCATACTCAAAGTTTTTTCGTTAGCGAACCCCAATATGAAATTTTTCATGCTTCACATAACGCGTCTAAAGGCATGGTGAAAGCATTATTATAGACACTAAACGTAACTCTAGACTCAAGAGGGAAATATTTAAATTTCTTAGTAAATGTCTCTATGAGAGTGAGAGCAATGGTGATTTTTTTCTGGAGGTAGGAGACGACATGGGCTAAGGGAATAAGTGAGGGGACCCACGTGGGGCCCACCACCCACCACGGTGCGCTTGGGGTGGCTGGCGCGCCCTGGTATCTTGTGGGCACCAGGTTCACCCCCCTCTGATGTTATTTGTACCAAAAATTCAGATATATTAAGAAAAAAATGTGTTAAATATTCAGGACATTCTAAGAACTTTTATTTTTGGGTCATTTTTTATTGCCCAGAGAAATCAGAAAATAGGATAAACATTGTATTTTATTTTATTTAAGTAAGAAAATAGAAAAAAAAAGTGGATACAGATTGTTGTGTCTACTAAATTCATCAACTTCATACCTCTCAAAAATGATCGATTAACAAGGTTGATCAAGTTTTATTAATAACCACCTTCAATTAGCATGAAACCAAAGAACTTTCGCAAAACACTAAGGTACCTCAACGGGGATGTGAATATCCCCAAATATATTTATATCATATTTATTTTTCGCAGTGGGTAGAGGTAAATGAAAGCTTCCAATAGTGAGTGTCGGAGAATTTTTAATAACATTTACACCATTCACTTGGATTTGCTTCTTCGGAACGTGCACTATATGCTCATTACCATTGATATGAAAAGTGACTTTTCTTTTATTTCAACCAATAACAGCCCCTACAATATTGAAAAAGGGTCTACCAAGGATAGTCGACATGTTGTTGTCCTCGGGCATCTCAACAATAATAAAGTTCGTTAAGATAGTAACATTTGCAACAACAACGGGCACATCCTCAGACATACCGATAGGTATGGCAGTTGATTTGTTAGCCATTTGCAAAGATATTTCAGTAGGTGTGAGTTTATTCAAATCAAATATTTTATATAAAGAGAAATGCATAACACTAACACCAGCTCCCAAATCGCACAAAGCAGTTTTGACATAATTTCTTTCAATGGAGCAAGGTATAGTTGGTATTCCAGGATCTCCAAGTTTCTTAGGTACTCCATCCTTAAAAGAATAATTAGAAAGCATGGTGGATATTTCAACTTCAGGTATCTTTCTTTTATTAGTGATGATGTCTTTCATGTATTTACCATAAGGAGACATCTTTAAGATATCAGTTAAGCGGGTACGCAAAAAGACTAGCCTAATCATTTCAGTAAATCGTTCAAATTCTTCATCATCCTTTTTCTTAGATTGTTTAGGCGGAAAAGTCATGGGTTTCTAAACCCATGTCTCTCTTTCTTTACCATGTTTTCTAGCCACAAAGTCTTGTTTATCATATCGTTTATTTTCAGGATGTGGGTTATCAAGATCAAAATCAGGTTCTATTTCTACATCATTATCTGGTTCTTTATCATTACTTGGTTGGGTATCCGTATGAACATCACTATCATTATCATTATCATTATCACTAGGTGGATGTTTATTGCCAGATTGAGTTTCAGCATCACTAATAGAGACATCATTATTATCATCGGGAGGTTTTTCCATCTTAAGTTCATTAAAAGCATGCAAAGTCCTATAATTTTTATTTTTCTTTTTCTTCTTAGTGGGACTAGGTGATCAGCATTAATTCCTTGAGTCTTGTTAAATTCTTTTAGGATGACCCTTAGGATTAAGAGGTTCTTGGGTCATTCGACCTCCTCTAGTAACTACTCTAATAGCATGATCAATCATATTATTATTCATTTCATCAAGCAATTATTTTTGAGATTTAGAAACTTTTTCTAACTGAGTTTGAACCATAGAGGCATGTTTTCCTACTCCTCTATCATCATTACCGATTCTAAATAACAAGTCACTTAAGTGTGCAATCTTATCAGAATTATATTTCAATTGTTTCAAAACATTTGCATTAAAGTGATCTTGTTTCCTAATTTAGTTATAAAAGTCATATAAGCATTGAGTAGGATGTTTATTGTAAGGGATATCACCTTCATCAAACTTTAATAAAGAATTTACGTCTACCACCTATGGAGGTGGTGGTGTGATTAGTCCATGTATTTCTTCAGTAGGTGGTAAATTCTTAACATCCTCGGCCTTAATACCTTTTCCTCTTGGGGAACATTGCATGGGAAACAAAAAAATTCCTATGCACATGCAAGATCTATCCATGGTGATGAGCATCTACGAGAGGGAGAGTTGATCTACATACCCTTGTAGATCACTAAGCAGGAAGCGTTAAGAAACGCAGTTGATGTAGTCGAATGTCTTCGCAATCCAAATTGTTGAGCTTCCTGTGATCCCATCATGGTCCATCTCGCGATCCAATCACGATCCGTCCCGTGATCCCATCACGATCCGTCCAGCAATCCCATCACAAATCGTCTCGCGATCTTGATCATGGTCCTTCCGATCTAGTGCCGAACGGACGACACCTCCGCGTTCAGCACATGTACAACTCGATGACGATCTCCGCCTTCTTGATCCAGCAAGAGGGAGTGGAGAGGTAGATGAGTTCTCCTGTAGTGTGACGATGTTGCGATGGTGGTGGAGCTATTCTAGTAGGGCTTCGCCTAAGCACCGCTGAAACCAATCTAGACGACAAACTATGATCTAGAGAAGAGGGCAGCACCTTGCTATTTTTCTGTGTCTCAAAACCCTCAAAACCTCTAGTATATATAGGAGAGGGAGGGAGGAGTCTTGGAGCACAAGGGGCCAGCCCTTGGCCTTGCGCAAGTAGGAGATGAGGAGTCCTCCAATCCTAGTAGGATTAGGACTCCTTCCCACTTGGGAACTCTTTCCACCTTGTGTTTTTTCCTTCCCAATCCACTCTAGCCG
This sequence comes from Hordeum marinum, assembly GCA_022496015.1. Classification (NCBI taxonomy): domain Eukaryota; kingdom Viridiplantae; phylum Streptophyta; class Magnoliopsida; order Poales; family Poaceae; genus Hordeum; species Hordeum marinum. Next base: position 225,318 of record JAAAWK010000401.1, on the reverse strand, counting down.
CATGGGCCCTTATAGGAGGCTTCTGCCAGCCCACCAGGGGCTGGTTTACCACCTCCCATAGCTCATGTAGATTCTTGGGTCGAGACACCCCTCCCGATGGTCCCCGGTACCCTCCCGGCACTCCTGGTACACTACCGATGAGCCCGAAACTTTTCCGGCGACAAAAGCAGGACTTCCTATATATCAATATTTACCTATGGACCATTCCGGATCACCTCGTGGCGACCGGGATCTCATCCGGGACTCGGAACAACCTTTGGTAACCACCATACATAACTCTATACTATCAAAACGTCATTGAATCTTATGTGTGCAGACCCTGCGGGTTCGAGAACTATGTAGACATGATCGAGACACCTCTACGGTCAATAACCAATAGCGGGACCTGGATGCGCATATTGGTTCCTACATATTCTACGAAGATCATTATCGGTTGAACCTCTATGTCAAGGATTCAGTTAATCTTGTATGATGTTCCCTTTGTTCTTCGGTATGTTACTTGCCCGATATTCAATCGTCGGCATCTCCATACCTAGTTCAACCTTGTTATGGGCAAGTCTCTTTACTCGTTCCGTAATACAAGATCCCATGGCTAACACTTAGTCACATTGCTTGCATGGCTTATTGTGATGTTGTATTACCGAGTGGGCCCTGAGATACCTCTCTGTCACATGGAGTAACAAATACCAGTCTTGATCCATGCCAACCCAACAGACACCCTCGAAGATACATGTAGAGCACCTTTATAGTCACCCAGTTACGTTGCAACGTTTGATACACACAAGTTACTCCTCCGGTGTCAGAGAGTTGCATGATCTCATGGTCATAGGAACAGATACTTGACATGTAGAAAATAGTAGCAATAAACTAACATGGTCATATGCTACGTTTTTAGTTTGGGTCTTGTCCATCACATCATTCGCCTAATGATGTGAGCCCTTTATCAAATGACATCTCATGTCCATGACTAGGAAACCATAGCCATCTTTCATCAACGAGCTAGACTATTAGAGGCATACTAGGGACATGGTGTTGTCTATTAGAGGCATACAATTATATCATGGATAATAAACAATTATCATGAACAAGGAAATATGAGAATAACCAATTTATTATTGCCTCTAGGGCATATTTCCAACATTTCCTTCATACATTTATTTATCTCTTGCATATCCTCAGGACTGAGAAATAAGACACCCCTCTTCTTCTAAGTGGGTTCAAGTGGTGGTTCAAGGAGAGTCCAATCATCATAATTTTTAAATACATTATTCAATAGTTGCTCACCTTGTTCAACAGTTCGTTCCCTGAAAACACAACCAGCACAACTATCTAGGAAGTCCTTAGAAGCATCAGTTAGTCCATGGTACAAGATATCAAGTATGTCATTTTTCTGAAGTGGGTGATCAGGCAAAGCATTAAGCAATTGGAGAAGCCTCGCCCAAGCTTGTGGGAGACTCTATTCTTCAATTTACACAAAGTTAAATATTTTCTATAAGGCAGCTTGTTTCTTATGAGCAAGAAAATATATTTTAGAGAAGTAGTAAATCCTATCCTAGGGACTACACACACAACTGGGAGCAAGAGTATTGTACCATATCTTAGCATCACCCTTTAATGAGAACAGAAATAATTTGAGAATATAATCGTAGTGAATCTTCTCGTCATGAGGAAATAGTGTGGCTATATTATTCAGCTTAGTAAGATGTGATACCACAGTTTTAGTTTCATAGCCATCAAAATGATCAGATTCAACCAAAGTAATTAACTATGGGTTGACGGAGAATTCATAATCCTTATTGCTAACAAACATAGGTGAAGTAGCAAACTTAGGATCAAATTCCATTTTAGCTTTCAAAGTTTTTTCTTTATACTTGCATAGTAGTTTATTAAGATCATTTCTATTCTTACAAGCAAGAATCTCTCTAGCTATTCTCCATCCAAAGCATAACCCCTAGGTATCTTAGGCATTTCAAATCTAGGAGAGCTAGGCCTAATAGGTGTTTCATAATTATTAGTTTCAAAGATCTCATCAGTTTCATCAGTTTCATCAGTTTCAATGATTTCATTCTCTCTAGCTCTAGCAATTTGTTCATAAATAAATTCACCTAGTGGCACATTATTATCAAGCATGGTACTAGCATCATCGTAAGCATCATTCATAGCAGAAGTAACATCAACAATATTAGGATTAATAGCATGTGGTGGTGTTGCAAGTTTACTCATAACAGAAGGTGAATCAAGTGCAGAGTGTGATGGTAATTCCTTACCTCCGCTCGTCGTAGAGGAAAAAATCTTGGTCTTAGTATCCCTCAGATTCTTCATAGTGATCAATTGATATAATCCCATGTGACTCAAAAAATGTAGCTATGCTCCCAACAACGATGCAAGAAAAAGGTCTTGATAACCCACAAGTATAGGGGATCGCTACAATTTTCGAGGGTAGAGTATTCAACCCAAATTTACAGATTCGGCAGAAGGGGAGCCAAAGAATATTTGAGAGTATTAGCATTTGAGTTGTCAATTCAATTACACCTGGAGATAAATATATGCAGCAAAGTGATCAGTAGCATAGTAACATGATAGTTTGATAGCAGTAGTAATAGTAATAGTAGTGGTAACAGTAGAAGTAATCATTTTTTAGCAAGTGCAACAGTGATGGTAGCAGTAGTAACTTAGCAAGAGCAATAAGTGAAAAACTCGTAGGCACTGGAAGAGTGTATTCGTTGGATGATATTCATCATATAACAGTCATAACCTAGGGTGACATAGAACTAGATCCAGCTCGTCAATGTAATGTAGGCATGTATCCGTAAATAGTCATACGTGCTTATGGAAAAGAACTTGCATGACATATTTTGTCCTACCTTCCCATGGAAGCGGGGTCCATAAGGAGACTAAGGGATATTAAGGCCTCCTTTTCATAGAGAACCGGAACAAAGCACTAACACATAGTGAATACATGAACTCTTGAAATTATGGTCATCACCGTGAAGTATCCCAAATATTATCACTATGGGGTTGAGGATCATAACACATAATAGGTGTATATGACTAGGCAAGATTGGATAAAGAACATAGATATAATGATGATAACATAAATGATTCAGATCTGAAAACATGGCACTCGGGCCCTAGTGATAAGCATTAAGCATGGCAAAGTCATGGCAACATCAATCTTAGAACATAGTGGATAATAGGGATCAAGCCCTAACAAAACTAACTTGATTACATGATGAATCTCATCCAACTACTCATCGACCAGCAAGCCTATGAAGGAATTACTCACTCCCTAGGGAGCATCAAGGAATTGGTGGTGGAGGAGGGTTGATGATGACGAAGACCAAAGATTCCCCTCTTCGGAGCCCCAAATGGACTTGAGATCTGGCCTCCCGATGAAGAACAGGAGGTGACGGCGGCACTGTATCGTGAAACACGATGAAACTTCCTCTTTGATTTTTTTCTGGAAAAATAGGAAATTATAGAGCTGCAATTAGGGTCGAGGGGCACAAGGTGAGCTCCACCCACCAAGCCGTGCTTGGGGGGCTGGCGTGCCCTTGTGGGTGTTCCTCACCCTGGCCCCTTCTTTGTTAGTGTTTGGCTCCAATATTCCTCAAATATTCTAAAATAATTCTCCAAAAAGTTTCGTTCCGTTTCGAGAACTTCTATTTCTGCCCAAAAACAACACCATGGTAGTTCTCATGAAAACAGCGTCAGTCCGGGTTAGTTTCATTGAAATCATGCAAATTAGAGTCAAAACAAGAACAAAAGCGTTAGGAAAAGTTGATACGATGGAGACGTATCAGTAGTTGACACAGAGTCTGATAGTTCCGTCCATCTTTGACACAAATAGAACAGGTGATCCCTAAGAAGAGGCCTAGGGCGAATAAATCCTTTTCTGTGCTGCTCAGCCAGTTGCTTCTTCAATTCACCCAATTGTTTGGATCCCATTCTATAGGGCTTCTTATGGATGGGTCCTGCTCCAAGCATTAGCTCAATAATGAACTCAATGTCATGGTCAGGGGGGCATTCTGGGTAGCTCATCAGGGAAGACATTTGGGTATTCACATACCACTGACACTTGATCCAACTCTTCCTAACAAACAATTGCCCCGAGGTGCTTGAGCGGAGGTAGGGTTGGGAGCATACTTGACTTCAACTCCTTGGCTATTTGTCATGGTAACGGTCCTCTTGGCATAGTCTAAAAAGCCTTGGTGCTTGGTTAACCAGTCCATGCCTAGGATCACGTCCAAGCCTTGTCACTTCAAGATGATAAGGTCTGCCAGGAATTCTACTCCGTTGATGACAATCCCAACACCTTTACATCTATCTTGAGTCTCAACACTGAACCCGGCGCTTGTACCAGCATATGACTACCCATGGGTGTAGGCTTCATACCACTTGCTAGTGCAAACTTTTGGGTAACAAAATAATGTGAAGCTCCAAAATCAAACAGAACGGTTGTAGGGGTTGAATTGATAAGGAATGCACCTAGTATGACGTCCGGGTCAACATGGAATTCCTCGGCGGTGATGTCATTCCCATGACCCTTGCATTTGTTGTGCTGGTTGTAGGGAGCTTGCTTCCTGGTTGGCGCTCCACTGCCTTGACTCTCGTTCGATGCATTGGGTCACGGTGCATCTGGCTTCTTGTTGGGGCTCTGCCTAGAGATGTGCTTAGGCTGACCACATCCAAAGAAGGTGACTTGGCCAGAGTCATTGTTGTTCTTGCCTCAATTATTGTTATTGAGGTTGTTGTGCGCTTGCTTGGGATTGGCATATTGCTGAGGCCGGTAGCTCGGATGTGGCGCATGAGTTCTGGTGTAACGCCCAAGATGCCTGTGTTGCCTCCAATTTTGACCGTCCGCTAAACATACACTCGATGCGTACAACCAAGATTAGGGACTCACTAATCAATATCACAACACAACTCTATACACAAATTAAAGTCATACAACTTCATATTACAAGCCAGGGGCCTCGAGGGCTCGAATACAAAGTTCTACAAGCACGAGTCAGTGGAAGCAAAAATAATATCTGAGTACAGACATAAGTTAAACAAGTTTTGCCTTAAGAAGCCTAGCACAAACATAACACTGATCGAAAGAGGCGAGGCCTCCTGCCTGGGAACCTCCTATCTACTCCTGAGCGTCGAAACTCTCCACGTAGTAGTAGGCCCTAGCGGTGGTGTAGTAGTCGTCTCCGGCGCACTCCATCTCCTGGGCTCCATCGTTTGAACGCAACAATCACATCGAGGGGGAAAGAGGGAGCAAAGCAGCGGTGAGTACTCATACAAAGTACTCGCAAGACTGACATCACAACTATGCAAAGCATGCATCATTCTCAAGGAATGGGGTATATCTGGGCTGACTGTAGAAAGCAAGAATAGGGGGGAGTCCTAGTCCTATCAAAGACTAGCATCTTCAGCATCTTGCAGCATTAGAAGAGAGTAGACTAGTAACTCATATATAGCAAATTTTATCGTAGCAATTTTATTAAGTAACCACGCCCTAAGATTCTTCCTCGACTCCCTGCGGGGAAGCAATCCCGAAGCCAACATTCATTTCAATGAAAGTCACAATTTTAGTTGTAGTAGGTCAAGGTACAACTCCAAGTCATCTTGTTACTGTGGACATAACTATTTGAATAGATTATTCATCCCTACAAGGGTGCACCGCATTTCCAACATGCTTGATCACGTCCGGCTGGACACACTTTCCTAGGTAATGCCCGGCCTCGGGATCCAAAACGTCGTCGCCCCACCTAGGCTCAACGAAGAGGCCAGCCTGCCGGTCTAAATCCTAAGCGCACAGGTTCATGGGCCCACTTGCCCTTGCACTCCTGCACAATGTGCACGTGGCCGGAAGCAGACCTAGCACACTCCAGTCCAAGAGTTGTACCTTCTAGCCTAATCCGGCGCGCGCTGCTCCATTGTTGATGTCCGAAGAGCTTTGGCTGATACAACAATGCTGAGTACCCATAACTTCTCCCACGTGAAGGTTTGGTGCGTAAAAGTTCAAACGACCAACTCAGATCAAATACCCAACCCATTAGCATTTTATTAACTTGGGGGAAAGCGTGACCCATAAAGTGTGGTCCTGTCGCCCCGTCTCGAGGATGTGTGGCAAAGGCCTCTCACGCCAGTCCACGCCTCATCATCACCCTTTTGGATGCCTTACCGGTGCATCCCACCACATCTTACACATGGGTACCCTTGGGGCCGACCCGCCTCAAGACTATCGGGAACTCAGGTCCACCTCAACAAGGGTGGTACCGCCTATCCCTCCAGTCCCATCTTTCACATGTAAACTAGGTCAAGTTGAAGTAACTGTGTGTTTCTACACCAAGTGGATATCCAAGGAATCACCCTCAATGGATCCCACTCGAGGTATGTGTATGACAAGAGTCGCTATCGATAAATGGGATGGAGGAATCACTCTCGATACCCACGATCGATTAGCTATGCCACAGAATTAACATCGAGAGTGCTAAGTGAGGTATCACCCTCGGCACTCGGTAGTAGCTCTACAGTGCCATACTAAAGGGGTGTGCGGTGATGTGAGGGGCCTGGCTCGTCGGTCGGTTGACCGAGTCTTCGAGTCGTCGAGTCATCGGGTCATTGATGAAGAACCAGGGGCAACTGGGACTAAAGGGGTCACTGGGATTCACTAACCAACCTATACTAAGTAGTTGATTTGATTGCGGGTATAGTAGCAGTTTATCAAAAACAGGCTATGCATCAGAAATAGGAGCTAGCTAATTTAGTAGCAAAATCTAATGCAAGAATGAGAGGGAAGGATGGGCGATATTGGAATGCTCAAGGGGGGTTGCGTTCCTGGAAGCTCTATCGAGAGGGAAGGGTTGTCGATGACGTAGTCATACATAGTAGTATCATCGGCAGTCTCAGCGTCTATCGAGAGATAAGGAGGGGGGGAAGAAATAGTAAATACAAAACAAACAATGTAACACAAAGCGTATCATGGCAATAAGTTGTGCCGGGTGTGACCTACCGCAATGTTACTCGATATCGATGAAGGGGAACCCATCCGGGAAAGTTTTCTCAGTTCTAGAAATTTGCCAAACAGATGACCGAAGGGGAACAGTTGCATGTTCAGGTAGTTAGAGACATGTGGTGAAGTAATAGAGCGCGTATTCGGATTCGTCTCGTTGTTCTGAGCAACTTACATGTACAAAGTTTTTTTAGATCCGAGTTATGGACGAATTCCTATGAATCTCTGAAGTTTTCTTAATATCTCCAAAATTTCGCTAAGTCTGAGAATTGCTCAGTTTTAAACTTCACTTAGCCGTTTTCCAAAGGCTATTGCTATTGTTTTGTACATCCTATGATTTTGTGCCTTATATCAATTGTGACCATTTTTCTGCGATCTACTTGTTAGTATCACTTTTATCTATATTAGAGTTCATTAGCTTGATCATCAACAGCCATAGAGTAGCTATGAAAATAAAGTTGTTTTCAGTCTTTCAGTTAATAGAACTTAGCATTTTGTAATTTTTGTAGCATTTAATATGTGCCTTATTTGAATTTGGTCCAATGAAAACATTGGAACCTCGTCAAGTGTACTACCTGCCTATATGAATTTTACCCATTTTTACTTTCATTTAGTGGCTGTTTAGGGGTTGTCCATAGGGCTAATCAGTGTAATATCATAAAAGCTAGCTACTGTTACAGTAACTGAATGTTACTGTAGCTTTGCGGCATACCAACAGGCAGCGGCGGTAGCAGCAGTAGCTAGGCAATGCGCGAAGTGGAAACAACATCAACGAGTGAGTGGGAGCAGCAAGCGAGCAAGAGAGTGGCGACAGGTGCATGCGCATGGCCTGGCACCGGCAGCGATGGCCGACAGCAGCAGCGGCCAGCGGCAATGGCCGGAGTCGGGCGCGGCCGGGCAGAGGTGGCTCGGCCGGCGACCGAGCATGCAGGGGCGCGGCTATAGTCGGCACGACTGCGGGGAGCAGGGAGCACCGGCGAGCAATCGAGGGGGCAGATGGTCGGGGCGCGGCCACGCACGGAGCTACACGCGGCTGCGTGCACGTGCATTGCGGGCATGGACGAGTGCATTCGTGCGTGGGCGTGTAGCGCGAGCGGAGCAGCATTGCAGTAGCAATGCCGCAACGGGGCTGGAGCGGGGGGGCGGTGAGCGCAGGACGCAGGGAGCGGGGACCGGTGCGGCAGCGGCGGCGGCGCATTGTTCATGGCCGCGGTGGCCGGAGGGGGAGAGAAGAAGGGTAGGAGGGGACCTCACATCTCTAGCAAAAGGGGGGAAATGGGCTCGGGGGAGAGGCGATGGCGAGGTGGGGAGGCGACTTGGGCGCCCTGGGCGCCGATGGGGAGGAGTGCCTGCGGCACGGGGTCGGCCCCGATCTGGATCGGGTGGAGAGTGAGAGGGAGTGAGGGATTGGCGACGGGGCGACTAGGGTATGGTGGGAGTGGGGGTTATAGCCCCCGGGCTCTGGGGTGGGCCGACCTGCGAGGCCACGTCCTAGTTGAGTTAGGGGATTTCTCTTTTCCTTTTTCTTTTTCTTTTTCTTTTTTTATTTCTTTCTGTTTTAAAATATTTTAGTACCTTAGCATATTTACAAGGAGGTCCACCTAGTCAAATATTGGTGTTGTAATATTTGGCAAAGCCACAAAAAGTTTGGGGCTGATATGAAAAGTTTGGGGAATTTTTATAATTCAAAAGGCATTTAATTTATTGTTTTGGCCTCTATTATAAATGCCCTAGAGGCACTAAACCAATGGATAAAATGTTGGATCCAATTTTAGAATAGCTTAGGGAATATTTGCAACCTAAACATGATTTTTAATTTGAGGTTCTGCAAAACTTTTAATTCCACTTTTCAAAAGATTTCGAATTGCGAAGGAATTTGAACCAGGGTTGATGCCAATAGCGATCATAACTGGATTAGCAAAATGGATTATCATAATCCTCAGATCATAGTAGCTTGATTACAGAGTTTACCGTAGCACTTAATCCAGGGTGTCACAAATTCTCCCCTACTAATAAGAATTCTCGTCCCGAGAATTGAGAAGTAGAAGGAAAAGGCCCAGGGTGTTCTGCACGAAGATGATCTTCGTGTTCCCAAGTGGCTTCATCTTCTGAATGATTTTCCCACTACACTTTGAAGAACTTAGTAACCTTCTGACGAGTCTAACGTTCAGGTTCACAAAGAATGCGGACCGCTTGCTCTTTATAAGAAAGGTTTTATTGCAATTCAAGCATATCATGACCCACTTCTCGGATAGGATCCTTGAAGCAGCGAAGAAGTTGTGACACATGGAACACATTGTGAACCTGAGAAAGGTTTGGCGGTAGTTCTAGTAGATATGCCACTTTACCTCGCCTTTCGAGAACGGTGAAAAGACCAATATCATGAGGAGCCAACTTGCCCTAGATCCCAAAACGGTGTGCACCTCTCATTGGCATGACTCGAAGATCGACCTTTTCGCCTGGTTGATAGACCATATCCTTGTGATGACGGTCATATTGATTCTTTTGACAAGACTGAGCAGCCTTCAGATTTGCATGAATAATGTGGACTTGATCTGTGGCATGTTGGATAATATCTGGACCGATGAGTGTACGTTCCCTAGTTTCTGCCCAATTCAGAGGAGTTCAATACTTACGTCCATATAACACTTGAAAGGGAGCCATCTTCACACTAGCTTGATAGCTATTGTTGTAGGAGAACTCAGCATACAGGAGAGATTCCTCCCATTTCTTGCCACAATAAATGGCACAAGCTCGAAGTGTGTTTTTGGGAATCTGATTAACTCTTTCAACTTGCCCTTGGGATTGAGGGTGAAAAGCGGTGCTGAATGACAAATGATTTCCCATAGCTTCTTGGAAACTTGCCCAAAATCTCGAAGTGGATAAGCTACCACGGTCCGAACATAATCACCAGTGGAATATCGTGGAGTGAAACAACTCTAGACATGTAAAGATCTGCTAGCTGACTAGCAGTAATAGTTTCCTTGACGGCCAGAAAGTGTGCAACCTTGGGCAGTTGGTCAATGATGATAAGAATAGTCTCATTACCTTGGACGGTGGGTCGGCATTTACATATGAATCCAAGTGCAACAAAAACTTTGGATTTAAAGATGTATAGGAGTGTTGGGTTTTGATCCTGTGGAACTTTGGGTTATGGGCCCGCCATGTGGGTTAAGAGTAGGAAGAGCGGTGACATCTTGCATGGTCATAGTAGCAAGAGCTGGTAGAGGAGAGCTTGTCAGTTAAGTTGGCAACAACGTAGATACCAAGGGTGGGGGACGAATAGAACAATTTTCCTACTCGTTGAAACGAGGTGGACCAATAGGCAAAGTTCTCGTCCACCGGCGGTTACCGGAATGTTATCAACAAAAGTAACAGGGTCTTACTGATAGAGTTATTCACCAAGGAGTTTACCTAAGTACGGAATTATTACTGCTTAGATCATATAATCTCAAGAAAGGTTAAACAGGCCAATGGAAAGGAAAATGTGTTTATACACAAGTATTATGAGTATATCCTTCCCACGGGCAAGCAGAGCTCGATATACATGATAGGGCAGCAAACGCGTAACCCTTTGGAGAGAAGGGGCAAGGAGAATCAAGACGTTTACCCATTCAAAGATATTTGGATAATTGATCAAGAAGCATTTTGCATTGAGCTTCTAATGTTCTTGCTTGGGGAATGGAGTATCTCAGCCATGCTTTGGGGAAGCATCGCCATGGTCACTAGATAAAGGTCGGACTTCAAGAACTCAAATGATCCATCAAGAACAACTTACAAAATAATTCTTACAATTTCCTCATGGGAGAAAAGGTGAATCTTGTTGAACAATATACTATAACAATAGGTCTTCTCGGTAGGTGTGTTAGCCACATCACCTACCGAGTAACATAGAGACCAACATTCTAATTCTTGGGAAAAGATCCAACCATCATATCCACTGAGATTAAGATATGGTTGGTGTTTGGATATTTCAGAGTTAACCAGCCTGAGAAGAAAAGGTGGCAACACGGACCTACGAGATGGTGTTGCAAGAATCTCGGAATGAATGACGGAAGCATGACTTGAAACATGAGTTGTATTTCAAGACATATGAACACAATGTCAAGACATTCGTGCCCACATGGACGTTTATTGAATGGAATGCAAACAAGTTCTAGTTGGGAACCACCATAACGGGTATTAAAGTTCCATGTGTAAGTCTAGGCTAGATCGTATGTAGGACTTCTTTTCCCGGACCAAATCAATCAGTGGCTTGACATGCTAGGAAATACATATGGAGTGAGGTAGCAAACCTATCAAACCATGGAATACTTTGTACATGCATGAATGAATTGGACGATCCCATAGGAAGCGTGATAGAATTTTCCCATAACCACGTGGCAAATGCACATGAACTTAGAGAAGAACACTTCTTTTATCACACACATTCTTCATGAGCTAGGCACAAAGGTAATGCCTTCAAGGTTGCAAACACTAGCTTGAATGTTCATCACGAACCACGAAGGAGATGAGGATGTGGCTGATGGGCTCAGCAACAATTTGCCAAGGATTCCATAAATATGGATTTCCACGATAGAGTGAATAGGGTGATAGCATTGGTCAAACAAGATGATATATTGACGTATGCCCGAAGAAAACATCCACAATTAAACGTTAATCGAAAAGGTGCACCCAAAATCCGGACCAAGTAGCACGACCAATGTTAGAATGTTGATTCAGCAACCAACACACTAAGGATGGACTTATTGTTCATTAACTCCAAGGTAATAGAGTTGCTATGCCATAAGTATTGAATTTACACATCACAGTTCATTTGACGGTATTCCGGTTAGGAACATCAAGGAAACTAAGAAATGAAATGTGATGGCAAGAAGTATCACTATATCAAGAATTTTGACGACGTGTGCAAATTTCACGTCATTCTTTAAAAATATGGTAATACTCCAAGATAGAACATATCACAAGATGGCTAACGAGGAACTTAAGGTTCAACCAAAACAAGACAAGCCTGCGTTTGAAAAGGAAAGCAAGGATGCTACTTCCCATCAAGAATTTAACTGATATTCTAGGAGAGTTTAGAATGTTGATGATGACCACGACATAATTGTCGAGAAGTCTCTTGAAGATGTAATCGGTCAGCGACGACACCAAGCAAGAAATGGCGAAGCGAAAGGTTGCCGGAACCACATATTAGAGTGCTAGCTCAGAATCAAAATTGTCTTTCGAGACATCCAACATGAGACTAAAAGCTCGTTGTAAGCCTAGTGCACTGCTAGAATTTTGTTCCGGGGATAAAGGGTAGACATAGCATGGTCAAGCCTAGCATGATGATCATGATGCAACCTAAGAATTTGGAATGCCATGAACAAGTACAAACTCTTAAGAAAAGAAGACTACTAAGAGTTGTTGAATTGCAGTGCGTAACCGATTAAGTTACAGGTGTCCTTGAGTGTCCAACAACTCAGAACATGAGGAAACTGGAACAAGCGAAAGAAAACATAGTTGGCGAGGAGCTCATGAGAAGCTATGTAGCTCCATGATTTTCTCGATATACCAGGGGTAATACTCAGATGTAGATCAGAATTAAAGCTTGGACCGATGTATTGATCTTCAGAAGACAACTGATTTAACTTGTCCCAAAAATGAGGTTAAAGAAGAACAATCATGGTCGGAACCACGATTGCAAAGGACAAGATCAAATCATACAATGAATGATTATATGAAAGGAGAAGCTTCTATGATAAGATCCACATCATTTCCATGGGCATGAATACAAGGTTCAAGGTCAACTCCGACTTCATTAATGCATCACCTTCCATTTACACCTCACCTTTGGTAAAGTTGTAGTTTTGAAAGATTATTTGGCAAAACACCAGAAAAGTATGACTCGTGAAAACTATCGGGTTCACACGAATTAAGGAAGGCATAAGTCCAACCCACCGGGGCATCTTAGGAGCATATACCACAAGCTTCAATAGTAATTAACACATGCTTGACAACAGAGCATGGCTGACAAAAGCATAGGATACAACTTACCAGAGGGAGAAGACACAATTTACCAATGGCTTCATGCATACCATCACGAATATTTGAAGGGGAAGGTCATTGTTGGATAATAATCCAACAATGGTTTTGACGGTCCACAAAGGGCCTGATGTGAATATCGATACTCAGTCAGAGAGAGAAGAATGCAAGCATCAGGTTATAGAACATCCAATAATTCGATTGTTAAATAACCAAAGGAATTAAGATTCCCAATTTGATATATCAGAATCAGATGCTTCGGTCAATACAGATAAGTTGAAGGGATCTTAGATAGACAATCAATCAAGGTTGATTTGCCAAGAAACAGCTTACGTTTAGAAAGATGTCTGAGCCACAAGATTTTTTTTTCGAGAAACCACTGATGGCTGCATGCATTCACACACAGGTTGAATCAATAAGATCAAAATGACAATCACAAAGGATTGTAATGAATGTTGAAAGACATATGGAATTAACCATAATGCACGCATGTGAGGAAGGTCAAGAACAATAGGATACTAAGAATTTGGGAAGATCAAATAGCAATTCGAAGGACTAGCAAAACCCATGACAACCGAGGACAAATGAATCCCTAGTAAGGTAATTCGATGTACCTTATAGTGACAAGAGCAACTGGAAATAAGTACGAACGACCATTATATTTAGTTATCCATAGGGGTTGACGGTGAAAGGGAATCGCTATCGCGATGAGCACAAGTTCTCGGGAGAACATCAAAGAGTATCTTCACAGTCTTTTGATAAATCAAGCCGTCATCTGGAATGAGGGGCTCTCCGGGAGGAAGTAGTTACGAGAACCTAGAGTTAGAGTTAGCAAAATATTTAACCAAAAAGAGGAGAGAGATCAGAACCCAGAGTATAGATGAGGAATAAATTATCTTATTACCACCCGATTGAGATTTGGGCCCATAATCCACACAACAATGTTAGTAAAAGTTTTTCAAGTACTAGATTCAACTTCGACCAAGGAGTTGGAAAGGGGGCTACCAACAGGCTGTTGGCTCTGATACCAACTTGTGATGCCCCCAATTTAGACCATACGCTAAACATACACGCAATGCGTACGACCAAGATTAGGGACTCACTAATCAATATCACAACACAACTCTAGACACAAATTAAAGTCATATAGCTTCATATTACAAGCCAGGGGCCTCGAGGGCTCGAATACGAAGCTCGACCAGCACGCGTCAGTGGAAGAAAAAATAATATCTGAGTACAGACATAAGTTAAACAAGTTTTGCCTTAAGAAGGCTAGCACAAACATAACATGAATCGAAAGAGGCAAGGCCTCCTGCCTGGGAACCTCCTATCTACTCCTAAGCATCCGCACTCTCCACGTTGTAGTAGGCCCTAGCGGTGCTGTAGTAGTCGTCTCCGGCGCACTCCATCTCTTGGGCTCGATCGTCTGAACGCAACAATCACATCGAGGGGGAAAGAGGGAGCAAAGCAGCGGCGCGTACTCATCCAACGTACTTGCAAGACTAACATCAGAACTATGCTAAGTATGCATCATTATCAAGGAATGGGGTATATCTGGGCTAACTGTAGGAAGCAAGGATAGGGGGAGGGCCTAGTCCTATCGAAGACTAGCATCTTTAGCATCTTGCAACATTAGAAGAGAGTAGACTAGTAACTCATATATAGCAAATTTTATCGTAGCAACTTTATTAATTAAGCACGCCCAGAGTTTCTTCCTCGACTCCCTACGAGGAAGCAATCCTGGAGCCAACATTCATTTCAACTAAAGTCACATTTTTAGTTGTAGTAGGTCAAGGTACAACTCCAAGTCATCCTGTTATCATGAACACGGCTATTCGAATAGATTATTCATCCCTGCAGGGGTGCACCACATTTCCAACATGCTTGATCACCTCCGGCCGGAGGCACTTTCCTAGGTAATGCCAGGCCTCAGGATCCAAAATGTCGTCGCCCCACCTAGTCTCAACGAAGAGGCCAAACTGCCGGTCTAAATCCTTAGTGCGCAGGTTCACGTGTCCACTTCCCTTGCACTCCTGCATGATGCACACGCGGATGGAAGCAGACCTAGCACACTGAAGTTCGAGAGATGTACCTTCCAGCCCAATCTGGCACGCGCCGCTCCAGTGATGACGTCCCAAGAGCTTCAGTTGACACAACGATGCTGAGTACCCATAAATTCTCCCACGTGAAGGTTTGGTGCGCCAAAGATCAAATGACCAACTCAGATCAAATACCCAACCCATTAGCATTTTATTAATTGGGGGGCAAGTGCAACCCATAAAGTCCGGTCTTGTCGCCCCGTCTCGAAGATGTGTGGCAAAGGCCTCATCATCACCCTTTTGTATGCCTTACCGGCGCATCCCACCACATCTTACACACGGGTACCCTTGGGATCGACCCGCCTCAAGACTATCGGGAACTCAGGTCCACTTCAACCAGGGTGGTACTGCCTATCCCTCCAGTCCCATCTTTCACATGTAAACAAGGTCAACTTGTAGTAACTGTGTGTTTATACACCAAGTGGATATCCGAGGAATCACCCTTGATGGATCACACTCGAGGTATGTGTACGACAAGAGTCGCTATTGATAAAAGGGAAGGAGGAATCCCTCGATGCCCATGATCGATTAGCTACGCTACAGAATTAGCACCGAGAGTTCTAAGTGAGGTATTACCCTCGACACTAGGTAGTAGCTCTGTAGTTCCAAACTAAAGGGGTGTGCGGTGATGTGAGGGGCCTGGCTCATCGGTCGGTTGACCGAGTCTTCGAGTCGTCGAGTCGTCGGGTCGTTGATGAAGAAGCAGGGGCAACTGGGGCTAAGGGGTTCACTGGGGATTCACTAACCAACCTATAATAAGCAGTTGATTTGATTGCAAGTATAGTAGTAGTTTATCAAAAACAGGCTATGCATCAGAAATAGGAGCTCGCTAATGCAGTAGCAAATTCTAACGCAAGAATGAGAGGGAAGAATGGGTGATCTCGGAATGCTTAAGGGGGGTCGCTTGCCCGGAAGCTCCATCGAGAGGGAAGGGTCGTCGACGACGTAGTCATACACAGTAGTATCATCGACAGTCTCAACGTCTATCGAGAGAGAAGGAGGGACAAGAAATAGTAAATACAAAGCAAACAATATAACACAAAGCATAGCATGGCAATAAGTTGTGCTTGGTGTGACCTAACGCAGTGTTCCTCAATACCGATGAAGGGGAACCCATTCGGGAAAGTTTTCCCGGTTCTGGACATTTGCCAGACGGATGACCGGAGGGGAACTGTTGCAGGTTTGGGTAGTTAGAGGCGTGTGGTGAAGGAATGGAGCGCGTATTCAGATTCGTCTCATTGTTCTGAGCAACTTACATGTACAAAGTTTTTTTCGATCCGAGTTACAGATGAATTCCTACGAATCTCCGAAATTTTCTGAATATCTTCGAAGTTTTGCTAAGTATGAGAATTGCTCAATTTTAAACATCACTTAGCCATTTTCCGAAGGCTATTGCTATTGTTCTGTACATCCTATGATTTTGTGCCTTATATCAATTGTGAGCATTTTTCTGCAATCTACATGTTAGTATCACTTTTATCTATATTAGAGTTCATTATCTTGATCATCAACAGCCATAGAGTAGCTATGAAAATAAAGCTATTTTCAGTCTTTCAGTTAATAGAACTTAGCATTTTGTGATTTTTGTAGCATTTAATCTATGCCTTATTTGAATTTGGTCCAATGGAAATATTTGTACCTCGTCAAGTGTACTACCTGCCCATATGAATTTTACCTATTTTAACTTTCGTTTAGTGGCTGTTTAGGGGTTGTCCATAGGGTTGATCAGTGTAATATCATACATGCTAGCTAACGCTACAATAACTGAATGTTACTGTAGTTGTGCAGCATAGCAGCAGGCAGCAATGGCAGCAGCATTAGCTAGGCAACGCGCGCAGCGGCAATAGCATCTGCGAGTGAGCGGGAGAAGCAAGCAAGCAACTGAGCAGCGACGGGCGCGTGCGCATGGCGTGGCACCTGTGGTGATAGCTGGCAAGAGCAGCGGCCAACGGCGATGGCCGGAGTCGAGCGCGGTCGGGCGGAGGCGGCCCGGCCGGCGACCGAGCACGCATGGGTGCTGCTGTAGGCGACATGACTGCAGGAGCAAGGAGCACTAGCGAGCTATCAAGGGGCGGCTGGCCAGGGCGCGGTCACGCGTGGGGCAAGGCGCGGCTGCGCGTGCGTGTAGTGCGGGCATGGACGAGCGCATTTGTGCGCGGGCATGTAGCGTGGGCGGAGCATCATTGGAGCAGCAACGCCGCTACGAGGCCGGAGCGGGGGGCGCAAGCGTGGGCCTCGGGGGGCGGGGACTGGTGCGGCAGCAGCGGTGGCACGGTGTGCATGGCCGCGGTGATCGAAGGGGGAGAGAATAAGGGGAGGAGGGTCCTCACATCTCCAGTAAAAAGGGGCAATGGGCTCGGGGGAGAGGCGATGGCCAGGTGGGGAGGCGACTTGGGCGCCCTGTGCGCCGGCAGGGAGGAGGGCCGGCGGCGCGGGGTCGACCCCGGTCTAGATCGGATGGAGAGGGAGAGGGAGTGGGGGTTGCGACGGGGCGGCTAGGGTTTGGTGGGAGTGGGGGGTTATAGCCCCAGGGCTCTGGGGTGGGCCAACCTGCTGGGCCACGACCCAGTTGGGTCGGGGGATTTCTTTTTTTCCTTTTTCTTTTTATTTTTGTTTGTTTTCATTTCTTTCTGTTTTAAAATATTTTAGTACCTCAGCATATTTACAAGGAGTTCCACCTAGTCAAATATTGGTGTTGTAATATTTGGCAAGGCCACAAAAAGTTTGGGGCTGATTTGAAAAGTGTGGGAAATTTTTATAATTCAAAAGGCATTTAATTTATTGTTTTGGCCTCTGTTATAAATGCCCTAGAGGCACCAAACCAATGGATAAAATGTTGGATCCAATTTTAGAATAGCTTAGGGAATATTTGCAACCTAAGCATGATTTTTAATTTGAGGTTCTACAAAACTTTTAATTCCACTTTTCAAAAGATTTCGAATTGCGAAGGAATTTGAACTAGGGTTGATTCCAACAGCGATCATAACTGGATTACCAAATGGATTATCATAATCCTCATATCACTGTAGCTTGATTACAGAGTTTACTGTAGCACTTAATCCAGGGAGTCACAATGCCGACCTATCCTTATTTTGGCTCGAGGGCCTCGATAGGGATAGAACCGCATCTTGTAGTTTCGCAGGATAGATATCGTTATAATTACATGTAAAGAGGAGATGAATATATGGAATTAGCTTACATTCTCCATAAGCTATATCATGATCATCTCAAATACAACATACATTCAATCTCCATATAGAAGAGCAAGGTCCGAGTACAGACGAAATCAAACGATAAAAACGACATCCATCCTTGCTATCCGAGGCTGCCGGCCTGGAACCCATCCTATGACCGATGAAGAAGACGAAGAACTTCAATCAAACAAGAATCACGCTCACGTCGAAGCAACACATTACCTGTACCTGCGATAGTTGTTGTAGTAATCCGTGAGCCATAGGGACTCAGCAATCTCATTTCCAAGGGTATCAAGACTAGCAAAACTTAACGGGTGAGACATGGTTAACTGGTGAGGCTGCAGTAAGCACTAAACATTTATTTCAGTGGCTAAATTACGAGTACAAGAATAAGAGGGGTTGTCTACACATAAATGGATGTAAACTAGTGATGTTTACTAAGTGATCTTGAACACCTACTTCATGTCAAACATAACCCCGTCGTGTTCTCGCTCGGTTAAGAACTCACGAGCAGAGACAATCACAACGCACACTGTTGGTGTATTTTATTTCAGTTTACTTCAAGTTTGTTATGATCAGGTGTTAAACAAATTTCCAAGTTTTCACATAACCACGGGCACGACTTTCCAAAAAAATTAGCCCTACAGGGGTGGTCCATGTCATCCTTCACAAACTAACCACAAGCTGCATGGAAACCTCAACCACGGGATAGCCTGTAGTATCCTTAGAATTCCAGGGGGAAACCTTAACCTCGAGATAGCCCAAAGTATCCTCGAAATCCCGTGCGCAAGAAGTTTGAGAAAGGTATAAAAATCCAGAAAGACCGCCCTTTGTTAGGACATGACCGGATGAGCACAACCTACAGTGGTCTGATAGAAATCTCCCGAGTTGCCCCGGGTTGGCCCCGCACATGTCTCTAGTTTGGACAAACACTCATGAGGGGCACTAGCTTGGGGTTGATTAATTATCCATGGGGTCCGGAAAGTCCCTATGCAAGTTTATCGGTTATTCGGCAAATGTAGTTCCAATATTGGGCCTTACCAAAAGGCTTTTATCCCAAAACAAAATTCAAGGGGGTCCACATAACAACCCCAAGCATGTTAGGAGCGCTCAATATGGAACATAACATCGGTACACAAAATATCCATATTGTCACATGGAAACAAGTTGCACCTTCAACTAGCAACGCTATAAGAAGGGCTGAGCAAGCGATAACTTAGCCAAACAAAGGTTTGCTAGGATATGGATGTGTTAGAGGCTTTTCATGGTAATGTTAGGAGGCTGGACATTCAAGTTGTAGGTAATGAGACATAATGATATAAGCGATGCAACTAGCATGGCAATGATAGTAGTGGTATCCAGGAAAATGGTCATCTTGTGTGAGATCTCACTTTGAAGATGAACAAATCCCTATAGTGGACGAACGGGCATAGTCAAACGAATCCTCACACTATCCAGGAAAACTCTATCGAGAAGAAACAATCCAGAAACAAACAAATGACACGGTAAACACCACAACAAATTCATGACATGATGCGAAACAAATATTATGCATGTGCATTTGAATATGCAAGGCATGACAAAGCACAACAATCAATTTCTACATCTTAAGTGAAGCTCAATATGCAATGAGTTGCATATTGACGAAACTCCATGTTCGAATCATTTAGTTCACCCTTATTTATTTACCCGACAATTTTAAGTGTTGTTAAACATGCCAAAATGTGAAGCATAAATAAACTATATATCTAGGCATTTTAAATGAGGTTGCAAACAACTTATAGTATATATGAAATGGCCCCATATGTTAAGCTCGAAATTGGTCCAGATCTGAACTAACCATATTTTATATATGTTAAACAAGAAAAATAAAGTAGACCATGTGATTCTACATGTTTTTCTAGGCAATTTACATACGAATCGTTAGAATCAGAGCTATGGTTGTTTAGTTATGGGACAAACCGTTTTTAACATGGCATTTATGTATTGTAAACATCAAGTTTAACATTTTTATCATGCATGAAAGTTGGATATTATTAATCAACACAAAATTCTGAACATTTTACATATATGACATGTTTTAATCTGATACAAGATTAGTGAGATATTAAATGCATGAAATATATGGGGTTTTGTAATTCTGTAATTCCTAGATAACTTGCCAAATTCGTGAGACGGAAAAAACATGTTAGGGCCAAATCTATACAGAGCACTGGGTGCAGCATAGCAAACAATGCTCACTATAGGTTTTTGTGTGCAGATAGCTCACCTTAGAGGGCCATGGCCTGTTCAGTGGGGCTGGCTAGGCTGGCTGGGCCTTGCTCCTGGTGCGGCCCAGGGCACGATGCACGAGGCCGTGCGGTCAACGGTCGCAAGCGAGCATTACCTCCAGGCGTTCTTTGTCTCCTAACGAACAGGAGGCCATGGCATCGATAGAGGTTGGACGGGGCGCGACGGAAAGACCGGGAACAGGTCGGTGATGACGGGATCCGGTTGGAGGTGACATTCCGGCAAACCTCGATGGCGGTGGAGGCCCATCAACGGCGGCGGGGCAGAGCTTGGCTCCATGGCAACCGCAAACTCCTCGTGTAGGCAACAGAGAGGGAGGCAGTCGGGTGAGAGAGATCGAGGGGAAAAGAGGGGACGATGGAGAGGTGAGGGACCTGCTAGATGGCGACAACAACGGAAACTGGAAAGGCTTGGGGCAGCACAGGTGTTGGGGACGACGCAGAGGAGGAAGGAGCATATTTGGGGAGGCCAGCGATTAGCGCCATGTCTGCGGGAGCTTGGGGACGAGGCTCTTCCATTCGGGTGCAATAAGTCGAGAGGTTGGGCAAGGATAAGAGGAGCACGTCGCGGGAGAGGACGGCCAGAGATGGGGTCGAGCTCGAGCGGGAGGTCGTCGGGTACGATAGCGTGGCTTCAGTCTTGGCGCGGAGAAGACGTGTGCGGCTCGGGAGGTCCATGGTGGCTGGCTGCTGGTGAGGTGAGGAGGTGAGACGCACAGATGTGCTAGAGGGCACTAGCTATGTCCGCGAGCTGGGTTTGCGGGTGGTTGTGGGAGGAGCAGGGTGAGTGTTGGTTGGCCGGCGCTGAAGACGAGGTGGAGCAGTGGCGGCTGTGGGTGGCGTTGCAGGTTGAATCGGGTGGGGTCCCGAAGAAGACACTGCTGGTGGTGATGGGATGGGACAAAAGGGAGGATTTCTAGGGTGTTCCAGAATAGGTGAGGATTCATCTGCTATTTATAGCAAGTGGATCCGTGTAGGTGCTATCTTGTTCTTAAAATTGCAATTCGGTGGTCCAGAAAATTGGTTTGGGAGTCCAATTGAAAAACGTACAATGGTTCCGGTATTTCGTGGTCGATCCGGACCCAACGGTTACGACCATACGTTTTGGGTTCGGAAAAGTTTTGGGACGCATGCGAGGGGTCTATGCACGGTGTCGGGGCTAGGCATAGCGGAGAGGGAAAACACGGGCTTCCTAACAACACGGTTAAACCGAAAAATGTCTGACAATTTGACCGGCTATAGTGCCGCCATAGTTTAGCGTTTCGGGTATCAAACGACCTCCGAATTCGAAGAAATTTGGATGTCCGTCTACCTACACTATACTAAGACCACACACGAACTTTTAACCCATTCAAAGATTATTTTATACGCACTATTAAAAACAACATTTTACTAATGCTCCGGGTGCTTGCGTGTGTGGTTGGTCTCAAAACGGTCAACGACAAAAACAGAGAGAACCGACAACTACAAACGGATGCCAGTTTTGAAGAATGACGGCAACGGAGCATCAATGTTATGTAGATGATGCGAATGTTTCTATGATGAATGCACGACCAAATGAATCACACGACGACACTCGACATAAATGGAAGGCATCTGGAGCGTCGGTCTCGGGCTATTACAACTCTCCTCCACTAACAAGAGATCTTGACCAGAGATCTTATAATGAGAAGAGAAAGAGGAAGAGGAAATGAAGAGGTAAAACTTAGTTGCTCCTGGACAAACGAGTGAAATCAACGAACCTTGAAAGTTGTGAAGAGATCAATGGCACTAGGAACAAGGAAGAATTTGAAACCACTCCGGTTGAAATGAGACAGACAAGGAATGAGAGCGAAAGAATTTGGGCAACACTCAAGTAGAAAAGATAAGAAAAACTTGATAAGATAAAAAGAACTTGAAAACATGACACAACACTCTGGCTAAATGGATAAGCAGAACATGATATTGATAAACCAAAATGATGGTTCGAAGATAGCAATATCACAAAACCTCCAAAACGAAAGAATAGAAGCTAGATCATTGAGAACAAAAGAATGGAGTAGGAAATGACAACTTCCATCACAATTGAATAGCTAAAAACATTCTTCACGAAGAATGATTGAGCGGGGTGATTGGGACATCAACAACGAAAAGCAAAGTTTGTTGTGGTCTTATGGATAACATCTCAAAATTGTGAGGTGACAACCGGTCGCTAACAAAAACAATTTAATACTTGGGTGTGATAAGAGATGCAGAACTTCTTTCCCCAAGAGGATGCACTGAGAACTTGGATCAGTGATAGTCACCATAATAACAACAATCTTTAGGAAAGGCCTTAGGTGAAATCCAATCCAAGATAGCTCCAAGGAACACAAATGGGTTGAAAATATCCCATGATCGAAGAAATTGGAGGTTTTTAATATCTCGTATTGAAACAAATTATCTTCAAGAATCCTCATGAATCAGGAATGATATACCACCATATAAATAGAGAATGGAGAAAGAATTACACTTTGAAATGCAGGACAAAGAATACTTGATACCCTCTAACAAGAATTTTGAAGAACACTTCGAGAATGAATTAAATTCTTCACGAACCACCATGAAGAACCTCCATATACAAAATAATGATCAAACGAAATGAAGGTTAAAATAAGAAGATTATGACCTTGCAAGATTTACATGAAGCTTCGCGACGAGATACTTGAGAAAACTAGGAACTCCGGAAAAGAAACAATGATCACTTGGGATAAGGAATTTGATATCACGAACAACTCAGGAAGAAGGATTGAAATTACCTTTACAAAGCAAGAATAACATTTATGTTATGCTTATCCTTCATGAAGTTAAATTGATGATAAGCAATGGATATGGCATACCACATATTCTTCTTGAAAGGATTGGAGAATATCATGAACATGGAGAACTCTTGAATGAACCACCAGTTAGAATTTAAAACGAATGAGGATACTACGAATGAATGGAATACATGACATGTGAATGAAGAGATCATGATCCGCCTAGAGATATCTCAAATGAAGACGAATGAAGAGACAACAATTGAGAAGATTTGAGAATGAAAGCTGAAAGTTGAGAGCAAGGAAATCTTCTGAAATGATGGCCTTCGGATGCTCGAGAACGAAAAGAACTCTTAAATGCTCCGGATAGATATGAAAGGAATTCCTCATGATTGAAAACAATTTGAGAGGATAGCACAAAGTTGAAATCATGAATCTTTGAGAATGGATCAAGATTTAAGAGACACTCTTCTTTGGTCATCAATGTTGATAATGATGACGAGAAACAACACGATGAATTACTGAGATACTCCGGAAAAATGAAGAATAGAAAGGTTGAGACAATGATGAAAATGATTTAGAAGCAATCTTTTAACAACCCAAGACCGAGACCCCCATTATTTGTTTTGATTTGTGCATCCTTGCATGGTTGTGATGTTTGTTTTATTTTAATTTGCATCATGCATCAACTCCATTCTTGTTGTGATTGTTGTATCTTATTTTGTTCATGCACTACTAGGAGAAAGCTTATACATAGAACCTTAGAGGTAGCACATTTTTACAAAGGGAGATACCCCTACTTTGCAGTAATGCATGCCTCATACGAACGCTACTGCAAGACAGATAGCAGTAGCGCGTACCCTCAAACACGCACCACTGCTACAAAAACTAGCCACTACGTGCCAGGCTTTTTAGAGTAGCAGCGCGCCCCGAGAAGGCGCGCTACTGCTACAACATTAGCAGTAGCGTGTCATTGGCAAAGCGTACTACGACTATGCCAACCACCGCTGCAACAAAAATATTGTGCCAGATGGTGGGCCCCGCTTAGCAGTAGCGGCACCCACTAACGCGCGCGCTACTGCTATAGAGTTAGTAGTACCGCGTTTCTCGGGCCAGCGCTACTGCTACTGAGCAGCACCACCTTTCCCCTCCCTTCTCCTCTCTCCTGTCACTTTTCCCTCCACCATCCTCTTTCCCTCACTTTGCTTCGTACTCACTACTCCTTCTCCCCCCATTACTCTCTTTCTTCTAGCTCTCTTTCTCTCTCTTTAATGCGCCTAACTACTAAATAACCACCTCCATTAGTGCACCCCCTTTCTCTTTCTCCCCACTTTTCCTCCCCTCTATTAGTTAGATCCATCACCTTCCCCAACTAGCTAGATAGATCTACCAATTTATTGAAGTGACCCATGTACCTCCCTAACTAGATCTAGCCATGTGAAGAAGTATGGAGGTCCACTTTTGATAACTAGGTAGCTAGCTAGGTAGGTGTGTGGAGACACGGATCGACCTCATCACCATGCTCGATTTCTATATTGGGATAGGCGAGTGAAAATTTGTGCTTTGCAAGAATGGAAATATTTGTGCATGTGTGATACATTGACCTAATCTGGCGCTAAGATGGAAATAGTGCGTGTGGCATGAGTTCCAGCCGACTTGTGCTTGAGTTGCCTATGTTTTGCTGAAATGTTGATTTATTTCCATTTCGGTGAATTTCGGGAAAACTCTATATGTCCTATTTTTAGGGAAGGTCATGCCAAATTTTTGTATGACTTTGATGCATATGGATGTAGTTTTATAATGCATTTGCTTATTATTACCACACATGCAATCATGATCGTTAGTGGAACAATGGTGGAAAGGTGGTTGTGATCGACGGTGCCGGACATGAATGAAAATAGCATGACAGAGGTCTTATGTCCATGTAGAAGATGTAAAGGACGAGTTTGGCTCGACCCCTATGAGCATGGTCATTTGAAGGCGCACCTGCTCATGACTTGTTTCATGGATGGATATACTCGGTGGATAATTGAAGATGAGGAGGAGGAGGATGCCGATGGCATAGCCAATTATGACATGGGAACAAATGAAGAGATGGCCGACAATGGCAGCGGAGAAGGGCCGGACATGGCTGCGAAGAAGCGGCCAGACATGAGGCGGACAAGAGGCTGTACATGTCGGCGTAGAAGACGTGGACACACCACAACCTTCATCGCTACTAAGTTCAATCATGCAGGACCGTCATGTTCGAGACCTGCTTCGCAAGGAGACGAGTACCGATAAAGCTGCCTCTAGAGAGGAGGCCAAGCTGGAGCAATTGGAGGTAGACTCGAACACATAATTGTATGATGGTTGCGATCTTAAGGTGACCCGCTTGAGTTTCACGCTCGATCTTGTAAAGATGAAGGCTAAAAACAAATGGACGGACATAAGCCTCGATGAGCTACTCAAGTACCTAAAGAAGGTTCTTCCCGCGGGGAATATACGTCCTACTAGTGTGGATGAGGCCAAGAATATTATGTGCCCTCTTGATCTTCTGCACATTAGATACCACAGATCCAGCAATGATTGCATCATTTATCGGAAGGAGCACGCAAAAAAAACCAGTTGTCCGGTTTGCAATGCTTTTCGGTACAAGAAGGCCGAAAACAAATGGCCCCAGAAAGTTGTATGGTACTTACCGATCACTCCCTATGTCTGGGCATGATGCACTCGAGCACCTATGGGGCCACAAGCCCCTTGGTGGTTTGGCGGGGGGCGAGGTCACTTGTACAAAGAGAGGAGATGGCAAGACGGCGTGATGATCATGACATGGCTGTTATACCCAAGTTCGGGACGCTGTGAAGCGTAAAAGCCTACTCTTGATTTTGGTGGATTAATCAGAGGAACACGAGGGGCACGCAGCTCTCTATCCCAAAAAGGATTTCCTTCGGGGAAAGAGCTACTACGCGAGTACAAGTGTCCAGAGGTTCGAATCTTGAGCTAAGTTTCCTTGGGCCTCCCTTTTATAACACAAGGGGCAACCACAGTGGCAAAAAAGACATTGTCTAATGATTAGAT
This sequence comes from Hordeum marinum, assembly GCA_022496015.1. Classification (NCBI taxonomy): domain Eukaryota; kingdom Viridiplantae; phylum Streptophyta; class Magnoliopsida; order Poales; family Poaceae; genus Hordeum; species Hordeum marinum. The sequence goes on along the minus strand of JAAAWK010000401.1, from coordinate 198,867 downwards.
AGCTAGCAGAACTTATCATACCTACCTCTAGCATTAGGGACAAAATGCCATCATTTGTACTCTAGGTGGCGTGCGGGGGTGCATTCCCTATAGGCTCCTATCACCGCTCTAGCTAACTACTGCACCAAAGCTTCACACGCCTATGAACCGGTGTCAAGGGGGCATAATCCGTCTTCCATTGTGTCACCACGTGCTTAGCGACAGACACTTAGCCACCAAGAAGCTCGACACCGCATCGATAAGTGATTGGAGTAGCGATGCGGTGGATCGGTGGTCGATCGGCCCATGCTTGTCGGGGACTAGGTTGCCTGCTCTTCTGAGGTTGCGGGCGCCTCGGTCCCCGGCAAGCACCGGGGACGTGCTTGGCGCGCTCCAAGCTTGTCTTGGGTCGTAGCACCGAGCTTGCCAGTGTTCCTTGGACTTGGTTTGTGCTTGCTTGGCGTGGCTTTGGCTACTACTGCCTATGCATAAGTCAGGGGCACTGGGTACCCATGCCTTAGTGCACCGACAGGAGCCCCCGGGTCGGGCTCACACTCGTACACTCAGCGCTGTTGGGTCAGGTCCAAAATTCATGCACATGCGCACAATGTGAGGGAGTAACCGTCAATTTACTAGTCAGGACTAACCCGTTACCTCAGGACGTTCCCGCCACGCATGCCAGATGCATTGCTCGACGTTGCGGTGGGCGCTCGGGACTTAAAGGCCTGATCATGGCAGAAACTGCAGTGCCACGGATTGGCACAATGAGGCTATTACTTGTTTGCCCATGATCGTGGGAAGTGGAATTGGTGGAGGCGGATGGAGACCCTTGGAGTTGAGGAGAGCCAGCCCCCGTGCCCTCCTCTATAAATTGGGGGATCGCCAGGGGCGATGCTCATCCATCTCCTTCTCCTCCTTTGTCTTAAGCTTTCAGAGCTCGCCCTTCTTCTCATGTCTCCAGTATAACAAGTCGCCACCATGACTAGGGTCGAGGATGTCCCCTAGCATCCGCCATGACATCGAGGGCTTCCCGTCGGGATTATGCCACCGCTTCAGCCGTGGAGGCAGAGGGTAGTTCTAGTGCGTGTGGTGGATGTCCAGGAAGGGGCAAAGGTTGACGCAGGACCCATTCTTGGGGAAGACGGACTGCTGCTTCCCCTCCTCCTCCAACATTGGACCCTCCTCCTATGAAGGGCCAAGCTGAGGGTACGACGCTGGAGTTCGTCGTCAAGCTATGTGGCCCTCCCCGTAGTCGCTTGTGTCTTCCTCGCCCTTTCGCTAGGCTGATGGAGGTACATAAGTCACATGCGATGTGGTTGCAGGTGCATGTTTGCTGTAATGGTGTCGTGCTTGCGGACGTCTAGTTCCCGGAGTGTCGGTCATGTTTCTCAGGTGCGGGTGGAAAATCTTCACACGTGCCCACAAATTCACGGGTGGGCACGTCCTCCGCTTCAGGTTGGTGGAGGTCGACCTTATCACAGCCCTAGAAATTGCTTGTATTTAGTTGCATCAGTGAGCATCCATGCATCATGCTTGTTTTCAAATGAAACCTGAAATAGGGATGATCAAACCCTAGCAGAAATAAAATTCAAATAGGTTAAATTTAAAAATAATTTCAATGAATCCAAAATGCCCTTCAAAAATGTTCATTGCCTTTGATAAACTTTGGCCACTCCATATCACGAAACAATAGATTTTTCAAACAAACTTTAGCATTTTAAAATGAGCATCTAGTGCTATGAAATCAATTATTAAATCATTATAAATATTATAGTTGCCCAAAATTACTAAAGTTGCTGGGACAGTTTAAAATATTCAAAAGAACCTCACCAGCAACCCTCTGGTATTTTTGAATTAGGATTTGAGCCCTAAATAAATTAAGAAATAAATGTCAGAAACTAGAAGAGAAAGAAAAACAGAAAAAGGGAAAGGCCCAACCTGGCTTACCTGGCCCAGGAAGGAGATGGCCCAGCCCACCAGGGGCGAAGAGGTCATGTTCAACCTTTGCCAGTAGGCAGAGGTGAGATGAGCATGGCGCGCGTGCGCCTGGTCGCCTCGCCACCTCCTGCTTGCAGCTATGCAGCTGGACGCGTGGATGGCCCTCGGAGACCCTGCTGGATCGAGTCGACGCCTCGCCATTTACCCCCTTTCTATCTCCCTCTCCCTTTGCTTCTTCCTCCCTAAACCCGAAACCACGCCGTTGCCGCTAGCTAGCTCCCGCCATCGCCCAGCCTCCCTGAACCGACCAAAAGCTTTGGCTCGAGGCCCTGAAGCTCCTCGACGGAGGAATCGAGCCCGGAATTCCTCAACATCATCGTCATTGCAGATTCCCTCCGCCGGCCGCCGTGGATCCTTGCCGTCGATTTGCGCTGTCCCGATTGTCCCCGAGCCCGCTGGCCAGCTCATCGGCATTCCTATGAGCCCCTTCGCTCCTCCCAGTATCCCCGCTGCCCTGCTCGACCCTTAGCTGCTTTTTCCTCCTCGACCGAATCCCGCCGCCGCATATGCTCCTCGGTGCCCCTCCGGCCACCTAGCCGCCGCCAACGGAAGCACCGCGGCCCCATGAAACCATTCCGGCCATCCGCGCAGCGAATGGATGCAGGAGTTGCGATTCCGGCGAGCCGCCGCCGCATTCCTTGGTCGCCGCTGGCTGGCCTCCGGCGCGGTGATGTGGCAGGGCCATCAGGGCTAATTACCCTGCTAACCAGCCCACCTAGTCACTGACCACAGGGTCCCACGTGCTAGTGACACTAATTGGCCCTAAGAGACTGACCAGTGGGTCCCACTGGTCAGGTTTGACCTGGACCTGGCCCTGTTGACTGCTGACGTAATGCTGACGTCATGATGATGCAGTATCTATTTTTGGATGGGCTCTTTTCTCTGTTTGCTGGTGTTGTTCCTTCTCGGTAGACGGTGGTTCTGACGATGTGAATGTTGACACTAATGAAGAGAAGTAATATCTTCACGACTGTCAGGAAAGCAAACCCCCTTGAGCATACTGATATGAACACACTCCCTCGCTCCTGCTTTCTTTTACTGTATTAGGACAACAAGGATTCAACTATTACCTGTTCTCATTAGTTGAACCCATTCCTTTGCATGACCTGTCTTTGCCACAGCAAATAGTTGAAACCACTTAGCATGAGTAGCAACTGCTTGAGCCTTGTTGTGCTTACTCATTAATGCTTGCTTACTTTGCCTGCTATGCTTAGAGTCGTGTCGTGTCGGGTCTGATCCATCTGGCCAATGAATCGGAATGGCAGTCTTCATGTCCTCCTGTGTGAGAGCTAAGTGTGTGAATACGATTTGGTAAAGGTAGCAATGAGAGGCCATGTAGGAGTACATGGCAGGTTGTCTCGTTGGGACCATCCTTAAGAACTAAGTTCTGTGTTTGTGAGCCAAGACAATTACTACCACACGTTGGGCCCGGAAATATGACCCCACTCGACTTATTAATCTCCTAGATCTCTGTCCAGGAGTTGCAACTAGTTTCTGGTGTTCGTAGGAAAAGTGTTGGCGGCCGTGCATAGCGCTGCCCGACAGGGTGGAATGTGATGCGGTATAGGCATAGTGGCACGGTGTACCAAGTGGCACCCGAACGGTGGGCTTGGGAACCCTGCGCACATCGTTTGAGGCCGTAGCGGAAACTTCGTCCGGACTTCCATGCGGGTTCAGACTCAAATAGGCAATAAACCTGTACTAGGGTCTTGTGTGGTTGACGGTCGTGGCCGACGCCCAAGCCAGTGCTTCCACTTGAAGGTCGCTAAGATGCATGATGTGCATATGGTGATAAGTGGCGAGAGCATGTGTGAAGAAGTACACCCCTGTAGGGTTATGAATCTATTTGAATAGCCGCGTCCTTGAATATGGACTACTTGGAGAACTTATGTGGTTCGTAGACAACTCGAAGTGGATACTCTAAAATACGCAAGATAAGCGTGAGTGCTACTGATGGCCTTCTCGTCGGGAGACGGAAGTGGATCCATAGTGGTGTATTGCTTTTGTGAATATGTGGACTCGTGTGCGGTATCTTACCTCTAAGAAAGCACTTGTAGTCATAGTATAGGTTAGCCAAGAGTCAAAGCTGGCTTGCTACAATAAACTCCACAGCCCCCTTCAGGATCCTTTAGCCACTTTTATAGATGTCTGTACCCAGACATGTTTAACTTCCGCTTGTTTGTCTGAATGCTCTGAATGTTGGTTCTTGTGACCCCTATTTGTAACATCTTATTGTGTTGGATCTTCCGAGCCTTCTAAATAAATGTTGTAATGATGTATGGTTATGTTGTGATGCCATAGTTGTATCTATGCATATCGGGCATGTCGTGCGTACGTGTGACGTGCAATGGTATGTATGGGATTCGACACCTAGTGGTGTGCCTTTAGTAGTACTCTTTATGGGGAAATGCCTCTGTGCTTTCACCAAGCCTTGGTAGCTTGCTACTGCTTCAGACACATTGATTGACCAGCGTGTATCCTTCTTTGCTGCTATTTCTGTCTCTTCGGGGAAATATCTCGCAGTGTAATGGAGTCCCTGTAGCCTGCTATGACTCGTCTACGTGTAGTGATGACATTTATGTCCCACGGTGTAATGGAGTCCTTGTAGCTTGCTAGGACTCGTCTACACATGATAGAGATCAACACCTGCATTGTTGGGTTACATATGCCTGTCACTGTACGGATGTGCCACTTGGGTTCTATGACTAGTCATGTCAGCTCGGGTTCTTTGTCATTTGAATGCTAGCGACACATTCACATACGTGAGTCAAACGACGCAAACGGTCCCGACCCAGGTAAGGTGGCAGCGGTGGAGATAACTGTGCGTGAGACCGCAAAGTGATGTGATGCGTTACAAGTTGGATTCTTATGGCTTTGGATCGGGGTACCGACAGCTTTGGTATCAGAGCTTGACTGCCTGTAGGACTACCAAGCCAAACTGGTCGATGTTGAGTCTAGAACTGCTTTAGTTATATAAGGGAATTGATTGTGGAAGGGAACGTAAGGCTCTTTTTACTCCTTTCCTTGTGTCGTTCTAATTCTGAGTCACCCTCTTCTTTATTCTACCAGGATTAAGAACTAGGCCTTCTCATCTATCTATTAGGATGAAGAGTTACTATGCTGGAGACCTATAGGAAAGTTGTTGTCTTCCTAGATCAGTGTCTCCATAAGAATTCAATGTCATGTTGTTGGTTTTCTTGTGCAGGTTGCCTCATATTTCATGCCCGTATAGCCGTTATGTTATTCGAGTTATCCAAGGTTTCTAATTATCTGATGCAATTGCAAAACTCTTTCATCTTGAGTCAATGTCTTTCAGGCCAGACAAAGCACACTAATTGTTGAGTTGAGGTACTCTATTACCTCGACGTATTTGATGAAGGTGTTTAGGAAACCATGTTATTCATGTGAACCACCCAACAATTTAGTTGTGTCTTCTCTTCCCAGTGTGAAAATTCTGGCCATCATCATCAAAAGCATGTTGTGATGCTACTTAGTCAATAGGTATTCTGTTTCTGGGTTCCTGAACCCAAGGATCATTCTACTCACTCCCATTGATAGTATTTGCTCGTTCCTTTAGGATGGTTAGTAACCTTGTTATAGTCCTCATGGTTTTTGGTATATCATTCTTCCAATACCATGAATTAGTTATGGCAAAAGTTCTTTTGTGAATGAAGGATCACAACATGAGTGTTGTTGATGAGCTCTCCGTCCCATAGTTGTGACTCTGCCAATCTTCCATTCTGCATGCATTATCTAGAAGAGACAAGTTGAAATCTGTTTGACATATTCAATCCATGCATCTACAACTCAAGAAAAATCATGTGCTCTTGAGTTGCCCCTTTTCAATTTTATTCTGACCTTCAGCTATAAGTGGATAGTCAAGGGTATGCCATGCATTGTATTATCGATATCGACTATTCTTGTGGTCTGTCAAGCCATTCTATTTCAGAATGACTAGGAGAAGCAAACTCCCGCACCTCGTCTATTCTTGGAATGGCTCAAAGAAGTTGTATTCGGCAGATCAAAATGCCAATTCAGCTTTTGCTCTGTTCTACCTTGACGTATTACCCTCTTTACGTCAAGCATGAGTACTACACTCCCTCTTATGAAATCTTGATGCAGTGATACTTCTCACCATTATCATTCATTCCCCGGTCTCTGTGTTGTTGAAACCGGAATACTGACAAGTGAATCGTGATGTCTGAAATCAATACTCCTAGCAACTTTGTTGCTTGGTAGTTAATGTACAATAATCTCACTCTTGGTGTGATGGTCATTGAATTGTCATACTAAGATTGATCGTGCTAGCTAGTTCATCTTCCATGGTGCACTCTTTGATCAATGAGTTTGGATTATGTCAATCTTTCACTCTGTGGATCATATCTTCTTGCCTTGAAAAGCAAGATTGTTCTCGAGCTTGATAACATATCGGTGGTCCGTGATTTTATGTATATCTTCTCAGAAGTATTACCAAGGTATTCCTTGACCTTTATGTTGAGCTCGTGATCAAGATGGTTTTTCTATAAATCATCCCTTCTCCAAGACTCTGTGTTGGATATCCCTGAACTAGTTGGTTAAGCTAAACAACAACTTGGAGAGTTGGAAGATAAAATCTTTGCCTGACTTAGTTATTTCCAAAGGGATATCTTGTGTGGGTGTTTAAGAAGGATGACATCTTCATCAATTGATCCTTGTGACAAATTGTTGCACCTATTGTCTTGTTCAACCTTTGATTTGAGTATGGGCTATCGTCAAATCAAAATCAGAACCAAACATATTCCTAATGTTGTTTTACTAGCGGATGTATCCTTGAGCATACACCATTATATCCTTTGGTCTGACCAATGCTATCACCTTGTTCTCACAGTTGTGGAATTCCGTCCATAGGGGTACCTCGATGAATTGTGGTTGAGCCCATCGACAACATTTTTATATGTTCCATGATTCAAGATGAACATTAACCTAGTGTTGGAAACTTTTGTAGGAAATATCTTCGTGTCTTGTACATGAAGCATATGTTTGGTGTAAGAAGTGACTTACTCTTAGTTCATGTGCATATGGTGCAAGTTGCCTCCATGAACTTAAGAAATGTCGTTTTGTTTTCTTTAGAATCGTCCCAAGTCAGTCATGTACGTGCGAAGTACTCTATGGTTTGTTAGACTGATCATCTCCATTCCATATGCAATCCCTAGCACATTAATCCACTTATTGTCTTGTTAAGGAAAAGAAATTACGTGCTATCCTGACGGGCCCAGACGGACTTGCACCGGACTTCGCTACCTCCAATGATGATTCCATCCATCGATAGTGTTTTGTTGTAAGATTTCTATGTGGTTATAATTGTCTTGGACAATGTGTTCACATGTGTCTTGCAATCCAGCTCATGTTTTCGAGTTGGCTTCCGCAGTTCATTTCTTGAGAATCTTGCAACGTCTTCTCTTCGATTTGTGTTGCAACCTTTCACTTTCAAACATGCTGAGTCTAGACTATCCTGACACCAACCATATCTGAATCTCGGGCAAATATGATGGTTGGGGCGTTTCCCCAAGAATTATAATATTGGTCTCTCTATAACCTGGCAAAGGGATGTTATGGCTAACATACCTATCCGGAAGACCTACTATTATAATAACTTGTATCAGCAATTTAGCCACTTCCCCATGAGGTTGGTATGACTTGCTTTAGAAGTTCTTTCTCATGGACCCTTTGAGCTTCCGAAGTCCGACATTTACTTGATGTTCTAGATACCAAACGTTGCCTATAATTGGGTTACACTATTTCATCAAGGAGAACGTTAGAAGCGGAGTGCTAAATGTCTCTCGGTCGATCATCCAGATTTCACTTCCTTAGCATAGCTAAGGTGGAATCTAAGAAAGTGTTGCCTTCCTTTGCATCCGCATCCTCCATCATTATTCATTATAAGTGGTATGAAGAGTTTCAATGATCTCAGCATTAAAAGTAATTCTTTTTGCCACTTAAGGGATAATCCTATGAGTCACCATCCCTAAGGTACCCGTTACGGTATGAAGTGATGGGTTATGCAGCAGAAAACAAAAAAAATTCCAACCTACGCACCAGCCTAGGACCACTATCAAGACTGCATACAAGGTTTGATCTTTTCGTTACCGACTCATAGCGCAGCGGAAGTAGAGTCGACGACGATCGGCGGTGCAGATCCCCGCAGCTAGGGTTTACAACCTCCCAACTGTGAGGATGTATACCCTCATCTACACCTCAGACATCCCTCCAAGAGGCGGTCAGACCGTCCCCCGGACGGTGTCGCGGACAGCCCTTCGGGAGGACCTCCCAAACTTGGACTGTCACTCGGACAGCCCTTCGGGAGGACCTTCAAAACTCGGACGGTCACACGGATAGCCCTTCGGGAGGCACTCTCGAACTAAGACCGAAACTATGATCTCTCTACAGAGTTGCACACATACGGTGTCATCTATCTGGCAGGGCTTCGCCGTCCAAAACTAGTTCCTGCCAGAACCCAAACAGCCTTTCGGCCCTACGAAACTATTTCGCTGGGAGGGAGAGAAGAAGCCAGATCATTGCAATGGCACTTTTATGTGAGAAGGAGTGAGTTTTTGGGCAGCCCATTCACCTCTATTTATAGCAAAACCAAGGGGGAGGATGGGACTTGGAATTACCAAAATGCCCATAAGGTGAGCACACCACAAGGGCATAAAGGGAACGCCTCCAAATAGTGTTGTCTGCATCATCATGCCTGCATCACTATGCCTGCATCACCATGCCTGCATCATCCCCTAATAGTATTTCCACTATTCACAAATTGTGTTTCCACTATTCACAAATAGTGTTTCCACCATTCACAAATAGTGTTTCCACTATTTGCAATAGTGTTTCCAATAAAGTAATCTAAAAAGCACTTTCACTATTCATGACGACATTTTTCAGCATCCGTTCGAACTGAAAAAATTTATGTGGGCTTAGAACATTTCCAGCACCCACTAAAATAATTTTCAATGCGATTCGGAGCAATTCTGGATTAGTGATTTTCATCTACGAAAAGCATCTGAAGCGGTTCCGGCAGCTCCGGAACATTTCCCGATTTTCTTCCGGAAAATTCCCAAAAGTTTCCAGAATGATTCTGACACCCTCCAAGAATTATCAGGCATGTGCCGAAACCAATTTGACTTAATGGTATCCCCTGAAACAACTTTTCAGTTTTACCAAAATGGTTCCGGTGTTCTCTCTGCGGAACTTTTCCGCTGTCCAAAACTTTTCCGGTGTCCAAAACTTTTTCGATGATTTTCTCTCAGACTCCTTGTCTAGTATTCAACAGATAGATGACCCTTAAGCGTGTGACCCTATAGGTTCGGTGAAGCATAGACATGACCTGGAACCCATTCCGATCAATGATCAACATCGGAGCCGTGGACACCCATATTGACCCCTATACCCACACGAATGAATATTCGAGTGAACCTCCAGTTGCCATGTGCTATTCCTGTTGCTTCGCGATATGTTACAAATACCTGAGGTGAGACATGTTGGCATCCCCATGGATCAACAACTTCTCCACTATGCAAGTTACCTCATTACCAGTATTGTTCTCTTTTCTCGTTCCCGTGTTCAGGCATCCCTATGATCAAATCACAAAGGGTCTGGCCAGACGATGATGGATGCCATAACATCGAGAGGGCCCAGAGATATCTCTCCATTGTCAGAGGAGAAAATCCCAATCTTGAGCTATCATGTTACTTGACATACTTTTCCATGAACCCGTAAGCCGCCGTAATAGCCACCCATTTACGGACGACGTTTAACAAACCCCAAAGTTCATGAAGCAAGCATGAAGAAACTCGATACTCTCACGGTGTAAGGAAATATGCACACATTAACTTCTCTGTGTTATTTACCATTAACTTATGACGAATGTATCTCATAGCATAACATCAATTCGGGTCGACTCAACACAAATGTTCTTCTAACATTGTGCCCTCAAAATTGCCGGCATAGCCATGCCCATGATCAGGAAAACAGGATCATCATGCAATACTTGAGACAGTCTTAGAGGCCAGACTAGGAATACAAAATACCGTTTATTATTCCACACGTGCATATGAGTCTTCCTTCAAGCCTCATGGTTATTGTAGACTCAAGAACCATAGCAGTTATAGCATGGAACATAAACCTAATTACGAACAAGGAGATAATCAATAACATTTATTATTGCCTCTAGGGCATATCTCCTATAGACTCCCACTTGCACTAGAGTCAATAATCTAGTCAATGCTAATGCACTTTACACCTATGGCATACTGGTGTAAAATATGCTTCGCTTGTGGTACAGCCTAATGTCCAACGGATCTGACAACTTCAGCGCCGTGTGTAACTATGCATATCCTCGCGTTTTCACGCTATCACAAAATTCTTATTTTGTGTGAACTTGGTTTTGCATATGTGTGAATCATTGGTCGAAACCTGATTCCTCATACTAAGTTATGGAGCAACTATCTGCAATAGTGTCTCATAGACCAAAGCCATCTTGGAACCATACTAAGTTCATGAATGAACTATATGATTCAACAACTTCTTTGTCACTTCCAAAGCGTCAACATACTTAGCCTTTGTTACAGAATTTGCCACAGTATCTTGTTTGGAACAATTTCCAACTACTGTTCCACCATATTGTGTATTACACAAAACCCTTAACTTAAATCGAAAATCGCATGGAGCATTGATTGAGACTGCATTGATTTAATTACTCACAACGATCACTTCATAATCTCTGCTTGCGAGAAAACATGTCATCAGCACTACTCTAGTACTTAATGACATCTTTCACTATTGTCCCATTATCAGTGCTTTGATCACTTTGGTATCTATACTCGCAACAACTTGGGAGTATCGGACATATCTGGTTGTTTTTACATACCATGGAATACGATTTAATCCAAACACTAGAGTGTGTGGAATCTCCATCATGTATTTTACTCGTCAGTGTTTTGGGACACTGAGTCTTGCAAAAACTCTTTCCATGTGACTTCGGCAAGAATCACTCCTTGGCGTTTTTAAATGCTAAAAGGTTTTAACACCTTGTCAATATGTATTCATTGCTTAGCCCCATTAGGTAAATCTATCTGCATAGATCATCATGCCTAATATTGAGGCTATTTAGCCTAAGCACTTCATCGCAAAACTATTTTCAAATGAAGTCCTAATTCGTGTCAAGAAATTTATTTCCAATTAACAATGTGTCAAGCACACAACATTTTTAGAAATATTATTATTCTCCCACTTACTTTCTTGAATCACAAGCATCTTCGTTACCCATTGATGAAATCAAAAAACCCTTTTGACCATTTCATCAAACCACGAAGATTCCAACTCCATTTTGCTCTCTTCTCTCCATTGCTGGAACTCTGAAGTTTGCATACTTACTAGCATCCTCTGGATCGACAAATTACTTTGGACTGTATCACATACAAGTCCTAGGTTTCATTTCCATCAGATGGAAATCCTTTTGTCATCCATGTTTCATATCTCATGATTGATATATGTATTAATTGCTAGTTCAACCCGAACTGACCTTAAGCATCGCTATGGTGAAACAACCTCATCGTAGTCAACTCCTTGAACTTGTTATTTCAACAAGTCGAGCTTTATGGATAAAACAATTGTTATCCGTATCAGTTTTTAGTTCCATAAATATTCGTTAGACTCTAAGTCCTCTGAAAGGTGTATCAATGTTTTAATCTTGAATCACTTATATGGAAACTATCTCGGATTGTATTGGAATTTAGCCAATCCTAGAGTCAGGGCCCATCAATGCTTCCTTGTGTATTATAGGTATACTATTGTCTAACAACAATATCTCGTTTGCACACCTGATAGGTTTGCACGAGAATTGCCTACGTGGTTCAGCTGCACGTTCGACCAAAGTCCATACATTTTATTGTAGAGACTTCCGTATCAGTCGTAGTAGGAAACAACGGAATCACTTCCCGGGTTTCTTTCCTTTGAACTGATGACGAAGATACTGGTTATCTCATCGAGTTGCACTGTCCTCCCACTCACCTTTTGTAAGAACTATTCTCTTTAAAAGCATACCGTTTTGTGGCAAAACCCTTTGCCTTGGTATAGTGGTGGGGGAATACACAATGACTTGGGATAACCATACAATGTAGCACTTGTCTGATTTGGAATAGGTTTTAACCTTTTACACAAGCGCCATATTCCAAATGTTAAGAAAAGATATAACATGGTTGGGCGTACCATACCATGGCGTCATTTCAACAGACCTGATGGATCTCTTTTCAGTGTAAAAGCCGCAGTCTCTAAAGCATCACTCTATAAAAGGGGTAATGGCAAATCTATTTATGTCATCTTTGATCTTACCATGTCATAAATGGTTTGATTACATCTTCACGGACTTTCCACTTGCAGTGGTGTTCCGAGAGGTGCAAGTTATGAAACTCTTTTCACAACTCATCACACATTTGCTAAACTTGTAACTCAAATATTCCTTTCCGCAATCAAATTGCAGAAACATAATTTTCTTGGTACAATAACTTCTACTTCATTTTTGAAAACCTTTCGAATGATTTCAAAAGATCTAGACTTACACCTCATCAAGTAAATATCCATATATCTACTTGAGTCATTTTGGAAGGTAGACAAATCCACTGTTTGCAACAACATTTATCGGACTACATACATCAAATGTATGATCACCAATAAGTTCTTTGCTCGTTCCTTATGGCCTGCGAACGGTATTTTAGTTAGCTCACCTTTTGGAGGAAAGTTGCAAGTGTCAGATGATTCAAAATCAAACGACTTCAAAATCCATCATAATGGAATTTTCCACGCGAGTTTCTCCAATGTGACAAAATGCAGTGCCAGACATATGTGGTATTCTTTTAGTCTTGCGACATTTAGCGTCAGTGTTATGGATGTATCATATTTCCATCAATATTCATAACATACATCCCATCTAGGATGGAAGCATGGCCCTTCATGTTTATTGATAATACTGAACAACAATTTTTTTTTTATGAACAACTCTTTTGCAACAAACATTGTGCAATGGGCTAGAGTGTATGAAACTCTAAAATAAATTAAAAAAGTAAACCCAGAGGTAATGTATTATTATCAATATTAATAACATACGTCTCATTCATAATGAAAGTATGGCCCTTATGTTATTCATAACACCGAACATGAAAAGTTCTCTTATGAACAACCTTCTTGCAAGATACCTTATGCAAAGGGCTAGAGTGCGAAACTCTAAAATGAATTATGAAACTTAATACATAGGGAATACACCGATGGAAAGCATAGTAACATTTACTATGCTCCCTGCGTGTATCTAAACCTCATCCCTGGCTAGTCTTTCAGGCCATAGTAGTTCTTACATCGAGTTGCAATAGAATGCAATCGAGCGGGTATCTTTGTGACCAACTCACAATACCCAAGAATTAGTGATTAACATGTTTAACCATAATTCCCAAGAACTATATCTTTGACCAGCCTTCTACACATCAAAACTTGTATGACATTCATACATGAGGTGGATATTCCAGTCTTGTTTCCTTTTGCCATTATACTTCTAACAGTTTACCTTTTCAGTATTTCTCCTACTCTCAGAAGAAGCATCCAACTTAAGAGTGGTGTTAGCCCTGGACTTTCTAGGCGTGAAAGTCTCACTAACACCCTTCGGACACTTCCTTTCTCTTTAAGTTGTTGTTTTATTCACCTTTCATCATATGATAGGCGTTCTCCTGGATCCCTCTCTTACCAGTCTAATGTATAGTAAACTTCTTTACTAGTAGTTTGCAAACAAACATTGCTTTGGATATCTCATATCTTTTAGCCTTTGTCTGTCTCTGAAAATGATTTTCGGATTCCATGAATATCACATAACTATTCAAACTTTCGAGGTTTGGGTCTCATGGAAGCAAACATATTGCACTTTGACTGAAAAGGATTTCTAGCTTTTGGATCGAAGGACGAGAGTCACATGATCCATAGCATTAGTGGGAGAATACCAAAAGCATGCGATAGGACAAAGTCCTTCTTGGCACTCTTGAGGACAATCCTCACATTACGTTACCAACCGTAAAGTTTTAACCAGATATTTAACAACTATTGAATTTTAATATGGAAGGTGGAAACGCGAGCCATTATTCTACATCTATTATGCAAATCACACTTAGACATTGTTCAAAATTAATTGCACTAAGAGTTAAAAGAATTCAATTCTACAGTGTGCTCCCACTCAAATCAATATATCTCATAATTGATTGTGGGTGATTCAAGATCCATATTACAATTCAACGTCAAGGATGTATCCATCTCAAGTGACAAGAATTGTAATCGGTAGGCCAACTTGCCAATCACATCTCTATGTGACTCTTGTTCATCTTTCGATGCGTGTGTTCCGAGCTCATGACTTTCATGCCTGAAAGTCAAGACAACCAAGTGATCACGCTGCGAGGTCTCAACTCACCTGCCTCACACCCGTATAATCGTTCGTACCCATGTATCCATGTGATACCCCGAAAGGAAAGATGCCGTGACGGTGCTGCACTTGGGAGAACACTAACTACTTGATATTTTGTGAGAGATCACCCTAATAAAAGCGACTACCGCGCAATCAAAAGGGTGCATCATCAGGGATAAACATCTCAGGCAATTCATAATAGCATGATATGGTATAGCCCTTTCTGACGGAGAAGTATTGTATTTCTTCATCTTCGGCATTCGTGTCGGTGTTCACCTTCACGAACATTGCCACCACCTTGTCGATGCACCAGATAATATTGCTATTTCTATAGCAAATAAAATAAGTGCATTACATAGGGTTGAAACGCAGGTCATTAAAGTGCAATCATATGGCTCGAGCCATCATGCCGAATCATGACACGTAGGTCATGTTAATCAAATTACATCATATAGTCATCTCATACATAATCAAATTTATATGAGCACTGCTATACCACATCACATGAACATGCAAACCATCCTGCAAAACCAAGTTAGACGCCTCTAATCGGTTCATGCAAAAACTTGTTTTACGTGGCTTCTAAGGTTTCGAAACAAACCGAAGCTACCAACGTCCATCATCAAGCATGATAATCCAAGTCGCTAGATTAACATTGCGAGGTGTATGAAACACGAGATAATAAAATCTAGAGCCCCATACTAAACTTCATCATATGCATGACCCCCGTGCAGATCGCATCTGCATTGCCCTTTTGTCTACGAAACATCCATCTTTCTCAACTATGGTGGAACCCAAAGAACTGTTAGCACTTCGTTGATCTGTCAATCAGCATACTCAGGAGCAGCATGAAAGGATCGCGAATTGCCAGAACTTTGTGAGATTCCACCATGCCGTTAAGATCAGGACTATGCAAATTCCAAGGAAGCAACAAGAACATCGGGTTACAGATTTCATCTTCTACCCACACAAATAATTTTCAGTAATAGATCTCATCTACTACCTAATTATATTGTGCAACACCCATACATCTCTATGTAGTCTAGATCGCAACCTGCATCTAGGCATAGCTCGACTCTTGATGCCACTGATGGGTTATGCAGCAGAAAACAAAAAGAAATTCCAACCTACGCACCAGCCCAGGACCACTATGAAGACTGCATACAAGGTTTGATCTTTTCGTTACCGACTCGTAGCGTAGTGGAAGTAGATTCGATGACGATCGGTGGTGCAGATCCCCGCAGCTAGGATTTACAAACTCCCAACTGCAAGGATGTATACCCTCATCTGCCCCTCGGACAACCCTCCGGGAGGCGGTCAGACAGTCCCCCGGACGGTGTCGCGGACAGCCCTTCGGGAGGACCTCCAAAACTTGGACTGTCACTCGGACAGCCCTTCGGGAGGACCTTCGAAACTCGGACGATCACACGGACAGCCCTTCGGGAGGCACTCTCCAACTAAGACCAAAACTACGATCTGTCTACAGAGTTGCACACATACAGTGTCATATATCCGGTGGGGCTTCGCCGTCCAGAACTAGGTCCTGCCAGAACCCAGACAGCCTTTCGGCTCTACGAAACTATTTCACTGGGAGGGAGAGAAGAAGCCAGATCATTGCAATGGCACTTGTATGTGAGAAGGAGTGAGTTTGTGGGCAGCCCATTCACCTCTATTGATAGGAAAACTAAGGGGAAGGATGGGACTTGGAATTACCAAAATGCCCATGAGGTGAGCACACCACAAGGGCATAAACGGAAAGCCTCCAAATAGTGTTGCCTGCATCACCATGCCTGCATGACTATGCCTGCATCACCATGCCTGCATCATCCCCTAATAGTGTTTCCACTATTTGCAATAGTGTTTCCAATAAAGTAATCCAAAAAGCACTTTCACTATTCATGACGACATTTTTCAACGTCCGTTCGAACTGAAAATATTTGTGTGGGCTTAGACCATTTCCAGCACCCAGTAAAATCATTTTCAATGCGATCCGGAACAATTCCGGATTAGTGATTTTCATCTGCGAAAAGCATCTGAAGCGGTTCCGGCAGCTTCGGAAGATTTCCCGTTTTTCTTCCGGAAAATTCCCAGAAGTTTCCAGAATGATTCTGGCACCCTCCAAGAATTATCAGGCATGTGCCGAAACCATTTTGACTTAATGGTATCCGCTGAAACAACTTTTCAGTTTTACCGAAACTGTTCCGGTGTTCTCTTTGCAGAACTTTTCCGGTGTGTGAAACTTTTCCGGTGTCCGAAACATTTTTGGTGATTTTCTCCCAGACTCCCTGTCTAGTATTCAGCAGATAGATGGCCCTTAATCGTGTGACCCTATAGGTTCGGTGAAGCATAGACATGACCCGGAACCCCTTCCGGTCAATGATCAACATCGGAGCCGTGGACACCCATATTGACCCTTATACCCACACGAATGAATATTCGAGTGAACCTCCAGTTGCCATGTGCTATTCCTGTTGCTTCACGGTATGTTACAAATACCCGAGGTGAGACATGTTGGCATCCCCATGGATCAACAACTTGTCCACTATGCCAGTTACCTCGTTACCGGTATTGTTCTCTTTTCTCGTTCCCGTGTTCAGGCATCCCCATGATCAAATCACAAAGGGTCTGGCCAGACGATGATGGATGCCCTAACACCGAGAGGGCCCAGAGATATCTGTCCATCGATGGAGGAGCAAATCCCAATCTTGAGCTATGAAGTTACTTGACATACTTTTCCATGAACCCGTAAGCCGCCATAAAAGCCACCCATTTACGGATGACGTTTAACAAACCCCAAAGTTCATGAAGCAAGCATGAAGAAACTCGATACTCTCATGGTCTAAGGAATTATGCAAACATTAACTTCTCTGTGTTATTTACCATTAACTTATGACGAATGTATCTCATAGCATAACATCAATTTGGGTCGATTCAACACAAATGTTCTTCTAACATTTTGCCCTCAAAATTGCCAGCATAGCCATGCCCATGATCAGGAAAACAGGATCATCATGCAATAATTGAGCCAGTCTTAGAGGCCAGACTAGGAATACAATTTACCGTTTATTATTCCACACATGCATATAAGTCTTCCTTCAAGCCTCGTGGTTATTGTAGACTCAAGAACCATAACAGTTATAGCATGGAACATAAACCTAATTATTAACAGGGAGATAATCAACAACATTTATTATTGCCTCTAGGGCATATCTCGTACATGAAGGGCAACTAACTCCAGGCTACCTTGAAACCCTCGTCACCATATGTTTTAGCATGGGATTGTTGCCTACCAATTGGCCCTCTGTCATCTACCTCATTCATTGTTCGTGACATGTGTTTGGTGTCCCAGCTCGAGAGATGTTATTATGTCTCATTCCATGAGTTGGTCATGAGCCGCTCGATCTTCGTAAAGATCGAACCTTGTAGAGATTTCTTGTTCCTTTTTGTCATCGTGTTGGATGAAGATCTTGAAAGCAAAGACGCCAAAGTCAAGATGATGAAATGAAGCAACATCTTCGAGAAGGGCAACTAGATCGTGAATATTGTGGTAGTTAGTGTCCCCTCTGTTCTCTTACCCTACGCTTGAATCTCGGGGCGAGATTCTTGTTTAATGGGGGTGAGTTGTCACAACCCTAGAAATTGCTTGTATTTAGTTGCATCAGTGAGCATCCATGCATCATGCTTGTTTGCAAATGAAACCTGAAATGGGGATGATCAAACCCTAGCACAAACAAAATTCAACTAGGTTAAATTTAAAAATAATTTCAATGAATCCAAAATGCCCTTAAAAAATGTTCATTGCCTTTGATAAATTTTGGCCACTCCAGATCAGGGAACAATAGATTTTTCAAACCAAGTTTAGCATTTTAAAATGAGCATCTAGTGCTATGAAATCAATTATTAAATCATTATAAATATGGTAGTTGCCCAAAATTACTAAAGTTGCTGGGACAGTTTCAAATATTCAAAATAACCTCACCAGCAACCCTTTGGTATTTTTGAATTAGGATTTGAGCCCCAAATAAATTAAGAATAAATGTCAGAAACTGGAATAGAAAGAAAAAGGAAGAAAAAGGGAAAGGCCCAACCTGGCTTACCTGGCCCAGGAAGGAGATGGCCCAGCCCACCAGGGGCGAAGAGGTCATCTTCAACCTTTGCCAGTCGGCAAAGGCGAGATGAGCACGGCACACATGCGCCTAGTCGCCTTGCCACCTAATGCTTCGAGCTGCGCAGCTGGATGCGTGGATGGCCCCCAGAGACCCTACTGGATCAAGTCGGCGCCTCGCAATTTGCCCCATTGCTTCCTCCCTTTCCCTCTGCTTCTTCCTCCTCAGACCCGAAACCATGCCGTTGCCGCCAGCTAGCTCCCAACATCGTCCAGCCTCCCTGCCCCTTACCAAAAGCTTTGCCTCGAGGCCCTGAAGCTCCTCGACGGAGGAATCGTGCCCGGAAGTCCTCAGCACCATCGTCATCGCCGATTCCCTCCGCCGGCCGTCGTGGATCCTCGCCATCGATTTGCGCCGTACCGGTCGTCCCCGAGCCCGCATGCCAGGTCATCGGCATTCCCGTGAGCCCCTTCACTCCTCCCCGTTTCCCCGCTGCCCTGCTCAACCCCTAGCCGTGTTTTCCTCCTTGGCTGAATCCCGCTGCCGCATATGCTCATCGCTGGCGTACTTTTGGTGCCCCTCCGGCCACCTAGCCACCGCCAACGGAAGCGCCGCGGCCCCACGAAACCATTCCGACCATCCGCGCAGCGAATGGATGCCGGAGCTATGATTTCGGCGAGTCGCCATCGCGTTCCTTGGTCGCCGCCGGCTGGCCTCCCCCGTGGTGACGCGGCAGGGCCATCAGGGCTAATGACCCTGCTAACAAGCCCCCCAGCCACTGACCAGTGGACCCTGGAGTGGGTCAAACCCCGGGTCAAATCGAGATTAATCCCCGAGTCACTGACCATAGGGTCCCACCTACTAGTGACACTAACCGGCCCTGAGTGACTAACCAGTGGGTCTCACTAGTCAGGTTTGACGTGGACCTCGCCCTGTTGACTACTGACGTCATGCTGACGTCATGATGATGCAGTATCTGTTTCTGTCAAAAAAATCAATAAATGATTTAATATTTTCAGAAAATGTTTAAAACTTCTAAAAATCATAGAAAATAATCTGTAAGTCATATGAAAATAATATATATATATGAAAAATGATGAGAAAAATTCAATGAATATATTTACGCCATGATCATGCATGTTTAAGAAGTTAATATCACCAAGAAGGACATTTCATGACTAGGATAATTTAATAAATAGTGTTGGAGTTGGAATTTAGTATATATATTTGAATTACACCTCACTTAATATGACTATCTATAGAACTAGGTCAGTTCAGTACCTTACTAGGCCATTTCATGCATCATGTTTATTGCATCACATTGAATGTGCTCTTTTCTCTGTTTGCAAGTGTTGTTCCTTCTCGGTAGACGGTGGTTCTGGCGATGTGAACATTGACACTAATGAATAGAAGTAATATATTCAGGACTGTTAGGCAAGAAAACCCCCTTGAGCATACTGATATGAACCCACTCTCTTGCTCCTGCTCTCTTTTACTGCATTAGGACAACAACGATTCAACTGTTACCTGTTCTTGGTAGTTGAACCCATTCCTTTGCATGACCTGTCTTTGCCACAGTAAATAGTTGACACCACTTAGCATGAGTAGGAACTGCTTGGGCCTTGTTGTGCTTACTCATCAATGCTTGCTTACTGTGCCTGATGTCCTTAGAGTCGTGTCCTGTCGGGTCTGATCCATCTGGGAGATGAATCGGAATGGCAGTGTTCATGTCCTCCTGTGTGAGAGCTAAGTGTGTGAACATGATTTGGTAAAGGTAGCGATGAGAGGCCATGTAGGATTACATGGCGGGTTGTCTCATTGGGACCATCCTTAAGAACTGAGTTCTGTGTTTCTGATCCAAGATAATTACTACCACATGTTGGGCCCTGAAATATGACCCTGCTCGACTTATTAATCGCCTAGATCTCTATCCAAGAGTTGCAACTAGTTTCTGGTGTTTGTAGGAAAAGTGTTGGCGGCCGTGCATAGCGTTGCTCGACAGGGTGGTTGTGATGCGGTGTAGGCATAGTGGCACGGTGTACAAGGTGGCACCCAAACGGTGGGCTTGGGAAACCCGCGCACATCGTTTGAGGCTGTAGCGGATACTTTGGCGGACTTCCGTGCGGGTTCAGTCTCAAATAGGTGATAAACCTGTACTAGGGTCTTGTGTGGTTGACGGTCATGGCCAACGCCCACGCCAGTGCTTCTGCTTGAAGGTCGCCGAGATGCATGACATGCATATGGTGATAAGTGGCGAGAGCATGCGTGAAGAAGTACACCCCCGCAGGGTTATGAATCTATTTGAATAGTCGCGTCCTCGGATATGAACTACTTGGAGAACGTATGTGGTTCATAGACAACTCAAAGTGGATACTCTAAAATACGCAAGATAAGCGTGAGTGCTATGGATAGCCTTCTCGTAGGGAGACGGAAGTGGATCCATAGTGGTTTATTGCTTTGGTGAATATGTGTACTTGTGTGCGCTATCTTACCTCTAAGAAAGCACGTGTAGTCGTAGTACAGGTTAGCTAAGAGTCAAAGCTGGCTTGCTGTAATAAACTCCACAACCCCCTTCATTGATACTAATGCATATGTAGTTGGTTCTGATGTAAGTCTTGCTGAGTACCCTTTTACTCACTTTTGCTTAATTATGTTTTTGCAGACGAGACGTCAGTCTTATTAGTGGTATTTTTGACGTGTAGTTCGATGTTGACCGGATTAGCTTGTGAGTCCCAGACAGAGGTCTGGTTCCTATGGTAGGGTGGTTGTAGCTTTTCAGGATCCTTTAGCCACTTTTGTAGATGTCTGTACCTAGACATGTTTAACTTCCGCTTGTTTGTCTGAATGCTCTGAATGTTGGGTCTTGTGACCCCTATTTGTAACATCTTATTGTGTTGGCTCTTCCGAGCCATCTAAATAAATGTTGTAATGATGTATGGTTATGTTGTGATTCCATAGTTGTATCTATGCATATTGGGCATATCGTGCGTACGTGTGATGTGCAACGGTCTGTATGGGATTCGACAACTAGTTATGTGCCTTTAGTAGTACTCTTTATGGGGAAATGCCTCTTTGTGCTTTCACCGATCCTTGATAGCGTGCTACTCCTCAGGACACATTGATTGGCCGATGTGTATCCTTCTTTGGTGCTGTGTCTGTCCCTTTGGGGAAATGTCTCGCAGTGTAATGGAGTCCTTGTAGCCTGCTACAACTTGTCTATGTGTAGTGATGATATTTATGTCCCATGGCGTAATGGAGTCCTTGTAGCTTGCTATGACTCGTCTACACACGCTAGATATCGACACCTGCATTGTTCGGTTACATATGCATGTCCCTATACGGATGTGCCACTTGGGTTCTACGACTAGTCATGTCGGCTCGGGTTCTTTGACATTTGAATGCTAGTGACACATTCACATCCGTGAGTCAAAAAACGCAAACGGTCCCGGCCCAGGTAAGGTGGCAGCCGTTGAGATAACCGTGTGTGAGACCGCAAAGTGATGTGATGTGTTACAAAATGGATTCTTATGGCTTAGGATCAGGGTCCCGACAGCTTTGGTATCAGAGCTTGACTGCCTGTAGGACTACCAAGCCAAATTGGTCGATGTTAAGTCTAGAACTTCTTTAGTTATATAAGGGAATTGAATGTGGTCGGGAACGTAAGGCTCTTTTTACTCCTTTCCTTTTTTCATTCTAATTCTGAGTCACCCTCTTCTTTATTCTACCAGGATTAAGAACTAGGCCTTCTCATCTATCTATTAGGATGACGAGTTACTATACTGGAGACCTATAGGAAAGTTGTTGTCTTCCTAGATCAGTGTCTCCATAAGAATTCAATGTCATGTTGTTGGTTTTCTTGTGAAGGTTGCCTTATAATTCATGCCCGTACAGCCGTTATGCTATCCGAGTTATCCAAAATTTCTAATTATCTGATGCAATTGCAAAACTCTTTCATCTTGTGTCAATGTCTTTCAGGCTAGACAAAGCACACTAATTGTTGAGTTGAGGTACTCTATTACCTCGACGTGTTTGATGAAGGTGTTTAGGAAACCATGTTATTCCTGTGAACCACCCAACACTTCAGTTGTGTTTTCTGTTCCCAGTGTGAAAATTCTAGACATCATCATCAAAAGCATGATGTGATGCTACTTAGTCAATAGGTATTCTGTTTCTGTGTTGCTGAACTCAAGGATCATTCTACTCACTCCCATTGATAATATTTTCTTGTTCCTTTATGATGGTTAGTAACCTTGTTATAGTCCTCAAGGTTTGTGGCATATCATTCTTCCAATACCATGAATTAGTTATGGCAGAAGTTCTTCGTGAATATAAGATCACAACATGAGTGCTCTTGATGAGTTCTTCGTCCCATAGTTGTGACTCTACCAATCTTCCATTTTGGATGGATTATCTGGAAGAGACATGTTGAACTCTATTTGACATATTCAATCCATGCATATACAACTCAAGAAAAATCATGTCCTCTTGAGTTGCCCCTCTTCAATTGTATTCTAATCTTCAGCTATTAGTGGATAGTCAAGGGTATGTCATGCATTGTCTTATCGATGTCGACTATTCTTGTGGTTTGTCAAGCCATTCTATTTCAGAATGACCAGGAGAAGCAAACTCCTGCACCTCATCCATTCTTGGAATGCCTCAAAACAGTTGTATTCCGCAGATCAAAATGCCAATTCAGCTTTTGCTCTATTCTACCTTGAGGTATCACCCTCTTTATGTTAAGATTATCATGAGAACTGCACTGCCTCTTATGAAATCTTGATGTAGTGATACTTCTCGCCATCATCATTCATTCCCCGGTCTCTGTGTTGTTGAAACCAGAATATCGACAAGTGAATCGTGATGTGTGAAATCGATACTCCTAGCAAATTTGTTGCTTGGTATTTAATGGACAATAATCTCACTCTTGGTGTGATGGTCATTGAATTGTCGTACTAAGATTGATCGTGCTACCTAGTTCATCTTCCATGGTGCATTCTTTGATCAATGAGTTAGGGTTATGTCAATCTTTCGGTCTGTGGATCATATCATCTTGCCTTGAAAAGCAATATTGTTCTCGAGCTTGATAACATATCGGTGGTCCGTGATTTTCCGTATATCTTCTCAAAAGTATTACCAAGGTGTTCGTTGACCTTTATGTTGAGCTCGTGATCAAGATGGTTTTTCTATAAATCATCCCTTCTCCAAGACTCTGTGTTGGATACCCCTGAACTAGTTGGTTAAGCTAAACAACAACTTGGAGAGTCGGAAGATAAAAGCTTTGCCTGACTTAGTTATTTCCAAAGGGATATCTTCATTAATTGTTTCACCTATTGTCTTCATCAATTGATCCTTGTGCGTGTTGAAGAAGAATGACATCTTCATCAATTGATCCTTGTGATCAATTGTTGCACCTATTGTCTTGTTCAACCTTTGATTTGAGTATGGGCTATCGTCAAATCAAAATCAGAACCAAAGATTTTCCTAATGTTGTTTTACTCGTGGATGTATCCTTGAGCATACACCATTATATCATTTGGTCTGACCAATGCTATCACCTTGTTCTCATAGTTGTGGAATTCCGTCCATAGGGGTACCTCGATGAATTTTAGTTGAGCCCATTGACAACATTTTCATCTGTTCCATGATTTAAGATGAACATTAACCTAGTGTTGGAAACTTTCGTAGGGAATATCTTCGTTTCTTGTACATGAAGCATATGTTGGGTGTTAGTAGTGACTTACTCTTAGTTCATGTGCATATGGTGCAAGTTGTCTCCATGAACTTAAGAAAGATCGTTTTGTTTTCGTTGGAATCGTCCCAAGTCAGTCATGCACGTGCGAAGTATTCTATTGTTTGATAGAATAATCATCTTCATTCCATATGTAATCCCTAGCACATTAAGCCACTGACTGTCTTGTTAAGGAAAACAAGTTATGTGCTATCCTGAAGGGCCCAGACGGACTTGCACCGGACTTCGCTACCTCCAATGATGGTTCCATCCAGAACTCGATAGTGTTTTGTTGTAAGATTTATATGTGGTTATAATTGTCTTGGACAGTGTGTTCACATGTGTCTTGCAATCTAGCTCATGTTTTGGAGTTGGCTTCCGCAGTTCATTTCCTGAGAATCTTGCAACGTCGTCTCTTCGATTTGTGTTGCAACCCGTCACTTTCAGACATGCTGAGTCTGTACTATCCTGACACCAACCATATCTGAATCTCGAGCAGATGTGATGGTTGGGATGTTTCCCCAAGAA
Organism: Hordeum marinum; assembly: GCA_022496015.1. NCBI lineage: Eukaryota > Viridiplantae > Streptophyta > Magnoliopsida > Poales > Poaceae > Hordeum > Hordeum marinum. The sequence goes on along the minus strand of JAAAWK010000401.1, from coordinate 174,056 downwards.
TTATAATATTGGTCTCCCTGTAACCCGGCAAAGGGATGTTGTGGCTAACATACCTATCCGGAAGACCTACTATTATAATAACTTGTATCAAAAATTTAGCCACTTCCCCATGAGGTTGGTATGACTTGCTCTAGAAGTTATTCCTCATGGACCCTTTGAGATTCCGAAGTCTGACATTAACGTTGCCTATAATTTGGTTACGCTATTTCATCAAGGAGAACGTTAGAAGCAGAGTGCTAAATGTCTCTCGGTCGATCATCCAGATTTCACTCCCTTGGCATAGCTAAGGTAAAATCTGAGAAAGTGTTGCCTTCCATTGCATCTACATCCTCCATCATTATTCATCATGGTAGTATGAGGTGTTGCCAGGATCCTTGGCATGGATGTTGGTACAAACCTTGATGAATATGGAAATGCTCAAGTTCTTGAGAGCATGCTCAGATACTGGGTTATACTCTCGGTTTTATCTGGAAAGTGCCTTCTGTTTACTGAGTTATTTCATAACTCTAACTTCCTTTCCGATCTGAGTATGCCATTCATTGATTTCCTTCCAACGATCGTTTGCGAATTGCTTTAGGCTGATATTAAGAGTTTCAATGACCTCTGTATCAAAAGTAATTCTTTTTGACATTTAAGGGATAATCCTATGAGTCACCTTCTCTAAGGTGCCCGTTATGGTATGAAGGGCAACTAACTCCATGCTACCTTGAAACCCTCGTCACCATATGTTTTAGCGTGGTATTGTTGCCTACCAATTGGACCTATGTCATCTGCATCATTCATTGTTCGCGACATGTGTTTGGTGTCCCAGCTCGAGAGATGTTATTACGTCTCATTCCTTGAGTTGGTCATGAGCCGCTCGATCTTCGTAAAGATCGAATCTTGTAGAGCTTTCTTGTTCCATTTTGTCATCGTGTTGGATGAAGATCCTGAAACAAAAGATGCCAAAGTCAAGATGATGAATTGAAGCAACATCTTCGAGAAGAGCAACTGGATCACGAAGATTGTGGTAGTTAGTGTCCCCTCTATTCTCTTACCCTCCGCTTGAATCTCGGGGCGAGATTCTTGTTTAGTGGGGGTGAGTTCTCATAGCCCTAGAAATTGCTTGTATTTAGTTGCATCAGTGAGCATCCGTGCATCATGCTTGTTTTCAAATGAAACCTGAAATGGGGATGATAAAACCTTAGCACAAATAAAATTCAAATAGGTTAAATTTAAAAATAATTTCAATGAATCAAAAATGCCCTACAAAAATGTTCATTGCCTTTGATAAATTTTGGCCACTCCATATGAGGGAACAATAGATTTTTCAAACCAAGTTTAGCATTTTAAAATGAGCATCTAGTGCTATGAAATCAATTATTAAATCATTATAAATATGATAGTTGGCCGAAATTACTAAAGTTGCTGAGACAGTTTGAAATATTCAAAATAACCTCACGAGCAACCCTCTGGTATTTTTGAATTAGGATTTGAGCCCTAAATAAATTAAGAAATAAATGTTAGAAACTTGAACAGAAAGAAAAAAAAGAAAAAGGGAAAGGCCCAACCTGGCTTACCTGGCCCAGGAAGGAGATGGCCCATCCCACCAGGGGTGAAGAGGTCATCTTCAACCTCTACCAATAGGCACAGGCGAGATGAGCATGGCGCGTGAGCGCCTAGTCACCTCGCCACCTCCTACTTGCAGTTGCGCAGCTGGACGCATGGATGGCCCCCAGAGACCCTACTGGATCGAGTCGATGCCTTGCCATTTCCCACCTTGCTCTCTCCCTCTTCCTTTGCTTCTTCCTCCTCAGACCCGAAACCACGCCGTCGCCACCAGCTAGCTCCTGCCTTTGCCTTGCCACCCTAACCCGACCAAAAGCTTTGCCTCGAGGCCTTGAAGCTCCACAACAGAGGAATCGAGACCGGAAGTCCTCAGCACCATCATCATCGCCGGTTCCCTCCGCCGGCCGACATGGATCCTCGCCATCGATTTGTGCCAGCCTGGTCGTCCCTGAGCCCGCTGGCCAGCTCATCGGTATCCCTGTGAGCCCCTTCGCTCCTTCCCGTATCCCCGCGGCCCTGCTCGACCCCTAGCCATGTTTTCCTCGTCGGCTGAATCCCGCCGCCGCATATGCTCGTCGCTGGTGTACTTCTAGCACCCCTCCGACCACCTAGCCGCCACCAACGGAAGCGCTACGGCCCCATGAAACCATTCCGGCCATCCATGCAGCGAATGGATGCCGGAGCTTCGATTTAGGCGAGTCGCCGCCGCGTTCCTTGGTCGCCTTTGGCTAGTCTTCGGCATGGTGACGTGGCAGGGCCATCAGGGCTAATTAGCCTGCTAACCAGCCCCCCAGTCACTAACCAGTGGGCCCTAGAGTGGGTCAAACCCTGGGTCAACTCGGGATTAATCCCTGAGTCACTAACCATAGGGTCCCACCTACCAGTGACACTAACCGGCCCTAAGAGACTGACCAGTGGGTCCCACTGGTCAGGTTTGACCTGGCCTTGGCCCTGTTGACTGCTGACGTAATGCTGATGTCATGATGACGCAGTATATGTTTCTGGAATTAAAACAAATCAATAAATGATTTAATATTTTTAGAAAATGTTTAAAACTACTAAAAACATAGAAAATAATCTGTAAGCCAGATGAAAATAATTTATTAAATGATCAGAAAAATCCAATGAATCTGTTTTTGCCATGATCATGCATGTTTGAGAAAGTTAACATCACCAAGTAGGACATTTCATGACTAGGATAATTTAATAAATAGGCTTCGAGTTGGAATTTAGTATATATATTTGACTTCCACCTCACTTAATATGACTATCTATAGCACTAGGTTAGTTCAGTACCTTAACATGCCATTTCATGCATCTTGTTTGTTGCATCACATTGAATGTGCTCTTTTCTCTATTTGCCAGTGTTGTTCCTTCTCGGTAGACAGTGGTTTTGACGATGTGAACGTTGACACTAATGAAAAGAAGTCATATCGTCAGGACTGTTAGGCAAGCAAACCCCCTTGAGCATACTGATATGAACCCACTCTCTCGCTCCTGCTCTCTTTTACTGCATTAGGACAACAACGATTCAACTATTACCTGTTCTCGGTAGTTGAACCCATTCCTTTGCATCACCTGTCTTTGCCACAGTAAAAATAGTTGAAACCACTTAGCATGAGTAGGAACTGCTTGAGCCTTGTTGTGCGTACTCATCATTGCTTTCTTACTGTGCCTGCTATGCTTAGAGTCGTGTCGTGTCAGGTCTGATCCATCTGGGTGATGAATCGGAATGGCAGTGTTCATGTCCTCCTGTGTGAGAGCTAAGTGTGTGAACACGATTTGGTAAATGTAGCGACCAGAGGCCATGTAGGATTACATGGCAGGTTGTCTCATTGGGACCGTCCTTAAGAACGGAGTTCTGTGTTTGTGATCCAAGATAGTTACTACCACACATTGGGCCCTGAAATATGACCCCGCTCGACTTTTTAATCGCCTAGATCTCTGTCCAGGAGTTGCAACTAGTTTCTGGTGTTTGTAGGAAAAGTGTTGGCGGCCATGCATAGCGCTATCCGACGGGGCGGACTGTGGTGCGGCGTACGTACAGTGGGACGGTGTACCAAGTGGCACCCGAACGGTGGGCTTGAGAACCCTGCGCACATCATTTGAGGCCATAGCATAAACTTCGGCCGGACTTCCGTGTGGGTTCAGTCTCAAATAGGCGATAAACCTGGACTAGGGTCTTGTGTGGTTGACAGTCGTGGCCGACGCCCACGCTAGTGCTTTCGCTTGAAGATCGCCGAGATGCATGACGTGCATATGGTGATAAGTGGCGAGAGCATGTGTGAAGAAGTATACCCCTGCAGGGTTATGAATCTGTTCGAATAGTCGCGTCCTGGGATATGGACTACTTGGAGAACTTATGTGGTTCACAGACAACTCGAAGTGGATACTCTAAAATACGCAAGATAAGCGTGAGTGCTATGGATAGTCTTCTCGTAGGGAGACGGAAGTGGATCCATAGTGGTGTATTGCTTTGGTGAATATGTGGACTCGTGTGCGCTATCTTACCTATAAGAAAGCACTTGTAGTCGTGGTACAGGTTAGCCAAGAGTCAAAGATGGCTTCTTGCAATAAACTCCACAGCCCCCTTCATTGATACTAATGCATATGTAGTTGCTTCTGATGTAAGTCTTGCTGAGTACCCTTGGACTCACATTTGCTTAATTATGTTTCTGCAGGGGAGACATCAGTCTCATTAGTAGTATTTACAATGTGAAGTTCAATGTTGATCATATTAGCTTGGGAGTCCTAGACAGTGGTCTGGTTCCTATGGTAGGGTTGTTGTAGCTTTTCAGGCTCCTTAACCACTTTCGTAGATGTCTGTACCCAGACATGTTTAACTTCCGCTTGTTTGTCTGAATGCTCTGAATGTTGGGTCTTGTTACCCCTATTTGTAACATCTTATTGTGTTGGCTCTTCCGAGCCTTCTAAATAAATTTTGTAATGATGTATGGTTATGTTGTGATGCCATAGTTGTATCTATGCATATCGGGCGCCGTGCGTACGTGTGACGTGCAACAGTATGTATGGGATTTGACACCTAGTTGTGTGCCTTTAGTAGTACTCTTTACGGGGAAATAACTCTTTGTGCTTCCACCGAGCCTTGGTAGCTTGCTACTGCTCCGGACACATTTATTGACCGGCATGTATCCTTCTTTGCTGCCGTGTCTGTCCCTTCGGGGAAATGTCTCGCAGTGTAATGGAGTCCCTGTAGCCATCTATGACTCGTCTACGTGCAGTGATGACATTTATGTCCCACGGCGTAATGGAGTCCTTGTAGCTTGCTATGACTTGTCTACACACGCTATAGATCGACACCTGCATTGCTGGGTTACGTATGCCTGTCCCTGTATGGATGTGCCATTTGGGTTCTACGACTAGTCATGTCGGCCTAGGTTCTTTGACATTTCAATGCTAGCGACAGATTCACATATGTGAGTCAAAAGACGCAAACGGTCCCGACCCAGCTAAGGTGGTAGCCGTGGAGATAACCATGCATGAGAACGCAAAGTAATGTGATGTGTTACAAGATGGATTCTTATGGCTTATGATCGGGGTCCCGACAGACCTGCTCTGCGTTAATATTTACAGGGATTCGGGTGGTCGTCTTGTCTGCTGTGAGGAGAGCTCGAGTGATATCGAAAGCTCCTCCTCGAGTGATAGCAACGAGGAGGACAGTGTCGGTGAAGACGACGGCGGCGAGCCGCCAGCCGTCAAGTCAGAGTATGCCGACTCAGACTCAAGCTGAGCGCTAGTTTCACCATCACCATTAGCTAAACTCCCTCGGTAGAGCAATTTGTCGGCAGTTCTTGACTTCAGCACTGCCTTCTCCCCCAGCTAGATCCCTGCAGGTTCGTGGACATCGGCTTCGTCTTCCCTTCCGGTGGGCCTGCCGTCCATGCAATGTTGGTCCTGACGGGGTCAGGCTAGGCTTCTGTTGGGGCCCTTATTTTGTCCCTTTTCCCTTTAGTATCTTGTTTCTAGGGGAGAAAATCAAATAAAGGGTTGTTAAAAGGGTGCCTTCTAATCTAATCTTTATCCAATTTGTATCGGAAAGTAATAAAAGAATGTTATTTTTTCCTTCCTTAAGTATTATCATTTCCCCCTCTTGTTTCTATTGTGTTGTATGTTTGCCCTCGTCGCACGGGGCCGCTTGCCGGGTCACTGATAACCACAAATGCGAAAGGGGGATCAACCCCCGGTAATAGGATGGTATCGTTTCCCGGTAGGGCTCCTTGTCGGTATCGGCTTTGTCCCCAGAACTAATGAGTATCAAGAGTTCGGGAATGGCTCGTCCCGAAAAGGGTTTTCACCACGTGGAGGACTCCATCACTCACATCTAGAAGGAGGTTAAGTATTTCATCTAAGGGATAAAATCAACATGGAGCCTGAGATATGCGATTAGACTTATCTGTTCCAAGCTGTATCTTTTTCTAGAGTGTGTTGAGCCATCGTCCTTGTCCCTTCGCCTTCCTCCTATGTTTTTCCTGGTAGACAAACATGCAGGGTGAGAAGCCCCAATCCCCGAAGAGATAATGGGACAACAAGGATTATAACCTGAACAAGTACTATATCATATATCTATAGTTAAAAAGCGGTAACATTGCAATCATAAAAAGGTGCATAGTAAACCTACAAGTAAAGATATTATGCAATGCCTAGCTTTATTATTGTCAATCAGGGTCTGCGCCTGGATTTGTACAAAGGGTTACATGTAACTTCGGCAAAGCTTGTACAAAATGTGGCTGCCGAGGACTGAGCCCGACAACCGCGCCTCACGTGTAGAACTTACCAAGATGCTCAATATTCCATGAGCCGAGCACCTTGGTACCATCTTTAGTCTCTAGACGAACAGTGCCAAGTCTGGTGACTCGTGCTACCCGGTAAGGGCCTTCCCACTTCGACGTCAACATGTTCATACCCTTGGCAGACTGAACGCGCCTAAGGACAAGGTCGTCTTCCTGAAGGCTCCGGGCATGGAACCTACATCTATGGTAGCGGTGCAAGGCTTGCTGGTAGCATGTAGCACGCACAACAGCCCGAAGATGATCTTCCTCGAGGAGCATGGCATTGTTCCGGGTAGTTGAGCTCCAGGGGATTCTTAATGCATTGTTATCGTTCAGTTTTCTCAGTATGTCACGACAAAGATGTTCGAAATTGCTTCAGTACTCTTTCTGGCGAGAGGAGTTTGGCGTCGCCCAGTACTGGGAAGAGTGTCCAGATGTACTGTCATAATTGGGATCGTTGTGATTACGAGGGTGTGAGGTAGACGAGTTTCCAAGGTTTCTCGGGTAATGTGTTGACGGATGTGATACACAGGACGGGTGGTATTATTGCTAGGAGTTGAGTGATTTATTTTGTAATTACTCTGTGTATCCATTGGACTAGATTGCATGACCAGAAAATTTTGAGAGTTCTTAGGTGGGAATTCAATTAGTTACCTAGGATTATCTTTCCAACAAATGCATGATGGTTTGTGTATTTGCTTCCAGCTTGTTTCGTATGCCTCATCCTTTGTTGTGTATGGTAATTCGATTTGCTTCGATGTCAAGTGGTGATTTCATATCTTTTCTAAGTAGTGTTCCCATATTTCTATCGGAGTGCCAATCATGTTGATCAATAAGTTTGTCATGTCAATTTCTTTCCACCCGGAGTATTCCTCTACAAGATAATTCAATCAGCTCCAATTTTATGCAAGATCTAACCTCATATTTCTTTCCGGAGTTGTTTTCATCCCTCCTAATTTTTCCTTGTTTTCCCCACCCTCCTGTTTTCTTCAACAATTAATTTATCATCCTAGTGCCTTTCTTTTTGATGATGCTTCCGCCATATTTTTTCTTTTGTATGGTATCTGCTGATTCCTTGTGGATATTCTCAAAAGTTTCAATTTCATCATCCTTTGTCACGTTGTTTTTCTTCTCCGATGGATTTAGTTCAACCTCTACATGTTCATCATATCCTTTTCATTCTTTCGCTTTCCAGTGTTGGAAATTCTTATTCAAGCCTCTCTTGTTTATTTATCCTTCTAGCATATCCGGAGTTTTCAACATATCTTAGAATACACATGGATGCATTCAAATCCTTCCAAATTATTCTGAGGTTCTCACCTCATCAAGTTTTCAATTTCTACCGGTGCAATCTCTCCTTCTAAGAAAATGTTTCAACGGTGGTTTCTTTTGAGTGGGCCCATAACCCACATGTTTTCCCAGGATCTTAGCTGGCTGTTCTAATATTTTTCCAGAGATCACAAGTTATTTTCAAATATGACTTAATAATGATGTTCATCTTTCATTAGTCATTGTTCCGGAGTGTCTCAGTAATTCATGGTGGTGTTTCTCGTTATGATTCTATATGTTGAAGACCGAAGAACATTTTTCTCAACTCTTTGTTCATTCTTTTGAAGATTCGTCATCTCCGCTTCGTGTTATCCTCTCCAATTGTTTTCATTCATGAGTAAGTCCTCCCATATTTTTCCGGAGCATTGCATAGTTGTTTTCATATCTCGATCGTCCGAAGGCAATCATTTTGAATATTTCTTTGCTCTCAGATTTCAGCTTTCATTCTTAATTCTTCTCAATTGATGTCTCTTCGTTTGTTCAATATTTTCTTCATTCGTATCTTAATTGTTCTGGTGCTTCATTCAAATTTTCTGTTACGCAGATCATGGTTTCTTAGTTGTCAAGTATCCTAATTTGAAATTCTTGTGAGTGTTTCATTCAAGACGTCTTCAAGCTTGTTTTATGTCTATTCAATCTTTACAGAAGAATAAGTGGTACGCCAAATCCATTGCTCATCATCAATTTAACTTGACGAAGGATAAGCATAACATAATTCTTATTCTTATTCCATCAACTTGATTTCAATCCTTCTTCTGGAGTTGTTCATGATACCAAATCTTGATTATAAGTTGTTTATCTTTTCTTTTCCGGACTTCAAGGTTTCTCAAATATCTCATCGTGAAGCTTTATCTAAATCTTTACAAGACCTCAATCTTGTTCTTTTTGTAACCTTCAATTCTTTTCTATCATCATTTCATTTCGGTGTTCCCGAAGAGGTTCTTCAAGGTGGTCATCAAAGATTTAATTCATTCTTGAAGTATTCTTTAATATTCTTGTTGGAGTAGTTCAAGTATTGTTTATCTTCCTTTTCAAAGTATAATTCATTCTCCTTATATATTGTGATGGTGTTATAGCATTCTTGATTCACGAGGAGTCTCAAAGAGAAGTTGTCAAGAATGTAACATTTAAATCCATCATTTCTTTATGAGAGTTATCTTGGATTGGATTTCACCTAAAGCCTTTCTGAAGGATTGTTGCTATCATTGTGTTTATCAAGGATCCAAGTTTTTAATATATCCTTTTGGGTAAAGAAGTTTCACATATCTTGTTGCTCCCATCCAATCTTTGTTTCTATTAGAGGCTGGTTGTCAACTCATAATTTTGAGATGTTTTCCATAAGCCCACAACAAGCTTTTGTTTTCATTGTTGATTTTCGAACAACTCTGTTCAATCCTTCCTTGTGATGTCACTTTTCAAATTCAATTGTGGTAGAGTTGCCATTTTCTTCTTCGTTATTTTCTTTCAATGGTATAGCTTCTATTCTTTTCTTCTGGAGGCATTGTGTTGTTGCTCTCTTTGAACCATCCGCTTGTGTTAGCAAGATCATGTTCCTTCCTTTCTTATCCATGTAACCGGAGTTTTGTTGCTCTCTTTGAAATTCTTTCCATCTTATCAAGTTTTCTCTCTCTTTTCTATCGTAGTGTTTTCCAAATATGTTCTCTCTCATTCCTTGTTTATCTCGTTTTAACCCGAGTCGTTTCAAATTCTTGCTTGTTTCTTCTATCATTCTTTATCTTGTTGCAACCTTCAAGACTTGTTGGTTTCAGTCGTTTGTTAAAGAAGCAACCAAGTTTTACCTCTTTCGTTCTCTCCCTCGTCCTCTTCTTATTTTACGATCTCATGTGGAGATCTATTGTTAATGGAGGAGAGTTGTAACAAGCCAAGACCGAGACCCCCATTTTTTGTTGTGATTTGTGCATACTTGCATGGTTGTGATGTTTATTTTATTTTATTTTGCAGCATGCCTCAACTCCATTCTTATTGTGCTCACTTGTATCTTATTTTGTTCATGTGTTGCCACTCCTAGTCCCTCCTTGATCCTTTCTTTTTTACTTTTGCTCAACTTCCTTCAAGCTTCAACCAAGTCTCCAACTATTCTCTAATCAAACTTATTCTTTATTTCATTTCATTTTCGAGTGGCATATTTCACCTCTTTTACTATTGCTCAAACCTTGCCCACTGTTCTTCTGCATTATGTCCAGCCACCCTCTCAAATTCACCACATCCATACTTCATTTAAAAGGAAGTTTGAATTCAAACATAACGAATTTTATTCATGATGTTTGGTTTTCTTCCTCCATAAATGTTCATCTTGTGCCCATAAATCATATCTATTATGTAGGATGACCCTCCAAAATTTTATACCCTTTGAGGTTGATTTGGTTAGGTTTTAAATATAGGCAAGCTTGAATTAAATTCAAACTTGCGTAAATTTATATTCTGTAAAAATTACCAAACCAATTTTATCAAATACTTTGTAGTTTTGTAGTTCCAGGGGAAATATCTTCCATGGGTAAATTAAACCTCTACCCCTGCTTTCATTTTTGTCAAAATTATTTCGAAAAGAAATAGAAAATGAAGAAACAAGAAAACCAAGGGTTGAGAGAGACCCAGCACTAGGCCACCCCACCTCGTCCAGCCAAGCCTACCAACGACAACACATCTTCAACCTACGTCACCTTTGTACTAACCCTCCCATCATCGGTCATGTCCCTAGTTGATGTGATGGACGGTCGTCTGGTGCTCCCCGAGCCCTATAAGTATGTCTATAAGACCTAGACCTAACCTTCCCCTCTCGATTCCCCCACCTAGTTTTGTCATTCCCTTCCTTCTTCACCCACTGTAGCCGACACCCATAGAACGCTCCAGGAGCTCCGTCGCCGACATGGGTCACCGAATCCACAACCACAGGCGACGCCGGGACATGCGATCATGCCCATCTTCTTCCATGACGTTGACCACATCCTTTCAAGCATCTTACTTATCATAGGCCACCTCCACTACATCATCGCCGCACCGTCTTCGTCTTATTCTTCTTCTTCGTGGATCCAGAAGCTCCGCCACGTTCATCATGTCCTCGCAATCGTGACGTTGCATCCCCAGCTTTATCTTCATGTTCTACCGGACCTTGGTGAGACGCCACTCCTCTCATCGTCGTCTACATCCCTTGCATTCTATGCTTCCCGTGTCAACGTCATGCTCTCGGTGCTCAAGGTTGGGTTTTATTTTTCGTTGTTGTTGTGTTGGGGTCATTGCCGTGGTCTGCCTTGCCCTACTTTGCATCATGAGCCGCACTCGCAACCCCTTCCGCATGCCTGCTCTGATTGCCAACCTCAAAGCTTCCACGTCTCGGTGTACTGAAGACAAGAACAAGGTCACCCTCGAGCTGCCACACGTGCACCCTTGCATGCGCGTGCCAGCAGCAACAGGCGCTCGCTTCATGTGCGTGCCTACCTATTTTTGCAGTTCTACCGTTGGTCTATAGCCATGGCTGTCGTCGTCTTGATCGCCAGCCTCGTCACCCAGTTCCTTCGTGATCATTAGAGAAGAAAGCCTCGCCTTGGATTCAAGTAAAACCGCGCACCTAGTTTACACAAACACACTGCAATAGCTTAGTGAACTACACTCCTTGCCCACATCCGAGGGATCTGAGTTCAAATCCTAGCAACCCCGATTTTTATTTTGTTTTGGTCTATCTCCTAAATTGGTTTTGGTATCTGTTCTGAACCACATGCACACGATGTCGAGCTTGCCAGCCACGGACATGAGTAGTTTTTTTGCTTCGTTCAGTTCATCTCAAAGGTATGGTTCATGTAGAACCCAACCCATCTCTCACCACAAACACTTCTTATCTCACCTGGTCGTGACCCCGATTTTTTGTCTTCAGTTTTGATTCTCTGTTTTAACCATCAAGTGTGTAGACTTTCATTTGACACTAGCGCCCAGTTCTAGCACAAGCACATGACCAGCCCAGCTGGTCGTCCCATCGCGCCTCTACAAAGAGATCGTGGGAGCAAGGTCCGACTATAGATGAAATCAAACAAGAAAAACGACATTCATCCTTGCTATCCCAGGCTGCCAGCCTGGAACCCATCATATGATCGATGGAGAAATGAAACAACTCCAAATCAAACAAGCACCATGCTCACGTCAAAGCATCGCATGACCTATACCTGCAACTGTTGTTGTAATAATCTGTGAGCCACAGGGACTCATCAATCTCATTTCCAAGGGTATCAAGCCTAACAAAGCTTAATGGGTGAGACATGGTTAAGTGGTGAGGATGCAGCAAGCACTAAGCATTTATTTGATTGGATAGCTTACGAGTAAAATAATAAGAGGGTGGGTCTACGCATACACGGACGTGAATTAGTGATGATCACTCACTGATTCTTAACACCTATTTACGAGTCAAACATAACCCCACTGTGTTCTCTCTTGGTTCAAAACTCACGAGCATAGACAGTCATGGTTATGCACATGGTTGGTGTATTTTATTTGACTTTACTTCAAGTTTTCTATGACCGGGTATTAAACAAATTTCCAAGTTGCCACATAACCGTGGCCACGACTTATGTAACCCTATAGGGGTGTTGATACATCTCCAACGTATCTATAATTTTTTATTGTTCCATGCTATTATGTTATCATTCTAGGATACTTTTTGAGTAATTATTTCCCAAGTTATATTATTTTTGAGCACTAACCTATTGACCAAGTGCCCAGTGTCGGTTCCTATTTTTGTGCTTTTTTTCACACAACTTCCATATCAAACATAGTCCAAATGTGATAAAACTTTATGGAGATTTGTCTGGAATATATGTGAATATTGGGAGTTCAAATCAACGCAAGGAGATGCCCGAGGGCCCCACAAGCCAATAGGATGCGTAACCAGGGGGTGGTGGGCCTTGATGGCTTGTGGCTGGCCCTTAGGTCGGTTGACTCTCTCCTTCTGCCAGAAGAAAGATATTTTTACAATAAAAACACCCTCAAAATTTTGTTCCAGTCGGAGTTACGGATCTCCAGATGTTTAGGAAACAATGAAGGGGTGCGAAAACAGAAGAGAAACAAAGAGAGAGAGAGATCCAATATCGAAGGGGCTGCTGGCCTCTGGGAGCCATGGAGGCCATGGACTAGAGGGGAAAACCTCCACCCACCTATGGAGGAGGCCAAGGAAGAAGAATAATAAGGAGGGGGCTCTCTCCCCCTCTCTCCCGGTGGCATGGGAGTGCCGCTGAGGCATCCATCGTGACCGCGATCTACACCAAGAACTTCGTTGCCGTCATCACCACCACCATCACCTTCCATCATCTATCTATAGCGGTCCACTCTCCCACATCCCGCTGTATCCCCTATTATTGGGGAACGTTGCATGGGAAACAAAAAATTTCCTACCGCGAGATTTATCAATGGTGATGAACATCTACGAGAGGGAGAGTGGATCTACATACCCTTCTAGATCGCTAAGCGAGAAGCGTTAAGAAACACGGTTGATGTAGTCGAACGTCTTCACGATCCAAATCGCCGAGCGTCTCGCGATCCCATCACAATCCATCCCATGATCCAATCACGATCCGTCCTGCGATCCAATCAAGAATCGTCTCACGATCTTGTTCACAGTCCTTCCGATCTAGCGCCAAACGGAAGACACCTCCGAGTTCAGCACACGTACAGCTCGATGACGATCTCCACCTCCTTCATCAAGCAAGTGGGGGTCGAGAGGTAGATGAGTTCTGTGGCAACAGAACAACATGGTGGCGGTGGTGGTGAACTAATCCTGCAAGGCTTCGCCTAAGGACCGCAGAACTAATCTAGAGGAGAAACAAATCTAGAGGAAGAAGAGGGAAGCAAGTGGCAATTAGGGTTAGGGGCTGCCCTAAAAAACCTTAGTATATATAGGAGGGAGAGGAGAGGAGGCATCCTTGCCCCTCCTACAAGGAGGGCTTCGTCCGAAGGCAAGAGGGTAGGAGTCCACCTCCCACAAGGGAGGTGGATTCCTAGTAGGTCTCCTTTCCTACTTGGCCCCTACTCTTCCGCCTTTCCCCTTGCGCTTAGGGCCTTTTGGGGTGTCTGCCCAGCCCACCAGGGGCTGGTGCGCCACCCCTAAGGTCCATGTGGCCCCTTGGGGTGTGTGGGCCCCACTTGGTGGCTCCCGAAACCCATTCGTCACTCCCGGTACACTGTCGGAAATGCCCGAAACTTTTCCAGTGTTCAAACACCACTTTCCTATATATCAATCTTTACATCCGAACCACTCCGGAGCTCCTCATGACGTCCGGAATCTCATCTGGGACTCCGAAAAACCTTCGGTCACCAACATACATAACTCAATACTACCGAAATGTCACGGAACCTTAAGTGTGCAGACCCTGCGGGTTCGAGAACTACGTAGACATGACCGAGACACCTCTACGGTCAATAACCAATAGCGGGACCTGGATGCCCATATTGGTTCCTATATATTCTACGAAGATCTTTATCGGTTGAACCTCTATATCAAGGATTTAGTTAATCCCGTACATTGTTCCCTTTGTTCTTCGGTATGTTACTTGCCCGAGATTCGAGCGTTGGTATCTCTATACCTAGTTCAATCTCGTTACCAGCAAGTCTCTTTACTTGTTCTGTAATACAAGATCCCGTGGCTAACACTTAGTCACATTGCTTGCAAGGCTTATTGTGATGTTGTATTGCCGAGTGGGTCCTGAGATACCTCTCCGTCACACGGAGTAACAAATCCCAGTCTTGCTCCATGCCAACCCAATAGACACCCTCGGAGATACCTGTAGAGCACCTTTATAGTCACCTAGTTACGTGGCGACGTTTGATACACACAAGGTACTCCTCCGATGTCAGTGAGTTGCATGGTCTCATGGTCATAGGAACATATACTTGACGTGCAGAAAATTATTGCAATAAATTGACACGATGATATGCTACGTTTATAGTTTGGGTCTTGTCCATCACATCATTGTCCTAATGATGTGATCTCGTTATCAAATGACATCTCATGTCCATGGCTAATAAACCTTGCCATCTTTGATCAACCAACTAGTCTATTAGAGGCATACTAGGGACATGTTGTTGTCTATGTATCCACACATGTATCTGAGTTTCCGATCAATACAGTTATAGCATGGATAATAAACGATTATCATGAACAAGGAAATATGATAATAACCAATTTATTATTTACTCTAGGGCATATTTCCAATAGTCTCCCACTTGCACTAGAGTCAATAATCTAGTTCACATCACCATGAGATTCGCATTGTTATGAATCTAACACCCAATGAGTTCTGGGGCTCGATCATGCTTTGCATATGAGAGAGGTCTTTTAGTCAACGGGTCTGCGACATTCAGATCCGTGTGTACTTTGCAAATCTCTATGTCATACTGTAGACACTGATACCACACTCCACTTGGAGCTATTCCAAATGGCTGCTCCACTATACACATCCAGATTGCTACTTAGAGTCGTCTGGATTGGTGTTAAAGCTTGCATCTACGTAACTCTTTATGACGAACTCTTTATCACCTCCATAATCGAGAAACATTTCCCAAGTACTTTAGTTACTAAGGATAATCTTGACCGTTGTCCAGTGATCCACTCCTGGATCACTTTTGTACCCCTTGATGGACTCATGGCAAGGCACACAGAGGAGCAGTACACAGCATGGCATACTATACAGAGCCTCTGGCTAAGGCATAGGGGACGATGTTCGTCCTTTCTCTTTCTTTTGACGTGGTCGACCTTTGAGTCTCACTCAGCTTCACACCTTACAAATCAGGCAAGAACTCTTTCTTTGACTGATCCATTTTGAACTCTTTCAAAATCTTGTCAAGGTATGTACTCAATGAAAGTCTTATCAGACATCTTGATCTATCTCTATAGATCTCGATGCCCAACAATTAAGTAGCTTTATCCAGCTCTTACTTTGAAAAACTATTTTCAAACAACCCTTTATGCTTTCCAGAAATTCTACATCATTTGCGATCAACAATATGTCATCCACATATGCTTATCAGAAACTCTATAGTGCTCCCACTCACTTTATTATAAATACAAGTTTCTCATAAACTTTGTATAGACTCAAAAACTCCTAGATGCTTGCTCCAGTCCATAGAAGGATCACTGGAGCTTGCACACGTTTTAGCATCCTTAGGACTGACAAAACCTTCTGGTTGTATCACATACAACCTTTCCTCAAGTGAACCATTAAGGAAACAATGTTTTGACATCCATCTGTCAAATTTCATAAGTGAAAAGTGCAACAACTGCTAACATAATTCCAACAGACTTTAGCATCGCTACGAGTGAGAAAGTCTCATCGCAGTCTACTCCTTGAACTTGTCAGAAACTTCTTTCCG
This sequence comes from Hordeum marinum, assembly GCA_022496015.1. Taxonomy (NCBI): domain Eukaryota; kingdom Viridiplantae; phylum Streptophyta; class Magnoliopsida; order Poales; family Poaceae; genus Hordeum; species Hordeum marinum. The sequence continues at coordinate 158,019 of JAAAWK010000401.1, read as the reverse complement.
ACAAGTTGAGCTTTATAAATGGCGACATTTACCATCAGCATCTGTCTTCATCTTAAAGGTCAATTTGTACTCGAGGACCTGCCGTCCAACAAGCAAGTCTACCAAAGTCTATACTTGGTTTTCATACATGGATCCTTTCTCGGATTTCATGGCCTCTAACCATTTGTCGGAATCTGTCCCATAATTCGCTTCTCCATGGTTTGTAGGTTTTCATCATTGTCCAACAACATGACCTATAAGACAGGGTTGTCGTACCACTTAGGAGTAGTACGCATCCTTGTCGGCCTACGAGGTTCGACAGGAAGTTGATCCGAAGCTTCATGATAATCCTCATTAACTTCCTCTTCAACTGACATAGGCTCCAGAAAAACATCTTTTTATGGTGCACTACTCTATGGATGAAACAAAGGTTCAACAACCTCATCAAGTTCTATCTTCCTCCCACTCAATTCTTTCGAGAGAAACTCTTTCTCGAGAAAGGACCCGTTTTAGCAACAAACACTTTGTGCTCGGATTTGAGATAGAAGGTATACCCAACTATTCTTAGGGTATTCCATGAAGATGCATTTGTCTGCTTTGGGTTCGAGCTCATTAGGTGAAACTTTTTTCACATAAGCGTCGCAACCCCAAACATTAAGAAATGACAGCTTAGGTTTCTATCAAACCATAATTCATGTGGTGTCTTCTCAACGGATTTATATGGTGCCCTATTTAAAGTGAATGTAGTTGTCTCTAATGCATAACCAAAAAATGGTAGTGGCAAAATGATAAGAGACATCATAGTACGCACCATATCCAATAGAGCATGACTATGACGTTCGAACACACCATCACACTACGGTGTTCCAGGTGGCGTGAGTTGTGAAACAACTTTCGCATTGTCTAAAGTTGTATGCCAAACTCGTAACTCAGATATTCAGCTCCATGATCATATCATAGACATTTTTATCTTCTTGTCATGATGATCTTACACTTCACTCTGAATTTGCTTGGACTTTTCAAACGATTGAGACATGTGTTTCATTAAGTAAATATACACTATATCTACTCAACTCATCAGTGAAGGTAAGAAAATAACGATATCCATCGCACGCTACAAGACTCATTGGATTTCATACATCAACATGTATCATTTCCAATAAATCACTTGCCCTCTCCATCAAACCGGAAAATGGGGTACTTAGTGATCTTGCCCAAGAGGCATGGTTCACATGTCTCAACCGATTTGAAATCGAATGAGTCCAAAGATCCATCAGCATGGAGTTTCTTCATGTCATTTATACCAATATGACATTTAGAGGTAGTGCCACAAGTATGTGGTACTATCATTATTAACTTTGTATCTTTTGTCGTCAATGTTATGAACATGTGTATTACTACGATCAAGATTCAACAAAACATTCTCACTGGGTGCATGACCATCGAAGGTATTATTCATGTAAACAAAATAACCATTATTCTCTAATTTAAATGAATAACCGTGTTGCAATAAACACGATCTAATCATGTTCATGCTTAACGCAAACACCGAATAACATTTATTTAGGTTTGTTACTAATCTCGAAGGTAGAGAGAGCATGCATTGTTGATCACATCAACCTTGGAAACATTTCCAACACACATCGTCACCTCACACTTAGCTAGTCTCCATTTATTCCGTAGTTTTTACTTCGAGTTACTAACATTTAGCAACTGAACCGGTATCCAACACCCAGGTGCTACTAGGAGTACTAGCAAGGTACACATCAATAACACATATATAAAATATACTTCTGTCGACGTTGCCAACCTTCTTATCTATCGGGTATCTAAGATTGTTCCGCTTCAGCAACCGCTCTCCTCATAATAGAAGCACTTAGTCTCGGGTTTGGGTTTAACTTTGGGTTGCTTCACTAGAGCAACAACTGACTTGCCATCCATGAAGTTTCCCTCCTTGCCCTTGCCCTTCTCAAAACTAGTTGTTTTACTAACAATCAACATTTGATGCTCCTTATTGATTTCTACCTTCGCAGTGTCAAACATCACGAATAGCTCAGGGATCATTATTTCCATCCCTACCATTATATACTTCATCACGAAGCTCTAGTAGCTTAGTGGCAGTGACTTGGAGAACTATATCAATCACTATCTTATCTGGAAGATCAACTGCCACTCGATTCAAGCGATTGTAGCACCCAGACAATCTGAGCACATGCTCAACGATTGAGCTATTCTCCTTCCTCTTGCAGGCAAAGAATCTTGTTGGAGATCTCATATCTCACAACATGGGCACGAGTCTGAGGTCCCAATTTCAGCTCTTAGAACATCTCATATGTTCCGTGACGTTCGTAACATTTTGGAGCCTCAATTCTAGGCCATAATGCATGACGCACTAAACTATCAATTAGTCATCAGAACGTGCCTGCCAGATGTTCACAACATCTACAGACGACGCTAGAGGGGGTGGCGCACCAAGCGGTGCATTAAGGACATAAGCCTTCTATGCAGCAATGAGGACAATCCTCAGATCACGGACCAAGTCCACATTATTTCTACCATCATCTTTCAAATATATTTCTCTAGGAACACATAAAAATTTCAAGGGAGCTACATCGTGAGCTAGTAATGTACAACATAATTTGCAAAGACACGACTGACTATGTTCATGATAATGAGTTCAATTAATCATATTACCTAAGAACTCCCACTCAAATTGACATCCCTTCGGTCATTCGAGTGATACATGATCCAAATTCACCAACTCAAGTCCGAGCATCACGTGAGTTGAGGTGGTTTCAATGGTGAACATCATCATGTTGATCATATCTACTATGTTACTCATCTTCGACCTTTCAGTATCTTGTGTTCCGAGGCCATGTCTGTACATCCTAGGCTCGTCAAGTTTAACCCAAGTGTTCTTCACGTGCCACACTGGATTACACCCGTTGTATGTGAACGTAGAGTCTATCACACCCAATCATCACGCGATGTCTCGACACGATGAACTTTCACAACGGTGCACACTCGGGGAGAACACAATTTATCTTGAAATTTAAGTGAGGGATCACCTTATAATGCTACCATCGTCATAAGAAAAACAAGGTTTATAAAAAGGATTAACATCACATGCAAGTCATAAGTGACATGATATGGCCATGAACTTATGCTTTTGATCTCCATCTTGAAAGCACCGGCATGATCTCCATCGTCACCGGCATAACACCATGATCTCTATCATCATGATCTACATCATTGTGTCGCCATCGGGGTTGTCGCGCCCACCATGCTCATACTACTATAGCTACCGTTTAGAGATAAATTAAAGCATTACATAGCGCTTAATGATTGACACGCAGGTCATGCAATAATTAAAGACAACCCTATGGCTCCTGCCGGTTGCCGTACTCATCGACATGCAAGTCGTGATATTCTATACGACACATGATCATCTCATACATCACATATATCTCATCATGTAATTGGCCATATCACATAACAACATACCCTGCAAAAATAAGTTAGACGTCCTATAATTGTTGTTGCAAGTTTTATGTGGCTGCTATGGGTATCTAGCAAGAACAATTCTCACCTACGCAAAACCACAACGGTGATACATAAGTTGATTTCCAACCTTCTCAAGTACCGCCGTTGTCGAATCCGATCCAACTAAAGTAGTAGAAACAGACACCCGCCAGCCATCTTTGTGCAACGAAGTTACACGTTAGTCGATGGAACCAGTCTCTCGTAAGCATACGAGTAAGGTTGGTTCGGGACGCTTCATCCCACAATACTGCTAAACCAAAACATAAAAAAGGGAGGAAGCAATCTAAGCATCAACGCCCACAAACTCTTTGTGTTCTACTCGAGATCTCATCTAAACATAGACCTAGCTCATGATGCCACTATTGGGGAACGTTGCATGGGAAACAAAAAATTTCCTACGCGCATGCAAGATCAATCCATGGTGATGAGCATCTATGAGAGTGAGAGTGGATCTACATACCTTTGCAGATTGCTAAGCGGGAAGCGTTAAGAAACATGGTTGATGTAGTCGAACGTCTTTGTGATCCAAATCGCTGAGCGTCCCGCGATCACATCACGATCTGTCCCGCGATCCAATCACGATCCATCCCATGATCTCATCATGATCCGTCCCACGATCGGATCACGAATCGTTTCACGATCTTGATCATGGTCCTTCCGATCTAGCCCCAAACAGACGACACCTCCACGTTCAGCACACGTACAGCTCGATGACGATCTCCACCTGCTTGAACCAGCAAGTGAGGGTGGAGAGGTATATGAGTTCTCTGGCAGCACAACGGCGTGGTGGCGGTGGTGGTGAACTAATCTTGCAAGGCTTCACCTAAGCACCGCAGAACTAATCTAGAGGAGAAACAGATCTACAGGAAGAAGAGGGTAGCACGTGGCAATTAGGGTTAGGGGCTGCCCTCAGAAACCTTAGTATATATAAGAGGGAGAGGAGAGGAGGCAGCCTTGCCCCTCCTACAAGGAGGGCTTCGGCCGAAGGCAAGAGGGGAGGAGTCCACCTCCCACAAGGGAGGTGGACTCCAACTAGGACTCCTTTCCTACTTGGCCCCTACTCTTCCTCCTTTCCCCTTATGCATAGGGCCTTTTGGGCTGGCTGCCCAGCCCACTAGGGGCTGGTGCGCCACCCCTAAGTCCCATGTGGCCCTTTGGGGTGTGTGGGCCCCACTTGGTGGCCCCCAGAACCAATTCGTCACTCCCGGTACACCTCCAGAAATGCCCGAAACTTTTCCAGAGTTCAAACACAACTTTCCTATCTATCAATCTTTACCTCCGAACCATTCTAGAGCTCCTCGTGACGTCCAGGATCTCATCCGGCACTCCGAACAACCTTCGGTCACCAACATACATAACTCAATACTAACGAAACGTCACCGAACCTTAAGTGTGTAGACCCTGCGGGTTAGAGAACTATGTAGACATGACCGAGACACCACTACGGTTAATAACCAATAGCGGGACCTGGATGCCCATATTGGTTCCTACATATTCTACGAAGATCTTTATCGGTTGAACCTCTATGTCGAGGATTCAGTTAATCCCATACGTTGTTACCTTTGTTCTTTGGTATGTTACTTGCCCGAGATTCGAGCGTTGGTATCTCTATACCTAGTTCAATCTCGTTACTAGCAAGTCTCTTTACTCGTTCCGTAATACAAGATCCCATGGCTAACACTTAGTCACATTGCTTGCAAGGCTTATTGTGATGTTGTAATACCGAGTGGGCCCTGAGATACCTCTCCGTCACACGGAGTAACAAATCCCAGTCTTGATCCATGCGAACCCAATATACACCCTCGGAGATACAGGTAGAGCACCTTTATAGTCACCCAGTTACATTGCGATGTTTGATACACACTAGGTACTCCTCCGGTGTCAGTGAGTTGCATGATCTCATGGTCATAGGAACCGATACTTGACATGTAGAAAACTGTAGCAATAAACTAACACGATCATATGGTACATTTATAGTTTGGGTCTTGTCCATCACATCATTCTCCTAATTATGGGATCCCGTTATCAAATGACATCTCATGTCCAGGGCTAAGAAACCTTGAGCATCTTTAATCAACGAGCTAGTCTATTAGAGGCATACTAGGGACATGGTGTTGTCTATGTATCCACACGTGTATCTAAGTTTCCGATCAATACAATTATAGCATCGATAATAAACAATTATCATGAACAAGGAAATATGATAATAACCAATTTATTATTGCCTCTAGGGAATATTTCCAACACCTACTTGAACGTGGTGCTTAATGCTATATATTATTATCCAATGATGTGTGGCTATCCTATGATGTTTTAGTAGTTCCTTTTTGTCCTATGGGTTGGTTGGTGATCTTGATTGGTTTGATTGCGTGATTTATTTTGGTGCTATCCTAAGGTGCTTTCCATGATGTGCACACATGAAAGATTCATGCTGGAGGTTGTTGCAATATGTTCATGATTCTCTTATAGTGGGTGGCTAGAGTGACACAAGCTTAACCCGAGTAAGGGATTTGTTTACTATGGGAGTAAAGGGGACTTGATGTTTAAGGTTATGGTTGGGTTTTACCTTAATGATCTTTAGTTGTTGCGGAAGCTTGCTATAGTTCCAATCATAGGTGCATATGATCCAAGTACGGAAAGTATGTTAGCTCATGCCTCTCCCTCATATAAAACTGCAATGATCATTGCCGATCTGGTTATCAATTACCTAGGACAATCTCGCAAATCCTATCACCACTTTTACACACTCGATATACTTACTTCATTGTTCTTTTATTAAAACAGCACCTAAGGTTTTTTCCATGTTCTTTATTATCTTGCAAAACTATCTAATACACCTACTAACTACTTCTAGTTTGTTTCCCGCAAAGTAGTTTCATACTTCTTCTAGGTAAAGTAAGCGTTAGCGTGCATAGAGTTGTATCGGTGGTCGATAGAACTTGAGAGAGTACTAATTCTACCATTAGCTCCTCGTTGGGTTCGACACTCTCACTTATCGAGAAAGGCTACAAACGATCCCCTACACTTGTGGGTTATGAGGTGATCCAACTCATCCATCAGAAACTAGCCACAAGCTATATGGAAAACCTCAACCACGGGATAGCCCGTAGTATCCTTAGAATTCCGGTGGAAAACCTCAACCTCGATATAGCCCAAAGTATGCTCAGAATCCCTTGTACAAGACATTCGAGAAAAGTACAAAAAAACGAGCAAGACCGCCCAACGTGTCGACGAACCCGATAGGAGCCGCGTAAGTCATTCTTACGACACGACCGGATGAGCACAACATACAGTGGCCTCATAGAAATCTCCCGAGGTGCCTTGTGTTGGCCTCAGCACGGCTTTAGTTTGGACCAATACTCATGAGGAGCACTGGCCGAAGGTTCATTTATTATCCACGGGGTCCAGAATGTCCCTATGCAAGTTTATTAGTTATTAGGCAAATGTAGTACCAATATTGGGCCTCGCCAGAAGACGTTTATCCCAAAACAAAAATCAAGGGGGTCCCCATAACAACCCCAACCATGTTAGGAGTGCTCAATGTGAATCGTCGAAAAATATAGGCACCGAGCTCTGACCCACAGGCTGGCCACCCATGCTAGTTATCTACCTTATTGTCATGCCCCCTCAGTGAACCATCGCGGGCAGAGGAACGGAAGACGGCTAAACAACTAATCGCAGAGAGACGTGCCTCTACGGACATGTGGGGCATGACACGGCGCTCATGTTTGGGCCATAGGGGCCTGCCATCACTGAACACATAACAGTGAACAACGGTTCCCCCATACGTGCCCTTATGGACGCGTGGGGCATGACACGACGCCCATGTTTGGACCGTAAGAGAATACAATGACACTCCTGTGACCGGGCGGTGTGTGATGGCGCTCGCGCGTGGGATGCTCCCGCACTGAAATGTGCGGGGGCATCTGAAGAATAGAGCACAGGCTCATGAGCTTCGTGCCTAAGGTATGAACAACACTCTCCCCATGCATACGTGCCTCTACGGACATGCGGGGCGTGACATGATGCTCATGTTTGGGCGGTTGGGCCGTAGGGGCACGCGGGCTGCTAAAAACGTAACTGGTGAACAACGGCTCCTCCACAGACGTACCCTTGCAAACTCCCAGAGCGTGACACGACGTCCATGTTTGGGCCATAAGGTCACACAACAACACCTCTCTGGCCACACGGAACATGAAGGCATTCGTATACAGGCCGCTCTGGCGCCTGAACATGCAGAAACATCAGAAGACCGGGCTAGGAACTCCTGAGCCTTGGGCCTGGGGTGACCACCCACTTATTGCCACTGTGACACTCTCAACTTAGAATGAGTTAAGGGGTTGTACACACTCCGGACCCCCAAAGTGGAATCCCACGACGAGTCGCGTCATGGTCACGGAAGGAAGGGCTCCCGCCCACGTCATGTGGAGGATCCCACGCTTTAAGCTGGGGAGAAGACAAAAGCATATGGGGGATGCAACCCCGGTCGAAGCAAAAATCGGTGCCCGGGTCCATCCTGACGGCACCAAAAGATCAAACACCGAGCTCCGGCTTGTGGTCATATTGCTCGCACACCACCCTCCAGGGCTTTGAGGCCCGAACTTCTTGCGTTATGCCGGATGCATGCGGGGACGCCTAAATGCAGGCGGGCGTGCGCATAATATTGACGTAGAATGACTTTCTGACAGGATATTTGTCGGAGGCCTCACGGAGCAGGCCTCGCGAGCAACGTTCCCCTGACGCGGTTTGCCCCTGCATCCGAGACATATGCTCAAGTATCGCGCCTCAGGAGCTCCCTGACCTCAACTCTTCAGTCTAAAGGGCATGCTCTCGTGGGACCGACTTAGATGCTACGTGGAGAAGAAGCAACACAGAAGGGGCGACGTTGGGTTCCCATGACATCGTCCCTAAGTACTGGCCACCGGCATGGGCCCAACTTCATGAACGACACCATCTCGAGAGCACCAGCCTCGGGAGGAGCGGGTGAGCACCAGGCGTTGAGAAGCCATGCGGCATCTCCGGAGGACATTTCCCCCTGAGGAGGGCCTGGGGCGCAGCGGACGCCCATCAAGGAGAGAACGGGTGCGAGGAGGCGCATGGGCATTGCCGTACTGAGTCCCCCACCACGCGCCAGGAGCGAGAACCGCAGGAGACATTCGCCGTAGGAGGCGCATCAAGAAAATCAAGAATCACGCGAAGGAAACAAGGATACTTAAGGCGCAACAAAGTACAACTATGCAAAAGTAAGTTATCATACAACGTTAACACCCCACAGGGGGCAAATGGTTCATGATGCAATAGGGATAGAAGAAAAGAAGCTCAGGCAGAAGAGGTGTTGTCGCTGTCGCGGCTCCTGGAAGACTTTTCGCCGGAGCTGCCGTCCCCCTCCGACGACGCCTCTGGGGTGAACCACTCGATCAGGGACTCCACGTGCTCCCGCACCTCGTACCCGAGGGGCCTCCAGAGCGCTTCCGGTACTGTCTCCATCGCTCGAGACTGGTCGAACGTGGGGGCATGACGGTGCACATTGGAGAAGACGCATGTCAGCGCATTGTCCAGGAGATCACACGCGCTGGACTCGACCTCGTCATCCACCTGGGAGACACCGGACTCGAGCGCCTCCACCATCTTCTGAAATAAGGTAAGGTAGCCCTCGTCACCATGCGCACACGGCAGTGCAGGGGCCTCTCTGATGAAGCAGGGGACCATGCCGTCTGCGTGGTGGGCGATGTCCAGGTACTGCTTGGCGCGCTGCACCTCCATCATTCTCGTGTGCGCCTCATCATCCTTGGCCACTTGGACGACGTTTGCGGCCTCCTCGATCTGGGCCTAGAATGATGCTAGTTCCACCTTGGTGTCCTCCTTGCCCCACTGTGCGGCTTCGGCGTCCACTAGCTGGGTCCTAAGAGCGTCCGCCTCGCCTTGAAGATCGTCAAGCATGCGCCTCTTGGGTGTGGGCGCCCCGAGGAGGATCAGAAGACCCCGCTTGTGCTCCGGTGCCGGCAGGACTCCCCGTGGATGCCATCAGAGGAAGAAAGGGGGAAGAAGGCAGTTTTTTGACGAAGCGGGCGGGCAGCAATTGAAAGAAACGCACGAGAAGGCGAGCAAGGTCGGAACTCCACCCCGGGCGGGGCAGGTTTATAGGCGTAACCACAGACCCCCGAGGTGTCGAGGGAAGCGGAGGTGATGTGAGCACCTCGGTGTCACGTGTCGTACTCAACTAGTGGGCAGTTATGCCTTGCTTACTTCCCTTGGCAAGTCACATCAGCATGGGACCGAGGCAACATAGTGGAAGGAGGGCGATGATAATCGAGGAGGAGCAATGATGACCAAGGCGGTGCGCACGCTATGAATCAACCCAACTCGGGGTGGTTCCCGAGACCTCACAGGCGAGGAGGGTTCTAGCGGCTATCGAGCGCCTCGCGCCAGGCCCGCAGGCGATTGAGGTCCCGCGACGCTTCACCCTTTGCACCTCGCCTTCATCTCGGAACTAGGGTCAGCATGCCATGGGCCTTGGGGCTACTGTCTGCGTTCTGGGACCGGGGGTACCCAGACTTGCCTGCCTGCGGCCCACCGCGTGGCCTGCCACAATGGTGCAGTACTGCCAAGCAACAAGGTCCTCCATCCAAGACCCTCGTGGCCCCCCGCCTCATGAGGAGTATGATGTCAAAACCTCCGGAGAGTAGCATCCCCCTAGGCTACCTCCCGAGGCATGGAAATTCCTATGTAAGTGCCGAACCACATGAGGACGGGATGACGTGGGTTCTAACGACGGAGCCAGATGGGTGCTAGCCGACGTACGGGGAGGGTAGTTTCCTCTTTGGTGCTATTGGGACAAGTACATACGCGGGTTCCCAATGAATCCCCCAAAGGTTTCCTTCCCAGTGCAACAAGAACGAGACCATGAGCTTGGCATGACAGATGTCATTGCCGAGCCCACCACCGCGTCATCCCCGAGCTTTGCAGGCAAAGACCACCTTTAGTCAGGATAAGATGTACCTCCTGTCACCTTTCAAATTTGGCCGTTGTGGATCCCTTGTCGCCTATGCAATGAGGGAAGAGGACTGTGGCCCCTATAAATAGCCACCCCTCTCATCATAGAGGGCAGGTTCAGTAGATCTAGTTCATCACCACCAAAGGCCCTCACGAGGCCACACCACCACTGTATTAGTTCATCCTTAGCCTCCTCGTGAGGCCAATCCACCACAAAGCAGGAGTAGGGTTTTACACCGCAAGGTGGCTCGAACCTGGGTAAATCTCCGAGTCCACTTTCTCCCTCACTCGCACTCATTCGTTGTAGCTAGGCCATAGGGTGACAAGCTTGAGACTTTGAGCCAGTTTAGATCCTCACACACACCCAAGTGTTCGAACCTTAATGGTTTTGTGAATCCCTAAATCTGACAATGGCAATGGTAGTAGTGGTATCCAGGGAACTTGTCATGTTACCTGAGATCCAGCTTTGAAGAAGAACGAATTCTTGAAGTAGACAAATGGGCATTGTCGAACAGATCCTCACACTCAGAATGCTTTCGAAACTCTATCGAGAAGAAACAATCTGGAAACAAACATATGACACGGTAAACACCACAACAAATTCATGACATGATATGCAAAAAAATATGATGCATGTCCATTTGAATATGCAAGGCATGGCAAAGCACAACAATCAATTTCTACATCTTAAGTGAAGCTCAATATGCAACGAGTTGCATACTGACGAAATTCCATGTTCGAATCATTTAGTTCACTCTCATTTATTATATGCCAATTTTAAATGTTGCTAAACATGGCAAGAGGTGAAGCATAAATAAACTATGTATCTAGGCATTATAAATTAGGTTGGAAACAACTTACAGTATTTCTGAAACGACCCCAGAGGTTAAATTTGAAATTGATCCAGATCTGAAATAACCATATTCTATATATGTTAAACAGGAAAAATAAAGTAGACCATATGATTCTACACATTTCCTAAGAAATTTAAATATATGGATTATTAGAATCGGAGCTACGGTTGTTTAGTTATGAGACAAACTATTTTTAACATGGCATTTATGTAAATTAATGTAAAAATCAAGTTTAATTTTATTTATCATGCATGAAAGTTGGTATTATTAGTCTACACAAAATTCTAAACATTTTACATATATGACATGTTTTAATCCGATGCATGGTTAGTGAGATATTAGATGCATGAAGTGTAGGGGGTTTTCTGCAATTCTGTAATTCCTGGATAAATTGCAGAATTCGCGACAGGAAAAAAATGTTCAGGTCGGATCTACACAAAGCACTGGGTGTAGGATAGCAAACACCGCTCACAGGCGGATTTTTGCATAGGTGGAGCTCGCCTTAGCAGGCCATGGGCCGTTCGTTGGGGCTGGCTAGACTGACTGGGCCTTGCTCCTGGTGCGACCCAGGGCACGCTGTAGGGGGCTGCATGCAGCGTGGTCAATGGGGGCAAGCGAGCGGCATCTCCTGGCATTCCTTGTCTCATGAAAAACTGGGGCAAAAAAACACATATTTGACCTTTGTGCGAAATTAATTCACGATCTGAACTGAGGATGAATTTTTTTTCACAAACTGACTGTTTTTTGTGGCACCCGACACTCGGGCGCTGCATGACACTATGCAACGCCTATGAGTTCGGCACTGCACCCCCGGCCAGCATGGCAGCCCCGGGCCAGGCGCGGCCCCACAGCCATCGGTGCAGTGCTTGAGAGATAGGCGCTGCACTGTGTTATGTGTAGTGCCCAACCCTTAAGCGCTGCGCTGCGAGTGTCACTTTGGTTGTCACCACCCACCCCCACCCCCCACCCCACACACCCCCACCCCACTGACACCTTTCTCTCCCCCTCTCCCCCCATCCCCACCTCTCAAATCCTTCACAAATCTTGCAAATCCAGAGTATTTGTCCATGGATTTCGAAGCCAACCCCTCCCTTAAGGTAATCTCCTCCGATCCTCTCATTTTCATCCAAAGGAATTGTCACATTAGCTCATATCTTGCTAGTTTTGGGAAACCCTAGTTGTTTCTTGGATTTGGAAATTTGTGTGGAAACATGTTATGCATCTTTCCCAATTTGCTAGGGTTAGGCTTCCAACTATGCTAGGGTTAGGGTTATGTGTGTTGTTATGTTGGGGTCGGGGTTAGGGTTATGCTATGGTTAGGGTTGTGGTTATTGTTAAGTTGGGTTTAGGGTTATTTTTTCATATCTATGTTAGGGCTTATGTATTTTGTGCAAATATTCGGTTAAGTACTTATTGGATATGTGTGTGTTTTTGATTTTTGTATGGATGGGAAGAATATGTGTTTATGTTAAATGTGTGGATAAAGAGGCCCTTTTGAAAGGTAATGTTGAGCCGGACTCGGATGACCTTGACATGGTGTTTGAGAGTAGTCCTAGCTATGCGGATGTCTTGGAACAAGTAAGGTAGGATTTGAATTGGATGGACCCAAGTGACGTTGTTGAGTTGGAGGGAAGGCATAATGTTGGTTTCAGAATGCACATCCGTTGGAAGACAATGCGTGTGAACTCTGAGCAACGTTGGGTTGCATACAAGGAGACGGTTGCCGAATCTCTAGACAAGGCTCTTGAGTTATTTGCCTCCAGAAGGTTGAGTCTAGTTAGCATTTGGACTTGAATCGGAACCCCTCCCCGTTGGTTGCTAGTACTCCTCCACCCATGAATCAAGATCAAATGAGTGAACCTCAGTTAACGCAACAAGTTTGGCCAACATGGAGTCCGATTTCAAACAACCCAAATGAAGCTTTTGAAGAGGATAATGATGAGTACGAGGAGGATGACAATGAAGTTGATCTCCAGGGCAACAATGTGGGTGATCTTGACAAATATAATGTGCTAGAGACAATGGACCAATCCATCCCTTTTTCCCGTTCATATGCATTGGACTCGGATGCTGATGGTCCCAATGAAGAAGTTGATGAGGAGGGGTTCACGGCAAAGGAGGCCGAAGCATTTAATAAGGTATTCTGACGGGATCACAAGACACCATTGTTCAATGATCTTAGTCTCGCGGATGAAGCCGTTGTAGATGGTGGAAAATGTATATGTCTTGGAGCTAGGCCAAGTTCTCACCGTGATTTGGGAGACGACAAGAACGGGATATATCCCGGTTGTGAGTTTGAATCCTTCTTGGAATTGAAGATGTGGCTCGACAACTACTCGGTTACGCATTATCGTCCACATAGAGTGGCCAACTCAGACTTCAATGTGCGTTACACGGTTAAATGTGAAGTACCAACATGTCCATGGATTGTGCGTGCAAGGCCATGGAAATGAGGTCCCACTTGGCACATAGTTAGTTGTGTACCAAGTCACATGTGCCGACACAAGAATGCGGATGGCAAGCTTGTGTCTGAAGAACATAGACAACTCACATCCTAGTACACCGCTTACAGGTTTTCCAACCAAATATCCACACTTCCAACAATGAGCATTAAGAGTGTCATTGACCTTGTGAGAGCCATCTTTCATTACAAGGTGAAGTATGGCAAGGCATGGAAGGTGAAGCAAGCCACATTCAAGATGTGGTATGGCAATTGGGAGGAAGCATACAACCGACTCCCAAGGTTGTTGTTAGCTATGGCCGGCACAAACCCAGGCATGGTTCATGTGGTCAAGCCTCATGGGCACTAGACATTGATTCACAACGGGAGGACCGTCCAAGTATTTGGCCATGTATTTTGGGCCTTTGAGGAATGCGTGAGGCCTTTTGAGCATTGTCGGCCCGTCATCGCCATTGATGGCACGTTTTTGACCGGACAATACAAGGGCACTATATTGGTTGCAATAGCAAGTGATGCCCATAACCAGGTGTTGCCTTTGGCTTTCGCTTTGGTTGAGGTGGAGAACAATGATAACTGGGAGTGGTTCTTGCGTCAATTGAGAACAAAGGTAATACCGGCTGAAAGGGAAATTTGTGTCATATCGGATCGCCATCAAGGAATTCTAAACATGGCGATGATTGACATTCCTGGACATGCAAAGTTGCATCATCGATGGTGCATCAGCCACTTTTTTGCAAACTTTTATAGGGCATGTGGTATCAAGGAGTTGGCCAATGATCTTCAAGATTGTTGTCTCGCTTTGTCCGACAAGAGATTTGCCAACCTGTACAATGCATTGCTCACACACAAGAAACTTGATGCAGGAGGTCTTGACTTTCTCAATAAAAACATTGTAGAAAGGAATAAGTGGGCACGTGCTTTCGATGAAGAGGGCCGGAGGTACGGCCAAATGATAAGCAACATGGAAGAATGCTTCAATAAGGTGCTCAACGGTGTACGTGCACTACCCATGACAACAATAGTTCAATACACATTTGACAAGATGAATGCATATTTTTTAAAGTACTCAATGGAGACGGATAAGCATATTGCTGGTGAGAGCAAGAAAACGCACAAGTATAGTTTCCCACCAAAGGTTGAATAATGGTTGGAATTTCAATCACAGAAGGCATACTCCCAAGAAGTTGTACTATATAATGACAACGAGTTGATGTCTGAAGTGACATAGCCTAGAGGAACTACAAACGATGGCCACCAACACAGAGGTCGGGCTTTCGAGGTCTCCTTAACACGGTGTGATTGCACTTGCATGAGGCCATTGTTGATTCATCTCCCATGCTCGCACTTTTTAAACGCATCTCGTGTTAGGAATGTGGACGTCAATCACCCTCTTACCGTGCGGGAGATTGAGTTCTCAATCATGACGGTAAGTTGTTGACACCAATTTCAATTAACATGAACATCACAACACTTACAATAACTTGAAATTCATAGCAATTTGAAACACAAGTAATATGTCAACGATTTCATCATTTAAGATAAAGTAGCACACTACTAAGACTTCACCAACCATCACATAACCTCACAAGTTCAGTTTCATAATAAAAAACGACAACGACTAATGCCTTCTGCGCGTGTTCCTGCTGCCACACCTGGTGGCTATCTTGTTCCTCCTGACAGGAGGAGCGTCCTCTTCCTCCTCCGCCTCATCATCCAAGCTCGCCATCTGTGAGCTCTCTACAGGCACCTTTAGGTTGCCTCTGTTGTCATAGTCGTAGGACGTCAACTAGTGTGTGAGCTTCCTAGGCTTCAACATGTATGCGGACCGAACTTGAGCGTCCGCGAAAGTCATGTCATCATCAAGTTCATCAACCTATCACACAATTGAATATTATGGTAAAGACCAAGTCCTAGTCAAGTGAGAATTACATCTAAAAGATTAGACATACCACTTGGGTGACCGCACCCTCATCATCCATATAATCATATGAGGAACTCACATCGTCCCCCTGACGGTGAGATAAGGGGTCTGATGGTGTACCCTACCTAGAGGCTGATGGTTCATAATATTCTGGGTCACGACAACCAAGAAGGTTCGATAACCGCCTTAACTTCTTGGCCTGACTCTGTAACATGAAAAAATGTATAAGATACCAAACTCCGCAACATATGCAACATGGACACCTGAGTGTGATATGTACCTTCAGGAATTTTCATAGTGGACCTTCATCATTGCATTCTCCAACCGGTGTCTTCTCCAGAATAGACTGGCTTACATCAACTGCTTTCTTGATCTAGTTGTGTTGTGGATGAGAATGAAGTAACATTTTAGCCATTCAAACATCTGTGGATACGGTCAAAGGGAAAGTAAAGAAGGGAACACTTTACCACATAGTTGATCACTAGAACAGCAGGGACTCCTAGCCCTTCCCTGACATTTTTGTTGTACTGCTGCTTCGATAGATTCTCAAAGTTTGCGGGATCTTGAAGAATATCCTCATTGTATGCCGGTGGGCATAACTCAACTCTAGAACTTTGAAGAAACCATCATAGGTAGTTATTGAAAGCAAGTGAGTTATGCTCACGAAGCTGGGGGCCTGCACCGTCACGAGCTTGCTCCACACTAAGTTTGAAATGGGTAACATAGGATGAATGATGCCTGTCCCAGTCCTTTATCTTCCGTTGCCTTTTCTTGTCCAGCCTGCATGGTAGAAAACCAAAGGTTAGCACAATAAAAAAGGGGTGGCGATGCTAAGTCAATATAGTTCATGCTCTCTTACCTATGAAGTGCTTTGTTCGTGTCCACCCATTCTGGCGAGTGAGCCTGGAACAAACCAAACTGACGATACACGCGGTGTGGCAAATGAAGCTCAACCACCCAGTTGCATATCAGTGGGCACCTCATAAGCCAAAGATCCCTATCCCGCAAGCACATTGGGTTGAGGGCAAACTCGTGGGTGACCCCTAATGTGTCATTCGCGCCATATCGCTGCCATTCCACCTATGAAATAGGACAACAACGTAACATTGATGACAAGTTTTCAGAGAAGCATGAGAAATGATCAATGTAATGTCCTCGTTACCTGCTCAGGCGTAATTGTGTCCAGCTCGGTGATGTACTTTTGGTACATGAGATTAACATCGTTCGTCTTCTCGGATACCACATCCCACTTGTAGGCCCAAGTAGGGCGCCGTAAATCGGCTTCTTCATCCCAAGAATTAAACTTGATGCTCTTGGGGCATCCAACAGGCAGACGCTCCCAGCTCCATACAGAAAGTAGAAGCATATTACCACCAATGCATGCACTATCAGTGATCCTCCAACACGCAGCGTCCAGCTGCATATCAAAGAAAACTATGTTAACTTGATAACAAGGTTGCATTGCTAATGAATAAATGAAATGATAACAAAACAAACCAACTACCTGTCAGTAGAAGTAGGCCAGAGTCGCTAAACCCCAGTTTCATTTGCTCTTGAAGACGGTCAATGCCTTCATCCACATCCATGGAGTGTTCTTCCCTGTGGAATCAGGAAACAAAGTCCTCGAGATAATGTGCCACATATAGACACGAGCATGTGTCTGGATCACATCATCAGTGGCATCTTGACGGCAATGCATGAAGTTTGCTTGAATCCACGTGAAAGGATTTCCGGCTGCTTTCCTTTCCTTCTTCTTCTTATCTTCCACCTCCTCTACATCAGCCTCAGCCTCGGTACGAGCCATATCGATAAGAGCAGTCATCTGCTGGTGCCACCCATTAGAATCGGTGCTCATATAGAGAGGCCTCCCGTCGATAGGAAGACCAGTGATCAAGGAGATGCCCTAGAGCATCACGGTCATCTCCCTAGTCCGAGGATGGAAACTGAGCGTCTCCGGCCTCCATTGATCAACAAGAGAGGACACCAGTGGAGCGTTGAGGCTTGGTGTGGACCGACTGACCAACTGAATCAACGGGAGGAGTCCTGCCTGCTGGATGTAGGGTGTGTACCACGGATTGTAGGGCATGGCAGCACCAGAGACGCTGTAATACTAAATCTTCAGAGGTTCAAGCTTCTGCAAAAAACAAGTAATGCCAAATCTTAGGGCACGTGAATTTTAACTAAAGGCAAATTCGCAAAATATTTACAATACTCATGATTACCATCCCTTGCTCGCGCATCATGTAGGCCCAGTGTCGTGTGTCACAGGCATCGTCGAGAGGCCAAACCATCCTTACAAAATTCAAACAATACACATATATGAGTTCATCTACAATATTGGCATACACTCAACATGTCATATGTGTTCATCTCAACATGTCATATTTCAAATAAACTCAACATCTCATATGTATCTAAAAAAGACTCAACATCTCATATACAGCTACAAAACTCAACATCTCATAATTATCCACAAAACTAGGCATCTCATATATATCTAAAAGAATAAACAACCTAAGGTTTCACTAACAAAAATCATACATTATGAACTAATGAACAATACTACACATCCTACACATCCTAAATCATAAATATCTACAAAACTAGGCATCTCATATATATCTAAAGATCCAATCCAAGAAAATCAAGGGGTCCACACAATCTTGAACAAATCTCTTCAATGGCAACAAATTTACGGAGGAAAAGAAAGGGGAATGGAGGAGTTTACCTAGTAGCAGGGATTAGGGATCGAAACCACGGCTAAAATCATTAGATCCGAGAGGGGTGGAGGGGATCGAAGGGGGAGCCGCCCCTACTCTCTGTTACCGAGATGAACTACTGGGGGAGAGGGAAGAAGTGCCTGGGAAGGACCGGCCAATACGGCTTAAGTTAATGTGCAGCGCCTAAGGGTTGGGCGCTACACATAACAAAGTGCATTTCCTATCTCTCAGGAGCTGCACTGCTGGCTATGGGGTTGCGCCTGGACCGGGGCTGTCACGCTGGCCGGGGGTACAGTGCCAAACCCACAAGCACTGCATAGTGTCGTGCCGCGCCCATGTGTTGGGCGTCATAAAAAACGGTTAGTTTGTGAATTTTTTTCATCCTCAGTTCAGATAATGAATTAGTTTTGTACAAAGGTTAAATATGTGCTTTTGCCACGAACTTGAGGCCATGGCAGTGATAGGAGGTTGGACGGGGCACAACGGGAAGGCCGGGAACGAGTCGGAGATGATGGAATCCGGTGGATCCTTTTGGAGGAAGCTTGCCAGCGAACCTTGAAGGCGATGGAGGCCCGTCAGCGGCGGTAGGGTGGAGCTTGGCTCGATGGCAGCGGTGAGCTCCTCCTATAGGCAACGAAGAGGGAGGGATTCAGGTGAGAGAGATCGAGGGGAAAGGAGGGGATGGTGGAGATGTGCGGTGACCAGCTGGATAGCGGCGACAACTGAATCCGATGAGGCTTGGGACGGCACATGTGTTGGGGACAACGTGGAGGAGGAAGAAGCATCTCGGGGAAGCCATCGATGGGCGCCATGGCTGCGGGCGCTTGGGGGCGAGGCTCTCCCATTCGAGTGCAAGAGGCCAAGAGGTTTGGCAGGAAGAAGAGGAGCAGGTCGCAGGAGAGGACGACCGGAGATGGGGTCGAGCTCGAGCGGGAAGTCCTCGGGCATGACAACATGGCTGCAGTCTTGGCACGGAGGAGGCGCATGTGGCTCGGGAGGTCCATGGCGTTTGGCTGCTGGCTCAGAGAAGAGCTGGGACACGCGGTTGTGCCTGCGGGCGCTAGACGCGTCCTCGAGCCGAGTTTGCAGGTGGATGTGGGAGGAGCTGGGTGAGCGTTGGTTCGTCAGCGCTAAAGACGAGGTGGAGTAGTGGTGGTTGTGGGTGGCGTTGCAGGTTGGTTTGGGTGGGATCCCGAAGAAGATATGGCTAGCGGCGGTGGGATTGAAGAAAGGTGAGGATTTCTAAGGTTGTGTCAAGATTCATCTGCTATTTTTTAGCAAGGGATCAGTGTAGCACTATCTTGTCCCTACGATTGCAATCCAACGGTTAAGAAAATAGGTTAGGGAGTCCAATCGAAAAAGGAAAGATGGTTTTGGGTATTTTGGGGTCGATTCGGACCAAACAATCATGACCATACGTTTCGGGTTCGGGGCAAATTTCGGACTCATGCGAGGGGTCCATGCACAGATCAGAGGGGCTAGCCATAGCAAAGAGGGAAAGTGTGGGCAGCCTAGCAACATGGTTAAATCGAAAAACCTCCGACAATTTGACTCGCTATAGTGTCGTTATAGTTTAATGGTTCGGGTATCAAACGACCTCCGAATGCGACGAAATTTGGCAGCCAGTCTACCTACACTATATTAAGACCACACACCAACTTTCAACCCATTCAGAGATTATTTTATACGCATTTAAAAAACTCACTCATGCCATGGGCGCGGGCGTGTGTGCTTGGTCTCAAAATGGTCAACGACCAAAATAGAGAGAAACCATAACTAAGAACAGATACGAGTTTTGAAAAATGATGGCAATGGAGCGCCGATGCTATGCAAATGATGCGAATGATGTAATGATGTCTGCGACAACCCAATAAATCACACGACAACACTCGACATAAACGAAACGCATCTGGAGCGTCGGTCCCAGGCTATTACATCTGGCTTGCTGATACATCTCCAAAGTATCTACTTTTCCTAACACTTTTCCTCTTGTTTTGGGCTCTAATTTGCATGAATTGAATGAAACTAACCCCGGACTGATTCTATTTTCAGTAGAACTACCATGGTGTTGTTTTTGTGTGGAAATAAAAGTTTTCGGAATGGAACAAAACTTTGCGAGGATTTTTTATATCAATAATAAGAATTTCTGGAGCCAAGACCTGCCAGAGAGGGGCACCTGGGTGGGCACAACCCACCAGGGCATGCCCCCCTCTCTTGGTGCGCCAAGGTGGGTTGGACCCACCTGGTGGCCCTGCAGAACCTGATCCTGACACTATAAAATCAAAGTATTACAGAAAAAAATGAGGGAGAAAGAATTATCGCAATCCACGAGACGGAGCCGCCGCCACCTCCTGTTCTTCATCAGGAGGCTAGATCTTGAGTCCGTTTGGGGCTCCGAGGAGGGGGGTCTTCGTTCTTCGTCATCACCAACCCTTCTCCTTTGCCAATTCTATGATGCTCCCTATCGAGAGTGAGTTATTCCTCTGTAGGCTCGCTAGTCGGTGAGGATTTGGATGAGATTCATCATGTAATCGAGTTAGTTTTGTTAGGGCTTGGTCCCTAGTATCCACTATGTTCTTAGATTGATGTTGCTATGGCTTTGCCATGCTTAATGCTTGTCACTTTGGGCCTGGGTCCCATGAACTCAGATCTTAACCGTTTATGTTATCATCATTATATCCATGTTTTAGATCCTATCATGCAAGTTATAGTCACCTACTGCATGTTATGATTCGGTAACCCCAGAGTGACAATAACCGGGACTTCTTCTGGTGATTACCGTAGTTTGAGGAGTTCATGTATCCACTATGTGTTAATGCTTTGTTCCAGTACTCTATTAAAAGGAGGCCTTAATATCCCTTAGTTTCATGTATGGACCCCGCTGCCACGGGAGGGTAGGACAAAAGATGTCATGCAAGTTCTTTTAATAAAGCATGTATGACTATTTATGGAATACATGCCTACATTATATCGATGAACTGGAGCTAGTGTCGTATCGCCCTAGGTTATAACTGTCTCATGATGAATATCATCCAACAAGTCACCAATCCAATGCCTACGAATTTATCTTATATTGTTTCTATTTGGTTACTACTGCTATCATTGCCGTTACACTTGCTACAAAATTACTGCTATCACTGTTACCGTTACTGTTATTGCTGTCACTACTATCAAAACTATCATATTACTTTGCCATTGATCACTTTCTACAGATAATTAATCTCTAGGTGTGCTTGAATTGAAAACTTAGATGCTATTACCTTCAAATATTCTTTGGCTTCCCTTGTGTCGAATCTATAAATCTGGGTTAAATACTCTACCGTCGGAAACCGTTGCGATCCCCTATACTTATGGGTTATCAAGACCTTTTTCTGGCGCCGTTGCTGGGGAGCATAGCTATATTTGTTGAGTCACTTGTGATTATTATCATATTATCAGTATGAAGAATCTGAAGGATCCTAAGACAAAGATATTTCCCTCAAGGACGAGGGGAGGTAAGGAACTGCCATCCAGTTCTGCTTTAGAGTCACCTTCTGTTATGAGTGAAATTGCAACACCACCACATGCTATTAATTTTGATATGTCGCAAGTTATTGATGATGCTACTTCTGTTATGGATAATTCTTATGATGATGCTAGTACCATGCTTGATAATGATGATGTGACACTTGGTGAATTTCTTGATAAACAAATTGCTAGAGTTATACAACATGATGTTGTTGAATCTGATGATGAGCTTGAAACTGAATCTCCCGAAACACCTGCTAGAAGTAGGCTTCCTAGATATGAATTGCCTAAGGTACCAGAAGGTTATGTTATGAGTGAAGAAACAACTAGAGATATTCTTGCTTGCAATGATAGGGATGATCTAGAGAAATTATTACACAAGTATAAAGAAAAATCTCTGAATGCTAGAATGAAGTGTGATCCTATGTTTTCTACTTCACCTATCTTTATTGATGATAAGGATTATGAATTCTCTGTCGACCCAGAGTTAATTACTATGGTTGAATCTGATCCTTTCCATGGTTATGAAACTGAAACTGTTGTGGCACATCTTACTAAGATGAATGATATAGCCACCCTTTTTACTCGTGATGAGAAAACTTGCTATTACTTTATTCTCAAATTATTTCCTTTCTCATTAAAGGGTGATGCTAAAGCTTGGTACAATACTCTTGCTCCTGGTTGTGTGCGTAGTCCCTAGGATATGATTTATTACTTCTTAGAAAAATATTTTCCTGACTTTGTGCAAATTAAAGAAGAGAGTCTCCCACAAGCTTGGGGGAGGCTTTGCCAGTTACTTAATGCTTTGCCTGATCATCCTTTTAAAAAAATAAAATACTTGATATCTTCTATAATGGACTAACTGATGCTTCTAGGGATTTCCTAGATAGTTGTCCTGGTTGTGTTTTCAGGGAACGAACTATTGGACAAGCTGAAGAATTATTGAATAACATATTGAAAAAATATGATGATTGGACTCCTCCTAAACCACTGGCTAAATCCACTCCAAAGAAGAGGGGTATATTATATCTCAGTCCCGAAGATATGCAAGAGGGAAAGAAATCTATGATGGAAAGAGGTATCAATGCTGAGGATGTTAAAAATTTACCTCCTGTTGAAAAAATACGTGGGCTTAATACACCACCACTTCCTAAGGTGGTAAAGCTAAATTCTCTAATGAAGTTCAATGACTATGATAATCCTCACAATATGCATCCTAGTCAATTCCTTTATGAGTTTGAAAACTATATTAGAAAACAAGATCACTTCAATGCAAATGTTATGAAGCAATTGAAATATAATTCTGATATCATTGCTAGCCTAAGTGACTTGTTATTTAGAATCTCAAATGATGTTACAGGTGTTGGAAAACATGCTTCTGTGGTTCAAACTCAGTTAGAACAAGTTGATCAATCTCAAAGAGAATTGCTTGATGAAATGAATCATAATATGCATGACTTTGTTGTTAGAGTTGCAACTAGACGAGGTAAAATGACTCAGGAACCACTTTATCCTAAGGGACACCCAAAAAGAATTGAACAAGATTCACAAATAGCTAACACTAGTGCACAAAGTCCTTCTAAAAATAAAAAGAAAAGGAAAAGGAAAAATGATAAGACTTTGCATACTTCTAGTGAACTTGAAATAGAGAATACTCGTGATGATGATAATGAAACTTCTATCTGAGATGCTGAAACTCAATTTCGTACTGAACGCTCACCTATTGATAATGAAAAGGATAATGATGAGTTTCATGAAGATACTCAAACAAATGATAAAGAACCAAATAATGATGTTGAGATAGAACCACCTGTTGATCTTGATAACCCACAACCTAAGAATAAAAGATATGACAAAAGAGACTTTGTGGCTAGAAAACACGGTAAAGAAAGAGAACAGTGGGTTTAAAAATCTATGCCTTTTCCACCCAAGTCAACTAAAAAGAAAGATGATGAAATGTTGAGGCCAGTCTTTCTACGTACTCGCTTGACTAGCATCTTGAAAATGCCTCCTTATGCAAAGTATATGAAAGACATCATCACAAATAAGAGAAAATACCAGAAGCTGAAATCTCCACTATGATTGCTAATTATACTTTCAAAGATGGAGTACCTAAAAAACTTGGAGATGCAGGAATACCAACTATACCTTGCTCTATCAAAAAGATTTATGTTAAAACAGCTTTGTGTGATTTAGGAGATGGTGTTAGTGTCATGCCTTTCTCTTTATATAGAGGACTTGATTTGAATAAACTCACACCTACTAAAATATCTTTGCAAATGGCTGACAAATGAACTGCCATACCTATCAGTATCTGTGAGGATGTGCCCGTTGTTGTTGCTAATGTTACTATTTTGACTGACTTTGTTATACTTGAGATGCCTGAGGACGACAACATGTACATTATTCTTGGTAGACCCTTCTTGAATACTGCAGGGTCTGTTATTAATTGTAATAAAAGCAAGGTCACTTTTCATATCAATGGTAATGAGCATACAGTGCACTTTCCGAAGAAACAATTCCAAGTGAAAGGCATTAATGTTATTGAAAAATCTCCGACAATCACTATTGGAAGATTTCAATCACCTCTACCTACTGTCAAAAAGAAATATGAAATGCTTATTGTTGGGGAAATGCATATCCCCATTGAGGTAACTTAATGATTTACGGAAGTTCTTCGGTTTCATTGTAATCGAAAGGGGTTGTTAATAAGACCTGATCAACCTTATTAATGAATCATTTTTGAGAGGTATGAAGTTGATGAATTTAGTAAGCACTACCTTCTATCCCTACCTTTTGTTTTCTGTTTTTATTAGTTCAATAAAATAGAATGACGTGTGTTGTCTGTTTTCTGAATTTCCCGTACTATAAAAAATGACCCAAAAATAAAAGTTCTAAGAATGCCCTGGAAATTTTACACCATTTTTTCTGAATATTTCTGAATTTCTGGTGCAAATAATATCATAGCGAGGTGCACCAGGTGGGCACAACCCACATGGGCGCGCCAGGACCCCCAAGCGCGCCCTGGTTGGTTGTGGTCCCCACGTGGGCCCCCTCACTTACCTCTTCATCCCACATCATCACTTACCTCCAGAAAAAAAATCTCCATTGCTCTCTCTCCCGTGTTCTTGAGCTCAAACCCGCGGATTTCGATCTCCTTGCTCGAAGCTCCGTTGCCGAAACTGTTTCGGGGATTGTTGCTTGGTATGTGACTCCTCCGTTTATCCAATTAGTTTTTGTTTTAGTGGTTTATATTTTGAATAATTAGCTACTCTTGGTGCTTCTATAGATGTGCTTGCGTGTTAAATTCTTAGAGTTGTAAGTAGGGTTGAATGCTTGTTATGGCCTCTATGCATCCCTGTGAGTAGTTGCTATCAATCTTATAAAGTTTTATTGTCAACTTTTGTCACCCCCAATTTTTTTATTTTTTCAAAAAATTGTACGCGGACATGAATATCTTCAGGAAGTTTGGCTCGAAGAAGAACTCCAAGGGTGTTATTGGGGAATCTTCTAACAGTGATCTCCACCCTCGGAGGTTGGCGGAGGTACAGCCGTGCGAATGGCCGCACACCCCGTTCCTAGAAGAGGCGGGAATCCTTCAAGAGTTCACACAATATGTTGCGAATGCCGGCCTCACCGACTTCATCATAGATGAGTGCGACCAACACCGAATCCTCACTAACATCTTTGTTCAGAGTTTTACTTTCCTGCCTAGAAATAATCCTCCTGAAGTGAGCTTCGATTTATATGTTGAAAACCATCAGATACCACTTGCTGAATTTTGTGATATATGCTTGATCCCCTCTGATGGGAGCTTAGCCGAGCCTAGGCCGGATAGGTTTGAGGACTTTTATCACACTTTGACAGTGGGAGTTGAGAGAGGGGTGTCAGCCACCACTACTGCTAGCATACACTTTCCTGTCGTACATTATTTGTTTTATTTGTTGCTAAGTGCTTTCTTTCTAGAAAGAAAGTGGGTGCACTCAACGCACCAGACTTTGCTGTTTTGCGCCGAGCATTAGAGGGCGACAACACTCATAGCTTGGGAGCTATTGTGGCCCGTCGCCTCCATCTTAATAAATCACAGGGAGAAATACATGGTGGGATTTTTGCTACTCGTTTTGCGGCTCACTTCGAGGTTGAGATACGCCCTCATGATTACCATCTGACCAAGGTTTACCTAGACCAGACAACCATGGAACACCATCATTTTCTTAAACGAAAGTATCCTGAAATCCCCATTCCTTATAACCTGGTTTCGTTAAAACTCATGATATTATTCCACTGCATGCACCTGCTTTGTTTGATTCTGCTGCCAGGGGCAGATATAGGATCATGCCTACGGATATCATCGCCTACCAAAACGCTCAGGCTACTGCGGAAGCGGCCCAGGAGGAGCCTCCGCAGTTGGACGAGTGGATGCCCACTCCAACTACTATCCAGGCTACTAATCGACTACCAAGTTAGGCCAAAAGCCTAAGTTTGGGGGAGTATGTGTTTCCCACCGACTTTACATTCATGTCCATTTATTGTATTTGTCGGTGTCCACACTTTTTCATTGTATCATCCATGCTTTCTTCTTGTGTGTTTGAAAAACTTTAGAAAAACCAAAAACATTAGTTGTAGTCAATTTACTTTCAATATGTGCTTAGTCGTAATATTAAATAGAAAAACCAAAAAGATTTCCTCGTTCTTCTTTTGCTTTTTGGGAGCTTTCCCGTGTAAATAGTTTTTCTCGTTTTTGCTTTTATTTGCTTGTTCAAGAAAAGAAAAAACTCCACAAATATTTCAGTGGGTTTCTCTGAATTTCTTTTCTTTGTATTCGAGTCTTACCTAGGATAAGACCACGATGAAACTATTGAGTGGCTCTCATATGAATAATTGTTGAAGTAATAAAGAGCACATTTTACCTTGTCTTCTCCTGTTGAATAAAATGTTTGCAGATTCCAGCTTAGCCCATAGCACTCTTGCACTATTATTATTTTCATATCATTCGGTCGTGCAAGTGAAAGGAAATAATGACGACATTCGATGAACCGACCGTGCCAAAGAGAAACTGGTATGAACTCGACTTGTGCTATTTGTTTAAATATGTTTAACCTAGTATCCATGATTCAGGCCATTATGATTGAACATGTTGCAATGACAATTAGAGATTATAGTTTCTGATGCGATGCATAAGTAGCTGGGAATTGATAATGATTTATCTTGGATATCAACATAGCGTTAAAATGATTGTGATGTAGTATGATGATATGGTATCCTCCTCTAAATGTTCGAATGGCTTTACTTGGCACATGTTCATGCATGTAGTTGAATCAAAACCAACATAGACTCTATGATATTTAAGTTCATGGTGTTCATATCCTACTCATGCTAGTGTCCAATGTTACTTATGCACAATGCATGGTTATGACAGTTGTTGCTCACTAGCTGGCTGCTCCTCAATCTAATTGCTGGCCTTCGCCTGTACTAAGTGGGAACTCTTCTTGTACATCAAAAACCTTGAACCCAAAAGTTATTCCAGATGAGTCCATCATACCTACCTATATACGATATTACCCTACCATCCTATGTAAATTTGCATGTGCCACCACTAAAAACTTCAAAAATTATCCTTTTTGTGTGCCTGTATCGTTCAAGGAACGATAGGAGGTGGTCGGTATCTTCCATGCTAAGCGTGTTATTCTTAGGTCGAGTGTTTATTTACTCGCCATTGCATGAGAAAAGGGCGGTAATAGGGATGTCCAGTCCCAAACTACAAAATACAAAAAGAGTTAATCACTCGAATAATCAAACAAAAAC
Source organism: Hordeum marinum (assembly GCA_022496015.1). Classification (NCBI taxonomy): domain Eukaryota; kingdom Viridiplantae; phylum Streptophyta; class Magnoliopsida; order Poales; family Poaceae; genus Hordeum; species Hordeum marinum. The sequence continues at coordinate 130,236 of JAAAWK010000401.1, read as the reverse complement.
TCCCAGTGGAGTCAAAACCCTTTACTTTTATCGCTTGGGAACCGCCACTAGCGTGCTTAGCATGGAAGATGTTGATAACTGATGGTCATGAAGTAAATGAGAAGGGTGCATGCCTCAAAATATCATTTATCTCTGTTTTAAAAATTGAGCTCTGGCACCTCTACAAATCACTGCTTCCCGCTGCGAAGGGACTATCTATTTACTTTTATGTTGTGTCATCACCTTCTAAAACAAGCGCCAGAAACTAAGAAGAGCACAGTTGTCATGATTTATGCATTATGTGTAGCTAATGTTGGTTGCATCATGACTGGATCTTTTCTACCATGAATAACAATGTTTAGTCGCTGCTTGAACTTTGGAGGTGCTCTGCATTTATGTTTTGCGATCTAAGAAAGGGCTAGCAAGATACCACTATTGTCATATTATATCATGGTTGTTTTGACAACATGTTGATGTTTGATATATCTTATTATTGCTTGCTAGCTGCTTATGTCATTGATATGAGTCATTATAACCTTTAAGAGTTATTGTCGACATTGTTAGTTGTAATGTTGGCTGAAAACCTAGGTGTTGTTTAAACTTATTTATGCCAACAAGAGCAAAAGAGTTCGTATATGTTTTTCTTTTTCACTTTCAATTTATCAACTTAATTGCTTGAGGACAAGCAAAGATTTAAGCTTGGGGCAGTTGATACATCTCTAATGTATCTACTTTTCCTAACGCTTTTCCTCTTGTTTTCGACTCTAATTTGCATGATTTGAATGAAACTAACCCCGGACTGACGCTGTTTTCAGTAGAACTACCATGGTGTTATTTTTGTGCAGAAAAAAAATCGCGGAATGGAACGAAACTTTGAGAGGATTTTTTATATTAATAATAAGAATTTTTGGAGCTAAGACCTACCAGGAAGGGGCACCTGGGTGGGCACAACCCACCAGGGCGCGCCCCCTCTCCTAGCGCGCCCAGGTGGGTTGTACCCACCTAATGGCCCTATAGACCTTGATCCCGACGCTATAAAATCACATTATTCCAGAAAAAATTAGGAAGAAAGAATTATCACAATCCACGAGACGGAGCCGCCGCCACCTCCTGTTCTTCTTCGGGAGGCTAGATCTGGAATCCATTTGGGTCTCCGGAGAGGGGGATCTTCGTTCTTCGTCATCACCAACCCTTCTCCATCGCCAATTCCATGATGCTCCCCACCGGGAATGAGTAATTCCTTCGTAGGCTCGCTGGTCAGTGAGGAGTTGGATGAGATTCATCATGTAATCGAGTTAGTTTTGTTAGGGCTTGATCCCTAGTATCCACTATGTTCTTAGATTGATGTTGCTATGACTTTGCCATGCTTAATGCTTGTCACTTTGGGCCCGGGTGGCATGAACTCAGATCTGAACCGTTTATGTTATGATCATTATATCCATGTTTTAGATCCGATCTTGCAAGTTATAGTCACCTACTGCATGTTATGATCCGGTAACCCCGGAGTGACAATAACCAGGACTTCTTCCGGTGATTACCGTAGTTTGAGGAGTTCCTGTATTCACTCTGTATTAATGCTTTGTTCTAGTACTCTATTAAAAGGAGGCCTTTATATCCCTTAGTTTCCAGTATGGACCCCGCTTCCATGGGAGGGTAGGTCAAAAGATGTCATGCAAGTTCTTTTAATGAAGCATGTATGACTATTTACGGAATACATGCCTACATTATATTGATGAACTGGACCTAGTGTCGTATCGCCCTAGGTTATAACTGTCTCATGAGGAATATCATCCAACAAGTCACCGATCCAATGCCTATGAATTTATATGATATTGTTTCTGTTAAGTTAATACTGCTATCATTGTTGTTACACTTGCTACAAAATTATTGCTATCACTGTACCGTTACTATTATTGTTGTCACTACTATCAAAACTATCATATTACTTTGCTACTGATCACTTGCTGCAGATAATTCATCTCCAGGTGTGGTTGAATTGACAACTCAGCTGCTAATACCTTCAAATATTATTTGGCTCCCCTTGTGTCGAATCTATAAAGTTGGGTTGAATAATCTACCCTTAAAAACTATTGCGATCCCCTATACTTGTGGGTTATCACTTCCTAAGGCTCATAGGTGGGCCTGTCTATGGCAGGCTGCCAAGGGTGAGGCTTCTAGTTGTTGGAACTACCCTTGCTGATCATTTTGCGCTTGTGGGTGTCCTCCATGGCATAACGCTTGTTTTCCAGCATGAGAGCCTTGTTCACTAGATTGAAGAAGGTTTGGTAGTTGTAGACAATGAGCTGATACTGGAGGACTTGCTGGAGTCCTCCCATGAAGCGTTCCATCTTAGCTACCTCAGTGTTGACATCTTCAGGAGCATACCTTGACAGGAGGTTGAATGTGTGCATGTACTCCTTGACAGAGCCACTTCCTTGCTTTAATGCTCAGAATTCTCACTTCTTGATAGCCGTGATCCTAGAAGGAATGTGGGCCTTGCGGAAACCATCCTTGAAATTATCCCAGGTGATCACGTGGTCGCCTTGCATGACCGTGATTCCATCCCACCAAGCTATGGCATTACCTATGAGGAAGTGAGAGGCATAAAGAACCTTCTCACGATCATCATTGCAGTTGTCCAGTGCAAGGAGGTCCTCGATGGTGCGGAACCAATCATCTCCATCTAGAGGTCCAGCGGTCTCGGTGAAGGTTTGGGGCGAATTCCTGATGAACTCCAATAGAGTGGAGCAGCCATTGTTGTTCCTTCCTTGTTGCTGGTTGTTCACAGGGACCTAAGCCATCTGCTGAATATTAGCAGTGATGGCTTGGTGTTCCTCCTGAAGAACTATGGGAAACTGATCTATGGTCACATTCTCTGGTGGAGGTGGTGGCAGGGTAGTATCGCCATGTGGCTACTCCTGGTGATCTCCACCCTGAGCAGACCCACCAGCTCCCTGCTGTTGGCTAGAGTTGTCGGTGCCAGGGTTGGTAAAGGAGATGTTGCGGGTTGCAGTCACCATCCTGTTTGGAGCAGCCAAGTCAAATAACTAGGACAAATGAGAGGGAATACAACGATAGAGAAAACACTCTTAAGGGGGTTGGTATAATGCAAGTGTGATCAAAGAGAGGTCGAAAGACTAAACACACAATATTACGATAAATAGGCAATGTATTCGCTTAAATGTTGCCTAAGGCAAAATAGTGACTTGCATTGAGACACAAACAACAAAAAAATGACAAGCACACTTGGTTTCATTTGAACAATTACAAGGACTCGAATTCACAAGAGGGATACATGTCTTATCCTACCCTAGGGGTTCTCAGACTTAAGTGGTCGAGTGCTCGGTCTCGTACTCATGCTCCTCTAGATATTCCTCCTAGTCATCATCCGTACGGGCGCCATCTCCGGTCGAGGGTGTCGGAGAACGAGGAGTTCCATGCCATTGATGCGCCGGTGATGTTGGTGAAGAGCGCAAGGTACTCCTTCTCACTCATGCGATGAAGCCGAGATGTCCCCTTAGCGGGTGCATCTCTAGCTGGGGGTACTCCTCCTCTGTATGAGATAGTTGGTAGTCCCTTGGGGGCTCCATCCTTCTTGATCTTGTCTATCTTTATGTTGGCTTGACAAGTTCCTCGTGGAGCTTCACATACTCCTTAATTAGGTTGTGAGCGAGAGTCTCGATGGAGAGGCTGAAGTATCTTTGAAACCTGATTGGTGTTCCATCCTCCTTTGATGGGACCAACATCCAACTTTCATCAATATCATCCTTCTTGAAAGGTAGGTGGCGAGTAGTTGGCTCGTCAACCATCTTTGGAATGATGTATTGAAGGTGGGTCAGTGACCACCATGCAACTGTCTCGACTGCTCACGCCAGGGTGTCCTTATGTGGTCCTTCAAAGAACAAACTAGTTGGGGAGTCGTTTGCCTTTGCGACCACATCAACGTGGTACTCCTTCGTGGTGGCATGGACCCAATGCTCATGGTAGAGGAAAATAGTCGGTCGGCAAAACTGGCAGTTCTCCAGGCTATCCTCAAAGAGTAGGGGGAAGCCGTATGCTAGGAGGTCCTTGAGTACGACAGCCATATACAAAGCTTTAGGGGGAGGGGAGGGAGTAGAGTTTTGAAAGTAGTCTAGAAGAGGTAAGAAATGCATAAACTCCTAAGTATAGGTACTAGGTTTGGTTTTCGAAAATTGTTTTATCCTAACAAACTTACATGCTAACTAAGGCTTCCTACACTGAGGATTGCTTTAATACCACCTTTGTGGGGACCCTGACTCATAAGTTGTGATCAACCAATGCACGTGTATAGTGATCCGACAGATCAATCCTGACTGAACACACAAAAGCTGAATAACAAGAGTCTTACATCCATACATACTGACTTACAGCAATTATGACCATTACGGTCAAGTCTTACATAGATAGGGTCATGAAGGCCAAACAACCAACATAGACTCGCAGTAGAAATCTTGAAAGACATCATAGACCCATGCCATTTACCTTTACCATACAAGCATTCTGACTTGGAAGCGTCCTAATTTGCATGATCGTTTCCAAGGTATTCTTCACCATATTCATGCTCTTCCATGCCTGGCCAATTAAATAACTATTGGCAAACCAATGAGCACTTTGAATGTACTCGCAAGCAATCCATGTTTGGAACAATGTACAACAATGCATGATATAACACTAGTAGGTAATTTTGCAGAAAGCTAATTTGAGTGCAATGACATGTCCTATCATCTTGTAAGCATACATCCTAAGGTTATGAGTAATAATATGAACATGTTATAGATATCAATATAAACATAGTTTAGAACAACTCTAGTTTGATCATTTCATCGAGTCAGTCGACTCATCTCAAGTATCTCCTTCCCACACAAACACACACCAAGTTTGGTAAAACACTAGACATAGTTTAAGAAGCACCACTCAACTATCCTTGCCTGTGGAGACATCTATTCAAATAGTTTTTATGCTTTGTAGAGGTTGCACACTATACCCACAGGACTTGGGAAACTGCCGTGTCAAGCCAGGACTCGCGGTATATTGCATACCCGAGGTAAGTACCCGAACAATGCCTTCCCCTGATGATACTAACAAAGAGTACACTCGTTGGCACACATCACGCATGATGTACATCACAAGTATCATCCTTAAAGGGACCAACGGTGTAACCCATGTCTGTGAAAACAGCTCATGGTCGCCCTTTCCGGCACGACCCCGTATCGAGAGTGACCACATCACTACCGTCACTAGTATCGCGAGCTCTCTGCTAGTACCAACCAAGCTAATAAACAAAGCCCCATCCCGGAAGGGGTGTCTTGATTGTAAATGTAAGGTTGGGAACGGTCAACAAATCTTAAATCTAAGGCTTTTTTCAAAAAACCACAACTTGCTCCGGTACATGACTTCTTTCTCAAACGGTTACCGAGCTCATCTTCTCCCTCGGGCATTAGTGGCACCCGAAGGGTTTTTTGAGAAGTCTTTGAAAATACTTTTGTTGCCAATTCCATGTACATTCTCATCCTACCTGCGTAGCATCTAGTAGCATTCTATCTACAATCCACTCACAAAATTCTATGCAGAAAGTAGAGTCATGACAATGTAAGTATCAACGAGGAAAGTAACGGAGGCATCCCACCAAAGTGGTCACCATCATCATGATTCTGATGCATGAATTTAAAGTTATATATGATATGCATAAAAAGGTTTCTCAACCATGGTCAAGGGGATGCTTACGAGGAACAAGAATATCTTCGGGGTCTTCAAATCCTTCTGATCCAACTTCTTCGTCAAGAACGCAATGCATCGTCACAATATAGATGGACAAAATAAGACCACAGAACAAATTGGGAAAATACATCACTCCTAAACTCTCAAAACACTTTTGTAAAATACTAGGGTGCAACAAAAAATATCAAATTTATTAGTTTCTAGTTTTGGAGGGTTAAAAGTGGTGAAAAACATTTTAACGGTGGTTTAAATATTCATACTAGGGTTTTAAATACAAACAGTACAAAAAATATTTTCGAAATGATGCACAAGTAGCATCATCAAATCGGTTGGAATATTACAAGATTTTAGAAGTTGGAATTGTTGGATTTGGAGAACTATTTAAACCTAAGGAATTTTTGGAAAATCTTTTAGAAAAAAAGAGAGGCACTGTGCCTTTGGGCCATAAGTGGCTCGCCATGCCGGCCCAGCCAGCGAAGCAGCCCTAGGCGAACCGAGGCGCATGCGCTCGTCAGGGATGAACTAGAATTGTGGGACCCGATAGTAAGAGACATAGAGGTGATGGAGAGAGAGAGGTGTGGGTAATAGGGGGCCCCGCCTATGATCCCTGACCTTGTGACCATAGGGGGAGGTGAGCTCACCAACAACGGGAGGGGCACAACCAGGTATGAGGACAGCGGCGTTCATGTGGTGGTAGAGGGGGTCTCGGGGGTAGCCTGGGTCGCCGGTGATGAGAGGACCACAGAAGAGGATCGTTGGTGATGATCATCCTCGATGCCTAGAACTACAATTCGAGTGGGGAAGAGAGGTAATACGGTCAGGAGGTTGGTGCGGTTCCAAATCGGGCGAGAAGAGGAGCGGAGGAGCTCCTGACCGTGCGCACTTTAGCGAGCCGAGGCGGTGGAGCCTCGGTGGATCCCGAGCATAGAGAGGTCCGAGGGCCATACAGGAGATGCATGGATTCGATTTGGAGTGGGAGAGGGAGACCAAAGAGGAGAGATAGGCCCGGGGCTGCTTTTATTGGAGGGGCGAGGTGCACCATACGCCCGTGCGCTGGTGAAGTCGCAACAATCGCCAAAGGGCATGGGGGCTTGAGGGGGCGTGTCTGTGGCATTAGAGGGGATGGTCTACAACCAGGGAAAGGAGAAGAGAGAGCGGAGTAGAGATAGATGCGCCGCGCGTGCGAGTGCACTTACTGGTGCGCTCGGGCGGTCATGGCACGTGTGCAAGGGGGCAAGCAGAGGGAAAAGGAAGAGGGGGACACGGGATGGCTCGAGACACGTGTGCAAGGGGGCACGTGTTTCGTACAATGAGACAAGTCTTTGGGTGATTCGGTATGGCTCGAGGTGGTCGGGGCCTCAGAATGGAAGTGGCAACAGTGTGGCTGGGGATGGTAGCATGCTCTAGAGTGCCCATATGGCCTGCATGGCCATGCCCACACGCGCTATGGACGCGGCCACTTTGTCCATTAGTTCCTGGGGGAACTGGAGATGCCCTTTGGATTCTTTAGGAGGTAGAAGAGCGGGTGGAAATAAAAGTAAGGGGGTAGAATTCTCTATCTAGGATGACTAGGGGTAAAAGTGGGGTTTTCACCAACCAATCATTGAGCTGGGAACATGGAATTCCTACTGGGGTTGCAAGGTAACTAGAAGAAGCTGCATTAAAACTCGAGGGTGAATAGGAAAAGTATAAGGGGTGAAATCAGTAGATTTACCAAATCATCAGAAAGTGTTTGATGATTGTTTGGGCAATATAAAGTGATCTCCTTGCTATTGTTAAAGTATATGTGGATTGCACTAGCCCTTTCCATCAGTTCGGAATTTTGTTTGCATTGGCTAGTGCATGAACTTTGACATGGTATCAGAGCTGGTAGCCCCCCTTTGTGTCCACGTAGAGGCCTCTTGAGCCATACATGAGTTTTGCTCGCCATCGCTCTCTTCCGGTTGCACGTGTTGACTTGTCTTTCCCATAACACATGAGAGGGGATGTTATAGTATATGTGCATTGCACTAGCCCTTTCCATCAGTTCAGACTTTTGGCGGAGTTGGCTAGTGCATGAAGCTCAATAGCTATGAGTTCTAACAGGATCAAATGCTAGATAAAAATGGGGCTGATCACCAAGTTTGAGCTCATTTGAAGAAATTTGCCAATGCAAACTTTATAAACCCTGGAAATTAACAGAAATACGTTCCTTAAGATCTAATCATGCTAAGCTATTCTCCTTGATGATCCAGTTCGTGTGGTGGCATCGTTTTGGAAATAGAGCATGCTCACAAGGTTTGGGGTCAATTGGCGAAACCTGGTAATGCAAAGTTGCTCAAATTTGGATCTAGACAAAGAGGGTTTGGTGGCATTTTGGTGAACCAAAATTATTGGGAATGAGATGAAACTTGGCAAGAGCATCACATATGCCATATGTGACATGCTGGAATTTTCCTGGATTTAATTGTGAATATTCTTATACAAATATTTCAAATACTAGGAATATGCAAAAAAGGTTTTGACCTGTAGTGTCCTGTATTTTGAACATGACCATGTGTTGAAATTCATAAATTTGGAAACTATTTGTCCACTGAGTTTCCCTAAATTTTCTCAAATATTTTGAAAGCATTAAAATAAGTTTTCCCTTTAGAAGACCATCTCTGGCATTCAAAAAAAGTCTTTAAATTAAATATGAAAAAATATTTGAAAATAATATTTGGTGGTTATGAGAGGTTTTATATGTGACAGGTTCCAAATGAAGTCTTTGGGGCAAAACATTTACCCTAATTTTGAGGGATTGTAGTAGAAACCACAATCCAGGGGTTTTTGAAAACCTAAAATAAATGCTGTTTGGCCAAAATAATATTTTTTAAAAATAGTTTAGGGCCTATGCACATGGCATGATCATTGGGCAAAGATTTGCATCAAGGAGATGTGTTTTTTCAGAGAAGAAGGATTTTTGTGAAATCAACACAATCAGGCAAACAAGCAAATAACAAACATTTGAAACATGCACGAGCACACAAAAAGTTTTAATTGGTCCAAACTTTTATAAACTCGTAACATAGCAAAGTGGTACAAACACAGGGTGTGAGAAGAAGTGGACGATCACCAAACTCTCATCATCTTGAAGCTTGAAAAGGGCACTCTCCAATGTTGCACCGTCTTGGAATTCCTTCAAAAAGAGCAAACATGGCAAACACTTGGAAAAAGAAATGTGGTTAGTGTTAGAGACAAACCAAGCATTCAAGTGGTGATTCACCAAACAAGTATTGTTATTATGCATAACATATGGTGTGACAAGGGATTTTGTCATGGCATTTGTCGGTGTACTAAGAACTGGGGGCTATTCGTATCCAAACTTATATGTGGGCGACTACTGCCCATGAGACGAGAAGTCTTTGCCGACCTCACGCTGAACCCAGGGTTTTGGATCGAAGTGAGGCGGTAAGGTTCTCACACGACAAGGCCGCCCACGAGCGGCGCCCGACAAGATCCCAGCCCGCCAAGCCACCGCTCCACCTCACCAGGGGGCTAATTGTGTAAATCAGTCGAGGTGTCGAGCGGGCAGGGGGGTAGGTGGAGATGGCCCTTGCACATGCCACAACGGCATGGCAGAAGAGTAGGAGGTAGCTGGGCGAACGACACAGAAGGAGAGGCAATTTGTCGGTGTCAAAACCCGCGGATCTCGGTAGGGGGTCCCGAGCTGTGAGACTAGGATCGATGGTAACATTAGACGAACGAGACGATGTTTACCTAGGTTCGAGCCCTCCTATGGAGGTAATACCCTATGTCCTGCTTGATTGTATTGATGATATGTAGGTTACAGAGTTGATCTACCTCAAGATCGAATAGCCAAACCCTAGATGAGTTGTCCTCTACTACAACCTAAAACCCTCCGGCTTATATAGACACCGAGGGTGCCTAGGGTTTACAAATGGTCGGTTACAGGTCGAAGGGATAAACATGCCTATTCACTATTCCAAACATGGAGGGAGCGCCACGATTCCCGAAGTTTCCTTACTGGAGACAGGGCCTTCGATCACTCCAATGCTCGGTAAGCGGCCCATATAATCTGGCCCATAAGAAACAGGTGGGCCACCTGAGGACCTCTTAAACCAAGACTCCCTCAGTAGCCCCCAAACTAGCCTCCAATGCCAAGGATCTTAGCTCCATCTTCGGTTGATTAGAGCCTTCGGCTTGTGAGGCGACTTCTTCTCCTCGATCAGTTATCGCCCGAGTTTAGTTCGGTCTCCGATGTCATGCAGTTTTTCCCGATTCGTGGATCGTCCGAACACCATGAACAGCTTAGCCCCAAAGGCCAAGCGTCAAGGAACAAACAGAGTTCCCTGACAACCTTTCTTATGAAAGTTCACAGCCCACCATGACCGTTGGACCAGTTGCCAAAACTTGATCCGCGATTCGAGGCCGTTTTCATCAGCACAATCCATCAATGCACAGATCATGCTCCATTTCACATGGGATATGTTTAATCATGCGCGTATAACAGCACACACGTCTTGGGAAGCGGAGGGCCATGGGGAGGTTAACAGCGACTAGCCCCATAAGAAGGGAGAAAACCCCAAGGCACATCCACGCTTCCCATTTGCACCCTCTGGTTCTTCAAACTCTTGAGCCTCCAGAGCACAGATCTATGTTTTCCTCAACTCCCCCTTAGAGCTTGGCCATGGCTGGTTCTGGTTCAAATGGCAAGTGGGAGGCATCCATAGTCACCGACGAGGACATCCGGGACCTAAAGAACGCCGACTACCTCCTCACCAACATTTATCACCATGCGGTGGTGAAGGGCGAGGTGGTTCCCACTCCCAAGCCTGGCAAGAGGGTGGTCTTCATCCCTCACTTCATCCAGGGACTGAGCTTCCTGCTCCACCCCTTCGTTGGGGGATTCATGTTCTTCTACGTACTTGACTTCCATGACCTCTCGCCAAACTCCTTCATGCACATATCGGCCGTCATCATCATCTACAAGGCCTTCTTACGGGTCGAACCACACTTCGGACTATAGCTCAAGATATACAATATCAAGTTGAACTGCGTCGTAGGTGAATACGCAGACTGCGGCAGGGCAGTCATCAGCAAACTCCCCTGTGTCGGATGGCCATCCGACACCTTCATCAACACCATCAAGATTTGGCAAAAAGAGTGGTTTTATATCACTGAGCCAACAGAGGAAGGCCGAGCTGCTCTGGCCGAATTCAAATCCGGTCCCCCCACCAAATTGACTTCATGGATCCGAAAGGGCCTTGAATGGGGATAGGATATGGAGGTGGACAGCTTGGAGAGGCGCATTGCCTCCATGATCAAAGGCAAGATCGAGCTGGTAAACGTGGTCCAGATTATGCTTTGGCGGCGCATCCTCCCCTGCCAGTGCCGGGGCTCTCCCATGTGGTCTTATCTGCTTGACAATGAGCCTACTATTCGTCGGCTCTTTCGCACCACTCGGGAGAAGCTATGGAAGTCACTATCCAAGGCTTAGGAGAACTAGCCAACCGAGGAGGAGGATCGGGGTCTACACGCCGATAAGCCTCCGTCCTAGGTATAACATAGTTTTAATAGATCGGCTTTGTTTTTCAAAAGAAAATCTAAGCACCTTTCCGAACACCTCTACAAAAATGGTTGAGCAAAGCCATGGGCATCAACTGCCCGACACCACAACCTGAAGACCCAAGGTCCAAGCTGTTGTCGGAGATGCTCGCCATGGTGCCTTACAAGGCGCTAGGAAAGAAGGAGAAGAAGAAGAAGACAGGCTGAGGAGGCCTCTGAATCAAGGACCAGCCGGATGCTGTGTCCGGGGAAACCCATCCCTCCTCCAATTAGGAGGAGTAGCATGATGATGAGGGGGAAGGTGATTCCCCCCTCGCGAGAAAGAGGGCGGCGTCACCGGACACCGTAGAGGAGGCATCTCCTCCTGCCCCGAAGAAAGCGCGTCGGCCGCGGTTGATTCTGCCTGATGACAGTTCGCACTCGGACAACGAGTCCAAGGACTTTGAGAAGGTTCCTCAGAGGAACCTAAGGGTCAAGCCCCTAGATCGAAGGTAAGAATCTGAAGTATCCCTGAGCTACTAATGCCAAGTTTTTAACATTGTGATCATGTGAATGCCTGATCTGCAGTCCACCACGCGTTCTCCCCACCAACCAAGTTTCGGACGGGGAGACCCCGCCTGCCAAGCTAGTGGAGAGAGGGACCGCGTCGCATCCCACTCCTCTAGGCACCATGAAGGATGCCGCAGAGGTGCCATCCCAGCAGGCTTCTTTGGAGCCGAACAACAGCGGTGGGGGCAATAACGTCATGGTCGAGGATAAGACCTCAGTCACCAAAGACTAGGAGAGGAGCCCCTCCCAGATACTGAGGATACCGGACGTGGGGAAGTCCAGATCCCTCCAAGGTCGTCTATGGAGCGCACGATGCCTCTGGAGTCAGCGGTTCAATCCTCGATTGGAGATCGGGTTAACCGATCACCACCGGCACCACCGCCCAATGGGTGGCCAGTGATGGGGGAGGCTCTATCAAGCGCCTCCATCTCCAAGGATCACCGCACCCTTATGAGTGTTGTTTTGTAGAGCATTCAGTACGTCGATAGCGGACAGAAGGAGTCCTTTAACGGTCTCGTGACGGGCTTCCAGGTGAGCCACGTAATGTTTCATTTCTGAAATTATAATTTGTTACACTTGTGCTATCATTATATATATAGCAGCACCCAAGCCCTAGGTGAGTTTAGAGAAACTCATTTGGGGGTCAGTCACAAATAGTGCCTAGAATGTTCTCATTGGCCTTAAGAGGACCGAACATAGGGAAATGTTTATGAAAGTTTAGAGGTCTAAACCCATGTAATCTGATAGGGGGTTTGTTATTTGTAGGCTTCGTCATTAGCGGCAGCTGCTAATGCCGCCGAGCTAGACAAGCTAAACCGGAAGCTCAAGAACTCCGGGGACGAGCTTGATGCTCTGATAAGAGATTCGACGAGATGCAAGGTAAGCCGGATTGTAATGTCTGAAGTTTTCATCACTAGTGATTTTTACTGTCGACGCAGTATGGTTACATCTTTGATACTTACACAGCCTCGGCGAAGGAAATTGAGAAGCTCAAGGCGGAGCTTCAGAAGGAAAAGCAAGAGGCCGCAGCCGAGAAGGTGGCGGTCGAACAAGCGACGACCGTAATTTCCACTCTAAAAGACACGAGCACCAAGCATGAGGCTCGAGTGAAGAGAATCCAACAGGAGCGAGTGGATAGGCGGTTCTTTGAAGAGCAAGTCCGGCAAGTTAAAGATATAACAGATGGTAAGCCGTATTTACGATAGTGTGTCTTCGGTGATAGAAGCTTCGCGTTGCTCACCAAAGTGTGGTGTTACTCAAGCGTCTGCTCGGACCTCCAGAAGAGCATAGCGGACACGAACCAGTTGTATGCTTCGCGGGGTGAAGGAGATGAAGCTCGTATATTCTGGGCGCAATTTGAAGCCCTCGAGCGCTATCTTCTCCTTATTAAGCAGCTGAAGCAGCTGATGGCGCTACACCGGATGGCAGAGCTGTCCATGAAGGATGTCTATATCCGGCTATGGCCCAACGAGCCACTGCCGAGCAGCTACTTCGGCCTGGTGCAGAAGCTGAGCGATGCCTCGCCCCGGATCGACGCACTAAGGTGTTCCTCCTGTATCGAGGGAGCTCGGATGGCCTTGCAAAGGCCCGGGGCATGATCCTATGAAGAGAGCCACCGCTCCTCCGCCTCCTAGAAAGGAGCATAGTTGCCCAAAACGATACTTCTCCGTAGTGATGGAGGGTGCTCGGGCAATAGAAGCTCAGTGTTCCAAAGAAAACATTTATGACTAAATGTTGTGTAATATGTCCAAAGACCTTTTAACGTCCTATGGTTATGATGCATGGTTTATCATGTTTTTAATGTTTTGCATTCCTTATAACTCTTGTGTGGTAGTTGAAAATGAAAGCTGCGATTCGTCGGCTTTATCCCCCATGTAGATGCTACATGGGGTGTCTCTACCTACGCACTATAACCCTTAGCCAAGCTATCGGTACCCAAAGGCAGTAGTGTGCGGTAGACCAGGCAATCAGACCATAATGCTTTATTGCTTTCACTTAGTCGTAGGGGCACAAAAAAGGAATGCAGGGGGCTGATGACTAGCCCCTGGTGATTTGTGATGTTTGGATGAACCACGGCTAAAGCCGATATCACATGGTTTGTATAAATACCAAACCCACCGTATGACACAGAATAACCTCTAACAAGGTTTTTAGTACAACACTTAAGCTCGGATTGGCAGACCAATTCTCGCATACTATGATAGTCAGTTTTTGGCTTTCTAGCCTGAGGTTCTTAACCAAACTAGATGGAAACGCAATCACAGAGGTTCTCCCTTTGCCCTTTTAGCCGAAGGAGCGGAACGTAAAGGGGCAAGGACAGGGGCCGGGCAACCCAACTATTGACCCAATACATAGTTCAGAACCTATGCATATAAAGTGAATTCCAAGACATCGAACGCATAATCAATTGTGCATAAGGCAATTTTTCTGAAATCGAGCCCCCGGTCTATTAGTCGGTTGCATCGTAATGTGTACTGAACAGTTTTGCAAGAAGAGGGAGAAAAGAGAGTATGTGCCAAAAAAGACAGCGAAGCGACCATGTATAATGCTTTTATATTTTTCTCAAAAACTCGTATTCCTCAAATTGTTGAGGCAACTGTTTACAAGTATTTGAAAATGAAATATAAATTTTACAGGACTGGTTGTACCAGGGGTCTTCGATGGGTGACCTGACGTCCTCGGTGTGCCCTGTCGCTTGTCAGCTCATGTGCCTCCTAGGGAGTTGTATAACTCTATGGGTGTTGCTGTTCGGTGAGCGGATCTTGGAAACAATATCTTGAGAAGCCGCGGAAGTGTGGATGATTTTTATGCCTTTAGTGGCCCTTGATGATACATATAGTGTGTCTGAAGAGATTTAATGGCAGTAGTCCGGTCTAGCCGAATACTTACCCTTTGATGGTTTTCACCATCGCCGCGTGATGTCTAGTACGCAACCATCTTCTTGTAGAATCGTGTTGGGCCTCCAAGCGTAGAGTTTTCTAGGACAGTGGCAATTTTCCCTCAACTAGATGACCTAAGGTTTATCAATTCGTGGGAGGTGTAGGATGAAGATGGTTTGTCTCAAACAACTCTGCAATTAAATACAAGAAATCGGTTGTGTCTCCAACACACCCAATACAATGGAAAATTGTATAGGTGCACTAGTTCGGCGAAGATATGGTGATACAAGTGTAATATGGATGGTAGATATTGGTTTTTGTAATCTGAAAATATAAAAACAGCAAGGTAACTAATGATAAAAGTGAGCAAAAACAATATTGCAATGCTTAGAAACAAGGCCTAGGGTTCATACTTTCACTAGTGCAATTTCTCTCAACAATACTAACATAGTTGAATTATATGTAAATACCTCTCGTGCGACGAAGAGTTTACTCCAAAGTCACAAATAGCGGAGAACTAATGAAGAAATTATTGTAGAGCACGAAACCACCTCAAAGTTATCTTTTTCGATCAATCTTATGAGCTATCTCTATAATTGTCACGAATAGCCCTAGAGTTCGTACTAAAATAACACCTTAATATACACATCAACCAAAACCGTAATGTCACCTAGATACTCCAATGTCACCACAAGTACCCATGGGCTTGATTATACGATACGCATCACACAATTTCAGATTCATCACGTTCAATCCAAGACAAAGAACTTTAAAGAGTGCCCCAAAGTTTCTACCGGAAAGTCATGACAAAAACGTGTGCCAATCCCTATGCATAGATTCCGAAATTCACGGAACCTGCAAGTTGATCACCAACACATACATCAAGTGGATCAATAGAACATCCCATTGTCACCACGGATATCACATCGCATGACATACATCAGGTGTTCTCAAATACTTAATGAGTCAATCCGATAAGAAAAATTCAAAGGGAAAACTCAATTCATCACAACAAGATAGAGAGAGGAAAAGTCCATATGATTCATCTATATCAATAAAGCTCGTGGTACATCAAGATCCTACCATCTCAAGAACACGAGAGAGAGAGAGATCCAACACATAGCTAATGGTACATACCCTCAGCACCGAGGGTGAACTACTCCCTCCTTGTCATGGAGACCGCCAGGATGATGAAGATGGCCTCCGGTGATGGTTTCCACCTCCGGCAGGGTGCCGGAACGGGCTCCCGATTGGTTTTTCATGGCCCTGGAGGCTTGCGGTGGCGTAACTCCCGATCTAGGTTTTCTTTTTGGAGGTTTCTTCATTTATAGGAGCACTTGGCGTTGGAATCCCATGAAGGGGACTCCCGAGGGGCCCACAAGCCTGCTAGGCGCAGACAGGGGGTGGTCGCGCCCTGGTGGCCTGTTGCCTCCTCGGGACTCCTCTCCGGTATCTTTTTGCTCCAGTATTTTTTATATTTTCTAAAAATATTCTCCGTAAATTTTCAGCCCATTCTGTGGACTTTTATTTCTGCACAAAAACAATACCACGGTAGTTCTGCTGAAAACAACGTCAGTCCGGGTTAGTTCTTATAAAATCATACCAAAATCATATAGAATTATTGTAAACATGGCATGAATATTTCATAAATTATAGATACGTTGGAGACATATTAGCATCCCCAAGCTTAATTCCTGCTCGTCCTCGAGTAGGTAAATTATAAAAGAAATAATTTATGAAGTGTGAATGCTACCTAACATATTTATCAATGCAATCTTCTTTATTGTGTCAAGAATGTTCAGATCCATAAGACTCAAAATAAAAGCTTAATGTTGACATAAAAACAGTAATATTTCAAGCATATTAACAAGCAACTGTGTCTCCTCAAAATAAGATGGAAAAAGAAAGTTGTCCCTACAAAATCGTATGGTCTGGCTATGCTCCATCTTCCCCACACAACGTATATATATCATGCACAACCCCGATGACAAGCCAAGCAATTATTTCACACCTCTTATGTTCTCAAACCTTTTCAACTCTCATGCAGTACATGAGCGTGAGCCATGGATATAACACTATAGGTGGAATAGAATATGGTGGTTGTGGAGAAGATAAAAATAAGGAGATAGTCTCAAACCAACTAGGCGTATCACCATGCTATGGGGATGCCCATCAAAAGATATCATTGTGAGTTGGTAGGGATTGTGATGCAACGGATGCACTAGAGTTATAAGTGTATGAAAGCTCAGAAAGAAACTAAGTGGGTGTGCATCCATCTCACTTGCTCATGAAGACATAGGGCAATTCGAGGAAGCCAATCACTGGAACATAGAAGCCAAGTTCTATAATGAAAAATTCCCATTAGTATATGAAAGTGACAATATAGGAGAATCTTTATATGAAAAAGATGGTGCTACTCTGAAGCACAAGTGTGATAAAGGATAGTAGCATTGCCCCTTCTCTCTTTTATCTCATTTTTTTATTTCTTTTTTCTTTTTTTGTGGGCATCTTTGGCCTCTTTGTTTGTATTTGGGCTTCTCTAGCCTCTTCTATTTTTTGTAAAGTCCAGACACTCATCCCAACTTGTGAGGGAATCATAGCTTCCATCATCCTTTCCTCACATGGTACAATGTTCTAATAATGATGATCATCACACTTTTATTTACTTACAACCCAAGAATTACAACTCGATACTTAGAACAAAATATGACTCGATATGAACGCCTCTGGCGGTGTACCAGTATGTGCAATGAGTCAATAGTGACATGTATAAACAATATGAACGTTGGCTTTGCCACAAATACGATGTCAACTATATGACCATGGAAAGCAATATGACAATGATGATGCGTGTCATAAACGGAATGGTGGAAGTTGCATGGGAATATATCTCGGAATGGCTATGAAAATGCCATAATAGGTAGGTATGGTGGCTGTTTTGAGGAAGGTACATGGTGGGTTTAATGCACCGGCGAAAGTTGCGCAATACTAGAGAGGCTAGCAAGGGTGGAAGGGTGAGAGTGCGTATAGTCCATGGACCCAACATTAGTCATAAAGAACTCACATACTTATTGGAAAATTTTATTAGTTATCGAACCAAACTATTAAACGCATGCTCCTAGGGGAGAGGTTGGTAGGAGTAAACCATCGCGCGCTCCCGACCCTTACACAAAGGCTGACACTCAATAAACAAATCATGCTTCAACTTTCTTACATAACGGTTCACCATACGTGCATGATACGGGAATCACAAACCTTTACACAAGTATTTTTACCAATTCACAATTACTTCCTAACATGACACTTGATATTACCATCTTTATATCTCAAAACTTTATGCAAGGAATCAAACTTCTCATAATACTCAATGCACTTTATATGAACGTTCTACAATGCGAAGAGATGGTGATACAAGTGTAATATGGATGGTAGATATAGGTTTTTGTAATCTGAAAATATAAAAACAGCAAGTTAACTAATGATAAAAGTGAGCACAAACGGTATTGAAATGCTTGGAAACAAGACATACGGTTCATATGTTCACTAGTGAAATTTCTCTCAAGAATACTAACATAGTTGAATCATATGTAAATACCTCTCGTGCGACAAAGAGTTCACTCCAAAGTCACAAATAGCAAAGAACTAACAAAGAAATTATTGTAAGGTACGAAACCACCTCAAAGTTATCTTTTCCGATCAATCTTATGAGCTATACGTATAAGTGTCACGAATAGCCCTAGAGTTTGTACTAAAATAACATCTTAAGATACACATCAACCAAAATCCTAATGTCACCTAGATACTCCAATGTCACCACGAGTACCCATGGGCTTTATTATATGATGTGCATCACACAATTTCATATTCACCAAGTTCAATCCAACGCAAAGAACTCCAAAGAGTGCCCCAATGTTTCTACCGTAAGTTTAGACAAAAACTTATGCCAACCCCTATGCATTGATTCCCATGGTCATGGAACCCGCAAGTTGATCACCAAAACATACATCAAGTGGATCAATAGAACATCCCATTGTCACCATGGATATCCCATCACAAGACATACATCAAGTGTTCTCAAATTCTTAAAGACTCAATTCGATAAGAAAACTTCAAAGGGAAAACTCAATTCATCACAACAAGATAGAAAGGGGAAAACTCCATATGATTCATTTATATCAATAAAGCTCGCATTACATCAAGATCGTGCCATCTCAAGAACACGAGAGAGAGAGAGACAGATCCAACACATATCTACTCGTACATACCCTTAGCCTTGAGGGTGAACTACTCCCTCCTCGTCATGGAGACCGCCGGGATGATGAAGATGGCCTCCGGTCATGGTTTCCCACTCTAACAAGGTGCCGGAATGGGCCCCCGATTGGTTTTTCATGGCTCCGAAGGCTTGCGGCTGCGGAACTCCCGATCTAGGTTTTTTTTGGAGGTTTCTTTATATAAAGGAGCACTCGGCGTTGGAATCACGACAAGGGGACTCCGGAGGGGCACACAAGCCTGCTAGGCGCGGCTAGGGGGTGGTCACGACCTGCTAGCTTGTGGCCTCCTCGGGACTCCTCTCTAGTATGTTTTTTCTCTAGTATTTTTAATATTTTCCAAAAATATTCTCCGTAAATTTTCAGCCCATTCCGAGGACTTTTCTTTCTACACAAAAACAACACCATGGTAGTTATGCTGAAAACAACGTCAGTCCAAGTTAGTTCTAATAAAATCATACCAAAATCATATAGAATTATTTTAAACATGGCATGAATACTTCATAAATTATAGATACGTTGGAGATGTATCACTGCCCATGGAATTTTGAGCATGAAGTTGTGCCTCCTCGGCACATGTTTTGCTGGTCCCAGGGCTATGCGATGGGGGGCGAGTCCCTATTTACGGGGAGAAGAAGGTTGTGAGAGCTCGGGCTGAAACCGAGCTCGCTTCCCAACCTTACGTGCCTTTACGGTAGATGTCGGTGTTTGCCGATCATCATTGTAATGAAATTTGGCCGCCAGGGCCAGCGCATGTTCCTAAGTTTGGAGGGAGCACTCGGTGTTGCCGTTGACAGTAATGACCCCCTTGTGGCCAGAAATCTTGAGCGTGAGGTGTGCATAGTGTGGGACAACGTTAAAGCGAGCGAACGTTGTATGGCCTAGCAGGGCGTGATAGCCACTGCGGAAAGGTACGATGTCGAAGATCAAGTCTTAAAAGTTGTCGGGTGAGCCGAACACTACTTCCAAGCTTACACAGCCTGTGCACCGGGCCTCGATGCCTGGGATCACTCCTTTAAAGGTAGGGTTGCTGGGTTTGATCCTTGATGGATCTATACCCATCTTTTTCATCGTGTCTGAGTAAATCAGGTTAAGGCTACTTCCTCCATCCATTAGGACATTCGTGAGGTGATACCCGTCTATGATGGGGTCTAGGTAGAGGGCGGCTGAACCCTCATCACGGATACTGGTCGGATGGTCATAACGATCGAAGGTGATCGGGTACATCGACCATGGATTATACTTCGGGGCTACAGGCTCTACGGCATAGACCACTTGAAGGGCGTGCTTCCTCTCCTTCTTGGGTATGTGAGTGGTGTATATCATATTTACTGTTTTCACCTTTGGAGGAAACTTCTCCGCCACCGATCAGACCCCGAGGATCATCCTCGTCCTTGTTGCGTGGCTCTTTCTTTGATCCTCGAATTCGAGTTTGTCGGTCTATTTGAATACCCAACAGTTATGGTTGGTGTGGTTGGTGGGCTTCTCGTGAGTGCCATGGATCTGGCAAGGCCTCGCCATGATCTTGTCCGGTGGGGTGGGTCCCTCGTGATAGCCTTTAGGAGGCTTCTTCCGCTGCCCGGGTCGGGAATTGTGTAAGCCGACATTAATTGCCATATCGTCGACATCACTATTGTTGTGCTGGTGCTTATTCTTGTTGCGCTTTGGTTTCCTGTTTCCGTCCTGAACTTCAGAGGTTCCGGGGTCTTCGGGGTTGTGGCTCTGCCTTGTTAACCAGTTATCCCCGCCCGCACAAAAGCGAGTCATGAGTGATGTAAGGGAGGACATTGTCCTAGGTTTATCGTGGCCAAGCTGATGAGCCAACCATTCATCCCGATTATTGTGTCGGAAGGAGGCTATTGCCTCGGTGTTCGAGCAGTCAACAATCTGGTTTTTCTTGGTCAAGAACCGATTGTAGAATTTCCGCGCGGACTCTCCTAGCTTCTGGATGACGTTGCTCAGGTCGGAGGAGTCCGGTAGTTGGACGTAGGTGCCCTAGAAGTTAGATCAGAATGCATCCTCTAGATCTTCCCAGCACCCAATGGAGTTTTCGGGGAGGCTGTTTAACCGATGCCGAGATAGATCCTTAAGTTTTACGGGTAGATATTTGATGGCGTGGAGATCATCTCCTCCCGCCATGTGCATGTGGAGAAGCAAATCCTCAATCCATATGGTTGGGTCAGTTGTCCCGTCGGGCTTCTCTATGTTCACGAGTTTAAACCCCTCTGGGAACTGATGCTGCATCACCTCGTCCGTGAAGCACAGTGCGTCGACAGCGCCTCTGACCCGAGCTATGTTGTGTCGGTAATCAGCGTCTATTCTCCCAGTTTCATTCCCAGCATCTATTGTTGGGGTCGAGCCAAGGCCTGTACCCTTCCTGTCTATCGGCTGCGTACCCTCTGGATCCATAGATGGATCTCGTACGACCTGCTCTATAGTCCAGGTCGTGTCGCAGGTCGAACCTGTCATCGGGCTCTATTGGCTCTTTTCCCCGTCTTCGGGGTATCGTCGGCCTATAGCTAGTATCGTCACCCGTACTGTCTCGTCCTTGGGGAGGGCGGTCTGGCTTGTCGTATGGGGTATGTTTTGGAGACGGCGTATCAGTGAACTCATCATCAAATTATGGCAACAGCCTTCGGCAGGGACAACTCTTAGGTTGGTCCGATAGACCGGTATCATATCCTTCATCGCCTAAGAGGACTCTCGTGCATCAATCGTTGAGTTTATCTTTTTAGGCTATAAGCTACCATTCTTTGGCCTTCAGGCTATGGGTCATGGCTATAAGATGTAGCATGAACAGTTCCTGATCTTCAGGATTATCAGGGATGGTGAAGTCATCGGCTTCCGGGATGCCCTCCTCCTCGACAGGGGGAGGTAATTGTCGTCCTCAAAATCATTTAGGTCATCGGGGTTGCGCTGGTCTTTAGGCCTACCCTAACCCTCTATCGGGTGTTTGGGATATCGGGATTGCTGAGGTCTTCCGGGGTATCTCCATCCCTCGTGCCGATGATACCTTTCCTTCCCTTTTTGCCTTTTGACCATTTATGTGGCTTCCGGCTCCTTGACGTCGCTTCACCCGATTTGTTGCCATCATTTTTAGGTGTGTCCACACCGTTAGCGGCTGGAGTGTCCACCATGTAGACGTCGTACGTGGAGGTGGCGGCCCATCGCCCGGTGTTAATGGGGGTGGGAGCACAATCCTCCTCATCCATGTATTCTGCCTCCTCGGAGGCATAGTCCAACATGTCGGTTAAATCTTCAACAATGGCTATCAATTGGGTGGTGGGTGGGACAAAAAATTCATCCTGACCCGCCCTAAGACCGATCTGAGCATGGATTGGGGTGGATCGTCAGTAATCTTCATCCACGAGATCTAATCTAGCGCCTCGTTGAGTATCGAGAGCTCTATCGAGTCAACCTGCTCGGAGGTTTCGGAGTTGACCTCCGTTGCGTCAGCGCTAGGGGAGTGTTCGGACCGAATAGGTATCCAGTCATCTGGAACTATGGTTGTGTCCGGACTAAGGGTGAGGTCATCACCAGGGTAATTCCCATGGGCGGGAACGAAAGGGGAATCCAAGATTAAAGCCTCAGAGTCTTCGGGCACGACAGACGAGACTATGAGCTCTGTTAGCGAGTGATCGCCCCGAGAGTCTACGAAGAACTGTAGGTTCCTGAATATGACCTCTTGGTCAGGTGCGAAGCTTCCAACCCGGCCTTGGTGGTCGGTCGGGTCGGCGTGCAGCACAATGTTGCCAAAGGCGAAGATCTGTCCAGGGACAAAGGTGTCCATGTTGTGGAGCTCTTCGTTAATGATGACGCGAGCCATCGATTCGTTTGGCAATCATAGCAGAATTCTCAATGAAAGCGCCAATGTCGGTGTTGAAATCAGTGGATCTCGGGTAGGGGGTCCCGAGCTATGAGACTAGGATCAATGGTAATAGGAGACGAAGGAGACGATGTTTACTCAGGTTCGGGCCCTCCTATGGAGGTAATACCCTACGTCTTGTTTGATTGTATTGATGATATGTAGGTTACAAAGTTGATCTACCTTGAGATCGAATAGCTAAACCCTAGATGAGTTGTCCTCTACTACATCCTAAAACCCTCTGGCTTATATAGACGCTGAGGGTACCTAGGGTTTACACATGGTCGGTTACACGTCGAAGGGATAAACATGCCTATTCACTATTCCAAACATGGATCAAACGCCACGTTCCTGAAGCTTCCTTAATTGAAACAGGGCCTTCGATCACTCCAATGCTCGGTAAGCGGTCCGTATAGTTTGGCCCATAAGAAAAAGGTCGGCCACCCGAGGGCCTCTTAAACCAGTACTCCCTCACAATCCTTCCCAGGAAACGTCGCAAGCGCGCCACCTCACGGTGTATTCAGTGTGCCTATCCTAGTCCATAGATTTAGGTAGTCCCCACTACTGATCCTGATAGACAGCCCCTATAGCTGTAGTACACACAGTACTCCTAGGAAAAGACCATTATATCCATTGTGGTGGCCCGTCGGACTATAAATGGAGGCCTGTGGCTACCTTTACGAAGGTCGACAACCTGTTCAATTGCACGCGTAGCTGCACCTATCGAGTGTTCTTGCCGAGTTGCTGCACACCTGTACTTGAACTCGCATAATCAGTCAGACACAAACATGAAATAGGGTTTTACGCTCCCGAGAGTGCAGAGTGATCGGATGATGCTCTTTGCGTATCCGGAACCCCCTGCAGAGCAGAAAAGGGGCCCTGAAGGTCCCATCGATTGTCACGGGTTCGTCGCCTCAACATCTTTGGCACCCGAGGTAGGGAGAGATTCCAGTGTGGGAACCTTCACCGACTTTGTTGCGCGTTCTCAATGACGTAGATGGTGCGCAAGAAATCTAAGGCTAGCCCGCCGGCCACCCATGGACGTCCAAGTTCCAACCAGCAGCGGCAACGGGCGACTAAGATGGGAGTGGACACCGTGCCCCCCACACTAGTGAACGCGGCCATCACACCACGTGGAGCTCCGTGAGCGTTGAACCGAACCCCGTCGTCCTGACAACATGGGACATGACTGCGGCAGCCGAAGGCAACACCACAACTGCGGTTGTGGCCATGGCGGTGACGACTATGGTCGGGTCTCCGTTGCACCCCTCAAAAGACAATCGCGGCCTGCGCCTGCAAGATGGCAACTCTTTGCGGCACGCGGACTAGACCCTTGCACAAGGAGGGCAAGGCTAGACTCAACCACCTCACCCTGGTGAGGATGTTCGGCAGGCAGAGGCGCGGGAAAGCGCTCCTTCTGGGATTGCCAGGAGTAAGAGCACCACCCATGTCTCACCCTGTCAATTGACTAAAACCTTTGAGGAATCTTTTGCGCAGGACCAACTGCTGCTAATCTTTCCCCCTGCACTAAAGAGGATGGAGGAGTGGAGGGCGACCATACAAAGCCTACTATCCTTCGCCAACAAGGACAAGCCAGACGTGGTGGGTTCCTCACGTGCACGGCGGTCAGCTTCCATAGGACTCACCGTCGGGCACGACGCTGGTGGAGCACACACGGTGCAGTCGCCCTCACGACAGCAACAAGCTTCCCGCTGGACCAGCGCACAAGATGAGGTGTCTCAAGCCTTGATGGACCCATTGTTGAAGTAGGATCAATGCCATGTTCTGAAGGATAGGAGGAAGGAGGACACACGCACCGCCATTGAGAGGCGGTGGGAACCACGTTGTCAATCCGATGGTCATGCCGATCGAGCCATCGACGAACCCATGCCAGGAGCGCCCAGTAGTGTACCTTATGAGTTGGGATGCCCGGAGTTAACCCACGAGTTGCGGTCGGTACGCTGACCTTCCAGCAAGGCCTTCAAGCCAGAGTTGCCGGATAAATATGACGATGTGATCGATCCCTCGGAGTTCCTGGGCATCAACACCATCGCCGTGCAGGCTGACGGGGCACGAGATAAGAAGATGCTCACCAACTACTCCCCACTGGCAATCAAGCCCAACATGAGGAGTCGGTTGATGAACTTTCTTGAAGGGCCCAGACTTGTGCAACCAGATCATTGGGGCCTACCATGCTGGCCACAAGCTCTTGGGACAGCCCAGCGACTTGCATGTGCTCCCCGAATGAGACAGTGAAACCCTCCGCAAGTACATCCAGAGGTTCAGTCGCATGCAGCACAACATCCTAGATATCCACCCCGCCGCGGTGATCGTTGCGTTAAACAAGAATGTACGTAATTGCCGCCTGCATGAGGAGATGACCATCAACAAGGTGCAGGACGTCACTGAACTCTATGCTCTAGCCAATAACTGTGAACAGGCTAAAGAAGGAAGAAAACACCCGGGGAAGGACGCTGGCGCGAAGGTCGACTCCAACGATAACGAAAAGGCACCTGCTTCCTCGAAGAAGGGATGCACGCGCAACAAGAAGCGCAAAGGAAAGGCAGTGATGGCCGTCGAGAGCTCCAGCAACCCCAATGCCGACAACAAGGCCAAGTCGAGGGGTCTGGCAAGGATGTTGTTGTTTTCTCTGGAGACGACGAGGTCACGATAGGCAAGAAGACCGGCAAGACATACTACAAGATCTACCTCACCAAGGACCACGATATCACCGGATGCCGCCAAGTAGAGCAGCTTGCCAAAAAGTAGAATCAAGAGTATGTAAGGCGTTACAATAAGAAGGGATGAGACGTAGCTGGTGGGTCTGACAGGAAGGGCCGCAGCGGTCAAGGTGACAGCCGTGGCAAGGCCAAACAACTGTAGGAGAAGCCTGCTAGAGGCCGAGACGACAAGTCTGATGGTGATGATGGGAATGATGAAGATGAAGAAGGATCTGACCGGCGAAACTCTTAGAAGGCCATGGACGCCATGTATCTTGACGAAGGTGCATCTTTGCACTCCTCCCACACGCACCTCAAGTAGCGGGCCCACGAAATCAACGTGGCAGAACTGACAACAGAAGCAAGCAAGCCCATCAAGTGGTCCAACACTCCTATTATCTTAGACATTGAGGACCACACTAACCGCACCACCATGGTCGGGTGTGTGATGTTGGTAGTCTCACCAATGATCCGCAACCTCAGAGTCACAAAGATGTTGGTCGACAATGGGGCCGGCCTGAACCTGATTTCGCCCAATGTGAAGAAGTGGCTGTAGAACCCCGACTGGGACCTTAAACCAACGGGATCCTTCCAAGGAGTGGATGGGGCAGATCTCAGACGAAGGGGTAGATAATCCTTCCAGTCACATTCGGCAGGGAACTCAACTTCAGGATAGAGAGGGTTGGCTTCGACGGTGCCAAGATATCGCTACCTTACAATGGAATCCTGGGCCGTCCGACATTGGCAAAGTTCATGGCGTCTTCTCGCCATGCCTACATCACACTCAAGATGCCGGGATCTTTGAAAATCATCAGCATCCATGCCAACAAGAAGGACACACTTCTTTGCGTCGACAAGCCATACCGGGAGGTGGTGGCACCGTCTGCTGACGAAGCACTTGCTCCTGCCGGCAAAGCTCCCAAGGGGAAGAATAAGGACAAGAGCTCAGGCGAATCTCGTAAGAACTCCGGGTAGAGCACAACAGAGTGTAGCACACATGACAAGGATTTGCCAGAGACCTCTACCGCCAGGAGCAAGAAGGATAAAGTAACCATCCCCAAGATAAAGCAAGTGGCTGCACAGGAGGACGGCGAGGGCGACACTTTCACCATCAGTGCACAACTTGGCAACAAATAGGAAAGCACGCTCGTCTCCTTCTTGTGACCAAATGTCGACGTGTTCGTCTGGCAACCGTCTGACATCCCCGGCGTTCCCAGGGAGGAGATCGAGCAACACCTTGGTGTCTGCCCTCATGCGCGCCCCGTTAAGTAGAAGGTCCGCAAACAAGCACTGGAGTGGCAAGAGTTTATTGTCGAAGAGATTAAAAAGTTCAAAGCAGCAGGATTAGTCAGAGGTGTTCTCCACCCGAGGTGGTTAGCAAACCCTATGGTTGTGCGCAAGGCAAACGAAAAGTGGAGGCTCTGTATCGACTTCACATATGTCAACAATGCTTGCCCAAAAGACCCTTTTCCCTTGCCGCAAATCGACCAGATGGTGGACTTGACTACCATCTGCGGCCTATTGTCATTCCTCGATGCCTACTCTAGTTATCATCAAAACCTTCATGGATGAGGAAGACAAACAAAATACATCCTTCATCACCCCTTGCGGCACGTACTATTTTCAGGCGCATGCCGTGTGCCCTGAAAAGTGCGGGTTCGACATTTTGTAAGGGCTCTCCAGAATGGCCTTGGACCACAACTGCACAGGAATGTGGAAGCATACATGGATGACATCATGGTCAAGACCAAGGAGAAAGCTATGCCAGTCGAGGATCTAGAGGAGACCCTCGCAATTTTTTGTAGAATCAACTTGAAGCTCAACCCCGAGAAGTCCCTATTGGGGGTCCCATCCTGCAAGCTCCTTAGTTTCTTTATATTTCAGGGAAGGATAGAATCAAACCCCGCCAAGATTGAAGCGATCATGCAACTAGAGGGGTCAAAGCATGTCAAGGACATGCGCCGGCGGCCGGGCAGTGTCACTGCCCTAAGCAGGTTCATCTCCAAGTCCACAGACGCGCCCTACTGTTTTTTGAAATTCTAAAGAAGGAAGGCCCAATGATGTGGACTCCAGAAGCAGAGGCAATGTTGCTGGACCTGAAGGAGTACCTGTCCTTGGCCCGGATCCCAGTCGCGCCCAAGCTTGAGGAGCCGCTAATGTTATATTGGTTGCAAGGAAATAGGTAGTTATCAGAGCACTAGTGGCAGAAAAGAGAAGCTGAGGATGAAGAAACAACGACCCCTGAACCAACAGCCAGCAAAACTGGGGCAACCCCGGTGAGCCCAGGTATCTACACATATGCAGCTCATAAGGCGCAAGAAAAAGCAATGCAGAAGAGGAAGATGGTGTAGCGACCGGTATACTTCATTAGCTCTCTCCTGCAAGGAGCTCGGTCGAGGTACTCCTGGATCCACAAACTACTCTTTGGCCTTCTCGTGGCCTCCCGCAAGCTGCACCACTACTTCCAAGTGCAACGCATCACAGTTGTTACCCGCTTCCCGCTCCAACAGTTCCTGAGGAATCCAGGGGCAACATTCAGGATTGTCGAGTGGGCTCTAAAGCTCGCGAGTTTGGACCTGAACTTGGAAAGAAAGGCGAACATCAAGATCCGAGCACTGGTAGAGTTTGTTGCCCAATGGACGCTAACGCTAGATGAGGAAATCCCAGAAACAATCCTTCGTGTCAAGGAAACACCTTAGGCAAGGGTCATGTACTTCGATAGAGCTTTTTTGCTTCAAGGTGCTGGTGCCGGAGTGCTGCTCATAGCACCCATCGGAGTGCACCTCAAGTAGGTCATCCAATTGCACTTCCTGCAGCAGGTGTTGACCAACAACACTTCTGAGTATGAGGGTTTGCTCGGTGGGCTGCGGATAGCAATGGAGTTGGGAATCAGGAAATTTTTGGTTCGAGGGGACTCGCAGCTGGTTATGTGATAGCTTAACAGGGATTACCAGAACCCCCTGATGGCAGCATATGTCGATGAAGCAAGCAAGTTGGAGGATCGTTTCGATGGTCTATAGATGGAACACATCCCCAAGAAAGAGAACGATATCATCGATGACCTGTGCAAATGAGTAGCCGAGAACTCCGGTGACTATTTCCCGGCAGAGCCAGCCAAGCCCGCCAAAAAGGTTGCTAGGGATGATGAAATGCTCGATGGTGAGCGCTAAGCTCTGACAGGACATGCGGTCCTTGCCGTTGAAGCTAGTGTTCCCACAAGACGCCCTAGGTCCTTGTGGTCGAGCCACGAGCTCTGACATGGGCGTAGTAGATTTTCCAGTATCTCCAAACAAGGACCTCCCTGGAGAGCAAGAGGAAGCCGAAAGAGTAGCTGGACAGTCGAGCATGTGTTAGTTCGTGGGAACGACATGTATAGGCGAAGACCCAACTGTAGGGTAATGCAGCAGAAAACAAAAAAATTCAACCTACGCACCAGCCCAGGACCACTATGGAGACTGCATACAAGGTTTGATCTTTTCTGTTACCGATGTCACTTTTCTGTTACCAAGCCCAGGACCAGTAGAGTCGATGATGATCGGCGGTGCAGATCCCCGCAGCTAGGATTTACAACCTCCCAACCACGAGGATGTATACCCTCATCTGCCCCTCGGACAGGCCTACGGAAGGCGGTCGGACAGTCCCCTGGACAGTGTTGCGGACAACCCTTTGGGAGGATCTTCGAAACTAGTATGGTCACACGGACAGCCCTTCGGGAGGCACTCTCGAACTAAGAAGAAACTACGATCTCTCTACAGAGTTGCACACATACAGTGTCATCTATCCGGCATGGCTTTGCCATCCAAAACTAGTCCTTGTCGGAACCCAGAGAGCCTTTTGGCTCTATGAAACTATTTCGCTGGGAGGGAGAGAGAATCTAGACAAGTCTATGGCATGTGTATGAGAGAAAGGATCAAGTTTGGGCAGCCAAATCATCTCCTATTTATAGGAAAACCAAGGGGTAGGGTGGCACTTGAAATACCCAAAAAATCATCAAATGGAGTTTCCAAAGGGGCAAAATGGGAAGGCAAGAGGATCTCCATGACGGATATCCTCCTTGGCCGGGCACCACAAGTGGGCCCACCATGAGGGCCTCTCATCCATCCATGTCATTCCCAAAAGATCATTTGTGGAAAGCCAACTTCCAACCATAAACATTGATGCTATTTCACTATTCACGAAAACAATTTTTCCTAACCAATAAATTCAAAAATGTTTCTATGGGTCCTAGAATAATTCTAGTACCCACTAAAACAATTCTGGACAAGTTCCGAAAGAATTTCAGATCAGTGATTTTCATCTGCGAAAAGCAAACAAAGTGGTTCCAGCAGCTCCGGAACATTTCTGGTTTTTCTTCTGGAAAATTCCTAGAAGTTTCCAAAATGATTCTGGCACCCTCCAAGAATTATCAAGCATGTGCCGAAACCAGTTTGACTTAATGGTATCCCCTGAAACACCTTTTCGGTTTTACCGGAACTCATCCGGTGACCTCTCTCTTCAGAAGTTTTCCGCTGTCTCCGAAATTTTTCCAGAGACTTTCTCTCAGACTTCATATCTAGTATTTAGCGGATATATGACCCTTAAGCGTGTGACCCTATAGGTTTGGTGAAGTATAGACCTGACCCAGAACCCCTTCCGATCAATGATCAACATCGGAGCCGTGGACACCCATATTGACCCCTATACCCACACGAATGAATGTTTGAGTGAACCTACAGTTGTCGCATGTTATTCTTGTTGCTTCACTATATGTTACAAACACCCGAGGTGAGATATTCTGCATCCCCGTGGATCAACAACTAGTCCACTATGCAATTTACCTCATTACTGGTTTTGTTCTCTTTTCTCGTTTTCGTGTTCCGGCATCCCTATGATCAAATCACACTATGTCTGGCAAGATGATGATGGATACCGTAACACCGAGAGGGCCCAAGAATATCTCTCCATCATCGGAGGAGAAAATCCCAATCTTGAGATATCTTGTTACTTGCCATACTTTTCCGTGAACCCGTAGGCCGCCGTAATAGCCACGCAGTAACAGATGACGTTTAACAAACCCAAAGTTCATGAAGCAAGCATGAAGGAACTCGATACTCTCATCCTCTAAGGAATTATGCAAACATTAACTATCTCTATGTTATTAACCATTAACTTGTGACAAATGTATCTCATAGCATAACATCAATTCGGGTCGATTCAACAAAAGTGTTCTACCAACATTGCAGCCTCAAAATTGCCGCATAGCCATGCCCATGATCAGGAAAATAGGATCATCATGCAATACTTGAGCTAGTCTTTGAGGCAGGACTAGGAATATATTTTAACGTTTATTATATCACACGTGCAAAGGAGTTTCCCTCCAGGCCTCGTGGATATTGCAAACTCGAGAATCATTGCAGTTATAGCATGGAATATAAACTTAATTAGGAACATAGGGATAAATAATAACATTTATTATTGTCTCTTGGGCATATCTGCTATAGACTCCCACTTGCACTAGAGTCAATAATCCAGTCAATGCTAATGCACTTTACACCTATGGCATACTGGTGTAAAATATGCTTCGCTTGTGGTATTGTCCGATGTCTAACGGATCTGACAACTTCAGCATCGTGTGTATCTTTGCATATCCTCGCGTTTTCACGCTATCACGAAATTCATATTTTGTGTGGAATTGGTTTTGTATATATGTGAATCACACGTCAAACCATGATTCCTCAGACTGAGCTATGGATCAACTATCTGCAATAGTATCCCATGGACCAAAGCCATCTTGGAACCATACTAACTTCATGAATGAAATATATGATTCAACATCTTCTTTGTTGCTTCCAAAACATGAACATACTTAGCCTTTGTTATAGAATTCGCCATAGTAACCTATTTAGAACAATTCCAACTTACCATGCCACCATATTGTGTATTACACAAAAACCTAACTTAAATCAAAAATCGCATGGAGCATTGATGAAGGTTGTATCAATGTAATTACTTACAACGAGCACTTCATAATGTCTACTTGCGACAAAACATGTCATCAGTGCTACTTTAGTACTCAATGACATTTTTCACTATTGCCCTATGATCAGTACTTTGATCACTTTGGTATCTATCTCACAACAGTTTGGGAGTATCGAACATATCTGATTGATTTACATACCATAGAATAGATGATTAATCCAAACAGAGAGGTGTGTGGAATATCCATCATGTATTTTGCTCATTAATGTTTTTCGAACACTGAGTCTCGCAAAAACTCTTTCCATGTGGCTTCGGCAAGAATCACTCCTTGGCTATTTTAGTGCTAAATGGTTTTAGCATCTTGTCAATATGTATTTTTACTTAGCCCCATTAGGCAAATCTATCTCCATGGATCATTATTCTTAATAGCAAGGCTATTTAGCCCAAGCCCTTCATCGAAAAACTATTTTAAAATGAAGTCCTAATTTGTGTCAAGATATTTATTTCCAATTAACAATGTGTCAAGCACACAAGGTTTTTAGAAATACTATTATGCTCCCACTTACTTTCTTGAAACCACAAGCATCCTGATTATCCATTGATGAAATCAAACTCTTTTGATCATTTCATTAAAATGAAGATTCCAACTCCATTTTGCTCTCTTCTGTCCATTGCTAGAACTCTAAAGTTTGCATACTCACTAGCATCCTTTGAATCGACAAAATACTTTGGACTGTATCACATATAAATCCTAGTTTGTATTCCCATTTCATGGAAATTCTTTCACCATTCATATTTCATATCGTATGATTGAAATATGTATTAATTGCTAGTTTAACCCGAGCCGACTTTGAGCATCTCTACGGTGAAACAACCTCATCGTAGTGAAGCCCTTGAACTTGTTATTGCAACAAGCCGAGCTTTAAGGATAAAATATTTTATCCACACCAGTTTATAGTTTTATAAAAATTTGTTAGACTGTAAGTCCTCCGAAAGGTCTATCAAGGTTTTAATCTTGAATCACTTATATGGAAACTATCTCAGATTGTATTGGCATTTAGCCAATTGTGGAGTCAGGGCCCATCAATGCTTCCTTATGTATTGTAGGTATAGTGTTGTCTAACAACAATATCTCGTATGTGCACATGAGAGGTTCGCACGAGTTTTTCGTACGTGGTTCAGCTCCAAGTTTGACCGAAGTATCAGTCATAGTAGGAAACTCTGGAATTACTTCTAACATCTCTTTCCTTTGATCTGACAACAAAGATGATGTTTATCTCGTCGAGTTGCGCTGTTCTCCCACTCACCTTTTGAAAGAACAATTTTCTTCAAAAACCATACAGTTCTTTGTGGAGAAAAATCTCCACCTCGGTATAGTGGTGGGGGTATACCCAATAACTTGGGATAAACTAAAAAATATCACTAGTATGATTTGGAATAGGTTTGTAACCTTTTACACAAGCCCCATATTCCAAATGTTAAGAAAAGATATAACATGGTTGGGTGTACCATACCATGGCGTCATTTCAACAGACCCCATGGAGCTGTTTTCAGTGTAAAAGTTGTTGTCTCTAAAGCATCACTTTGAAAGGGATAATGGAAAATTTATTTGTGTCATCTTTTATCTTACCATATCATTAATGGTTTGATTACATCTTCACGGACTCTCCACTTGAAGTGGTTTTCCGGGAGGTGCAAGTTATGAAACTCCTTTCACAACTCATGAGACATTCGCAAAACTTGTAACTCAAATATTCCTTTCTGTAATAGAATTGTAGAAACATAATTTTCTTGTTACAACAACTTCTACTTCATTTTTTAAAACCTTTCAAATGCTTTCAAAAGATCCAGACTTATGTCTCGTCAAGTAAATATCCATATATCTACTTGAGTCATTTCGGAAGAGAGATAAATCCAGTACATGCAAAAACATTTATTTAACTACACACATACAAATGTATAATCACCAATAAGTTTGTTACTTGGTCCTTATGGCCTGTGGACGGTATTTCAGTCACTTCACTTTTCGGACGAAAGTTGCAAGTGTTAGTGATCTAAAATCAACGGACTTCAAAATCCATCATAATGGAATTTCCATGCAGGTTTCTCCAATGTGACCAAATGCAGTGCCGCACTTGTGTGTTATTCTTTTAGTCTTGCGACATATAGCGTTAGTGTTATGGATGTCTCATATTTCCATCAATATTCAGATTATACATCCCATCTTGGATGGAAGCATGGCCCTTCATGTTATTTATAATACTGAACAACAATTGTTCTTTTATGAACAACCCTTTTGCAACAAACATTGTGCACTAGGTTAGAGTGTATGAAACTCTAAAATGAATTATGAAAGTAAACACATATGTAATATATTAATATCAGTTTTCATAACATACATCTCATTCATAAGGAAAGTATGGCCCTTATGTTTATTCATAGCACCGAACATCAAAAGTTCTCCTATGAACAACCTTCTTGCAAGATACCATATGCAAAGGGATAGAGTGTGTAAAGATCTAAAATGAATTATGAAATAAAAAACATAGGTAATACACCGATGGAAGGTACAGTAACTTTTACTCTGTTCCCAGCGTGTATCAAGACCTCATTCTTGGCTAGTCTTTCAGGCCATAGTAGTTCTTGCATTGAGTGGCAACAGAATGCAATTGAGCGGGTATTTTTGTGATCAACTCACAATACCAAAAATTAGTGATTACCATGTTTAACCATAATTACCAAGAACTATATCTTTGACCAGCCTTCTATACATCAAAAACTTGTATGACATTCATACATGATTTGGATATTCCAGTCTTCTTTCTTTCTGCATTTTATACTGCTAATAGTTTAACTTTTAGTATTTCTCCTACTCTCAGAAGAAGCACCCAACTTAAGAGTGGCGTTTATCCCTGGACTTCCTAGGTGTGAAAGTTTCACTAACACCCTTCGGATACTTCCTTTCTCTTTAAATTTTTGTTTCATTCACCTTCATTTACATGACACGTGTTCTCCTGGATCCCTCTCTTATCAGTCAAATGCATAGTAAACACCTTTACTAATAGTTTGCAAACAACTATTGCTTTGGATATTTCATATCTTTCAGCCTTTGTTTGTATCTAAAAATTAATTTTCAGTTCCATGAATATCACATAACTATCCCAAAACTATCAAAGTTCGGGTCTCATGGAAACAAACGTATTGCACTTGATTGAAATGGAATTTTAGCTTTTGGATCGAAGGACGAGAGTCACATGATCCATTGCATTAGCGGGAGAATACAGAAAGCATGAGATAGGACAAATTCCTTCTTGGCACTCTTGAGGACAATCCTCACATTACGTTTATCAATCATAAAGTTTTAACCAGATAAATAACAGCTTATTCAATTTTAATAGGGAAGGTGGAAACACGAGCCATTATTCTACAACTATTATGCAAATAACACTTAGACAGTGTTCAAAATTAATTACACTGAGAATTAAAAGCATTAATTCTAAAGTGTGCTCCCACTCAAATCAATATCCCTTATAATTGTGAGTGATTCAAGATCCGCATTTCAATTCAACGCCATTGATGTGGACATCACTAATGACAGAAATTTTAATCGGTACATAAACTTGCCGATCACATCTTTATGTGACTCTTGTTCATCTTTCGATGAGTGTGTTCCTGGCTCAGGACTATCCTACCTGAATGTCAAAGACATCCAAGTGATCTTGTTGCGCGGTCTGACCTCACCCGCCTCACTCCTATCGATTCGTTCGTACCCATGTGGGCATGACTCACCCCGAAAACATACGAATTCCAGACGGTGCTACACTTGGGTGAACACTAACTACTTTGATAGTTTAAAGTGAGATATCACCCTAATAAAAAGGTTCTACTATGCAATCACGAAGGGTGCATCATAAGGGATAAACATCTGAGGCAATTCATAATTAGCATGACATGGTATAGCCCCTTCTGACGGAGAACTCAAACATTTCTTCGTCTTCGTTATTTGCGTCGGTGTTCACCTTCGTGAAGATTGCCACCACCTTGTTGATGCATCAGATAATATTGCTATCTCTATAGCTACCAAAATAAGTTCATTATTCAAGGTTGACACGTAGGTCATTAAAGTGACAATCATATGGCTCCAGCCATCATGTCGAATCATGACACGCAGGTCATGTTAATTTACATCATATAGTCATCTTATACATAATAAAATTAATATGAGCATTTCTATACCACATTACATGCTCATGCAAACCCTCCTGCAAAACCAAGTTAGACGCCTCTAATCGGTTTATGCAACAACTTGTTTTTCGTGGCTTCTAAGGTTTCGAAACAAAATGAAGCTACCAGCGTCCATCATCAAGTATGATAATTAAAGTTGCTATATTAACTTTGCGGAGTGTATGAAACATGAGATAATAAAACCTCGAGCCCCATACTGAACTTCATCATACGCATGACCCCCGTGCAGATCATATTAGAATTACCCTTTCGTCTATGAAATTTCATCTTTCTTCTTAACAACAGCGGAATTCAATGAACTGTTAGCACTTCGCTGATCTATCAGGATCGCGGATTGGCAGAACATTGGAACTCCACCATGCTATCATCAAGATTAGAAAAATGCAAGTCACAGGGAAGCAACAACAACATCTGGCAATAGATTTTTTCCTCTACCTGCACAAATAATTTTTAGTAATAGAACTCATCTACTATCTAATTATATTGTGCAACACCCATACATCTCTATGTATTCTAGATCGCAACCTGCATCTACGCATAGCACGGCTCATGATGCCATTGTAGGGTAGTGCAGCAGAAAACAAAAAAATTCAACCTACCCACCAGCCCAGGACCACTATGGAGACTACATCTTTTCCTTTACCATGAGGGCCTCTCATCCATCCATGTCATTCCCAAAAGATCTTTTGTGGAAAGCAAACTTCCAACCATAACCATAAATGCTATTTCACTATTCATGAAACCAATTTTTCGTGACCGATAAATCCGAAAATATTTCTATGGGTCTTAGAATAATTCCAGTACCCACTAAAACAATTCTGGACACTTTTCGAAACATTTTCAGATCAGTGATTTTCATCTGCGAAAAGCAAACAAAGCTGTTTCGGCAGCTCCGGCACCTTTCCGGTTTTTCTTCCAGAAAATTCCTAGTAGTTTCCAGATGATTCTAGCACCCTCCAAGAATTATCAGGCGTGTGTCAAAACCAATTTGACTTAATGGTATCCCCTAAAAAACTTTTCAGTTTTATCGGAACACATCCAGTGACCTCTCTCTTCAGAACTTTTCCGCTGTCTCCGAAAATTTTCTGGAGACTTTTTCTTACACTTCCTGTCTAGTATTCAGCAGATATATGACCCTTAAGAGGCAAGAACAGGAATATATTTTACTGTTTATTATACCACACGTGCAAATGAGCTTCCCTTCAGGCCTCGTGGATATTGCAGACTCGAGAATAATTGTAGTTATAGCATGGAATATAAACTTAATGAGGAACATAGGGAGAAATAATAACATTTATTATTGCCTCTTGGGCATATCTCCTACACTAACAAGATGAAATTACGGTGCATCGCTCGGGAGGAAGGACAACTGTTGTTGGCACTAATACACGAGTGGATCTATCGCTCCCACGTAGGATCAAGAGTCCTTGTCGAGAAGGTGTTCCAGCAAGGCTTCTACTGGCCCACAGCCCTTCAAGACACCTTGGTAGTGATGACAACATGTGAAGCATGCCAATTCCATGGCAAGTAGGTACACCAACTAGCACAAGCTCTTCAAACCGTACCACTCTCCGAGCCATTCTCAGTCTGAGGGCTCGACATCGTCAGTCCCCTCCCCCGTGCTACCGGTGGCTTCGAGTAATTGTTCGTCGCTATTGACAAGTTCATGAAGTGGACCAAAGTTGAGCCAGTTAGAAAGCTAAAGGCGCAGGTACTAGTCAAGTTTCTCAGAGGGGTTGTTTGCCATTTCGGGGTCCCAAACAAGATCATCACCGACAACGGTACACAGTTCACCTGCAGCACCTGCATGCAATACTGTCAAGACATCGGCACCAAAATCTGCTTTGCCTTAGTTGCTCACCCTCGGAGCACCGGGCAAGTGGATAGGGAAAATGCTGAAGTACTACGGGGCCCCAAGACAAGGACTTTCGACAAGTTGCGCAAGCATGGAAGGCGCTGGACTGATGAATTGCCGATGGTTCTTTGGTCGATGAGGAAAACGCCAAATCGAGCCACTAGGGAGACACCCTTTGCCCTGATATGCGGCGCGTAGGAAGTTCTCCCCACGAAACTCACGTACGGGTCAATGAGGGTGTGGGCCTTTGATGAGGACCAGCAAGAGCTTCTACAGCATGACGATGCCACGCTCCTCGAGGAAGATCGTGTCTAGGCTGCGCTGCTTGTCGCTAGGAACCAGCAGGCCTTGTGCCGCTATGATAGTCGCAAGGTGCACACCAGGATTGTTGAGGAATGCAACCTTGTCCTTCGACGGATTCAGTCCACGAAGGGATCAAACAAGTTGATGCCAAAGTGGGAAGGCCCTTACCAGGTGGTACGAGTCACGAGGCCCAATGTAGTTCGCCTGGAGACCGAAGATGGCACCCGGTGCAAAACTCGTGGAATATCGAGCATCTTCAAAAATTCTACCCATAAGATGCGATTGTTGGGCTCCCTGGCAACCACTTTTGTGTAAGTCTCGCAACAATGCATGTAATCCTTTATAAAAAGCTAGGTGATGACCCTGTGCGCAGTGAGTAAAACTAGATTCCCCGTAATTTCCTCTTCCCCAAGGACATATTTATAGTATGTTCGTTGTGCTAATCATTGTGGTAGATCGTTACTCGCATCAGGACATTTCCGAACCACGCCATCCCTAACGCGCCATCCATATTTATAGTATGCGTGCGAGGACATTCCCCATAAACCTAGTTAAATAACGGAGCCCGCACGCCCCACCCTTCCGTCGTATCTCCCCCCTCCCGCGCCTGCACGCCTGCACGCCCCACCCCTGTCGCGCCAGGGCCCCCCTGCTGCCACCCCGCCGGCCACCCGCGCTCACCCGCGCACAGGCCGCCCCGCCCCCGCCCGTGCCCCTCCGCCCGTCGGCCGCCCGCGCCCTCCCGCCTGCCGGCCACCGGCCGCCCGCCCCGCCCCCGCCCGCGCCCCTCCGTTGTCGGCCGTCCCGCCCCCACCCCGCTAGAGCCCCTTCGCCCGCCGGCCGCAGCGCCCTGCCCACGCCCCTCCGCTGCCAGCCGCCCTGCCCCCGCCCCCGCCCGCTGGCCTCCTCGCCCGCGCCCGCCAGCCGCCCACGCCCCCCCTCCCGCCCCCAACACCCCATCGCCGACCTCCACCTCCCCCACTCCGGTGAGCCCCCTCCCCCTCTCTATTTTTATTTTTTTAATATTCTAGTTAGTAATTTAGTTAGTTATTAGTTGTAGTTAATTAGTTTAGTTAGAAATTTAGTTAGTTAGTTGTAGTTAATAGTTTAATTTATTTAGTAATTTAGTAATGTAGTTAGGTTAGTTAGTTAGTAATTTAGTTTAGTAAGAAGAAGAGGAAGAGGAGGAGAAGGAGATGAAGAAGAAGAAGAAGAGGAAGGACAAGAAGAAAAAAAAGAGGAAAAGGAGGAGGAGGAGGAGGAGAAGAAAAGAAGAAAAAGACCTCGACACGACACCCCGACACCCGACCCCGACACGGCACCCCCAACACCCTGACCCCGACACGGCACCCCCAACACCCCGACCCCGACACGACACCCCCTACACCCCGACCCCGACACGGCACCCCCTACACACCGACCCCGAAACTACACACCCTACACCCCGACCCCCGACACGACACCCCGACACCCCGACACGGCACCCCCGACCACGACACAGCACCCCGACCCCGACACGACACCCCCGACACCCCGACCCCGACACGACACCCTGACCCTGACCCCGACACCCCGACACGACACCCCGACACCCCGACACAGCACCTCGACCCCGACACCCTGGGACCCCGACACAGCACCCTGACCACGACACCCCGACATGGCACCCCCGACCACGACACAGCACCCCGACCCCGACACGACACCCCCTACACCCCGACATGACACCCCTACACCCCGACCCCGACACGACACCCCGACACCCCGACACGGCAACCCCGACCACGACACCGCACCCCGACCCCGACACGACAAGCCCGACACCCCGACCCCGACAGGACACCCCTAACACACCGACCCCACCTCATATATTTGTGAATTATGAGTTAGATAGGTATTATATTTTTCAATTTTGTTATACAGAACATCATATTTATGTTGATCAGGTGGATTTAAATGTGCAGTTGTTTCGTCACCGCGAGGGTCTGGTGTTCGACGACCTCCCCGAGCGTTCGACGAGCTTCGCCCCTGCATTCGTGGGTGAGCACAAATGACATCTCCTCCTGCACCCTTCATTTCCTCTGTTCCGATCTTCGTGCCGATGAAACTTGCTAGCTATAGGTGTCTTGAATCATCAGTATGCGTGACCACTATGCGTCTCCCGTTCGAAAGGGTTACATCTATAAATATGCATTCATTAGCATATTTATAACCATGATTCTTTCGAATTGTCCAACGTTATCCATGGACAGCCCAAGTATGTGTAGATTGGGTTTGTTTTCCCATATGCTCTGCTCCAGATCCGATGCAGAATTTCATCGATGCCTCCTTGTTTTTCTCCGGGTACACATACTCTCTGCTTATTGCCGAGACGTGTATCAGGAGAACAGCGGGGAGGTGCTGCCGAAATTGTGCATCGGATCCGGACCGGAGCATGGGAAAACAAACCCAATCTACACATAATCGGGTCGGATTAGGACCTATCTTTACCTACTAGCGTCTAGGTTGCATCGACATAATGAAACTAACAAACTCTATTAACTGATGAATATGGTTTGCTGAATTATGTATATATTTTGTGTGTGTCCAGTAGTTAGGCAGGATAGGTGATCGTGGGTGGATGTACACCGGTCACACTAGTCAGAAAGACATGACCTGTGAATGGTTAACAAAAACCAAGGAGTTTGTGAGAGTCACATTTGCAAATGGACAGAAAACAACCTGGTGCCCTTGTGTCGATTGCGACAACTGTAAGAAGAAGTCAGAGTTTGAAATGATCAAACACCTGAAGAAGTGGGGTTTTACGCCTAATTATATGGTATGGACATTTCATGGTGAGTCTGCCCAACGTGCCAGAGCTGAGGTGCTTCGTCGTCGCACCGACAAGCATGGTACCGGGATCGAAGATATGGCGCAAGACTTTGATGATGCTCGGGATTCGTACGATGAGATGGAGGAATCTGCAAAGGCCTTTTATGAAATGTTGGAGTCTTCAAAACATCCTCTCAACCAACACACTCAGCTTTGTCAGCTGGATGTCGTCGTGCAAGTAATGGCTCTAAAGGCTCAGTTCAACCTGGGCAGAGAATGCTACGACGTGATGATGACGATATTTGGACGCTTTCTACCCAAAGGCCATGTATTGCCACCAAACCTGTACCAGTTGGACAAAATCCTACGTGCGCTTAAGATGCCCTATGAGAAGATAGATGCCTGTGAGAATGGATGTGCCTTATTTAGGCTTCAATATGCGGGCTTGAACTATTGCCCCATTTGCAATGCTTCTAGGTATGTTCTGGTAGACAATGGTATGGGTGAGAAGAGTCATACCGAAATCCCCATTAATGTTCTTTGATTTCTGCCAATCATACCAAGACTTCAACGACTTTTCATGGTCGAAGAGATGGCTAGACAGATGACGTGGCATTAATTGGGCAAAAGAACAGAACTGGATGCAGATGGGAATCCGATGTTGGGACACACTTCAGACGCTTTTGCGTGGAAGCACTTCGATGCATTACATAAAGATAAAGCGGCAGATCCAAGGCATCCTCGAGTTGCCATCAGCACTGATGGGTTCAATGTGTATGGTATGACAGCAGCACGATACAGTTGTTGGCCTGTATTTGTCATTCCACTCAATATCCCCCCGGAGAGATTATGAAAAGAAAGAACATTTTCCTGACATTGATAATTCCAGGGCCCAAATATCCGAGGAAGAATATGAATGCGTACATACAACCTCTTAAGGATGAATTGCAAGAAGCCTGGGATAATGGGATCAAGACATACAACACCGCTACAAAAAATAACTTCAAAATGCATGTGTGGTACATGTAGTCGATGCATGACTTGCCGCCATATGCGCTATTCGTTGGCTGGTGCGTGCATGGAAGGTTTGCATGCCCCACATGCAAGGCAGCTCTTCAGTTCCGTTGGCTGGAGGCGGGTCGCAAGTTTTCTTGCTTCGACATGCATAGACAATTCCTGGATCCTGACCATAAGTTCAAAAAAGAAAAGAAGAATTTCATCAAAGGTAGAGTTGTCAAAAACATTGCACCACCTGCGTTGACAGGCCAACAGATCCTGGATCAGGTAAACGCTCTCGAGCCGGATCCAGATCATCCAGGGTATTTCAAAGGGTATAATACAGAACACGCCTGGACTCACAAGATATGTTTGTGGGATTTGCCTTACTTTAAAGACCTCCTTTGCCCACAGAACATCGACGTGATGCACACTAAAAAGAATATCGTGGAGACCCTTTTTGGTACATTGTTCAGCATAGAGGGGAAGTCGAAGGATGATCCTAAGGCTAGAGTCAACCAGGAGGCTCTATGTGATAGACCATTACAAAACATTCGACAACCTAAAGGAAAGAAGAACAGGAGGAAGCCAATGGCATGGTTCAATCTTGTAAGGCCAGCTATGAGGGAAATGATCTTGTGGGTGAAAATGCAGTTGATCTTCCCCGATGGGTATGGAGCGAATCTAAAGAGGGGAGCGAGTCTTGACAAATTGAAAATATTTGGTCTCAAGAGTCATGATTAGCACATATGGCTTGAGCG
Source organism: Hordeum marinum (assembly GCA_022496015.1). Taxonomy (NCBI): domain Eukaryota; kingdom Viridiplantae; phylum Streptophyta; class Magnoliopsida; order Poales; family Poaceae; genus Hordeum; species Hordeum marinum. Next base: position 87,761 of record JAAAWK010000401.1, on the reverse strand, counting down.
GGTAATGCCGGTGATGTTGCGTGGCTTTATCCCTGAGGATGAATGGCTAGTACTAGCAGAGCTGAGCTATTTCTTCTGTGCTCTTTGTGCGAAAGAACTATCGCCTGACGTGCTAGACGAACTGGAAGAGTTGGCGCCGGAGTTGATCTACAAGTTAGAAAAGATCTTTCCACCAGGCTTCTTTAATCCAATGCAGCATTTGATTTTGCATCTCCCGATCGAGGCAAGATTGGGGGGCCCGTGCAAAATCATTGGTGCTTCTCAACTGAGAGGATGTAGAAGATGCTTCAAGCAAAATGTAAAAATAAACGTAGAGTTGAAGCATCGATGACCGAGGCATTCATTACTGAGGAGGCGGCAAACTTTGTGATAGCACACTACACAACCCAGAATCATCATTTGCATAATCTGAAGCCTCGGTACAATGATGGCGACAGTGAAAAAGGTCGATCCAACCTCAGCCTATTCAAAGGGAAGCTCCACCAGCGGGTGCTTCGAAATCAATAGAGTTGGATGTCTAAGAATGGCAGACCATTTCGTTGTATATGTTCAACAACCTAACAGAAGTGCGGCCGTACATCGAGTAAGTTCTCGGTACATTGATTCACCACTTCTAGTTCCATTGAAATGCTCTTATTCCCGGATATGTGATACAGTCGATACTGTTGGGAGACATTGGTGGATGAGTGGTGCTCTCCCGAATGGCTAGTCGAACACAACAAGGCCAAGGAGAAGCGTGCCCAAATGAAAGGTGTGCCACACCATCAAGGGAGGTCTAACCTGTTTGAGTACAGGGATAACTGGGTATGTGGTTTGCTTCATGATTCATGCAATTTCATTATTCATGCTAGCTTGTGCCCTTAACTAGTATTTTGTTCACCTCTTTTAGGCCCGAGAAAACAAGAAGGAGGTGCCACCTCTTTTCGATCTCTATGCCATGGCCCATACTGCCTTGTACAAGAAGGCCAACACATTCTCTGAGGATGACCTCGATCATCCAGAGAGCTTCAGCAACATCTCCTCCCACAACAAGCTCATGAGGTATAGAGATTTTGGGAAGGCGAGGAAAGGGGAGGACTTCAACCCGAGCTAGAGTCCTTTTGATCCAGAGCTCGTGATGATATCTGGTTGTGGGAGGCCCCATGGCTCGATAGCCATTGGGGATGGACTGATACGTTGTCCTAGAACTCTCCAGGAGATCAAGAAGCGCCAGACGAGCTCTGATCCTGAGATAATGCCTCGTCCACGGCCAATGGAGCTCGCCATTGAGGCTAGGGTCCAGGAGCTTCTGGCGGAGGTAAAACAGGCAGGTGGCGCAGCGGGAGAGGGACATGGAGGAGAGGACGGCTAGGCTGTTGGAGGAGGAGAGGAACCGAAACGACGCGTCTCATAGGGCCCTATACGAGCTCCTCGTGGTAAGTTTCTCCTGCATATGAGCCAAATGATGCACGTAATGTTCATTTCATCACTAACTAATATGAATGACTCATGAAAACAAAATGTGCAGACCGTGTTCCAGAACAATGGTCAGACCCCTCCGTCGATGCCCCATATTGCTATAGCACCCACAATGAGTTTCATTTAAATGGTAATTAGTTACTAGTATTCACATTTGAGTTGCATCATGCTAAGGAGACTTTGCAAATGATCTTTGGTGCAGCGTGCCTCCTGACAAGCATCAACCGATCCTTCTGTGTGTGCCGCAACCCCGACCGGTCCTTCTACGTCTCACCCTGGCCAAAACCCTACCGGTCCTTCACCTCTGTGTTGATGGTAAGTTTTGCCAAGTATTTTCATTAACAAATGCATACTTAGCTTAAGAAATGACATACTTAGCTCCGAAATGACCTATACTTAGCTTATTTTCCTCAAAAATGACTTGATATGCTTAGTTAGCTAGAAAATGGTATATTCTACCTAGGATAGCTATAAAATGACCTATACTTAGCATTTTTCCTCCAAAATGACTTGATATGCTTAGTTAGCTAGAAAATGGCATTACTACCTAGTATAGCTCAATAATTATCTATAGCTAGCTTAGCTAGTTCATTTATGACACAATTAGCTCACTTAGGTACAAAATGGCATAACTACCTAGGATAGCTCAATAATGATCTATAATTAGCTTAGCTAGTTCATTTATGACATAGTATTCTCACTTAGGTAAAAAATGGCATAATAACCTTGGTTTAGCTCCAAAATGACCTATACTTAGCTCATTTTCCTCAAAAATACATAATAACATTACTTACCTCGAAAATGATATATTCTACCTAGGATAGCTATAAAATGACCTATACTTAGCATTGTTCCTCCAAAATGACTTGATATGCTTAGTTAGCTAGAAAATGGCATTACTACCTTGGAGAAGAGGAGAGGAGAGGAGAAAAAGAAAGAGGAGATAAATTCTTCTTCTTCTTCTTCTTTCTCTTCTTCTTTTTCTTCTTTTTCTTCTAGCTAGTCTTCTTCTTCTTCTAACTATCATCTTTCCTACTTTGCAGATTTGCTATAGATGAGGAAGAGTGCATTGATGGACTGTACTCTTCTACTTCTGCTTCCTTTGTGTTTATGGAAACTTGTTTTGGAGACGTATGTATGGATATGTTGTTGGAAACCATTGTGTGTTGGTGGAAACTTGTATATATGTTGGAACTTATTGTTGTTATATGATTGTTTCAACTTATTGTTGGTATGCTTGTATTGTTGGATATATATGTGATATTGTTGGATATATATGTTTCAAATTGAATGATTTTCAGAAAACAGAAAAAACAGGGGCTATATAGCCACTTTGTCGTCTGCTGGCAAACGACAAAGAGCTTTGCCGTCAGCCAGTACACGGCAAAGTGGCCACGTGGTAGCTACCTGTGCAACCTGGGGCCAGCCTAGATTGGTTCTTTGCCGTCCGCTGGCAGACGGCAAAGACCTAGGCTGGCCAAAAAAAGGTGTGTTGGTCTTTGCCGTCTGCGAGCTGATGGCAAAGCACGCCGTTAAGACCCTAACGGAGCTAAGTTGCCATGTGTGCCGTCCAAGCCCTTTGCCGTCCGCTGGCAGACGACAAAGATTCAAAGGTCTTTGCCGTCCGCTAGCAGACGGCAAAGCACCCTTTACCGTGGCTTATTCAGCCGGACGGTTGGCCGTCTGCTGGCGGACGGCAAAGCCTTTGCCGTCCGGGATGCATGCCTTTGCCGTCCGGGATGGCTGACGGCAAACTGCTAGATTCCTGTAGTGTATATTGACTTAGGAGCCAAAAAAGAATACTTGATCATATTTCATACTCTACGTTAAGCTCGAAATGCGGTTACCATTTTTCGGTTAAGCGTTTTAACGCCTTCATTTCTCTTGATGTTCTTTAGCTCATAACTTGGAGTAAAGACTTTTCAAGGATATGAGAGCATCCCTTTGAGTGATGTTGATGACGTTGCTCCTAGGTGAACTTGTTGAGGATGCTCGAGGTTGATGAAGAACATCCTGAGCTGGGAGTTATCCTGCTCATTCTAGTACACTTGTTACCTACAAGGGTTAGTCATGCAATGAAGAATAATGGGTATATCCACTTGACATGATACCAATTGAGAGATTTTGCAATAAATATCAAGTAAATGTCACGGATATGTTTTTTGTTGTCTTCCTCCTTCCATCATCAAGAGGGATTGTGGATACTTGGTCAAGACAAGATTGCTTATAATTGGAGTTCATTACAATCTCATGGAATGAAGTTCTTTCAAGTACCTACAAACGGTTAGATCCAATACAAGGGAGCATAGGATTCCATGGCATAAGATATCATGTTAGCAATATCATGGAAGTATCAAGAAATCTCATGACCTTGCAAGAACCCGAGTGAGTCTAGCTCAAGTTTGAAGCATCAATGATGTTCAAATCACTCCTCAAGTGACAAAAAGTTTTCTCATCAAGTGGCTTAGTAAAGATATCAGCCAATTGTTTGTTAGTGTGAACATGCGTAAGATTAATATCTCCTTTGGCAACATGATCATGAATGAAATGATGTCGAACTTGAATATGCTTAGTTCGAGAATGTTGCACAGGATTATGACCAATCTTAATAGAATTTTCATTGTCACAAAGTAATGTAACATTTTTAACATGAATTCCATAATCCTTAAGCGTTTGTGTCATCAATAGTAACTGCGCACAACAAGTCCAGCAGCAATATACTCAGCTTCGGCATTAGACAGAGATACCGAGTTTTGTTTCTTGGAAGACCAAGGCACAAGAGATCTACCCAAAAATTGGAAAGTACCTGAGCTAGATTTTATCAACCTTGTTGCCGACATAGTCCGAATCGGAATTGCCAACAAGGTTAAAAGAAGATCCCTTGGGATACCAAATGCCAAAGTTTGATGTTTGTATCAAGTATCTCATAATACGTTTTACGACCAAAAGATGACACTCCTTAGGTGCAGCTTGTTATCTATTACACATGGAAACACTAAGCATAATATCGGGTCGAGATGCACATAGATATAGCAATGAACCAATCATAGATCGATAAACTTTTTGATCAACCGGTTCATGTTCCTTGGTTATATCAACATGTCCACTAGTTGGCATGGGAGTTTTCATACCTTTGCACTCTTTCATGTTGAATTTCTTGATCATGTCCTTGGTATACTTAGTTTGAGAGATGAAAGTTCCGTCTCTTGATTGCTCGATTTGCAATCCAAGAAAGAATTTCATCTCACACATCATAGACATCTCGTACTTCTCGGACATCAACCTTCCAAATCTTTCACTAAATTGAGGGTTAGTGGAATCAAACATAATATCATCCACATAGATTTGGCATACAAATATTTCTTCATTAACTCTCTTAGTGAACAAGGTAGCATCAATTTTGCCAATATCAAAACCTTTTTCAATGAGGAACTTCGTTAAGCATTTGTACCAAGCACGAGGGGCTTGCTTAAGACCATAAAGCGCTTTATGAAGCTTGTAAACATGATTAGGTTTCTTAGAATTCACAAAACTAGGTGGTTACTTAACATAAACCTCTTCTTACATTTGACCATTTAAAAATGCAATTTGAATGTCCATTTGATAAAGTGTGATATCATGGTGATTAACATAGGCAAGAAGAATTCAAATAGGGTGCCACCATAGTACATACCTTCGACTTGAGTATATCCTTGGGCCACAAGACGTGCCTTGTTGCGTATGACTTGACCATCTTCATCTTGCTTGTTCCAAAACACCCATTTGGTTCTGATGATGTTGTGCTCATCTTCGGGCTTCTCCACGAGTGTCCATACTTTGTTACTTTTGAAGTTGTGAAGCTCTTCATGCATAGCTTGTTCTACCTTCAAAGGCTCAAGGCTAGATACGAATGATTAATGCTCACAATAGTTAGCTAGACGAGTTTTAGAGTGAGTGATTCTCCCGGTTTGGTTATCTCCAAAGATTTGGTTTAAGGGATGGTTCTTGGTCACTTGTGCTCGAACTCGGGTCAGCTTCCGATTGTTGGATGGAGGAGCTTCTTCTTCATCATCATTTCCCTCATCTTTGTTGTTGTCAATGTGATCATCTCCTTGAGGTGATGATGAAGGAGGTTGTGGTGGATCTTCATGATGTACTTCCTCCTCCTCTTCATCTTGTCGTGTACCGCTTGTGGATGCCTCCATGTCATGTTGTGGTTCAGTTGGTCGTGAAGTGGGGGCTTCCACTTGAGTTGATGAAGTACTTTCGTTCACCTCCATGGGACGAATCTTGCGGATGGGTAAATCTAGGATAGCTTCCGAAGGGTCCTTATCACCTACATCATTTGGCAATTGTTCGACTTGCGAACCATTAGATTCATCAAACTTCACATCTACCGTCTCTACAACTTTTTGAGTGAAGTTGTTGTAGACACGGTAAGTGTGAGAGTTCGATCCATAACCAGGTAGGAATCCTCATGAGATTTAGGAGCAAATTTAGTATGACGATGCTTGTCAAGAATATAGCACTTGGAGCCGAATACCCGAAAGTATCCAACTTGGGGTTTGTTACTGGTGAGTAGCTCGTATGCCATTTTACCAAGAAGCTTGTGCAAGTAAAGTCGGTTTGTGGCATGACATGCTCTTTCCACGGCTTCTGCCCAAAAGTGTCATGGCGTCTTGTATTCGTCAAGCATCGTTCTAGCCATCTCAATAAGGACCCGGTTCTTCCTCTAAACAAATCCATTTTGTTGCGGCGTGTACATCGCCGAGAACTCATGTGAGACACCTTCTTCGTCAAGAAAGGTATCCACATGGGTGTTCTTGAACTCCGATCCATTATTGCTTCGAACCTTCTTGATCTTCACTTCAAACTGATTTTGCACTTTGAGGGCGAAGTTCTTGAAGATCTTTTGAACCTGCGACTTATCATCAAGGAAAAATACCCACGTAAATGTGGAAAAATCATCATCTATAACTAGACCATAGGAATTTCCAGCGAGACTCTTGTCAGCATTGGCACCGAAAAGATCCGTGTCAAGTAATTCGAGTGGTCTCCTAGTAGTCATGATATTCTTAACGGGACAACTTCCACCTATTTTTTCCTTCTTGACATGCACTACAAATTCTATCTTTGTTAAATATAATATCCTTAACACGAAGAATGTGATCGCCCTTGATTAGCTTATCTAGATTGTGCATGCCTACATGTCCAAGCCTTCTATGCGAAAGCCAACCTTTCGAGGATGTAGAAGTCGAACAAGTGCGAGGCTTGGATCTCTTAGAGAAATCAACAATGTATAGATCACCTCTATGAAAACTGGTAAAGACCATTTTATGACTATCTTGACGAAACACTTGGCAATCTACTTTCGTGAATAACACATTGAAAACGAAGTCGGCAAGTCTAGATACGGAAAGAAGATTGTAGCCAAGGAATTCAACAAGCATAACATTTAGAATAAAGCTATCATGGGATATGGCCACCTTACCAAGACCAAGTACCTTACCCTTACAGTTTTCTCCAAAGGTCACGTACCTTCGAGGACATTGATTAGGCGTGATCTCTTGGAACATGTCTTTATCACCAGTCATATGATTCGTACATCCACTATCGAGAATCCACTCTTTTCCTTCGGACATGTAATCCTTGAACTTTTCCATGAGACCTAGATTCTTCATGATCTTCTCATACTCGATGTTAAACAGCTCATCTTCACCAAGGTAGCCATGTTCCACATTGTCATCATCAAGTGGGAAATCCTCGTCATAAAGAACAAGAGTTTAGTTAGAATTGTGATCATTAAAATGTTCAAGTTTATGAAGGTGAATGGCTTCAAAGACAATGTTGTTGATAGTGGTGAATCTCCTTTAGCACGCATAATATCACGGAGCTCAAATAGGCATTTATAGAAGTTTGGATCACTAGGCTTCATTTTGTCAAAAGCAATAATTTTGTGAATAATTTCATCAAGATTTCCTAAGGAAAGATTTGGATATCGTTTCTCCAAATCAGTGCACAAGATATAGGTAGATGCAAAGTTCTTCAACTGAGAAAGCACAAATCTTGGTAAACCTTTAAAAATAAGATTGACAATTCTTAGGTTACCAAGCATGTTAATTTCCTCTTCGTGTGTGGGATGCAATTCATCAATGAGATGCTTATAAGGGTGCATAACATATTTTCTTATTTGAAATTCATTAAACAGCTCAAGCATCAAAGTTTTCCATTGACTATAATACTCTCCATCAAGAATAGGCACTCTAGAAATCAAACTGACTATACTAGACACATCCATCTTTCTCCTTGGTGATTAAACCGATGCAATGGAGACCAATGCTCTGATACCAATTGAGGGATCACAAGAAGAGTGTCTAGAGGGGGGGTGAATAGACTACTAGCAGAAAATTAAACCTAACCTTTTCCCAAGTTAATTGGTTGGCACATTTTAATAGTTTTAGCAAGGCTAGCAAGTCTATAGACCCTACACATGCATGTCAAAAAATATAGCAACGGAAAGTAAAGACATTGCACAAGAAGTAAAGAGATGAGATATGGATATCAAACGCATTTGGAGATGCAGGGATTTTTCCAGTGGTTCTGATAGGTGGTGCTATCATACGTCCATGTTCATGGAGTCTTCAAACCATGGAGGGCAATGGTCGCGAGAGTCCATAGAGGGCTCTACCCACGGAGGGTTCCACGAATAAGCAACCTTGACTATACCATGACGGCCTACGTCCATGGAAGACGTCCAGGGTAGATCTTCATGAAGTAGGCGATCTCCTTGCCCTTACAAACTTCTTGGTTCACTCCACAACACGAAATAGGAGGCTCCCAAGTGACACCTAACCAATTTTGGAGGCACCACCCTCCAAAAGGTAATAGGCATGGTAATGTCGATGAACTCCTTGCTCTTGTGCTTCAAGATGATAGACTCCTCAACACACAATCACTCTCTCATAGATATATCTTGGTAGAAGATATGGGATTGTTGGAAAGCAACTTGTGGAGGCTAGAAATCAAGATTCATATGGTTGGAGTGAAAGATCATGACCTCAACACAAGGGTAGGTGGTTCTCTCTTAGAAAACCTGGTAGGGTAGGTATGGAATGGTTCTGATTGCTTCTCTGTCGAGTAGGTGGTGGTGAAGGGGTATATATAGGCATCCCAAAAATCCAACTGTTACACACAAAATGACTAACTTGGTAACACCGATGTGTTAATCTCGGTGGTACCGAAGGGACCAAAAGGTGGCAACTTTTGAATCTCGGAGGGACTAATATAGGAATGTCGGTTGCACCGGTAACATGACCAATGGTCAGAATGCCCATTCTTGGTGACGCCGGTTCAACAATCTCGGAGGGACCGACACTATGAACTTGCGTTATAGAAAGTTGGCAGCCTGATCTCGGTGGCACCGGTATGGAATCGGTTGTACCTAAGTGGCTAGGGTTTCGCTGAGTTTGTCTAGGGTTTGGAATTGGTGGCACCGGGATGGAAATGTTGGTTGCATCGATTTTGAGTGTTTGGCTTAGGACAACCTTTGGTGGGAGAGTTTGTGGGTGTCTTTGGTTACTATCACTTGTGCACATATGAGCATTTTTTCACCAACAAAACTTTACCCCCTTTTAATAGTATTGGCTTTCCAATGGACTCAAAGTGATTTCTCACAAATATAAAATGTAGATTCCTCTACTTGAAGCTTTGCCAACCTAATTCCTTGCATCTTGGGGTGTTCCACCATGTCTTTGCGAACCCCACTCTCCATGGACTATTATCTGAAATGCACTAGATAAAGTATTAGTCCAAGAGACGGTGTGTGTTCTCTTGAATTATAAAAACCACGAAGGGAGCATGTTGTGCTTTCACCTTTCCACCAAGACCTTCGCCCAGCAAGACGTCGCCCCATGTCACCAAGCTGGTTATGTACATCGGCTAGGTGGCGGGCAGGAAGGCGGCTAGGTGGAGTTGTTCGAGGCACGTGGCAGTTGGACAGAATGACAACAACTTTAAGTACACAACATGGCAAATGAATAGGATATAGCCGGGCAACCCGCACAGAAGGAGAGGACATCATTGCCGGGAGACATTGTCGGCACTCCACCTCACGACACATTTAATGCGTCTGTCTTACTCCACTAGAGTTAGGTATTTTGCACTATAGCTCCTGCCAGCATCTCGGGCAGCGATAGTGTGCACTGTTGACAAATATAATTACTATATTATCAATTGTGGTAACCCCTTGAACTATAAAAGGAGGCCCATGGCTACCTTGAGAAAGGTCGACTCTCTATTCATTCTACAAGCGTAGCACACCACCCTAGAGCATATCTTGTTGGGTGACGCAGCTCCTATATTGTGAACAACTCAATAAACAACCACACATGACACACGACATTACGTTCCCAAGCAGCCCGAACATGTCTAAACCCCTTTCGCACGTAGCTTTCAATGGTGCTATTTGTGTAGCTTGACTCCCCATGATCAAACCATAGAAAGGGGCCTTGCCGATCCCATAGATTGTCGTACCCCAATATCTTTGGCATAGCAGGTAGGGGGATTCAACACGCGAATCTCCGTCGACACTATGTGTCTTCATCAACATCTTCGTCGACGCCCATGGCCCCCGAGAAGGCCAAGGTAGCGTCGTTATCCGCTTTGTCCCCATCCAAGCTTCCCGCACTGGCAGCTACCGGCGCCGAGGGTGGAGGCGAGCATCGCGCCCATCGCACTGTTGAGCATAGTCACAACAAGGCGCGCAACTCCATGAGCCATGACCCGGACCTAGCCTTCGTAGCGTCCAACGATGCACAAGTGGTGTCCGAGAATAATGCCAACATGGCGACGACAAATGCGGCAGTGATGAATGTGACCGAGACAATTGCTGCCATTGCGAATGCGACGGCGGCAGTGAATACAACAACGCCTCCACCGTGCGCTTCACAATGCAACAATGATCAATGCCCTGATGGAGGCAACCTTGGGTGACGAGCGGACAAGAACCCTGCGTGCAACTCATAAGACCTGCAGGGCCAACCTTGACAACGACCCCCCGATGGAGATGTAAACAGACGATGATGTGGGGGAGTGCCCTCCCTGACAAGCAAGAGCACCCCCATGCCATGCACCGCTCCATGCCCAAGACGCCAGGGAAAGCTTTGTGGCAGGTCCAGCTGCTGCCAAACTTCCCGCCAGTGCCTGCGAAGATGGAGGAGTGGAGGGCAAAGATCCAGAGCCTACTAAGATTCGCCAACCTCGACAGGACCGACGCGACGGGGCCCTCGAACATCCTTCAGGCAGCCCCGACGAGTCTTGCCACCAGACGCGACGTGGGCAAGGCCACAACGGTGCAGTCGCCCCCCACAGCAACACTCCCGCTGGTCTAACGTGCAAGACAAGATGTCCTTCGCCTCGATAGACATGTGACAGAAGAAATATCAGCACAAAGTCTTGAAGGACAGGCGCAAAGAGGACGCGCGCACCACCATCATACGACGATGGAAGACTCGTCGTTGACCGGACGGCCGTGCTAACCCAGCCATAGATGAGCCTGCACAAGGGGCTCCTGGCATCCTACCTTATGAGGTTGGTTGCCTGACTTTCACTCATGAGTTGCGGCAAGTCCGCTGGCCCTCTAGCCGAGCCTTCAAGCCGGAGCGGTGGACAAGTATGACAGCAAGATTAGTCCATTGAAGTTCCTCGACATCACCACCATAGCGGTGCAGGCTGTCGAGCGACGCGATGAGAAGATACTCGCCATCTACTTTCCGCTGGCACTCAAGCCCAACGTGATGAGATGGCTGTGGAACTTGCCGGAGGGGTCTATTTCCTCCTGGGCAGACCTGTGCAACCAATTCGTTGGCGCATACCATGGGGGGCAAAAGCTCCCAGGACAGCCCAGCGATCTGCATGTAAATCCGAAGAGAGACAGTGAGTCCTTCCACAAGTATATCCAGAGGTTCAGGCACATGCATCACAACATCCCATACATCTACCCCACTGTGGTGGTCACTACGTTCCACACGAACTACGCAATCTCCGGATGCATGAGGAGATGAGCATCAACAAGGTGTGGGACATAGTTGATCTGTACGCTATAGCTGACAGATGTGTGCCAACGGAAGAAGGGAGAAGATTCCCATGGGAAGACGAAGGGTACGAAGGTCAATTCAAAGGATGATGACGCGCTCGACTCCAGCAAAAAGGGGCGGAAGCGGAATCGCAAAGCATTCATGCGGTTGAGAGCGTCAGCAACTCCAACATTGGCAAGAATGCCAAGTCTGAGCAGTTTGGCAAGGACGTTGCATCCTGACTGGTCGTACTGTCAGATCCACCAAGTGCCATGACATCACCGAGTGTTGCCAAGTAGAACAACTTGCTAAGAAGTAAGAGCAAGAGTACGAAAAGCGTGACAAGGAGATGGGCCAGAATGGTGCTCATGGGTCCAGCAAAAAGGGTCGTGGCAAGCACCACAGCAAGGCCATGCAGCAGTAGGAAAAGCCTGCTCGAGGACGAGACAAGATATCTGATGATAAAGAGGCATATGATGATGAGGACGAAGAAGGATCTGATGGCCAGAAGTTCGAGAAAATTATGGATGCCATGTGTGTTGCCACAGGTGCATCTTTGCACTCCTCCCACATGCAACTCAAGCAATGGGCCCGAGAGGTCAACGCAGCATAACCAACGGTAGATGCAAGGAAACCCCTCAAGTGGTCCAATACTCCCATCACCTTCAATATAAAGCATCACCCTGACGACACCACTACCTTTGTGTGTGTGTGTGCTGTTGTTGGTCTCACAGAAAATCCGCAATCCCAAGGTCACGAAGATGCTAGACGAAAGTGGGACTAGTTTGAAAATAATCTCGCCTGACGTGATCAAGCGGCTGCAGATTCCCAACATAGATCTCAAGCTGACGGCGTCCTTCCAGGATGTCAACCCAGGGAGGTCACAGACCAAGGGGAAGATTACTATGTCGTTGACGTGTGGAAGCAAGCTCAACTTCATGACAGAAAGGGTCATTTTTTATGTCGCCAAGATGTCGTTATCCTACAATGGAATCCTAGGCCGTCCGGCACTGGCGAAGGTCATGGCAGCATCCCACCATGCCTACAACACATCCAAGATGCCAGGGCCGATGAGCATCAACACCATCCATGCCGACAACAAAGACGTGGTCCTTTGCGTGAACAAGTTGTACCGGGATGAAGTTTCACTGTCTGCTAACAAGGCACTTGCTCCTGCCGACAAAACTCCTGGGGGGTGAACAAGTCCAAGATTCTTGGCAAGGCTCGAGAGGACTCCGAGAAGCGCACCGCAGAGTAGAGCATGTCCGTCGAGGACATGAGACTTCTGCCGCCAGAAGAAAGAAGAACAATGTGACTATTCCCAAGTCGAAGCAAGTGGACGCACTAGAGGACGGCGATGGCGGTACATTCACCATAAGTACCACCATCGACAGCAAATAGGAAAGCGCACACGTCTCCTTCCTACGAGTGAATGTTGATGTGTTTTCCAGGCAACCATTTGACATCCCCAATGTTCCCAGGAAGGTGATTGAGCACCACCTTGTCATCTGTCCGAATGCACGCCCGTCAAGCATAAGGTTCGAAAACAAGCACTGGAACAGGAAGAGTTCATTAACTAAGAGATCAAGAAACTGGAAGTAGCATGACAAAATCACGGGTATACTTCACCCCGACATGGTTGGCGAACCCCGTGATGGTGCCCAAGGTGAATGGGAAGTGGAGACTTTGCATCGTCTTCACAGATGTCAATAAGGCATGTAAAAAGGATTGATTTCCCTACCGTGCATCGACCAGATAGTGAACTCAGTGGCTGACTATGACTATTTATCTTTCCTTGAAGCTCTCGGCATTCTGGGAATAGGGGTACCCAGACCAACCAGCCTGCGGCCCAGGACACTACCCACTTTGATGGGCTAGTACGGAGCAGCACAACCTCGCTCAAGAACAAGGTCCTCATGCGAGCTCCACCCTCGCGAGGAGAATGACACTAGGACCACCAGGGGGAAGAGGCCTCCCCAGGTCGCCTCCCGAGGAGCGGAGATCTCTATGCAGCACTCGGCCTCAGGAGGTCAAGGATTACGCAATATGAGCCAGGCGGGCACCAGCGCACGCAGGGAAGACAGTTTCCTCTTTGGTGCAAAGGAGGCAAGGGCATACACAGGTTCCCAAAGCGTCACACAAAAGGTTACCATTTCGATGCAACAAGACCAGGCCAGTGGGCTCGGCAAGACGGATGACATCGTCGAGCCCACCTCTGCATCACCACTGGTTAGTTTGCAAGCGAAGACCAACTTTAGTTAGGGTAAGGACGTACTACTTCTCCCCCTTCGAATTTGGCCGTTGTGCGATCCCTTCCCTCCATTGCGATAAGGGAAGAGGACCCGGGCCACTATAAATAGAGGGTAGGCCATTCGGCAGAGGGGGAGATTGAACACAACTCAAGCATCCCCGCGAGGCTGCACACCACTTTACTAGTCCATCCACAAACTTCCTCGTGAGGCAATCCTCCAAAAGGCAGGAGTGGGGTTTTACGCTTCACAGTGGCCCGGACCTAGGTAAATCCTTGCGTGTTCGTTCTCTTCACGTGATTGTGTGAGTTTGCCGGGCTGAGTCATCGCCAGTTAGTTTGAGGCTAGAGCTGGTAGGGATCTTCACACACGCCCCTGAGTTTGAACCTCTTTGGGTTTTGCGGAGCCAAAAATCTGACATTTGGCATGCCAGCTAGGGGGCGTGTCAGAGTCTTCCAAAAGCTTCTCTTTCCTCCACTCTGTCGCTTCGATGGCTGACGCTCGGCAAGCTTCTTTCAGCCCCAGGGGATCCGCCTTGACCAGCCCTGTTGCTGCCACCCAAGGCACACACCCTGTAGCTCGGTGCTGGTTGGTAGTTACCAGGCCACCAGTGCCACCTCCACCATCGTCGCCGCTCGCGCTGACCAGGCGTGCGACATAAGTGCAGCGCCCACAGGACTAACATCAACCTGTACCTACGTGCGAGAGCTCAACATGCATGACACACTTTTGATGGCGAGTGAGCTGCTTCACCATCCCCATACGCACGTGGGCTTTGAGGGTCTGTGTGTTGTGCGTCCAGAGTGGCATAGCCCTGCCGCCCGAGGAGGCTGCCCATGGGGCGCGTGCTGACAGCACAGAAGGAATCCAAGGCTTTTTCCTAGAGTCCTATGTGCCGAGATTTGTCATACCTGTAGATGTTGCCATGGATCACGCGCCCCTCGCAGGTGCCAGTACCCTCCCTGGGTACGGAGATGTCCCGAGCGTCCTCTCTAAGACGAGCCTAGGGGCTTCCACTGAGGAGACACAGGGCCAGGTTGGTGCGGGCGAGGGGGCGTCCCAGGATGCATGGGGCGCGGCACAGTCGCCGCCCTCGCGAGCGAAGCAGCACACAGCTGGGCCCTCTGGGCTGCATGGGCAGACGCCTAGAAGGATCGATAGGATACAAGAAGCATGGGCCACACGCGACAACGGGGGTGCCGGCGCGGCCCTCAGGAGGTGGGGCCTCGCGAGGTCCTCGGTCCATGGACTAGCTGGCGCCCCGGCGCTTCTTGAGGCGGCTTAACCGACACAACACCCCTATTGCTGTGATGGGTGCATTGTGCTCATGTTTGGGCCGTGAGAGCGCAATCCCGCAGCAACGGGGGGAGCAATGCACTCGGGTTTGGGCTGTAGGGGCGTGCAACCACGCAGAAATGCGTGGGATAGCTCTTGACAGGGTTGGGAGCTCTTGGGTCGTGCGCCTGGGGGCTTGTCCAACTTTCTTCGGCCGTGACACTCTCACGTAATAATGAGTGGGTTGTATACTCCTGGAGCCCCCCGAGGATGTGGAGGGGTTCCTACCCACGCCGAAGTGGAAGCCCCAAGCTTCGCGTTGGCGGATAATACTACCCTCCAATGTTTATGCCTACGCAACATAGATGTCCTACGCTCCGCGCTCGGGGAAGACAAAGAAGAAGACTAGCCTAGGTGCCAGACAAGGACGTTGCTTGTTCCTTTTTTGAATTCGAATTGCCACTTTTTTAAATGGAACTCGAAGATTTCACAACTCTATTTAAAAAAGGGGTGGCGATTTTACCTCTTTGCGATTCTTTTTCTGGTCCTGAGATATTGTTTTATGAATCAATACCTGTCGGTCTCCCCCTCATGTGCCCCATGGGCGGGGATGACACGGGCACAGTGCGAGCACCTTGCTAGGGCCATGGCACCTTGGCCCACGCAAGGCGTCTCTTAGTAGGCTGGCAAGGTCCCATGCCTTGGAAGTATCGGTCTTTTAGTAGTCAACCGTCGCTCGGGGCATCCGACCATGGCCCGGTGCAGCATCATGAGGCCTCAGGAGGCTCAGGCACCTCTCGGGGCAGGAACATGCAGGAAAGGAATGGGAGTCACTTGAGCGTCAAAGGGGGCTCCTGTGCAACAGGCCTTACGAGCCTTCCCGCTCATATAACCCCTTGCCCCTTGGTCTCCTCCTGGTGATCCGGACGCCCCAATGGTGGTTGAGGCCTCGCCCCTTGGTATCGTGCTGGTGATCTGGAAGCCCCAATGGTGGTCGACGAATGTGTGGGACTGGGTCCTGCCAACGCAAAGCGCTTCTTGAGCGTCAATGGGGCTCCTGAGCAACATGCCTTAGGAGCCTTACTGGTCATATAGCCCCTCGCCCCTTGGTCTAGTCCTAGTGATCTGAACGCCCCAATGGTGGTCGAGGCCTCTCCCCTTGGTCTCGTCATGGTGATCCGGACACCCCAACGATGGCCGAGGAATGCGCAAGAGTGGGCCCCGCCAATGTAGAGTGACAAAAGGGCTCCGAACCTACTTTACTCGCAAGAGGAAGGACCCCAAGACATCCATGCTCCCAAGGTGCCACTGCCAGGCCTCCCCGACATAAAAGCCCGCCGCAGATGCGTCAAGCTAAGTACGCTAATCACGACCAGCAGGAAGTCTCGATTAATAGTAACACAAGGATAGGGATGCATGATAAGAGTACTAATATAAGGGCGCAAGACCCAAAGTTCATTACACACCCGTAGGGCCCCCTCATGATTGTTTTTGTTACAGGGAAAGGAAAGAAAGAAGGTAGTGAAGGTGCAACCCTCGGGGGCTGCCACTCCTGAGTTCCTAGCTTCGACACGCTAGAGCTCAGTCGGAGTCCTCCTCTTCCTTGATGAGCCCATGATGGCATGCCAGCGTAGCCGCTTCTCGAGCAGGGGAGCAGCATTGTCGCGGTTGGCTACCCGCCGAAGTCTAGGAGCGCTGGTGCAGTGGTGCATTGTAGCTTCTATCGCTCGGGCTCTCCTCTAAGGAGGTGTCGCTGCTGCTGGAAGTTTGAGAGCGGTCGTCAAGGGCAAGCTCATTTCCAAGGTCGCCACTTCTGTCGCCCTCCAGGCAGCACCCCAAGCGACTGCAAACTTCCCTGAAGACCTTGACGAAAAGCGTCGTGGCACCATCGTACTTGAAGAGGAGTGTGAGCCTCCCCTTCACACCGTGGGCGTGGGCGAAGGTCTGCCACCCGCGGCTCAAGAAGGCGTGGCCTGTGGGTGTAACCTCGACCTCCACCCACACCACTCCGCTACAACAACCGTCGGCCTACAACGATAGACCTACGGGCTCGCTATCCTGTAGTGCCTCCTCGAAGAAGTGCGGAAGGTGCAACTGGGAGATCACTGGCTTCTCCACCAACACCAAGTACTACATCGGCCCTGCAGGCCCATGGGCGCAGTGGTCGGGCACCTGTTGTGGGTCTTCCTCCTCGGCCACGACTGCAGCACCCGTTGCTTCTAGTGGCGCCAGTTGAGGCACCCGCTCACGCGGAGGCACGACTGCACACATGGGCCGCCGCCGTCGACACCTCGGTGTACTTACCAGAGCGGTCCTGGATCTACTTCAGAGGCTGTTGCTCCTAACCCATCTAGCAGACCCTCCCTTTCCCGGTAGCAGAAGACCTCCTTAGCAGCGGTGTGAATAAGGAAGTAGAGGATGAAGGCGGAGGAGCGAGGAGTAAGAATTAGCTGGGGGCTTCGCCCCTCCGCCCATTTATAAACGGGTGGAGACCAACCGGCACCCCTCCCCATTGAGGGCAATCAAAGCCCTGCGACGTGCACCGACATTTGATCACACAGGGCGGTTGTCGAGGCGCCGTGGGAGGTGGAGGCACCATGCGCTCATCGGGCCCCGCATGACGGACTCGGTTAGCATGCAACCCTGCTTCACGTCGCCTCATCTTCCCTCGTCAGTTCACATCCATGTGGCCCGAGGAGTGAAAACACAATGAGACAATAGCATTCAAGGAAAGTCAATGATGGACGGCGCGACATGTAGGTTTCACGTCAGCCTGGCTTGGGGTGTGTCCCGACGACTTCGGGGAGTGGAGGCGTTAGCATTTAAGAGAACGCCATGTGTCAACCCTAGCCCGCAGATGGTCCGGGCCCGTGATACTTCAATCCATCTTCTATGGCTTCGCCCCGAAGCCACCTCAAGTGTGCCACCAGCCTGGGGGCTGCTGCCAGCGTTCTGGGAACAGGGGTACCTAGACCTGCCAGCCTACGACCTAGGACAAGGAACACTTCGACGCGCTGGTACGGACTAGCGCAACCTCGCTCAAGAACAAGGTGCTCGTGGGAGCTCCACCCTCTCTAGGAGAACAATGCCAGGACCACCAAGGGGAACAGGCCACCCGAGGTCACCTCCTGATGGGTGGAGATCTCTATGCTGCACTTGGCCTTGGGAGGTCAAGGATGACGCAAGATGAGTCAGGCGGGCGCCAGCACGTGCAGGGAAGACCGTTTCCTCTTTGGTGCAAAGGAGGCAAGGGCATATGCAGGTTCACAAAGCATCACACCAAAGGTTACCATTTTGGTGCAACAAGATCAGGCCAGCAGGCTCAACAGGACGGATGTCATCGCCCAGCCCACCACTTCATCACCACCGGTTACTTTGCAGGCAAAGACCACCTTTAGTCAGGATAAGGACGTACTCCTTGTCCCCCTTTGAATTTGTCCATTGTGGGATCCTTTCCCGCCATTGCGATAAGGGAAGAGGACCCAAGCCACTATAAATAGAGGGTAGGCCAATCAGCAAAGGGGGAGATCGAACACAACTCAAGCATCCTCGCGAGGCTGCACACCACTGTACTAGTTCATCCATAAACTTCCTCGTGAGGAAATCCGCCAAATGGCAGGAGTAGGGTTTTATGCTTCGCAACGGCCCGAACCAAGGTAAATCCTTGTGTGCTTCCTGTAATTGTGTGAGTTCGTCGGGCTCAGCCATCGCCGATGAGTTTGAGGCCGGAGCTGGTGGGGATCTTTGGACACGCTCCTGAGTCCAAACCTCTTTGGGTTTTGTGGAGCCCAAAATTCGACAGACGCCTACTCCGGTTATCACCAAATTTTCATGTCCGAGGAGGACAAAGACAAGACGGCGTTCATCACTCCTTGTGGCATGCACTGTTTCAAGCGCATGGCATTTGGGGTGAAGAGCGCTGGATCAACTATTGCAAGAGCCATCCAAATTGGTCTTGGCCCGCAGCTACACAGAAATGTGGAAGGGTACATGGATGACATTCTGGTCAAGACCAAGGATGGGGACACGTTGATCTAGGACTTAGAAGAAACCTTCGCGAACCTGCGCAAGATCAACTTGAAGCTCAACCCCGAGAAATGTGTGTTCGTAGTCCCATCCAACAAGCTTCTCGGGTTCCTCGTGTCACAGTGTGGGATACAAGCCAACCCCGCCAAGATTTAAGCAATAGAGCAGTTGGAAGTGCCAAAGCATGTCAAGCATGTGTGCCCCTTGACGAACCATGTTGCCGCCCTCATCAGATTCATCTCCAAGTTTGCAGAGCGCGTCGTGCCATTTTTCAAGATCCTAAAGGAGGCAGGCCCAATGCATGGACCCCGAAAGCAGAAGCAACACTGCAAGATTTCAAAAGGTACCTGTCTTCAGCACTGATACTAGTCACGCCTAAACCATAGGAACCGTTGTGGCTATACATGGCAACAACAAAGCAAGTGGTCGTTCCTAGCAATGGCAAACCTCACCGTGAATCCCTTTTCCTTCTTGCCCCATGACATGACGGGCGATCATGGCCCTGCGGATTGGAAGGCAAGGGCTGATTTTGCTGTTCAACCATGATTGCTTTCTCATTGCGGAGACAAGCAGAGCCATCCCAGTTCATCTATGAGGGGAAACAAGATCTGTAGTTGCTGGTATGCTCAGCCATGATGGTTTTGTTGTTCGTTTCTTTGAAGATTCACCGCTTGATCTTCGTCTGTTTTGCATCCGCATTGTTCCTCCTCATGATGCGGTCATTGGGAAAACTTACATGCTCTATGAGGAAGTAGAAGTTACTTTTCACAGACAAAACGAAGCTATCAATATGCGCATGCTAGTTCTTGGTAGCAATACCTAGGTTCGGCTACTTGCTTTTCCTCAGGATTATCGGACCTAGTTCTGGGTGGACAAGGCAGACTCTCAGTTTGGCACACTATTGTCCTGGTTTAGTCCGACGGATCCGCTATCTGGAGTTCTTGTGCAGGTCTGGCTGATGAGCCCATATTTTGTGCCAAAAGATTTTGTGATGAGACAACTGGGACGACAAAGGAGATCTTGGCCAGTCCCACTTATTCATCTTCTATCTGACGATGCAAATGTGTTCATCCATGATGTCCCTGTGTAAGGAGAAGATGCTCTGCCCCGAGTGGAAATGCTCATCCTTTGTTTTCCTGCACACTACTGCATAACACATATTCCAGGTGAGGTTGCAAGCTTGGCTAACACATAATGGCATCCTGCGTCAAGGCAATGCTGCTAAAGGGACAGCAACCGGTCTCTTCTGCAGGCTCCTCCTTCTCCGTAGTTTTGCCCCTCCCATGTATAGATTAACTATTAGACTATCACGAGGGAGCAAGGAGTTCATGTAGCTGATGGATCGGTCCCGAAGAAAATATCTTGGATAGCCCAATGCCTGCCTATCCTGATTCACTCCTATCCGCAATGAGCTCCCCCGAGGTCACAATGCCATGGTGGGAGGACAAGTTGTCGAAGTCAACTACTGTATTCTCATAAGTGCATCTCCTCAGTTACTGGAGCAAGCATTTGCAGGTTGGCCCAAGGAAATCCTGGCCTCTTTCCAAGTGGCTCTGTCAGTCCTTAAAGCAGCTTCTATTCCATCTCTTCCACTGGATTTCAATTACCTCTGGCTGTGGGGATCCCGACTCATGAGTAGGGATCACGGAATGTACGTGCACAGTGATCCCAGAGATCAATCCTCACTGAACACACAGAAACTGAATAACAAGATCCTTACATCCATTACATACCGATTTACTCCAATATGGAATTTATGGCCAAGTCTTCATATGGTTGCGGCGGCAATCTTCAACGATAGCGTGAACCCATGCCATCTGCCTTAACCCTACACGCATTCTGACTGGGAAGCGTCCTAGCTCACCTATTCATCACTAATATACTCTCATAACCTGGTTTTCATGCATGGCAAATTAAATAACCAGTGGCAAGCCAATGAGTACTGTGAATGTACTCGCAAGCAACCCATGTTTGAAACAATGTTCAACAGAGCATGATATATCACTAATAGGTAAGTTTTGTAGCAAGCTAATTTTAGTGCAATGACATGATCAAGTAACATAAGTAAGCATGCATCATAAGTTGACAGGTAATTATGTGAGCAAGTCTTTGTTTTCATCATATGCAGGGTTTAACATCTCATGTTCATCATCGTACCAAGACATCGGACTTAGCCCAAGTTTCATACTTGTGTAATCCACACACACTCACACAACAAGTTTGTGAAAACACCGGACGTAGTTTAAGCAGGACCTCCAACTTTCCGTGACCATGGACACGGCTATTCGAATAGTTTTACACTCTAGAGAGGTTGCACACTTTACCCACAAGACTTGGTGAACTTTCGTGTCATCCATGACTTGCGGTATATCACATACCCGAGGTAAGCACCCAAACAATGCCTTTCCCCAGACGATACTAAACAAAGAGTCCACTTGATTGGTACAAAGCCCTCATGATGTACATCATACGAGCCTTGCTCCAGATCATACCATCCATGAAGGGACAATCGGTTTGCCCGGTGCCTGTGAAGACAGCGCATGATCGTCTTTACCGGCACGACCCTGTATCGAGAGTGACCACGTTACTCCCGCCACTAGTAATGTGGGATCTATGCTAGTACCCATCAAAGTAATCGACAAAGCCCCATCCCATAAGGGGTATCATGGTTGTACATGTAAGGTTGGGATGGCCAGCAAATCTTAAATCTCTCCATTTTCGAAAACACACACAGAGACAACCTACTCCAATACACCACTTGTTTCTCAAGTGGTTACCTAGCACAACATAATCTCCCTCGGGCATTAGTGGCACCCGACGGGGTTTTCGAAAAAGTCTTCGAAACCATTTTGTTTCCATCACCATGCATATTCCCATCCCACTTGCGTAGCACTACTAGCAACCTAACACTCCCACCCGCACAACCCTCATAAGAATGCTAGGGTCATGCATGATGCAAGTATCAATGGTAAAGTATCAGAGGTATCCCACCGAAGTGGTCACCACATCCAAATGATCAACTTCACGGAAATAAGTGCTATATGCCATGCAAATAAAAAGGGTTCTTAGTCATGTTCAAAGGGTTGCTTGTCTGGCTTAGCAAAGTCTTCGAGGTCTTCACACTCTTATCGTCCATTTCAAGCACTTCGTCAATTATCGCCGGAAACAAACGCAATAAGCAACACAACAAGCATAGAAATAAGAAGTGCTCTATAAATAGGAGTTTTATTTTTCTAGGACAACTCTCGTCATGAAAAAATAACCAAGGAGGTGAGTTGGATGTGAGTAAAAGGGGGGGTCTTGAATGGTGGAAATGAATGAAGCGATGATCCTATAAGAAGACTACAGGAAATGTTTTTATAAAAGGAGTTGAGGAACCCAATAAATAGGACATGATTTTAGAAACAATTAGAAAGTGGTATCACTGCTTTTGGAGTTGGGATGATTTTCTTATGAATTTCCTAAGATGGCAATCATGAAAAATGGGGCTATTTATTTGTCCCAACAGAATCAATGCAAGGTAAAAATATTAACTATAGCCTGATAAATAAGGCATGATATTTAGATCACCTTGAAATTGGAATCACTCCATTTTGAGTTGATTTGGATGTTCTAGGCATTTTGCAAGTTGGTCATTCCATAGCTCAAATTTGAATTTCAATTTGAACAGTACAAGAACTTGTGGTGAAAATATGGAAGTTGTACTGTTAAATAGTTTGGAGTTTTAGAAATATCTAGGAATTTGAATCAATTCATTTGGGTAAATATTTTGTTTGTGGAATATTTGGAATTTACTGGAAAAACGAAAAAGATAATGCTATTGTTCCCATGGGCCAAGATGGGATGCATACAACCGGCCCAGATGGGATTCAGCCCACACCATGTGGCTATGTCGAAGGCGTATACGTGGAATACCTTCGACAGGTGGGCCCCACCGGTAGTTCTGAATCTGTACGCGTGCGACTGGTAGTTTTGAATCTGACGGGTGGGCCCCACCGGTCAGTGAGAGGCAGGGAGCACAGGGGCCGACAGGTGGACCCCGTGGTCGTCTTATTCCTTGAGACAGAGGGGACGGGGTCTCACCGGCGGCGACTCCATTGGTGGATCGACGCGGGGATTGCACTACCGTTTTTAGGAGGTCCTCCCCGTCTTGTGGTGGAGGAGAGGCATCCAAGCGGGCTCTGGTTTGCCGCCGACATCGAACCCGAGCGGCGGCCGGAGATCGGGAGGACGAACCGCTAGCCCCCACCTGCAACTCAACGGCGGAGGGCTGGCTTAGGTTCTCGGGGTTGAGAGCGGGATGGGGGAGAAGAAAGGGGGGCCACAGATGCTTTGTACCATGCTGACAATGATGCCCCCTGGTGGTCACCCTCCTGCTTGATCCTGAGATTCTGAGCACTGGAATGCGGGGGAAAGATTGTCGGCGCACGATTGGGAGTGAGAGGAGGTCAGAATCAGAGAGAAATGGGGTCATGGACTGCTATTTATAGCGTTGCCAAGGGTCCTCGTGGATAGGGTTCACGGCCACCCGCGGGCACGGCTCTGGTGGCCAAGAGGTGAGGCCGGAGGAGCCTTGCGGCGTTCGTGGGGCTAGTCCACAACACAGGGGAGTGAGGAAGAGAGTAGGGCTAGCTCGAGGTGGGTCCCTCATGTGCTTAGGGAGTGGCGGAGCTCGGTGGTGCTCGGGCACATCTGAGCAGGGCATGGGAGAGGCGAGGAAGGAGGGGGCCGATAGCTCGGCGTGTCCTGGACGCCAAGGCTAGCCAGTAGGCAAGAGGGGACCCCTAGGCTATTGGGAGGTGCAATTGGACAGCGGCTACAGTGCGGTTGTGCAATGTAGCCCGCTCTAGAGCGCCCAAATGGCATGCCATGGCATGCCATTAGCCTCTTGGGCACGGCCAGGCATGCCCGACAGCTAGAGAGAGGTAAAACAAGGGGGAGGGAGCATATGATTCTCTTGATATGCCTTAGGTGAGAGGGCAAGTGGAGAGAGAGGGAAAAACTAGTTGTCCAGGAGGGAATCTTGGGTTTTTACCCCCCCCCCCCAAATAATAGAGCTATGAACCTAAAATTGTTACTGGAGGTAGACCGGGAAGAGTGTAAGGTGTGGTTAAAATCTCAGGTTAAGGAGAATACTGGAAGGGGCCCAAATAACTAGTTTGGTAACTGAGCAACAGGTGTTTGATGAGTGTTTGTGCTAGCAAATGGAGTTTGCTTTACATGAGATTTAATAGGGTCAAACATTAGATAGAAGTAAGGTATATTACCAAGTTTGAGAGGATTTGAAGAAAGTTCACAATGCAACTTTGTAAAATCCTAGAAATCAACATAATTAGATTCCTGTAGATCTAGGCATGCATTTCCATTCTCCTTGACGGACCACTTGGTGTGGTATCCTCATTCAGGTAATGTAACATGCCCACAAAGTTTGGGGTCAATTTAAGAAACTTCACAATGCAAAGTTGTTCAAATTTGAATCTGGACAGGAATGGTTTTGGAATACTTTGGTGAAGCAACTCAAGGGGTATTGAGATGAAACTTTGCAAGAGCATGACATACGACCTGTGTGACTTGCCGGAATTTTCCTGAAATTTATTAAGAATATTTCTTGTAGTATTATTTCAAAATACTGATTTAAGAAGAAAGGGGTTTGGAGGGTTTTGTCCAATATTTGAACATGACCATGTGTTGAAACTCTTATATATGGACAATATATGTCCATTGAGTTTCCCTAAAATTTCTAAAATATTTTTAAAGCATTTAAATATTTTTCCCTATAAAAGACCACTTCTCGCCTTAAGAAAAATCCTTTAAATAAAATAGTAAAATAATCTTTAAAATTAATATTTGGTGGTTTTGGGAAGTAATATATATATAGTGGGTTCCAAACAAAGCCTTTGGGGAAAAACAATCCACCCAATTTGAGGACTTGTAGTACAAACTCAATTCAGGGGTTTTGGAAAACCTAATTTGAATAAATCCATTTTTTGCCAAAATAATATTTTCTAAAAATATTTTTATGCCCTATACACATGGCATGATCATTGGGAAAATATTTGGAGCAAGAAAATGAGGTTTGAGAGTTGGAGGGATTTTATGAATAAAGGGCACCAACAAGCAAACGAGCAATCATCAATCAAGTCAGGCATCACAAGCACAAATAAAGTTTTAATTGACCCTGATTTTTTAGTCAGATTAACTTAGTCATGAGGCAAAACACAGGGTGTGACACACCTACCCCCCTTACAAGTATCTCGTCCTGTAGCGACCCGACCTAAAAGGTCGAATCTCCGGTGTTTCTGTACCATCCCAAGATCATGCTGGTACACACACGGTACATCAATGTATATATCAAAGGGAAATCACATAGCATTATATAAATCGAAATCTCATATCGAGTCCTTTATTACAATAATCATTACAATAAAGTGGCTGAAGGCCAACTCATGAGAATATCTAAATCTTGCGGAAGCGTCGAAGGTAGATGAGTCCATCTGACTCCAAGGGCATCTCACTGAGCATAGAACGCGTCCTCACTCCTGGTCGGAAAAGTACTCTGCAACATGATACGTTGCAGCCATGTAGGTCAGCATATGGAATATGCCGGCAAAGTCACAAGAGAGGGGTGAAAAGATAATCATCTAATCTATATGCAAATATGGCAGGTGGGGTGGTAAGTTTTTGCGTAAAGCCAAGTTTTTCCTACATCAAGGGAGGGGTTAAGCAAAATATTACTAAGTTTGTTGATTAATGAGATGGTTCCACCAACCACTTCTCATTCCCAAATTGAATATACCCACATCCTCATTATTAATTGTGTTGAGAGTTCCGGAAGTTTCAATTCCTTTGGCTCAAGTCGTCCATGACCGTGGACACGGCTAATCGATTAGGTTTTGAATACTCTGTAGAGTTTTGCACACGTTCCCCACAAGATTTGATCACCTCCGTTTGATTTCTCGCACTTCAGGGTGTTTGAGAAACGGATGACCAAAACATGGTCTTCCAAAGGGTTTCCCTGCGACTCTGTCGGTGCCCATCCTTTCCTACCGTTCTTCTACCTCTCGTAGCACCGCCTGTCCAGGGTCACCACGATATCCAACCAAGCCAGAGCCCATAATGACTTGTGGCTGTGCAGGTAAGCCTTGGGTTTTAAAGCATCCATCCATCTCTTTGTGCCTGGGTGGACCTTTCCGCGTGAATACTGGCCATCTCCAGCATCACCTAGGCAAATCCACTGGTTTCTCCAGGGTGCCGTTCAACCATCATCCACCCAGAGGTATGTTCAAAACTCGGAGTCTTAAATCTTGATCATTATGTAGGTCTTGAAATTATTAACTCTCTCAACTCTCATGAATCACACAACCAACCCCGTCTACTAATAGCATAGCAAAAGGTAAAACAACGTTTCCCGGGGCCAATGTGTCAAAGAGGTTGAGGGGGGTACCTACCACATGATACTACTACAATGTAACCAAGTTTCCAACTAACCTATCTTGCATGCAATTGGGGAGATGGTAGAACTAATGCATATAAAACATGGGTAAACATGGTCAAAGTGACTTGCCTGATTGATGATCTTCGTACGTGAGTGACTCTAAGTAACAAGCTTCGCACTCCGGATAATCTAACGAAACAAACAAGCACTCAGATAAGTATACAACAAAATAACAACTCATAACATCAACCAAGAACTAGTAAACAATCAAGACAAAACAATGCACAAATCTCAAGTAAGAAAACACACAAAGTTTTGTTTACTAGGAGGTGATTGATAAAACACTACTATCTTAATAAAACTATTTTGAATCTAAGTTTGTTGAGAAAACTTTTGTAAAGTTTGTAAAAGTTTTGATAAACACTAAATGGAACAAATATAGTTTTACTAACAAGAGAGCAAAACAAAACTTATTAATTATTATCAAAACATGTTCTTAACAGAAAAGAATTTACAAATAAACTTGTTTTAGAAAACAAAATTAGATTATATAAAACTTTGTTGAAAACAAAACTATTACTAACTAGTTGTTTTAATCAAATTAACCTATTTGAAAAGAAGTTGTGATTCCTATGTTAAATAAAATTAAACTAAGCAAATTTATATTTTATTAACAGTGAGTGAAAACACTAAATGTTTATTAACAGAACCTAATAAACAAATGGAACCAAATCTAAATTTAAACTAATTAAAACTAAGTATATCAAACTATATTATAATACTAGGCAGATTCTGTTTTTGGTTAAAAAATTAATCAAATATATCCTAAATATCTTCAAACTAAGCATGAAGGTAGTCCTAACTAATACCAAACAGTAGCAAAAAGATTCATATCAAAATCTATTTTCAAACTCTAGTTATTCAGATTTGAAAATTTTGAGCAAATTTGATTAAATTCAAATTTTATAGCTCAAATTTGAAATTTAAAGGCACAGGGTGAAACTATATGAAAAATGTGAGCTATTGCAAAAAGAATCAACTCAAAACACTTAACAGGTTAAAAGATATAAGCAAAACAAAATTTGAAATCATTCTGTTAATTAAAACAAAAAAACAGAAAAGGAAAATTGATTTGCAACGGTCAGGGGCTACGTGGCGCCGTCCTATTGGCTAGCGAGCGCGTGCGGTAGGTGGTTTCGAGCGGACGACCGGTCGGTAGGTGATACCGGTTCGGAATTATTTCCGATCTAATCTCAGGCGTTGATTCTGGATCTGAGGGTTGGGAGAGCTCACAGTGTTAAGAGGTCGCCGGCGAGGGATCTCCGGTGAGTCCGAGACGGCGACGTTGTCGGTGTTGGCGCTCCGGTGGTCGAGGGATGTAGCGAAGTGGCCCGGGCGACGGGGCTTGACATCCAGCGTCGATTGGTGAGGTCGGAGTGGCGAGGGATGGACGGAGTCGCTGGCTACGGTCGACGAGAGGTCCGATGGTGGTGGGAACTCCAGCGAGGAATTGTGCAGTGCCTCGGCGAGGGAGAGAGGAGGCTCGGGGGTGAATGGAGAGAGGAGAGGCAGCGCTATTTATAGAGGGTGCGGGGAGATGCGGGGGGAGGAGAAAGGAGAGAGATCCGGCAGAGTAACTGTCGGCGACGAGGTCGGGCGAGAGGAAGAGGGCAACCGCGCGGGCGAAACTGTCGGTCGGGGTGGGGTCTAGTGTCAGCGAGAGGGGAAACTTCCGTTACGCGTCGGTCGGCCGGCTTCTAGTTAATGCGCGAAATAACTGCCGTGGGCCGGCCCGTTTAATACAGTAACCGTTACCGTTTCTCCTTTAATAATTTTCCAGAGCGTTTCAAAAACATTTAAAGCATTCAAATAATTTGTAAATATAGGGGTATTATATACCAAATTAACAGAATAATAAATGCTGTTTAATGAACATTTTTATTCTGTCATTTGAACACTTTGACAAAAATAATATTTTCAGAAATTGCCTAGTTGTTTTTGAATCCTTTTTGCAAATATTTTCAAAATAACCCCTGGTTATTATTATTCAAATAAATCACCAATTTGGACCTGGTGTGAAGTGTCATGTTACTCCCCTCTTATTTTGAACATTTAACCAAAATTTCCAATAGGTAAAAGCAACATAAGGAAAGTAGAAAGGACTTTCAGAAATTCAGAGAAGGCATTTCAATTAACACATACATTCAAACAGTGATGCAGATGGATGCATAGCTATATTTCATAACATTCCAAAATGAAATTTTGGGATGTTACACGTCCCCAAGATTCCTAGGCTAGGCGTTGAAAAGATACGGAAATTCAGAAGTGAGGTAGTCTTCACATTCCCATGTGGCTTGTTCTTCGATGTCGTTGCTCCATTGGATCTTGAAGTGCTTGACAATATAGATTCTAGTGGATCATTGACTTCGTATAAGGGTGAATGGGGTTCTTTCAATATGCTAGGCTTGCCTAATGGTTAAGGGTTTGGTGGACAAAGTTTCGGCAAGGCTCTAGCTTGTGTCTGTATTCCAAAGTCAGAAATACATGGACACGAAGTGTGTGTGTGCATTGTTCCTGGGGTTCCTCGCGTTGGTTAGTGACATCTAGATGTCTCACGTAAGAATAGAAGGGTCGAGCCTTGGTGTATATTCTCGTTGATGGGGAAGTCCTTATCTTCCTTAAAGATGAGATCTTCAGTTGCCGGTGGTCTTTATCCTTGAGAGTGTTGAAGAATGTCATTGTAGTCTTCTTGTCGAGATCCTTTGCTTGAGTAAGTTGCCCAGGTATGTTCTTCATTCTTCTTTGGTTGTTTGACCTCGTCGTTGCGGACGCGCGTTTCCAGCGGGTCTTCGAGTGCTCGTTCTACTTGTCTTTCTATAGCCATCATGGCAAAGGTGTGGGCCGAGTCTCGTCCCTAAGATTAAGCTTAGAGACTTGGTGTCAAAATGGGTTCTACCATCTGGGAAGGTTTCTGAGGGGTTCTAAATAAGCTAACTATCCAAAAGTATAGAACAACCATCTAGTCCCCAAGGTCTAAGGCTTGGCAAGCAGAGTGAACTACCTTGGACAGGTGGTCTATCATGATCGAGTTAGGGCTTATGTAGTAGATTAGTTTAGAAAGTGGCTGGTAATGAAGTCATGATAGTTGTACATTCCATTCCAGACATCTGAAGGAAGTAGGGATGTCATGCTCATCGTACACCATCAAAGTGGTGGAGTGAGGGGTGTTATCCAGTCCTCGGTTCCTTCCTAGTCACGAACTGATAGATGACTAGTCATAACAAGGGGTTCTCTAACCATCTTGATGTGCAAGGGTTTCATCATGCTTGGACGTCGGTGCTTCTTGATACAGTCTAGCTGATGTAGTTGGTACAGGAGTGGTGGTTGAATTCTATTACTTCATCTTCGTCGTTGTCGTCGCTTTGCAATCGTAGCGGTTCTTCATCTTGAAAGTCTTCTTCTGTAGGGAGGGTGTTTCAAGTAGTTCAACTCTTCCAAGTTAAAACCTTATACTTGAGAGGCATGGTAATTGGTGTTCCTAGGGCTTGTCCGAACAAGACTAAGGTGTTCCTTCTCTTATTGGGTATATAAGTATGTCATCCCAGATGGTAACTACCTATTCCCCCAAGTATCACATAGACACATTGCTCATGGGATATGTGAGAGGAGCGGGCATTTGCTCTGGATGGTCACTAGTATCAAGGGTTTGTGGTCCAACCTAATACACGTCTTTGTGTCCACCTTCCATATGAACATGTCTAGTGGAGGCCGGGGTGGAGTATCGACCATAGTCAAATGTCTCAGAACCAACAACTATGGTCATAACTTGATCACATTGTAGCTCAGTAAAGCTTAGAGGTTTCAAGGAGCATAGGATGTGAGTGAACGTCTATCATCTTATCCTGAGCACAACTACTAGATGCCAATAGCCCTACCCATTACTCCAAACAAAATCATCGTATATCATCAAAGGTATCATCTCATATAAGTCACTCCAACATTACATGTGCTACTCATATCTCCAAGGTTTGGAGAGAAGGACTATACCCAAAATATCATGTGTATACTATAGCTAACTCACATATATCCCTATATAAAGAAAATCCTCGAGATAGCATACAAGCTTCAAAGCTTGCACAAGACATTACAAATCCAAGTGCTCAGCTAATATATCCAAGATCTAAGGTGTTGCATCTCTATGCTATGGAAACATGTAATATACCAATCCAAGATCTTGTTTCCATCCTACAAATCCAATTAATCGACCCACAAAAATCACCCACTATTACACGGTCTATAACTGTTATAAATCAAATACAGGTGATGTTCCATATATCTCTAGACTTCCTAAATCCCCACATTCCGGAAGGAATTATCTCATCACAGTATATCCATGAACTACCAGTCTCATGACCAACTAAACTCCAAGGTCGAGCTCATATAGATCCCTAAATTATCCCTAACTTCATCTGATTCCTTCTACTTATCATCCATCGAGAGACATTGTATCACGATCAAGATTCCTTCTACTTAATCATCCACCGAGAGACATGGTATCACGATCAAGATCATTAGACTAAATCCAATTTACTCCGAACCATGTGGTTTAATTTATCTCGAGCACCTACTATAATCACCTATTTAAATCCAAGGTTTACATCTAGTAAGAATTCCCTACTAGTTACTCCAGTCACTATCATATCACCATCAATCCAATATCAAAATTACTTGCCAAAGTCAAGTCACTAATCCACATGGAATTTCATCATGTCATCATATTCGTCCTACTAATCCAATTTTCTCAAGGGACAAGTAAGTTATGCTTCTCTATCAATCTTGATCCACCAAGCTCATCTACCAACATAGAGTCTCATAATCCATCAAAGGGGGTGTCAACTGCTACCTCAAGATATCTATTACAACCTCGTCAAATCATTAGCTTACTAGTTATGTATCCTCGGGACAATATTCCCTATGACATCATCAGTTCTAGTGTTGGCTTAGGGATGTAATGTGTCTGTTCACTATGATCACTAGTCTCATAATAAATCCAGTGGTAACCAGGGGTTATTGATGCTCATCAGGTGATCTGACAAATCCATGTATTAAACACGTGATCAGAGGTTTGAGCGGTGGAGCTTGTGAGGTCTAGGTCTGGCTAGGGAGGAGTTTCCACTTTTGAGGGAAAAGTATAGCTCTACGCGGTTGCATTTGGTCGAGTACGTTGTAGTCATATTCTTCAATGCTAGCTATCCATCGAGGTGGATCCTTGGTTCATCTTGTCTAGCCAGTCTTCAGTTGAAGAGAGGGGGGAAGAGGGAAAGTAGCATAGAGAAGAGTGCCTAAGCGGGTGGTATAGTGCAAGTGCAATCAAACAAGTTTTGAAAAGGCAAAACACACTTATTAAGATAAGGTGGGTGCTTAGTCGCATACTTGTTGCCTGGGGCAAAAGTATGACTTACACCAAAGCACAAACAAGCAAAAACAAGAAACACAGAATCATGGTTCCGTAAAAACCATCATACGGAGTCGACTTCGCATGCGGGATACATGACTCATCCTACCCTAGGGGTTCTAGGACTCGGTAGTCGTGCTTGCTTCATGTCTTGGAGAGGAGTCCTCTTAGTCTTATGGGTCTTCCTCAGGTGTTGATATGTCTCAGGTTTCTTGTTCATCGAAATGATCCTAGTTGCGCCTAAAGAGTCCTTGATGACTTCAGGGGTTGTGAGTTGACGATGGAGGTGGTTCCCCATGACAGTCGTCGACGGGTCTTCTGTTGTATTCGTAATTGTGACAATGCCTACTTCCCTTATGAAACGTCGAGGTTCCAGGTAGGAAATCCTTTATGCAATGAAATTAACAAGGCATGATAGAGTTGTGTCCTGCCGGTCACATTGACGATACCATCGGCACCAAGAGCGGGGGATGATGAGGACTGTTTTCCTGCTCGCTATAGTCAGGCGGACCAAATGGCGAGGTCCTCATCCACCGCTGGTTGCCGACACATCATTGGTAATAACAAGATTGCTCTATTAGCGATGCATAAAATGATCTTGCATATCTGATGCTCTGGTCATCGTAGGCCAATGTTGCCTCATCCTGGGGCTGTGTTGAGGGTGTCACCATCTTCCGAGTCTTATTCTCCTTATTCCTT
This sequence comes from Hordeum marinum, assembly GCA_022496015.1. Taxonomy (NCBI): domain Eukaryota; kingdom Viridiplantae; phylum Streptophyta; class Magnoliopsida; order Poales; family Poaceae; genus Hordeum; species Hordeum marinum. Next base: position 55,112 of record JAAAWK010000401.1, on the reverse strand, counting down.
GAGAAGGTATCCTCTGTTGGTATCATCTTGTCATGGTGCCGTAAAACTTGTGTGAATTTCTGGCTAGGTGGCTCCCTTCCAGGTTACCCACGAGGATTACAAGGAATCCAGTGGTTAGGGGCACAAGTGTAGTAGCGACCGATTGCAAAGTTTTGGAAAAGTAGACAAGGTGAGTTAAGAGAAATATGGTGGAAATGCTAAGGCAAAAACCTTTGCTTCCTTTGAAAATTTAGGAGAGGTGAGAAATATAGAGGTTTTGTAAGTGATTTTGAAGGGTCTAGAAAAATGGTTTTGTCCTAACTAACGTCCATGCTAACTAAGATCTTCCTAAAGTCAGGATGGCTTTGATACCAGCTCTGTGGGGACCCCGACACATGAGTCGTGTTCACTGAATGTGCGTGCAAAGTGATCCCAGAGATCAATGCTCACTGAACACATAGAAACTAGATAACAAGAGTCTTACATCCATTACATACCGATTTACTCAAATATGGCATTTATGGCCAAGTCTTCTTATGGTTGCAGCGGAGATCTTCAACGATAGCGTGAACCAAGACATCTGCCTTAACATTACAGGCATTCTGACTGGGAAGTGTCCTAGCTTGCCTGTTTGTCACCAAGATACTCTTCATCATAACCTGATCTTTCATGCCTGGCCAATAAAATAACCAGTGGCAAGCCAATGATTGCTTTTAATGTACTCGCAAGCAACCCATGTTTGAAACAAGGTTTAACACAGCATGATATAGCACTAATAGGTAGCTTTTGCAGCAAGCTAATTTTAGTGCAATGACATGATCAAGTAACGTAAGCAAGCATGCATCAATAGTTGGCAGGTAATTATGTGAGAAAGTCTCCGTTTTGATCATAAGCAGGGGTTGAACATCTCATGTTCATCATCGTGCTAAGTCATCGGACTTAGACCAAGTTTCATCCTTGTGTAATCTACACACACACACACCAACTTTTTGAAAACACCAGACGTACTTTAAGCAGGACCTCCAACTGTCCATGACCATGGACATGTCTATTCGAATAGTTTTACACTCTGCAGAAGTTGCACACTTTACCCACAAGACTCGAGGAACTTCTGTGTCATCCACGACTCGCGGTATATCACATACCCTAGGTAAGCACCCGAACAATGCCTTTCCCCTGATGATAGAAAATAAAGAGTCCACTCGATTGGTACACGACCCTCATGATGTACATCATATGAGCCTCGCTCAAGATCATACCATCCATGAAGGGACCAATGGTGTGCCTGGTGCCAATGAAGACATCGCATGATCGTCCTTACTGACACGACCCCATATCGAGAGTGACCACGTCACACCCTCCACTAGTAATGCGGGCTCTATGATAGTACCCATGAAAGTAATCAACAAACCCCATCCCATAAGGGGTATCGTGGTTGTACATGTAAGGTTGGGATGGTCAGGAAATCTTAAATCTCTTCGTTTTCGAAAACACGCACACACATACACACACAACCTGCTCTAGTACACCACTTCTTTCTCAAGTGGTTACCTTGCACAACATCATTTCCCTTGGGAATTAGTGGCACCCGACGGGGGTTTCGAAAAAATCTTTGACACCATTTTGTTTCCATCACCATGCATATTCCCATCCCACTTGTGTAGTACTATTAGAAACCAAACTACTCCCACCTGCACAACCCTCATAAGAATATTAGGGTCATGCACGATGCTAGTATCACTGGTAAAGTATTAGAGGTATCCCACCGAAGTGGTAACCACATCAACATGATCAACATCATGGAAATATGTGCTATATGCCACACAAATAAAAAGGTTTCTCGGTCATGGTCAAAGGGCTTCTTGCCTGGCTCAGCAAAGTCTTAGAGGTGTTCACACACTTCTCGTCCATTCCGAGCACTTCGTCTACTTCGTCAACTATCGCCGAAAACAATCGCAATAAGCAGTACAACAAGCATAGAAATAAAAGTGCTCCATAAATAGGAGTTTTCTTTTTCTAGGACACCTCTGGTCATGAGAAAAATAACCGAGGAGGTTTTGTTGGATGCGGGTCATGGGGGGGTCTTGAATGGTGGAAATGAATGAAGCCATGATCCTATAAGAAGCCTACAGGAAATGTTTTTATAAAAAGTATTTGAGGCATCCAGTAAATAGGACATGATTTTAGAAACAATTAGAAAGTGTTCTCACTGGTTTTGGAATTGAGATGATTTTCTTTTGAATTTCCTAAGATGGCAAAAATGAAAAATGGGGCTATTTATTTGACCCAGCAGAATCAATGCAAGGTAAAAATGTTAACTATGGCCTGATAAATAAGGCATGATATTTAGAGCACCTGGAAATTGGAATCACTCCACTTGAAGTTGATTTGGATGTTCGAGGAATTTTGCAAGTTGGTCATTCCATAGCTCAAATTTGAATTTGAATTTGAACAATACAAAAACTTGTGGTAGAAAAATATGGAAGTTATACTGTTAAATAGTTTGGAGTTTTAGAAAAATCTAGGAATTTGGATCAATTCATTTGGGTAAATATTTTGTTCCATGGAATATTTAGAAGTTACTGGAAAAGGGAAAAAGATCAATGCTACTATTCCCATGGGCCAAGATGGGGTCAATAGAGCCGGCCCAGAGGGGATTTAGCCCGCACCAGGCAGCTATGTCGAAGGCGTATTCGTGGAATGCATCTCCAATTACGCACCGAACCGGTAGGCATGCGACCGGTGGTTTTGAATCTGATCGGTGGGCCCCACCCGTTAGTGAGGGGCAGGGAGCGCAGGGAGGCGATAGCTGGACCCCACGGTCGTCTACTTCCTTGAGACAAAGGAGAGGGTGCCTCATCGGTGGCGACTCTGTTGGTGGATCAACGCGGGGGGCACCGTCGATTTCAGGAGGTCCTCGCTTGTGTGTTGGTGGAGGAGATCGCCGGTGACATCGAACCAAAGTGGCGGCCGGAGATCAGGAGGACGAACCGCTCGCCCTCACCTGCAACTAAACGGACGGAGGGTTGGGTCATGTTCTCGGGCTTGAGAGGGAGATGGGAGAACAAAGGAGGGCCAAGGACGCTCTCTACCGTGCGGATGGCTATGGCCCATGGCGGTGGACCTCCTACTAGATCCCAAGCATTCGAGCAATGGAACGAGGGGGAAAGAGTGTGGGAGCATGATTGGGAATGAGAGGACGGAGGAATCAGAGAGAAATGGGGCCGGGGACCGCTATTTATAGAGTTGCCAGGGGTCCTCGTGGATGGGGTTCACGGCCACCCGTGGGCATGACACTGGTGGGCAAGAGGTGAGGCCGGAGGAGCCTTGCGGCGTTCGTGGGGCTAGTCCATGATGCAGGGGAGTGAGAGAGAGAGAGTATGGCGAGCTCGTGGCATGTCCCTCGCATGCTGAGGGAGTGGCAGAGCTAGGCGGTGCTCCGGCATGCATGAGCGGGGCATGGGAGGGGCGAGGGAGAAGGGGGCCGACAGCCCGACGTGTCCCGGACGCCAAGGCTAGCTAGTAGGTGAGAGGGGGGCCCTAGGTTGTCAGGGGCTGCAATTGGACGGTGGCTACAGTGCGGGTGTGCACTGTAGCGCGCTCTAGAGCGCCCAAATGGCATGCCACAGCATGCCATTGGCCTCTTGGGCGTGGCCATGCATGCCCGGCAGCTAGAGAGAGGTAAAACAAGGGGAGCATAGGATTCTCTGGATATGCCTTAGGTGAGAAAGCAAGTGGAGAGAGAGGGAAAAACTAGTTGTCCAGGAGGGCATGTTGGGGTTTTACCCCCCAAATAATAGAGCCATGAACCTGAAATTGTTACTAGAGTTAGAGGGGGGTGAGGGTAAGGTGTGGTAAAAATCTCGGTTGAAGGAGAATAGTGGAAGGGGCCCAAACAACTAGTTTGGTAACTGAGTAGAAGGTGTTTGATGAGTGTTTGTGCTAGCAAATGGAGTTTGTTTGACATGAGATTTAACAGGGTCAAACTATGGTTGGAAATAGGGTTTATCACCAAGTTTGAGAGGAGTTGAATAAAGTTCACAATGCAACTTTGTAAAATTCTAAAAATCAACATAATTAGATTCCTTTAGATCTGGGCATGCATTTCCATTCTCCTTGCTGCACCACTTGGTGTGGTATCCTCATTTGGGTAATGTAACATGCCCACAAAGTTTTGGGTCAAGGGAAGAAGCATCACAATGTAAACTTGTTCAAATTTTAATGTGGACAAGAATGGTTTTAGAATACTTTAGTGAAGCAACTCAAGGGGGATTGAGATGAAACTTTGCAAGAGCATCACATATGACATGTGTGACTTGTTGGAATTTTCCTGGAATTTATTAAGAATATTTCTTATAGAATTATTTCAAAACATTGATTTGAGAAGAAAGGGTTTTGGAGGGTTTTGTCCAATATTTGAACATGACCATGTGTTGAAACTCTTATAGATGGACAATATATGTCCACTAAGTTTCCCTAAATTTTTTAAAATATTTTTAAAGCATTTAAATAATTTTTCCGTATAAAAGACCACTCTTGGCCTTATGAAAAAGCCTTTAAATAAAATATTTAAATAATATTTAAAATTAATATTTGGTGGTTTTGGGAAGTCATATATATAGTGGGTTCCAAAAAAAGCCTTTGGGGGAAAAACAATCCACCCTATTTGAGGACTTGTAGTACAAACCTCAATACATGGGTTTTGGAAAACCTAATCTTAATAAATCCATTTTTTTGCCAAAATAATATTTTATAAAAATATTGGTATGCCCTAGACGCATGGCATGATCATTGGGCAAATATTTGGAGCAAGGAGATGAGTTTTGAGAGTAGGAGGGATTTTATTATATAGAGCACCAACAAGCAAACAAACAATCATAAATCAAGTCAGGCATCACAAGCACACAAAAAGTTTTAATTGGCCCTGATTTTTGAGTCAGATTGACTTAGTCATGAGGCAAAACATAGGGTGTGACACAGGTGCCAACCACTCCCCTCGGTCTAATCAGGTTTTTGGGAGTGCAATCTCTATTTCATGCTGCCCTAGTGGTAGTGGTCTCTGATCGGAAGGTGGCTAGAAAACTATGCGTTGTGGAGACCCTCTGTTTGTCATTGTCTAAACTCCCTAATGCCACTGTCTCTATGGAAACTGCTAATGCTCTCTCTCCACCTGATGGTGTGGATACATTGTCAGAGGTTGCGGTTGATATCTCTGAATCTAACTTAGAGGGTAAACACAATGTCTCTTCTACTTTTCTCTTAGCTCTCTGAGGTCCCCTGCTGAAGATGCTTCCAAGAAGAAAAGGAGGAGATCTGCCACTCCAATTGTAACCACTGAGGTACACAGAAGCTGCTGCATCAACATGTACCATGGTTTCAAAGTTCCCGAGCCTTCAGATACATGTAAGTGTAAGTCTATGATCACTTCGGCTGGACCTATGTTAATCCAGAGCCCTGTGGTTAATGTCACTGCATCTGAGCCACTCTCCATTGTCAAGATATAGAAAATTGGTATTGAGGAGTGTGGAATTCCTTCTTCTGAACTATCGGAGGAGAAGCTTCTAGCGCCTGAGGACACCACCCCGGCGAAGAAATGAGGAGCTACTATTCCAAGAAGCTCTGTCTGCTTTAGTTTTGATGCTCCTTTTATCAGTTTCCTGCTTTTGCGTTTTGTTACTTTTGTTCTGTGATGCTCCAGGTGTCCTCTAACATTTTAGTTCATGTTGTGATCAGACTGGATCATTATATTATTTTAGTTCTTCATTATGAATCGATCTTATAATTCCTGGAATATCTTGTGTAGGAATGTCCGGGATATTGGCGATGATAAAATCACCCAGCGCTACGTTCTCATATCGATAATTTTGGTTGCTTGATTATTTATCTCCAAGAAAGTAAGCACGAAGTTTCCGATCATTCGTACTTACGCAAGTTCTGCCCGCGACGTTCAGGTAAATTAGCGTATGTGCCATCCATTGGTGCATCTGGTGGTCTGGTCGTTATCTGGAATAGTTTGATATTTTCTCATACGATTATTGATTCTCTCCAATGGGCACGTGCTATTTCATTTAAATCCACTCAATCATCTGCCTGTTGGATGCTTCCATATGTTTATGGACCATGTACGGGAGAGGACAGGGATAAATTCATCTCATGGCTATAGGATCTCCAAATTAATTCAAATGATTACTGGGTTTTACTTGGAGACTTTAATTTTATCAGGTCTCCTGAAAAGAGAAATAGGCGAGGTGGAAATGTGGCTCATATGCTTACGTTTAATGATATAATTTGATCTTTAAACTTGGTGGAAATCCCTCTCCGAGGTGCCTCCTTCTCTTCGAGCAATATGCAACTGGATCGTCTTTTAGAGCAGTTAGATTGGTTCTTCTCCTCGAACCATTGGACATTGGCATACCCTAACACAACTGGTAAAGCTTTGGCCAAGCTAGCCGCAAATCATGTGCCTTGCTTGTTTTCTGTGCATTCCAATATTCCTAAGCCAAAGATGTTTAGGTTTTAGAATTTCTAGGTTTCTCATCCTGGCTTTAAAGAGTTAGTTCATCAACCATGGAATTCCCCTGTTATGTCTATGGACCCTGTAAAGAAACTAAGACTAAAATTCAAAAATCTGCAAAGAGCACTGAAGTAGTGGAGTAAAAAATTGTCTTGTATGGCTTTACTTATTAGCAATTCTGAGAAAGTTCTTCAATAATTAGACTCCATGGAGGAGGAAAGTGAGTTGCTAGTTCATGAGTGGAATTTTAGAATAATTGTAAAGAACCATATTATTCGTTTACTTTCATTAAACAACAATATTGGAGGGCAAGATGCACCATCAAATACATTAAGTTTGGGGATGAAAATACAATTTGTTTTCAGAGAATGGCCACAGAGAGACATAGGTTTAATTCCATTGCTACGTTATCTCTGCCTAATGGAATTCACTTAGACGATCATGACATCAAGTCTGAAGTACTTTTCAATGCTTTCAGAGAAAGGCTAGTTACCTCAGTTCCCATTCATATGAAATTTAATCTAGACAATTTGGTCTCTGTGGTTCAAGATTTAGGTGCTCTTTCTACACCTTTCACCAACAAAGAAATTGATTAGGCCGTGAGGAAAATTCCTTCGGATAAGGCACCTGGCGTTGATGGCTTTAATGGATGCTTTCTTGAATCTTGTTGGAACATTATCAAGGAGGATTTTTATGACCTTTGCAGACTGTTTTGGGAGGGTGCAATTTCTATGTACTACCTAAATGCCTCTCTTATCACACTTATTCCAAAGAGAGTTAAGCCTTCTACGATCAATGATTATCGGCCAATTTCCTTGATGATACAATGATTATTTTATCATCTAGTCTCAAAATCAATTATCAGAATTCCATCCTAGTTCCTATTAATGTGAAAGTTGATGCTTCCAGGAACCTGGCTGCCATTTGTGGATGTGAAGTGGACAAAACGCCAATCACTTACCTTGGTCTCCCTCTTGGCACCACTCTACCTTCCATGATTGATTTAATACCTTTGATAGATCGTGTGGAGAGAAAATTGTCAAGCACATGCTCATTACTTTCCCATGCTTCAAGGATAACCTTGTTAATTCACTAGCCACATCCGTGGTGAATTATGCAGCATGTACTCTGAAACTCAATCCGAAATTTCTCCAATATTTTGACAAGGTCAGAAGGCACTTCATTTAGACCAAGAAAAGAGAGCAGGGCTCCTCTTCGATCCCCTTGGTGGCATGGAATAGAGTATGTTGTCCTAAATCATGTGGCGGGCTAGGTGTGATTAACCTGAAAGTGCAAAACCTGGCTCTTCTATTGAAATTTCTGGATAAATTCTATAATAGAGAAAATATTCCATGGGTCGGGCTCATTTGGGACACATACTACCACTACTGGAATCCAATAATTTGCCATGTGCCAAGCCTTTGCCGTCTGCTGGCACATGGCAAAGGTGCTCTTTGCTGTCAGCCATGCGAAAGCAGACGACAAAGAACTGGCACATGGCAAAGGCCCTATTTGCCATCTGCCAGTCCTTTACCGTCTACCCCCACTCGGCAAAATGACATAGGGCAGACGGCAATGAGGCAAGGCTCTTTGCCATATGCTTTTAGTTTGGATTTGCCGTCCGTTTTTAATTGACTCATGGCAAAAATGTTTGGATTTGCCCATTTTTTTATTTTTAGAAAGTGCAAACAAGGTCTGAACAAAGTTAAATTTAACGTGTTATTGGTTTATGATTCCTAGAATGTGTGGAAATGTTTTGAGGAAATTTACAAACTTTTAAAATAATCATTTCATCCAAATAAATGGGGCAAACAAACACAAAAGTTATGCTTATTTCCTATTGGTCCAACCATACCTCACATGGATCATTGACGTGGTAGGGAGCAATCCCCACCACGCACGATCCACCCCATGTGATGCATGTACCACTTAGCGCATCGGGCAAGGAGGGAGCGTCGGGGACTTAGCACATCGGGCCAGGAGGTAGCTCCTGCCCGAGGCCGACCGTGCCACCACTCTACTCCGGCGACCACGCCGCCACTCTACTCCGGCGACCGCGCTGCCACTCTGCTCCGACGACCGTGCCGCCAATCGTCCCCCGCCGGCCACCCCGCCATGTTCTCAGGACAGGAGAGAACTCCTGCCCCACGGTCACCCGGCCACCCGCTGGCCACCCTGCCCCCGCCGGCCACCCCGCCACCCGCCGGCCACCCCGCCCCGCTGGCCACACCGCCCCCACGTAGCCAAGGAAGGAAGGAAATGCGCCATAGCCGAGCTGCTTGTGGTACCCGAACTCGTAGCCATACCTAAGAACGTGAAGCCGTCGTCGTGGGTCGTGCTCCACCGAGGCGAGCTGCTCCGGCGGCGGTGCAGCTAATAGCTACAAATTTTGTTTTTTTATATTTAACAAAGTCTTTGCCGTCTACCGACACTCACCCATGGCAAAGACCCAGTTTGGCTGACGTCAAAGGCTTTGGCGTCCGCTGTTTGAAAACAGATGGCAAATAACCTCTTTACTGGATTTTTCTTTGCCACAACATTTGCCGTCTGCTGACGGACGGCAAAGGCCTTTGCCGTCTAGGGTCCTGCCCTTTGCCATCCGCCATGGCAGACGGCAAAGTCCCAGATTCCTGTAGTGTACACCCATTCCATTCCATATGCCTCTAGATCTTGTGGTTCCTTTTGGTGGAAGCAAATTTGCGAGCTCATGCCAACATTGAGAGGTGTTTGTTCATGTGTGTTGGGAAATGGAAATGATATCTCAATGTGGCACGATAAATTGTGTGGTACTCCCTTGCAACTCGCTTCCCTTGCCTTTTCTCTTATGTGCTCAATGAAGACTGTGTAGTGGTCTCTTTCTCCTCTTCAACAGCACTGGATAGTTTGTTCTATCTCCCACTTTCACCTGAGGCCTTTGTAGAGCTTCAACTAGTGCAAACTCTTAAGGCCAACAATCTGGAGCAAACTGACAGTTTAGATTCTAGGGAGTTTGAGTGGTGGCCAACTTACTCCTCTAAAAAGTTCTATATGTCATGCCTTAAGAACATACTGCCCCACCACCTTTTCTATAGATCTGGTCCTTCAAGCTTCATATGAAGCTGAAAGTATTCATGTGGTTTCTATTGGCCGATAGGCTAAACACTCACAACATGGTAAGAAGAAGGCAGTTCAACAGTGATGGTGGATTGAATTGTGTTCTTTGTGACATAGGGATAGAGGAAACAATTGACCATCTGATCTTCATGTCCCCCTTTATTGCTACTTATTGGGCAAAAGTGAGTATCTCCTAGGATCATACTCACACTAGAATGCAAGCACCTTAGCATGTCAAACAATAGTTTGCAGGTGTCGTGGGGAATGAACACCTATGGGATCGGAAGGACCCCTTTACGGTTCGGTGGGGAGGAAGGCTCGCACAACGAGGAGGTATGAACGACGTGTGGGGGATTTTACCCAGGTTTGGGCCGCAAAGATGCATAAAACCCAACTCTTATGTGGTTGTGTTATGGGTGTTTTTTGGGTTCTAGCTACAGGAGTTCTATGAACAGCTGCTACGCGTATGAACTAGAATGTCCAAAAGTCGAAAAGCCAAAAGTCCTCTACCGTATCGCCCTGGGCCGCCTTTTATACTCTAGAAGGGGTCGCCAATAGTGGTGTACAATGCTTACACGAGGTGTACACAGCTACGGTGCTATCATACCTAACACTGACGGAGTAGGACAGGTGCATTTAATTCACCGTCAGGCATCTCCTGACTATCTACGGGAGGGGACAAGATCCCGTCCCATCGGCACCTCTTAGCCCCCTCCATCGCCGATGTCATGACACATGCCCAGGCGGAGTGACACTTGGCTTGTGCGCTGGCGGGGCCTTGCCAAGGCTTCGCCTTGTCGGGTCCTGCCGGGGCTTTGCCTTGCCAAGGGTTTGAAGGCCATCCCCGGCAAGGTCTTGCCTTTGGTTGCCTTTGGTCTTGATTCTCCTGTACTTGTATTATGCAGCTCCCTGTCAGGCCTCGTTTCCACGGTGGCTACTACTGCCTGTGCACGAGTAAGGGGCACTGGAGAGCCCAAAACTCTAGTGCACCAATAGGAGCCCCCGGGCCTAGGCCACACACGATGCGTGGCGTTGTTGGGATAGGCCCAAACAATGCACGAGCACACGTGTCAGGGTCTTTCCGTTGTGATCATTACGCTTATTGCGCCTGCCCATGATGCCCACTGAATGTGGGACGTGGGATACGTGCACGACGCGTCCGTCAATTTTTCAATTACCGCGTCAAGTTGGTTCCGCCATGCGCGCCGCATGAATAGTGGGAAGCCAGCAAAGGGAGCCCGTGACTTAACGTCCTGGGAAAAGAAGTAACTACAACACCATGGATTGGAGCAACAGGGCGGTTGTTGTTCGCCCCGTGATCGAGGGCGCCGCTATTCGAGGAGGCGGGCGGTGACCCTTGGAGCAGGGGAGAGCCAGCCCCTGCGCCCCCCATATAAATTGAGGGATATCGAGGGTGGTGCTCACCCATCCTTCCTCCCTTCTCCGAGTGCGAACCTCCATAGATTTCCCTTCCACGTCTTCCCAGCCTTTGAGTGGCACTCACCCTTAGCTATGAACAGGGGGCGAGGGTGGCCACCATCCTCAGCTCCATGGAGGAGTTCTCCTGGGGATCATGCCACCGCTTCATCCACAGAGGTGAAGGGAGACCCGAGCGCGCATGGTGGAAGAGGCGCAAGGGGTCATGGCCGTCGTGGAGGCTAAGGTCAGGGGAGATGGAGCACTTCCCCACCTCCTCCTCCGATGCCAGGCATCTTCCTTGAGGAGACCTACGCGAAGGGGACAGCGCTGGAGTTCGCCCTCGAACTGGCCGGTCCCGTCCAGAGCCATCCATGCCTCCCTTGCCCCTTCACTAGGGCGATGGAGGTCGACGAGCCGCCCGTACTTTGTGTACGGGCGCACGGTCGTTGTAATGGCGCCATGTGGGTGGACGTTGAGTACCCGGCGAGATGCATCATGTTCTTCAGGCGCGGATGGAAGACCTTCGCCCGCGCACACAACCTCCAAGAGGGATATGTCCTTCGTTTTAAAATGCTCCAAGAAGATTTATGGGCGCTCAAGCGTCCGTCTCAGCTGCTGTGAAGAGAGCTCGAGTGGCGTTGAAAGCTCATCCTCAAGCGACAGTGACGATGAGGACGGTGTTGGTGAACGTGAAGATGAGTCCGAGCTCCAGGCCATCAAGTCGGAACATGACGACCTGAGCTTTGACTGATCGACAACTGCACCATCATCGTTAGCCCCGCGCCTCTCCCCTCCTGATAGGATGACCTTGCCGGTGGCCTTTGTCCCGGGGGCTGCCTCATCTTCCAGCTGGATCTTCTGGCGCGCTCGCGGACTTCTGCTTCTGGGGTCCATCCTCCTTTTCGAGTAGCGCTGGCCCTCTCCTCCGCACAATGTTGGTCCAGGAGGGGCCAGGCTCTCTCCTTCCCTTTTGGAAGCCCTGCCCCTCTATGCAGTGCTGGTCCAAGAGGGTCAGGCTGGGCTTCTGTCGGGGGCATGCCATCTTTTTCTTCTTGTAATCTGCCTCCTCTTTCCATCTCTTTCTTCTTGTAATCTCTGCTAGGGGAGAAAGTCAAATAAAGATGTACTTAGGAAAAGGAGACATCTCATTTAAATTTCATCCTATTTTGAATAACTGTATATTATCTTCCTTGTTAGACTGTCTCTTTGCATGCAACTTTCCCTATGCCCTATCGGAAGAATCTTGCAGGGGTGTGTATCCGTACTGCGAGCGCTTTGAGGAACGGGTCCTTAGCATCTTGCTGGTTGTGCCACTACCGGCAAGATACGTTAGCGTTCTTGGCGCAGCCGCTCAAGGTGTCTGTCATGCTCGAAACAGAATAAGGGCACGAGCGCTATCACTTGAGTCGTTGAGCGAACCCGAAACGAAGCAAGGGGCGCGGGCGCGGCCACTTAAGCCATCGAGCGGACCCAAAATAGAGTGCGGGCGCAGCCAATTGTGGCAAGGTTCCTTAGCATGTAGGTTTTCCATACAAGAGTCAAAATCGCCCAAGGAAAATAATTCTACAGCAAGAATTCACTTGTTGTTTTGCAACCTATCTTTTCATTGTCGTACTCCTTCCGGCAAGATTTTTTTTGAACGTTGCCCTATCCACACCACCATTCCCACTGGGCAAATTTGCACGCGACGTAACCTTCTGTCCTTTGAGAAAAAGAAAGAAGAGAAAATATGGATGTGGAACCTTGGTGGTCTGTTAGCTCTTGCTGGGAGTAAGTGTAATGCAGTATCTCAGACAAAACATGCGCATAAGTAAACATGAAAATCAAGAAGATTTTCAGAACACTTATCTTTATTCAAGTACGCATAGGGTCTGCGACTGGCTTTGTACTAAGTATTACATGCTTGAGCGGCAAGAACTTTACAAAAGGTGATTGTCAGGAGGCCCGACAACCGCGCCACATGGGTAGAACTTACGAAGATGTTGGATGTTCCAGGAGTTACTCATTGGGATGCCATCTTCGGTCTCCAAGTGGACTGTGTCGGGCCTGGTGATTCGCACTACCCAATAAGGGCCTTCCCACTTTGGCGTCAACTTGTTGGAATTCGTGGCGCACCGAAGAACAAGGTCACCTTCCTCAAGACTTCAGGCGTTAACTTTGCGGCTATGATAGCGGCGCAAAGCTTGTTGGTAGCATGCAGCTCTCACCGCAGCCTGAAGACGGTCTTCCCCAAGGAGCATCACATCATCTTGTCGCAACTGCTCTTGCTCAAGCTCATCATAAGCGAGCAATCGAGGTGACCCGTATATGAGTTTCGTGGGGAGAACTGCTTCCACCGCATTTACGTGGGAAAAGGGTGTTAGGCCGGTAGCTCGATTTGGTGTCGTTCTGATTGACAAAAGAACCACCGGTAACTCATCAATCCAGTGCCTTCTGCACTTGTGTAGCTTGTCGAAATTTCTTGGTTTGAGGCCTCGTAGCATTTCAGCATTAGTTGTTTCCTCCTGGCAGTTGCTCCTTCGATGGGCAACAGAGGCAAAAGAGATTTTGCCGCCAAGGTCTTGTACATACTGCATGAAGGTGCGGCTCGTGAACTGTGTGCCATTGTCAGTGGTGATCCTGTTAGGAACACCAAAGCGGCAGACTAGTCCTTTGAATAACTTGACGGCTGATTGCGATGTCACCTTTCTCACTGCTTCCACTTCTGGCCACTTTGTGAACTTGTCGACTACAACATACAAGTACTCAAAGCCCCGACAACGCAGGGAAAGGAGCCCAAGATGTTGAGTCCCTAGACCGAAAATGGCGAGGAGAGAGGGATTGTCTGAAGGGCTTGAGCTGGTTGATGTAATTTCTTCGAATTAAAATTGGCATGGTTCACACCTGGTTACTAGCACGGTTGCATCCTAGGAGGCAGTGGCCCAAAAGAAATCTTTCCTGAATGCCTTTCCGGCAAGTGCTCTTGATCCTATGTGGGAGCCACATATGCCTCCATGTATCTATGCCAACGGCTCCAGTCCATCCTCCCAAGAGATGCACTTGAGTTTCACACCCGTTAGGTCTCTTTTTGTACAGGACGTTGTCCATGAACTGATACATATTAGACCGACGGGCTACTTTCTCTCCTTCCTCTTGTTCCTAAGGGAGTTCTCCTATTTGAAGGAAATGGACGATGTGATATTCCCATGCTGGAGCCTCGGGCTCGACAACAAGGACTAAAGGCATATCCTTTGCTAGGGGAGCATTTGCCTCAACGGTAAGGGCCTGAGGCCTCGCCGGAGCCTACTACCCCCTGGCAAGCCTGGCGGGAGCGTGCGCTTCGATGGAAAGAGCCTGGGGCTCCTCCGGAGCGCGACCCTCAACTGCAAGCCTAGCGTCGTCCCTGGCAACTTCCTTGTCGGCGGCTTCTGGGAGCTCTGCTGGGAAATACTTGCCAGAACTCAACTTTCTTCTTTTCTCTTGTCCAGTCGATGGTGTCATGGATGGTTGAGTCAGTCGGAGTATCAAAGTTCCTAGTTCCACAGGCAACTTAAGGGCAGCACACTTTGACAGGCCTTCAGCAACGATGTTCTCTGCACGCGGAACGTGCTCCATTTGTAGGCCACTAAAACATTCTTCCCACTTCCTCACTTCATCTACATAAGCTTCCATCAATGGACTCTGATAACACTTGCCTGACAACAAGCTAAGAATCACCCCAGACAATAAGTTTCTTCATCCCAAGGTCTGTCATGATCCTGAGACCGGCAAGCAGCCCTTCATGCTCAACAGTATTGTTCGTTGATCTCTCTCAGGGAAAGTGCATCGGAATCACATATTTGAGGTGCTCTCCGGTGGGTGCGACATGCAACACTCCAGCACCGGCGCCTTGCAGCGAGAAAGCCCCATCAAAATACATGATCCACTCTTGGTCTGTTTCCTTACCGGGGAGGGTTAACTCTGGAACTTCTTCATCTGGCGTTGGGGTCCATTCTACAATGAACTCCGCCAAGGCTCTGCTCTGGATGGTCAAAGTACTTTCAAACTTGAGACCAAAGCTCGGCGGTTCGAAAGCCCACTCCACAATCCTACCGGTAGCTTGTGGGTCCCGTAAAATCCGCCGTAGTGGGAAGCGAGTGACGACGCTGATCTCATGGCTTGGAAGTAATGTCGCAGCTTCCTCGAGGCCATAAGGTGCCCAAAGAGCAATTTTTGCACACCAGAGTATCTTGACCTAGCCCCCTGCACAAGGGACTTGACAAAATATACTAGGCGCTGCACCACCTTCTTCTTCTACATTGTCTCAGTCAACTGCGCAGATCCTTCCTTGCCGGCACGAGACCCTACCGAGGACCGTCTTGGCTTGTCGTTTGGTGGTCCTGCCCTGCTTCTTCATCAACTTCTCTTTCAGCCACTAGTGTAGCACTCACACTTGATTTGTTGCCGCTAGATATAGCAGCAACGACTCTTGTGGTTTTGGCGCAACTAGGACTGACGGAAAGGAGATGTATTTCTTCAAATCCTGCAGCGCTGCCTCCGCTTTCGGAGTACATTTCATCGGCCTGCCTTCTTCAAGATTTTGAAAAAGGGTAGGGTATGCTCAACAGATTTTGAGATGAACCTACTCAGAGAAGCAACGCAGTGGGCAAGACGACGCACATCCTTGACACATCTTGGTGCTTCAATTTGGTCAATTGCTTTGATCTTGTCAAGATTTGCTTGAATTCCACGTTGAGATAGAACCTGAGAAGCTTGCCGGATGGGACGCCAAACACGCACTTCTCAGGGTTGAGCATCATGTTGATCTTGCGTAGATTTGCAAATGTTTCTTCTAAGTCTGATATGAGCATCACCTTGTCCTTGGTTTTGACCACTATGTCATCCATATAAGCCTCCATATTTCTATGCAGCTGTGGCTCAAAACCATCTGGACCGCTCTTCCAAATGTAGAACCATCACTCTTCAACCCAAAAGGCATATGCAAAAAGCAATACGTACCACATGGGGTGATAAATGTGGTCTTCTCTTCGTCTTCCTTGGCCATGAAAATCTGATGATAGCCTAAATAGGCATCAAGGAAAGACAACAAGTCATAGCCGGCGGTGGAGTCCACAATCTGGTCGATGCGTGGCAAGGGAAAATGATCTTTGGGGCAAGCTTTGTTAATGTCTGTGAAGTCAATGCACAACCTCCATTTCCCATTCACCTTGCGCACTAAAACTGGATTGGCCAACCATGTTGGATGAAGTACTCCTGTGATCCAGCCAGCCGCTTCTAATTTCTTGATTTCTTCGGCAATAAACTGTTGCCGCTCCAAAGCTTGCTTCCGGACCTTCTGCTTGACGGGCCGCACGTGTGGACAGACGGCAAGGTGGTGCTCAATCACCTTCTTGGAAATGTCGGGGATATCAGATGGTTGCCATGCAAGCACATCAACATTTGCTCATAGGAAGGCGACGAGCACGCTTTCCTATTTGTCGTCAAGGGTGGAACTTATGGCGAAAGTTCCTACCGTACCATCCTCCTTGGCGGGCACCTTCTTAGTCATGGTGCAGCTGCCTTGGACTTCATGCTCTGGCCGATGGATCTCTCTGGCGCATCGTCAACGGGAGTGCAGCACCCCGACGAGGCACGCTTGCCGGAATGAGCGCCAGAGGATTTGCCGGTCTTCTCCCCCCGGGAGCTTAAGCAGTAGGACCAAGTGCCTTGGTGGCAGGTGCTGCAACTACCTCCCATAGAGTTGATCGGCGCAGATAAGTGTGCCTTTCTCGTCGGAGTTGATCGTTGTGACGCTAATTGGTCGGGCATCTTTAGCACATTGTAAGCGAAGTGGGTGGCCGCCATGAACTTAGCCAGCGCTGGGTGACCAAGGATACTGTTGTACGGCAACAGGATCTTGGCGATGTCAAAAACGATCTTCTTTGTCCTGAAATTTATATCACTGCCAAACGTCACCAGCAGCGTAATCTTACCCTTTGGCTGAGTCCTCCCTGAATTAACCCCTTGGAAAGCGCCTGTGGGCTCGAGATCTTCATCAGGAATTTGCAGCGTCTGGACAACATCGGGCGAGATCAGGTTAAGGCTGGCCCCGCTGTTGACTAGCATCTTCGTCACCTTGAGGTTGCGAATTGTTGGCGAAACCAACAATGGCAGGCACCCGACCGCAGTTGTGAAGTCAGGGTGATCCTCGGTGTCGAAAATGATAGGAGTGTTGCACCACTTCAGAGGTCTCTTGGCACCGATAGAGGACTCCATCATGTTAACCTCGCGCGCCCACTATTTAAGTTGGCGGTGCAAGGAATGCGATGAGGCACCTCCCTCAATGCACATCATCTCTGTAGCCTTCTGCAACTCATGCTTGCTAGACTTTTAGTGCTCTTCGACGTCATCATCATCACCCTCTTCCTTGTCGTGGCCATGGGCGGGCCGGTCTTTTTGTTGTTTGGGATTGACGTGGCGACCTCCTCGGCTAACACGCTTCTTGCCGGACCCCTCCGCACAATCTTGGTCCTTCTCCTTGTCCTGCCTCTCATACTCGGATTTCTGCTTCTCAGCATGCTGCTCAACTTGTCGGCAGTTTTGGAGATTGTGGCCCTTGGTGCGATGGATCTTGCAATACTGCTTGACGAAGCCTTCCGGCTTGTCGGCAACCTCCATAGCCTTGCAGGAGACGCACCCGACAACATCCTTGCCGGGGTCATCAACCTTTCCCTTCTTGGTGGTACCGGGGTTGCCGATCCCTCGACGGCAAGCATGGACTTGCCCTTGTGCTTCTTGTTACGACGCCAGCCCTTCTTTGCTAGGGCAGTAGTGTCTTCAACCTCGGAGTAGACCCGTGCACCAGCATCCTTGCCGGGGAGCCTCCTCCCTGCTTCAGCTCGAGCACACCTATCTGCCATAGCATAAAGCTCGGCAACATCCCTGACCTTGTTCATCGCCAGCTCCTCCCGCATCCTGCGGTTGCACACGTTCTGATGGAACGCGCTAATAACAGCGGTAGGATGAACATCTGGTATGTTGTGGTGCACACGGCTAAACCTTTGGATGTACTTGTGCAGAGTCTCGCCCTCCTTCTGGGCAATGATATGCAAATCACTTCCGGCAAGCTTGATGACCACAAGTGAAGGCACCAACAAATTCGTGGCATAGGTCTGCCCAGCAGGCGATCGATCCTTCCGGCAAGTGCATCAAGCACGAACTGACGTTGGGCTTAAGCACCAACGGGAAGTAGTTGGCGAGTTGTAACAGCCCGGGACCGACGCTCCAGTAGATTCCCCTTTTATTTCCATTCTCATCGTGTGATTTGTTTGGTTGTCGCATTCAGCATTACATCATTCACATCATCTGCATAGCATCGTCGCTCGTTTTTGAAAACTTGCATCCGTTCGTGGTTGCCGATTCTCTCTGTTCGTGTCGTCGACCATTTTGAGACCAACCACACACGCACGCACCCGTGACATTGATAAATATACTATTTTTAAAAGTGCATAGAAAATATTCTCGTATTGGGTCGAAACTTGCCGTGCGGTCTTGTTATAGCGTAGGTAGACCGCCTATCAAATTTCGTCGCAATCAGAGGTCGTTTGATACCCCAACGGTAGACTTTAGCAATCCCATCATCGGTTTATTCGTCGGGCATTTTGGTGTTTCTAGAACTTGTGCCATGGGCCGCCATCCATTCCCTCTCATCCTCACCAAGCCCCTCTACATACCCATTGCAGCCCACCTAGCCTATCCCGCGACCGGACCCGCGCGATCGAGATCTGGTGGTCGAAATCGGTGCAAAAACCCCAAACCCTACCTAAAAAGTGCTATATATGGACACCCCTAGCCTTCCCCAACCGCTAGCCTCCCTCCTCCTCAATTTTTGTGCCTCCGCAGCCCGTTCCCAGCACTTGTCGCGCCGCCAGCCACCAGCCCACCACTTGTGCCGCCACTTCCATCCATCCACACACTACCACGTCGCCCCTGTCTCCTCCCAGCCGCCACAAACCGCCTGAGCCAGGTCGGGGCCCACCTGAGCCCATCCGGGCCCGAGCAGGCCCACGTGCCAATGTCTTCCGTCCCCGAGCACCAGATCAGGAGAGAGCTCCCGATCCAGCACCGCCATCCCGCGTCCTGACCAACTGTGGCGTTCCCCACACCGGCGGCCAGCGGAGCCCCGCCGTCGGCGACCACCTGGTCAGCCCCATCGCGCCTCCTCCCTTCCCTCTCCTCCTTCTCCCAACTCTCTTCTCCTTCCTAAGCTCTCTCTCTATTCTGAGTGTACAGGGAGCTCCATGGGACCGTCGAGCCGCCGCCCCGGCCGGATCTAGAGCCCCTCGCCCCTGATCTACTCGTTCCCGACATCCTCCGCTTGCATCCTTCACCCGAGCTTCACCGGAAGCCGCAGCAGCTGTGCCATGGCCTCCTCGGGAACGAACAAAGTGATTCATGCGCTAGTTGACCCGCTGCTCGGTCGCATGGATGCAGTGCGCCCGCAAGGCCCAACAGCACGTGTCAGCCCAGCTCCCGCATCGCCCAGCCAGGCTCCCCATTGGCCGCTGCACCGACCGGCCTGATGGGCCAGAAGGTGAGCGCCTGTCCTATCCAACACCCCCACGCGCATCCTAGTATCTTGCACTCACTCCGATGGCCCAATTCATTCCAGTTCTCGCCCAAGTCGTTTTTTTCCTGCGTAGTGAATTTTGCTAATTAACCAATAAAATAGATTAACAGAAAAGACCATACACTTCATGCATTTAATAACTCACCAACCAGGTGTCATATGTAAAAACTTTATATATGAAACATGACTAGAATTTCATGTAGATTCACAGTATTCAATTCTCACATGTATTTAAAAATGTTTAACTTGCTGTTTTCATGCAATTTGCATAATTGCCATGCCGATATGAATTATTTAATAAATTATGAACCGTACCTCCGTTGAAAATATTTTATATATGTAAATTGCCTAGAAAAATGTGTAAAATCACATGGTGACATTTATTTTTCTGTTTAATAACTCTAAAATTGTGTGAGGACAGATCTGTACTAAATTCATAGTTTGCATATTGGGTTGTCTCGGAAATACTATATGTTGTTTTTGGCCCCATTTAAAATGCCTAGATGATATAGTTGTTCATGCTTCACCTCTTGCCATGTATAACAAAATTTAACATTGATGTGTACCTAAATGGGAATGAACTAAGTAATTCAATCATAGAGTTTCGTTAATATGCAACTCGTTGCATATTGAACTTCACATAATGTGTAGTAGTTGTTTGTTGTTCTTGCCATGCCATGCCTTGCATATTTAAACCAGACATGCATCATATTTGTTTTTGCATCATGTCATCCATATGTTGTGGTGTACCGTGTGTTGATTGTTGTTTCCGGATTGCTTCTTCTCGATAGAGTTCTGAAAGCGTTCGGAGTGTGAGGATTCGTTCGACTACGTTTGATCGTCTTCTTCATGGACTCATTCTTCTTCTGAGCGGGATCTCAGGCAAGATGACACAATTCCCTAGATACCACTACTATCATTGCTATGCTAGATGTACCACTTTTATCGTTATGCCTCCCGACATTGCCATGATAAGGCTCTAACCTCCACCTTCCTAGCAAACCTTTGTTTGGCTATGTTACCGCTTGCCCAACCCTTCTTATAGCGTTTCTAGTTGTAGGTGCAATTGCTTCCATGTGTCAACATGTACATTCTCTTGTCATCACAATATTATTGCTATTTAATTTAATGCACATATATACTTGGTATAAGGTGGAAGGCTAGGCCTTTTGCTTGCTGTTTTGTTCCACTCTTGTCGCCCTAGTTACTTGTGAACCGGTGTTATGTTCCATAACTCAGCGCTCCTAACATGCTCGGGGTTGTTATGGGGACCCCTTGATTTTCGTGTTAGGATAAAGCTTGTCTGGCAAGGCCCAATAGTGGTACTACATTTGCCTCATAACTAATAAAATGCATAGGGACCCGCTGGCACCCGCAGATAATTTAATCAACCCCTGGTTCAGTGCTCCTCCTGAGTGTTGGTTCAAAATAGATCATTGTGCGATGCCAACCCGGGGCAACTCAGGTGATTTCTGTCAGGCCACCGTACACTAGATTATCCGTTGTGTCCTGAGAACGAGATACGCGGGTCCTATCGAGATCGTCGACACGTCGGGAGGCCTTGCTGTATTTGTTTTACCTTCCTCAAATGTCTTGCGTGAGGAACTTTGGTCTTCTTTGGGCTATCTCGAGGTGTACGATTTCCTTTGGAATTGCCTAGGATGATCACGAGATCCGTGGTCCAGGTTATTCCCATGGCGTGTGGTTAATTTGTGATGGACGCGTTGGAGCACCCCTACAGGGTTAAATCTTTCGAAAAGCCATGCCCATGGTTATGTGGCAAACTTGGAAACTTTGTTTAAAACTCGGTCATAGCAAGCTTGAAGTAAACTCTAATAAATACACCAACTGTGTGTGTAAGCGTGACTATCTCTTCTCGTGAGTCCTTATCCTAGAGAGAACACGGTGGGGTTATGTTTGACGTAAGTAGGTGTTCAGGATCAGTTAGTGATCATTACTAGTTCATGTCCGTTATGCGTAGACTACCCACTTTACTTTCTGTATTCGTAAGTTATCCACACAAATAAATGCTTAGTCGCTTGCTGCAGCCTCACCACTTAACATATGTCACCCTTTAAGCTTTAATAGTCTTGATACCCTTGGAAATGAGATTGCTGAGTCCTTGTGGATCACAGATTACTACAACAATAGTTGCAGGTATAGGTAATGCAATGATTTGACGTGAGCGTGATGCTTGTTTTATTTGGAGTTCTCCTTCTTCTTCTTCTTATTCTTCTTCATCTATCTAGGATGGTTTCCAGGCGGCAGCCTGGGACAGCAAGGATGGATGTCATTTTGTCGTTTGTTTTTGTCCGTAATCGCACCCTGCTCTTGTGTATGATGTTTGAACATGTTGTTGTATTGATGTGACTCTGATGTAGCTTCTGGCGAGTGTAACCCAATTCCATATACTCATCTCTTCTATAAATGTACTTGTAATAATATCCATTCTTGCAACACGATGAGATGTGCGTCTATCCTTGTCGAGGACCTCATGCCAAAATAAGGATAGGATCACATCTTGGGCGTGACAAGTTGGTATCAGAGCCAGGTTCCAACCTAGGAGCCCCTTTATTGATCGAACTTGGCCGAGACGAGTCTAGTGAAAAACTATTTTGAGTCTAGTTATATATCAGAGAGTAAGATTCTTTTTACTCCTCTTCTATGCTTTGGTGAGGAATTACGAGTTAGGAATTTTGATTCTACCCTCTTCTCACTCAAAATTATTTTAGGATCACGCGGATATTTTGGAATCTATATGATGCCGATGTGACGGAGTTCTGTCTTGGTGCCTCCTGTCTGACTTGATTTCTTCCCTGGAGTTGAGCTCGAGGGGATTCTTGACACATTGCTATCATTCAGTTTCCTTACTATACAGGATGGAGGATGTTCGAAATTGCTTCAATAATAGTAGTGGCAAGAGGAGTCCGACATCCCAGTACTGGTGGAGAGAGTTCGGATGTACTGCCATTCTTAGTATCGTTGTGCTTTCGAGGATCCGATATAGATGAAGTTCCGGAGCCCTGGTTATGTGTTGAAGGATGGATACAGTTGGGGTGTATGTCTTATTAGTTGTGTGAGATATTTCCTCCATGTATCCCCAACACCCGATTGCATAACCAAGAAATTTTCGGGAGTTCTTAGGTGGGAATTCAAGTAGTTACTTAGGTTATCTTCCAACAGATCATGATGTGAGGTTGGGGTCCGACATCTAGTGGATTCGTTTGTTCACGGTCTTTCTTACTGAGAACAGTCTTGATTTATGCTTCGTCAAGTCTTGTAGTTCACTATGCCGAGGGAGCATATTCGAGCGTCATTTCAATATGACAATCCAATGTACGATCGAGCCCGTGCGAACCTTACCATGAAAATATCGGACGAAATCTCTGTCATGAACTTTTTTCTGGCTTGTTTCATAAGCCTCATCCTTTGTTTGTTTTTTGTATATGGTAATTCAAGCTGCTTCGATGTCAAATAGTAATTTCATATCTTTCCTAAGTGTTCTCATTTGTCTGTGGGACTGCTAATTCTTCTACTTAATCAAGTTGTCTCATCAAGTCCTTTCATCCGTTGTGTTTCTCTTCAAGATAATTCTATCATCCTCAATGCTTGCAAGATCAATCCTCATATTTCGTTCCGGAGTTTGTCAAATCTATTCCAAGTTTTCTTTTTTTTTCCTCACCCTCCCACCCTTTTTCTTCAATGATTAAATTTTCATTCGAGTTCCTTTTCTATTCATGTGACGCTTCCGCTATCTTTTCTTCCGTTCTATATCCGGTGATTCGTTCAGAAGATGCTCAGTGCTCAAGTTCATCATTTCTTAGTTACCATCTTGGTTTTTCTTCTCCGGTGGATTCAATTATAGATCTCGGTGTTCATCATATCTTTTTCATTCATTAAATGCTTTCCATGTTCGAATTCTAATCAAGCCTCTCCTATTAATTCATCCCTCTATGTTCTTTCCAAAGTGCTAAAGATATCTCAGAAGATTCATGTTTTCTTTCAATATTTCCAAATTATTTAGAGGGTCTCACCTCATTAAGTTCTCAATTTATACTGGTGCAATCTCTCTTTCTAATCAATCATTTAAACGGAGTTTTCTTTGAGTGGGCCCATAACCCATAGGTTTTCCCCAGGATCTTACCTGGCTCTTCTAATCTTTCCGGAGATGTTCTCAAGTTCTCTTCTAATATGACATAAGAATGAATTTCATCAGTCATATGCCTTCTCGAAGATCGCTTCTAAATCATTTTCATTTTTGGCTCAACCCCTCTTTATTCATTGTTTCGGAGTGCCTCAGTAATTCATGATGTTGTTTATCGTCATCATCCTTGGCATTGAAGACCCAACAAGAGTTTCTCCTAAATCTTGATCCATTCTTGGAGATTCATGGTTTTAGCTTCGTGTTATCCTCTTAAATTGTTTTCGATCATGAGTAATTCCTTTCATATCTATCCGACGCATTTCATAATTGTTTTCGTTTCTTGATCCTCCGAAGGCCATCATTTCTGAAGATTTCTTTGTTCTCAGCTTTCAGCTTTCGTTCTCAAATTATTCTCAATTGCTGTCTCTTCCTTCATGTCTCAATTATTCCGGTGCTTCATTCAAGTCTTCAACTAGGTGGATCATGATCTCCTCGTTCCCATGTATCTACGTTCAATCGTAGTATCCTCATTCATTTCTCATTGTTATCGGTGTTCTCGTGCAAGACCTCTTCAAGTTTGTGATCTATCTCACACTTTCGCTTCAATTCTTTGCAAGAAGAATAAGTGGTGTGCGGAATTCGTTGCTTGTCATCAATTCAACTTGACGAAGGATAAGCATAACATAATTCTTATTCTGGTTGGTCAAGGTGATCTCAATCCTTCTTCCGGAGTTGTTCGTGGTATCAATTCTTAATCCTAAGTTGCTTATCTTTTTCTTTCTAGAGTTCCATGTTTTCTTAAGTATGTTGTCACGAAGCTTCATCTAAATCATAACAAGGCCTAAATCTTGTTCTTATTCAACCTTCATTTGTTTGATCATTCTTTTTTATACGATGGTTCTTCATGGTGGTTTGTTAAGGATGTAATTCTTCATGAAGTGTTCTTCAAGATTGTTGTTGGAGATGCTCAAGTGTTCTTTATCTTGGACTGCTAAGTTCAACTCCTTCTCCATTGTCTTTTGAGATGGTGTTATTAAATTCTTGATTATGAGCACTCTCGAAGGGAAATTGTCAAGAATAATCTAAGTAAACCATGTTGTTTTCTCAGAGTTATCTTGGGTTGGATTTCACTTAAAGCATTTCCTAAGGATTGTTGCTATCATGGTGTCATAAATGATCCAAGTTTTCTCCACCTCTTGGTGAAAGAAGCTTTGCATATCTTGTTGCTCTCAATCAGTCAATTGTTCGTATTGTGGCAGGTTGTCACCTCATAATTTTGAGATGTTTTCCATAAGCCCACTACAAATTTCTTCTTTTCATCTATGATTTTTCAACAACTCCATTCAATCTCTTCTTGTAAGATGCTTTGCAAATTAAAGGGTGGTAGAAGTTGTCAGTTCTTCTTCGTTCTCTTCGACTCATCATCTAATTTTATTAAGATCATGTTCTTCCCTTGCTTGTCCATTTGACCAGAGTGTTGTGTTCTATGTGCAAGTTATTTTCCTTCTAATCAAATTTTGCCTCTCTATCCTACTGAAGTGCTGCCGAAATTTCTTGTGAATTCTTGCTTGTTCCTCATGCCATTCTTAAGCTCTTTGCATCCTTCAAGATTCGTTGGGTTCACTCATTTGTAAAAGAAGCAACTAAGATTCACCTGTTGCTCTTTCTCTTCCCCTTCTCATTCTCGATCTCGGGACAAGATCCTCGTGTAGTGGAGGAGGGTCGCAACAGCCCGGGACCGACGTTCCAGTAGATTCCCTTTTATTTCCCTTCTCATCATGTGATTCGTTTGGTTTTTGCATTCAATATTGCATTGTCCTCATCATCTACATACCATCATCGCTTGTTTTTGAAAACTTGCATCCGTTCATAGTTGCCGGTTCTCTCTGTTCGTGTCGTCGACCGTTTCGAGACCAACCATACACGCACACACCCGCGGCATCGATAAATATATTATTTTTAAACGTGTGTATAAAATATTCTCGGATTGGGTCGAAACTTCGCGTGCGGTCTTGCTATAGAGTAGGCAGACCACCTATCAAATTTCGTCGCAATCAGAGCTCGTTTCATACCACAACGGTAGACTTTAGTGATCCCGTCATCGGTTTATTCGTCAGGCGTTTTGGTGTTTCTAAAACTCGTGCCATGGACCGACATCCATTCCCTCTCATGCTCACCAAGCCCCTCTACACAGCCAATTGCAGCCCACCTAGCCTCTCCCACGACCGGAGCCACCCAATCGAGATCCGGCGGTCGAAATCGGTGCAAAAACATCAAACCCTAGCTAAAAACTGCTATATATGGACAACCCTAGCCTTCCCTAACCCGTAGCCTCCCTCCTCCCCTGCCCGCTCCCGCTAATTGTCGCGCCGCCAGCCACCAGCCCACCACCTATGCCGCTGCTTCTAGCCTGCTGCCCCGTCGCCCCTGTCTCCTCCCAGCCGCCGAAAACTGCTTGAGCCCGGCCAGGGCCCGCCCGAGCCCATCTGGCCCCGAGCAGGCCTGTGCGCTAGCGCCGTCCGTCCCCGAGCGCTAGATCGGGAGAGAGCTCCTGATCCAGCGCCGCCAGCCGCCGCCAGCCCGCGTCCCCACCGCCTGTGGCCTTACCCATGCCGGCGGCCACCGGAGCCCCGCCGCTGGCGACCACCTGGTCGGCCCCGTCGCGCCTTCTCCCTTCCCTCTCCTCCTTCTCCCAACTCTCTTCTCGTTCCTAAGCTCTCTCTCTCTCTCTCTCTCTTTATTCTACATGTACAGGGAGATCCATGGCACCGTCGACCCGCCGCCTCGTCGGAAATGGATCCGCCCCGGCCGGATCTAGAGCCCCCCGCCCCCGATCTGCACGTTCCCGGCCTCCTCCACTTGCATCCTTCGCCGGAGCTTTGCCGGAAGCCGCAGCAGCTGCGCCATGGCCTCCTCAGGAACGAACAGAGGGATTTGTGCGCCCATTGACCCACTGCTTGGCCGTATGGGCCTGGTGCACCCGCAAGGCCCAATAGCGTGTGTCGGCCCAACTCCCGCATCGCCCAGCCAGGCTCCCCACGGGCCGCTGCACCGACCGGCCTGACAGGCCAGAAGGTGAGCGCCCGTCCTATCCAGCACCCCCACGTGCATCTTAGTATCTTGCACTCACTCAGATGGCCCGATTCGTTCTAGTTATGGCCCGAGTCTTTTTTTCCTGCGTAGTGAATTTTCCTAATTAACCAATAGAACAGATTTACAGAAAAGACCCTACAGTACTTTATGCATTTAATAACTCACCAACCGGGCGTCGTATGTAAAAAATTAATATATGAAACTTGACTAGAATTTCATGTAGATTCACAATATTCAACTCTCACATGTGTTTAAAAATGTTTAACTTGCTGTTTTCATGCAATTTACATAATTGCCATGCCAATATGGATTATTTATTAACTTTTGAACCATAGCTCCGTTGAAGATATTTTATATATGTAACTTGCCAAGAAAAACATGTAGAATCACATGGTGACATTTATTCTCCTGTTTAATAACTCTAAAATAGTGTTAGGACAGATCTGTACCAAATTAATAGTTTGCATATTCGGTTGTCTCGGAAATACTATATGTTGTTTTCGGTCCCATGTAAAGTGCCTAGATGATATAGTTGTTCATGCTTCACCTCTTGCCATGTATAAAAACATTTAACATTTATGTGGACCTAAACGGGAATGAACTAAGTAATTCAAACGTGGAGTTTCGTCAATAAGCAACTCATTGCATATTGAACTTCACTTAATGTGTAGTAGTTGTTTGTTGTTCTTTGGAGTTTCGTCAATATGCAACTCGTTGCATATTGAACTTCACTTAATGTGTAGTAGTTGTTTGTTGTTCTTGCCATGCCATGCCTTGCATATTTAAACTGGACGTGCATCATATTTGTTTGTAGATCCTATCCTGCATATGTTGTGGTGTACCGTGTGTTGATTGTTGTTTCTGGATTGCCTCTTCTTGATAGAGTTCCGAAAGCATTTAGGGTGTGAGGATTCGTTTGACTACGTTGGATCGTCTTCTTCATGGACTCGTTCTTCTTCCGAGTGGGATCTCAGGCAAGATGACACATTTCCCTGGATACCACTACTATCATTGCTATGTTAGATGTCCCATTTTTATCGTTATGTCTTGCTACCTTCCACTTCTTTTTCAAGCCTCCCAACATTGCCATGATAAGGTTCTAACCTCCACCTTCCTAGCAGACCTTTGTTTGGCTATGTTACCGCTTGCTCAGCCCTTCTGATAGCATTTTTAGCTGCATGTGTAATTGCTTCCATGTGTCAACATGGAGATTCTTTTGTTATCATGATATTATTGCTATTTAATTTAATGCACATATATACTTGGTAAAAGGTGGAAGGCTAGGCCTTTTGCTCGGTGTTTTGTTCCACTCTTGCCACCCTAGTTACTTGTGAACTGGTGTTATGTTCCACAATCGAGCGCTCCTAACATGCTCGGGGTTGTTATGGGGACCCCCTTGATTTTGGTGTTAGGATAAAGCTTGTTTGGCAAGGCCCAACATTGGTACTACATTTTCCTAATAACTAATAAATTCATAGGGACCCGCCGGCACCCGCGGATAATTTAATCGACCCCCGGGCCAGTGCTCCTCATGAGTCTTGGTCCAAAATAGAGCACTGCGCGGGGCCAACCTGGGGCAACTCGGGTGATTTCTATTAGGCCACCATACTCTAGCTTATCCGCCATGTCCTGAGAATGAGATACGCGGCTCCTATCGGGATCATCGACACGTCGGGACGCCTTGCTGTATTTATTTTACCTTTCTCGAATGTCTTGCGTGAGGAACTCTGATCTTCTTCGGGCTATCTCAAGGTGTCGGATTTCCTTTGGAATTTCCTAGGATGATCACGAGATCCGTGGTCGAGGTTATTCCCATGATGTGTGGTTAATTTTTTATGGACGAGTTAGAGCACCCCTGTAGGGTTAAATCTTTCGGAAAGCCATGCCCGCGGTTATGTGGCAAACTTGGAAACTTTGTTTAACACCCGGTCATAGCAAACTGGAAGTTAACTCTAATAAAATACACCAACTGTGTGCGTAACCGTGACTGTCTCTTCTCATGAGTCCTTATCCGAGAGGGAACATGGTGGGGTTATGTTTGACGTAAGTAGGTGTTCAGGATCAGTTAGTGATCATTACTAGTTCACTTCCGTTATGCATAGACCACCCACTTTACTTTTTGTATTCGTAAATTAGACTCTAAAATAAATGATTAGTCCTTTGCTGCAGCCTCACCATTTAACCATACCTCACCCATTAAGTTTTAGTAGTCTTGATACCCTTGGAAATGAGATTGCTGAGTCCCTGTGGCTCACAGATTACTACAACAACAGTTGCATGTAGAGGTAATGTGATCATTGGACGTGAGCGCGATGCTTGTTTGATTTGGAGTTCTTCTTCTTCTTCATCAATCTAAGATGGGTTCCAGGCGGCATCCTGGGATAGCAGGGATGGACTTCATTTTGTCGTTTGTTTTCGTCCGTAGTCGGACCCTACTCTTTTGTATGATTTTTTAATATGTTGTTGTATTGATGTGACTCTAATGTAACTTGTGGCGAGTGTAAGCCAATTACATATGCTCATCTCTTCTGTAAATGTACTTGTAATGATATCCATTCTTGCAATACAACGAGATGCTCTTATATCCTATCGAGGACCTCGTGCCAAAATAAGGATAGGATCGCATCTTGGGCGTGACATGAGTATCCTGCACCGCAATGGTGTAGATGCTCAGGAACTCTGACGGGTGAGACTTGCTGTCATATTTCTCTAGGACCTCCGGCTTGAATGTGCGGGAATTGGGCCACTGGACTTGCCACAGCTCATGGGTAAATGCTGGACAATCCACCTCATAAGGTAGGCTGACAGGATACCCCGGCGCGAGCTTGTCTAAAGTGGGTCCTGCGCGCTTATCAAATTGATGGCATGTTTCTTGCCGTCGCTTGATTATAGTTCGAGCGTCTTCCTTGATCCACTCCAGAAGAACTTGAAGCTGGTCGTGGTGAGTACGTGGATCGGACGACGCTGTCGAGTAACCATCGTAAGTGTCGGTCCGCCGAGTCGTTGATCGACATTTTTGCTGTGGAGGAGAGTGCACCGTGGTCGCACCGCCTCCGGACTTCTCACCACTGGCGTGAGCCGGCTTGGTGGACCGAAACTTTTCAGCGAGGCTGAGGAGGCTCTGAATGGTAGCTCTCCACTCGTCGAGCTTCTCCACAGCAGGAGGGAAGTTCAGGAGTAGCTGTGCTCGCGCCATTGCTTCTTCCGACGTGGTCGACAGCGAACGGCGCGAGGAACGCGAGTTGCTCTGACTCCTAACAATGTTAGAAGGAGCTCCGCCATGGTCCCGCAATGGCACGCCACTCCCAGTAGCATGCTGGCAAGCATGCTGGTCTCACGCACATTGGGAGTGATGCGCAGGAGCTTTTCCGTGGGGACGTTGGGAACCGTGGGCGTTGTGGCGCTGTTGTTCACACGCATCCTGGGACGGTCGCGGCGTAGACGTTGCCGAGGGCGCCCTAGAAGGTACCCTTCTGTCTCGGAGTTCACCATACCACCCACAGGCGGTACAGCTCCGTCTTCAGACCCAGCGGCGTGGGGGTTTCCGTTGCCGCCATCAGCGTCTCCACGGCGGGCGGCGCCGCTTGCTTGGCCATGATCACCGGAGCATTGCGGAAGTTCTAAACCTCCGCCTCTTACTACACCCGTGTCTATGCCGTCGCCTGTTTGTGTAGCTACAGGGATAGCGGACGTGGATGGCCCAACCACTGCCAGGCCCCTCTTCTTGGGAGCCATGGCGATGATGATTATGAAGGAACTGGTGTGCTGATCACCAGATCAGGTTCACGCGACCTATCCCCCCTACCTTGCGGGCCAAAGATGTTGTGGGGAATGAACACCTATGGGATCGGAGGGACCCCTTTATAGTTGGGTGGGGAGGAAGGCTCGCACAAAGAGATGATCTAATGAACGACGCGTGAGGGATTTTACCCAGGTTCAGGCCGCAAAGATGCGTAAAACCCTACTTCTTGTTGGTTGTATTGTGGGTGTTTTTAGGGTTATAGCTACATGAGCGTTGTGAACAGCTACTACGCATATGAGCTTGAAGGTCCAAAAGTCGAAAAGCCTAAAGTTCTCTACCGTATCGCTCTGGACCTCCTTTTATACTCTGGAAGGGGTCACTAACAGTGGCGTACAGTGCGTACACGAGGTTTACAGAGCTACAGTGCTATCATACATAATTCTGACGAAGTAGGACAGGCACATTTAATGCACCGTTAGGCATCTCTGATTGTCTACTAAACGGGACAAGAGCCCGTCCCATCAGCACCGCTTAGCCCCCTCCATCACCATCGCAGCGACACATGCCCAGGCGGAGCGACACCTGTCCCATGCACTAGCGGGGCCTTGGTGGGGCTTCACCTTGCCGGTTCCTATCGGGGCTTTGCCCTGCCGGGTCCTGTCGGGGCTTTGCCTTGCTCGTGCTTTGAAGACCATCCCCAGCAAAGTCTTGCCTTTGGTTTCCGTTGGTCTTGATTCTCCTGTACTTGTATCTTGTAGCTCCTTGCCGAGCCTCGTCGCCAGGGTGGCTACTACTGCCCGTGCACGAGTAAGGGGCACTAGAGAGCCCAAAACTCTAGTGCACCGACAGCAGGGGACTTATAATTCGAAATTGTGGGGATTGTGGCCTGGAATATATGGAAAGAAAGGAACAATTTAATCTCCAGGCATATCAACCCCACATTGGCAGCCTGGAAGGAAATGACCATATCTGATCTTCTTTGGCTATAGTATAGAGTGGATAAATCTTGATTGGATTATCTTACTCTCTTAGCCTTCTCTTTATAGATGTAAATTTTTGATATTTTTGCAGATCACCCCAAAACTCTGTCTTTCTGGACTCTACATCCTTTTATTTTCTTCCTCCCTTTTGGGGATACCCCCCTCTAACAGGGGGTTGTAACATATGATGTATTTTTTCTATGATTAATTATATACAGTAGGAGCCTCTCCTACTGTTTTATGGTCAAAAGAACAAAGCAAGTAGTTAGCGCGGCGTTGGTGGCAGAAAGGGAAGCTGAGGAAGGTGAAGCAACAGCCCCTGATTCAGCTGTCAGCGGACTAGGACCAATTACCATGACCAAGGTGCGGATGACACGAGTGCGACAATAGAACCAAGGCAACAGGTTGTGCGAAAGAAGAAGATGGTGCAGCGGGCCATGTACTTTGTTAGCTCCCTCCTACAGGGGGCTAGGTGGAGGTACTGTGGGATACAGAAACTTCTTTTAGGCCTTCTCATTGCCTCCCAGAAGCTTCGCCATTACTTCCAAGCACACCACGTCCCTATCATCACTCCCCTCCCACTGCAACACATTCTGATAAATTCGAAGGAAACTGGTCGAATAGTGGAGTGGGCATTGGAGCTGGCCAGCTTTGACTTGATCTTTGAAAGCACTACAAGAATCCAAAGTAGAGCCTTGGCATAAATCATCACTAAGTGGACACCGACGCCAGATGAAGAGATTCCGGAAACATCACTCCATGGTGAGGAAGAATTTCAAGAATGGGTCATGTACTTTGATGGGGCTTTTTTGCTGCAAGGCATCGGTGTCGGAGTGCTGCTTGTCGCACCCACCATAGAGCACCTCAAGTAGGTCATCGAGATGCATTTACCATGGGAGATATCAACCAACAACAGAGCTAAGTACGCGGGTTTGTTTGCCGAACTACGGATAGCGGCCGACCTTGGCATCAAGAAGTTGATAGTCCAGGGGGATTTGTCGTTTGTACTGCGCCAAGTGAACAAGGATTACCACAGCCCTATGATGGAAGCATACTTCAATGAGGTGAGGAAGTTGGAGGAATATTTTGACGGTCTGTAGATGGAGCACGTCCCCCGTTTGGAGAATGATATTATTGATGACCTGTCAAAACTAGCCGCTTAGAAGTCACCTGTGGAACAAGGCACTTTTGTACTCCAACTCACTTAGCCATCTGTCAAACCGTCAGATCGGTAAGCCAAGAAAAGAAAAGTCAACTGTCACACCCTATGTTTTCCCTCATGTTACTAAGTTAACATAGCTCAAAAATTAGGGCCAACAAAAACTTTTGTGTGCTTGTGATGCTTGACTTATTGTTGATTGCTTGCTTGCTTGTGTTTTAGTACATAGGATTCCTCCTACTCTCAAAACTCATCTACTTGATCCAAACTCTCTGCCCAATGATCATGACATGTGTATAGGACATAAAACTATTTTTATCAATTATTATTTTGGCCAAAAAGCATTTATTCAATTTAGTTTCTGAAAAAAACTTAATTGAGGTTTGTACTACAAGTCCTGAAAATAAGGTGGATGTTTTCCCCAAAGACCATATTTAGATCATATTATATATAGAAATTCCCAAAATCACAAAGTATTATTTTAAAAGGCTATTTTACTATCTTATTTAAAGGCTTTTTCTAAGTCCAAAAATGGTCTTTTCTGGGAAACTTATTTTATGCTTTCCAAATATTTGAAAAAAATAAGGAAACTCACTTGACATATATTTTCCATATATATATATAAGTTTCAACACATGGTCATGTTCAAAATTTTGGATAAAACCCTTCAAACCACTTTTTGCCTGTTTTAATTATTTGAAATATTTCTATAAGAAATATTCTCAAATAAATCCAGGAAAATTCTAGCAAGTCATACATGCTATATGTGATGATCTTGAAAGGTGTCATATTAATCCCAATACTTTTAGTTCATCAAAATTCCCCAAAATCCTCTCTTCCCTGAAGCAAATTTGAGCAACCTTGCATTGTCAAGCATTCCCATTTGATCTCAAACTTCGTACACATGCTATAATGCCGAATAGATGACACCAAACCAAGTGGTGCATCAAGGAGATTAGCTTAGCTTGACTAGATCTATAGAAACATGTTTTTGTTAGTTTGTAGGGTTCACCTAGTTTGTATTATCAACTTTCTTCAAGTGAGATCAAAACCTATGATCGGTACCATCTTGACTTACCATTTAATGCTGGTAAATATCAAGGCCATAGGATTACTCTACCTAGCAGAGACTGAAAACAAACACCTTTTGTCATAAACTAGTGGACGACCTAAGCTGACCCAGAAATATTCCCCTTGCCTCCAACCTTTTACCATAGTATGTTCTAACCCTACTTTATGTGCAGTAACTTTTACATGGCCTCTTCTCAATTATAGGGGGTAAGTCCCTCATTTTCCCTCTCTTTTTACCATGGCAAGACCTCTCTTTCCCCTCTCCCATTATTCTGTACATGCAACTGCCCCGAAACTATTCCACAACCTCATTTGCATACTAATGCATCAATTAAAACCCAAAGATGGTCTGCTCATGTGGAAAGTATGAGAAAACCATATAAGCCTAGGATTTGGCAGCAAAGGTAGCCTTGAACTATAAGAGGTAGCCACTTATCTCCTAGGGGATACTTCTAGTGTACTTGTAGTACTTCCATACCTAATCCACCACGACAATCTTATACCTCATGAACCCTTCACTAAGAACCCCTGAGATAGCTCCCTAGTTTGCCACTGCAAACTTACCTGTAGTAGAAACCAACCCCACCCTACTTCATATGGAACCAAACCTGACCAGACAACTTTACCATGTGTGCCTCCCATGCTAGACATGTTTGGCCGACCAAAACGTCATCATGGGCCGACCATGGTGTGGTCACCATGTTGTTGGCATGCAAAAGCAGTGCCCTGCCAATCATCCTGTCATGTAGCTCGCAACCAGCTCCAGCAGGGCATCCCAACATGCCAGGGGATCCCTCTCGTCCTCCCATGCCTCTCCCTGGTGTGCGCAAGCTTCCAAGGCGGCTCGGATGCACGTGCTCACCGTGCCTGAGGCCGTCGACGACGACCTAAGCCCCACTTCATCGCACTCCTGCATAAGCTTTCCCCTGAGCGCCCTAGTGAACCTTGCGACCTCATTCCAATGGCCGCCATGTCCCCGCCACGGTCATCGCTCTAACCCAAGATTCCCCATGCCTCTCCTATCCTAAAGCGCACCGACCACCGAAGTAGCCCTTGGGTCACCACGGTCATCGCTCTAACCCAAGATTCCCCATGCATAAGCTTTCAATTACCCTCCCTATGGCCGGAGCGCCAAATCCATGATCGTCATCGTCAGAGTCCAGCACAGATGATTGTGCGCTCAATCTGGCGCTCCATGGCAAAGTAGAAGACCCCTAGGTGGTGCGGCTCTTTACCTAGAGCTCGCCGGTGGCTGAAGCCTCGTCGGGGGCGGCCTGAGCCGCCGACACGATGCCGGCGCACGCTCAGCCCCACCTCCCCTACTCTCCCCTATTCGGGCGGGAGGTGGGCGATGAGCCCAACAGCAGGACCCACCTGTAAGCCACACCCGCCCGGGCCCGGCAGCTTAAGTGCAGGCTTCTTTGGGCCATGGCCATTACGCGTGCACGAGACTTACTCCGGATAGTATGTCTCCAGTGTGGTTTATTCGTGGGCGCACGTGAGTAATTGGGCCGCCCTAGTCCAGTCACTGCTATGCTACGCTAAGTTGGCGGTTGGACCACTAGGTATAAACCTTTTCCATGTTCTATTTCTACAAAAACTTGTAAAATCCATATTATATTCATTTGAACTCCAATTCCGTTGATTCAAAATCCTAGGTGTTCCTAAAATCATGTCCTAACCAAATATGTGCATTGCACAATTTTTCGTACAATATTTTATGCACCACCAATATTTTTTTGTCATTTATTTTATTATAAAGCCCCCCTTTATAATCCCTAGAGCATTCTGATACGTCTCTATTGTATCTAAATTTTTTGCTTGTTCCATGATGTTATATTATAAATCTTGGATGTTTTACAATCATTTTATAGCAACTTTGTATCATATTTTGGGACTAACCTATTGACATAGTGCCAAAGTGCCACTTGTGTTTTTGCTTGTTTTTTTATTTCGTAGAAAATCAGTACGAAACGAAGCCCAAACACTATGGGGATTTTTGTGGATTCTTCTGGACCAGAAGAAGGAAGATGGGCCAAACAATACCAGAAGAGTGGGTCCAGGGTGGCCACCCTCCACCAGGGTACGCTAGAGGCCCCTAGCACGTCCTGGTGGAGGGTGGGACCCTCGAGCACCACCTCAACCGACTATCAAGCATATAAATTCCCTGAAAATCCAAAACCCCTAGGGGAGTCGACAAAATACAATTACAGCCGCTGCAAGTTCCACAAGCCCGAGATCCATTCTAACACCATCTTGGAGGGGTTCATCTTCTTCATTGGTGTCTCTTCGATGATGCGTGAGTAGTCCACCATGGACCTATGGGTCCGTAGGCAGTAGCTAGATGTTTTCCTCTCTCTCTATGTTTCGAAATACATTGGTCTCTTGGAGATCTATTTGATGGAATGAGTTTTGAAATGTGTTTGTTGGGATCCGTTGAATTTTGAGTTCATGATCAGTTTCAGAATATGATTTGACTCTTGTTTGATCTCTTATTTGCATGATTAATTAAAACCTCGTATTTCTTATTTGAATATTTGGTTTAGTTAGTTCAACTAGATCATTTTTTCTTCCCATGGTAAGCGGTGCTTTGTGATGGATTCGATCTTGCGGTGCTCTTTCCCAGTGACACAAAGGGCAGCAAGACACGCATGTATCATTGCCATTAAGGATAACAAGATGGGATCTATTCCTACATAAATAGATCTTGTCTACATCATGTCACCATTCTTATTGCATCACTCCATTTCTCCATGAACTTAATACACTAGATGCATGCTGGATAGTGGTCGATGTGTGGAGTAATAGAAGTAGATACAGAATCATTTCGGTCTACTTATCTTAGACATGATGCCTATATAATGATCATTGCCTGGATATCTTCACGATTATTTTATATTCTAACAATTTCCCAATAGTAACTTATTCACCCACCATGTGCTATACTCATTAGAGAAGCCACTAGTGAAACCTACAGCCCCCGGGTCTACTTTTCCAACATTTGGTTTCGGATCTACTATTTGCATATTTTGTTTTCAGATTTATTAATCCAAAAAACCCAAAAATACCTTGTTGCACTTTTATTTATTTATTTTACTTTGTGTTGTTGAGAGATCTATTTGCCAAAACTAACATTACCTAATCTATCTTATTACCGTATAGAGCGTGACAACCTCTCTTTCCCGTTGGGTTGCAAGTATTTGTTGTTTGTGCATAGGTGTTGTTTACGTGGGTGCATGATCTCCTCTACGTATTGATACCTTGGTTTCATAACTGAGGGAAATACTTACCATCGTTGTTTTGCATCATCCCTTCCTCTTTGGGGACCTACCCACATAGTCTCAAGCCACGTCAAACCAATTTCTGGTGTTGTTGCCGAGGAGGAAGCAATCTCATCGACCAGTTTCCTAATCACAAATCTCATCTCCATGCAATTACATTATTTTCCATTTGTCTCTCATTTTCCTCTTCCCCACTTCACAAATTTTCCATTTTATTCACCCTCTCTTTTTTGTTTGCCTTTTTCTCGTCAGATCTCTTGTTTGTTTGCAATCTTATTTGTGTAGTCACGATGACTCAAGAAAACACCAAGTTTTTTGATTTTACAATGCCAATAATAATGATTTTATTAGCACTTCTATTGCTCCTCCCTCCACTAGTTCGGAGTCTTGTGATATTAATGCCGCTTTGTTGAATTTTGTCTTGAAGGATCCATTTTCCGGTACTCCTAATGACGACGTCACGTCCCATCTAGATACCTGCGTGGAATTATGTGATATGCAAAAGAAAAAATATGTGGACAATTATATTGCAAAGTTGAAAATCTTTCCTTTCTCTTTGCGAGATCATGCAAAATTTTGGTTTTCCTATTCGCCTCGCAATAGTATTGATTGTTGGGATAATTGTAAGGACACTTTTATTACTAAGTATTTTCCGCCCACGAAATTTTTCCCCATATAACTCAAATAATGAATTTTAAGCAACTTTAGCATGAACATGCTGCATAATCTTGCAAAGAGAATGAAGTTGATGCTAAGAAATTGTCATACTCATTGTTTACATCTTTGGATCATCATACAAAAATTTTACGCGGGATTGTCTCTAGAAATCTTTTATATTCCATCGCGGGTGGTACTTTTATGGAAATTACTTTGGGTGAAGCTACCAAATTGCTAGACAATATCATGGCAAATTATTAACAATGGCATACTAAAAGAGCACCTACAGGTAAAAAGGTTAATTCAGTTGAAGAAATTAGTACTTTAAGTGAAAAAGTTGATGCTCTTATGAAGTTGGTTGCTAGTAAAAATCCTCCTCTTTATCGTAATGGGGTGCCTTTTTCTACTTTGATTGAGCATAATAATGATTCCATAGATGTGAATTTCATCTCATGAAACAACTTCAATAACAATGCTTATAGAGGTAATTTTAATCCTAGGCCCTCTCCTGGGAATTCCTCTAATAATTATGGTAATTCCTATAATAAAAATAACAGGAACACCTCTGATCTTGAGAATATTTTTAAATAATTTGTCAATGCTCACGAGTCTTTCGATACTATGATAGAAGAAAAGTTGAATAAGCCCGATGATATGTCTAGAAGCATCAATAGAATTTCCAATGATGTTGAAAATATCAAGTTTCATGCTTTTACACCTGAGATAAATGAATCAATTATGTATTTATATGTTTCTATGGATAAAATTAATAAAATAACCGTTATGCTTAGAGCTTAAAGAGATTTTTTAGAAAAAGTGTTTTCTAGTGATTACTTTCATAACAATGATGAAGATCTTAAATTGATTGGTGTTTTCTCTATTGATTCCTTGTTTAGTAAAGTTAAAATTGATGATAAAGGGACTGAAGAAGAGTCAACTATAGCTAGAGGGCGTCCCAATGATTTGGAGGGTGAAAATCTTGATGACAATTTTTATAAAAGTGGGCTTGGAGAGGTCAAAACTTTAACTAGTGGTGTGCCCAGTATCTTTGGTTACGAAGACATTAATTAAGAGAGTTGTTCCTTTTTTGATTGTATTTCTTTGCTTTAATGTATGATAAATTCACCCTATGCTTACGAAGAAAATAAAGCTTTTACTAAACGTATTGTTGATGTCATGATGAAATACTTAGAAGATAAGTTGGAATTAGAGATTTCAATTCATAGAAAATTACATGATAAATGGTAACCTACCATTAAAGTCAATATTAAAAGTTATGAATTCTTTGCTTTGTGTTATTTGGGTTCTAGTGTTTCCACAATTCCGAAATCTCTATGTGATGTGCTTGGTCTTACCAATATTGAGGAATGTTCTCTTAATTTGCACTTGGCGGATTTTAATATTAAAAAGCCTTTGTAAAGAATTAATGATGTTATTGTCCTTGCAAATAGGAATTATGTTCCCATTGATTTTATTGTTCTTAATATTGATTGCAATCCATTTTATCCTACCATACTTGGTAGACCGTTTTTACGCACTATAGGTGTCGTGAATGATATGAAAGAAGGCAATATTAAATTTTAGTTTCCCCTTACAAAGGGTATGCAACAGTTACCTAGAACAATAGTTAATTCACCATATGAATAAATCATGAGGGACTTCTATGGAGTCCAAGCGAAGGATGACATTACTTGAATCTATACGTTATGCCTAGCTAGGGGCATAAAAGGATAGCGCTTGTTGGGAGGCAACCCAATGAATAAATTATTTTTATCTTTTGCTTTCCATTTGTGAGTGTTTTTCACGATTATTATTATTTTATGATTGTGTTTTTATGTTTTATTTAGTGTTTGTGCCAAGTAATGCCTTAAGGATGATCAATAAGATGAGTAGAAACAATGCTGAATCTGAAACCGAAACTTCGTTCCCAGTTCACGAATTTTAGTTTTTTACAGGAACGTGATATTGAGCTGAAATTTTAGCACCTTATTTATACACAAATTATTAACGTTTTACTAAGTTTACAGAATTTTTAGAGTTTTACAGGTATGGGTATAGTACAGATTACTACAGACTTTCCGGTCTGAAATAGATTCTGTTTTTGTTGCACTGTGTGCTTGTTTTGATGAATCTATGGCTTGTATCGGGGGGTATAAGTCATGGTAATGTTAGAATACAGTACTTATAATACAACAATAAAATATGAATGGGTTTACAACAGTACCTAAAGTGGTAATTTGCTTTATTATACTTACGGATCGCAGGAGAATTTTGTTAAGTTTTGTGTGATTGAAGTTTTCATGTTTTGGCTGAGATCACGATGGATGAAGGAATAAGGAGTTAGAAGAGACAAAGCTTCAGGATGATACAGCACCCCAAGGTAATATCAAAATAGTAACTAGCAACTAAGCTTTGAGATGCCCCGAGTGGCATCCCAACTTTCTTTTAACAACCATCGGTATACTACTTGGAACTATATTTTTATTCGTCACATATCATGAGTTTTGCTTGGAGAGTCTTGTATGTTTGCTTTGTTTACTTTTATCCTTGATGCACACACCTATTTGATAGAGGAAAAATTATTATATGATTTTTTAGAATTTCTCTTCA
This sequence comes from Hordeum marinum, assembly GCA_022496015.1. Lineage (NCBI taxonomy): Eukaryota > Viridiplantae > Streptophyta > Magnoliopsida > Poales > Poaceae > Hordeum > Hordeum marinum. The sequence continues at coordinate 14,783 of JAAAWK010000401.1, read as the reverse complement.
TGCTTCACTTAAAACTTTTGAGCAAAGGCATTGCACTAGTGCTTCACTTATATCTTTTCAACCATGACGTGTTTTACATGTTTGAAGAAATGCTCTCATGCTTCACTTCTACGAATTTTAGATATAGTAATTTTTAATAAATAGTCTCATGCTTCACTTATATTATTTTGAGAGATGAAACTTGTATGCTCATGTTCTTCACTTATATCCATGTGAGCTTATCAACATCAATTGCAACATATGAAACTAGTCCCAAAGTGATAGATATTCAAGAGGGATATAATAAAAACTTTCATGAAGATCATTGGACAAATTAAACTTTATTCTTTGTAATATTTATTGAAACATGAGGATATGTGAGTTATATTGATGAGTAATTATGCTTAGTAAGAATATTGCTGTTAAGGTTTGTGATTCCCTATGCAAGCATGAAAGTCTATAGTCGTGCTAGAAAATTACATACTACTTATGGTGCACTATTCAGTTATGCTTAATGCTTGCTTATGTGATTTTTCGTTTCTTGGTTGGATACTTCTCAATCCCTTGCTAGCCTTCACTTGTGCTAAGTAGAAATACTACTTGTGCATCCAAAATCCATAAAACCAATTTTGCCATATGAGTCCACTATACCTACTTATATACGGTATTTCCATGTTGTACCAAGCAAATTTCTATGTGCCATCTCCAAAATTTCAAAATAATTTTTCCTTTTTCTGTGCTGGTACTGCTCATTAAACGGTAGGGGTGATCGATATTTTTTCATGCTAGATGTGTTATTCTCAAGATGAGTGTTTATTCACTTGTCATTGCACGATTGTATGGCGGTAATAGGGATTCCCAATCCCAACATGAAAAAGAAAAAAAATACTTTATGTTGTCAAATAATAAATTCTTTGGAAAGTGTTGGTGTGAAAGGCAACCATGGATTCGGATAACCATGGAAAGTGAAAGTATGGTGGAAAAAGGAATAAACTTTATTTTCTCTTTGGGAACTGCCTATGATGCATCTAGTGTGGAAACATATTAAATCTCTTAGTCTATATCGTTGAGAGGAAAGGCTCTGCGAAGATCCTATCTATTTACTTTATGCAAGTTTAACTTTTCAATTTGAGTCTCCATCCTCTCTTATAAATCACAAACTAGGGGGTTATCACGCCCAAGATGCGGTCCTATCCTTATTTTGGCACGAGGGCCTCGACAGGGATAGAAGCGCATCTTGTCGTGTTGCAAGAATGGATATCATTGTAAGTACATGTACATAATAGATGAGTATATGGAATTGGCTTACACTCGCCACAAGCTACATCAAGATCACATCAATACAACAACATACTCAAACATCATACATAAGAGCAGGGTTCGACTACGGACGAAAACAAACGACAAAATGACATCCATCCATGCTATCCCAGGCTACCACCCTGGAACCTATCCTAGATTGATGAAGAAGAAGAAGTCGATATCAAAGAAGCAACGCGCTCACGTCAAATCATCACAGTACCTGCACCTGCAACTGTTGTTGTAGTAATCTGTGAGCCACAGGGACTCAGCAATCTCATTTCCAAGGGTATCAAGACTATAAAAGCTTAATGGGCGAGGTATGGTTAAGTGGAGAGGCTGCAGCAAGCGAGTAAGAATTTGTTTGAGTGGATAACTTACGAGTACAGAAAGTAAAGTATGGTGGTCTACGCATAACGGACATGTACTAGTAATGGTCACTAACTGATCCTGAACACCTACTATGTCAATCATAACCCCACCGTGTTCTCTCTCGGATAAGGACTCATGAAAAGAGACAGTCATGGTTACACACACAGTTGGCGTATTTTATTAGAGTTTACTTCAAGTTTGCTATGACCGGGTTTTAAACAAAATATCCAAGTTGCCACATAACCTCGGGCACGGCTTTCCGAAAGATTTAACCATGAAGGGGTTCTCCAACTCATCCATCATAAATTAACCACACACAGCGGGAATAACCTCGACCACGAATCTCTTGATCGTCCTAGGCAATTCCAAAGGAAATCCGACACCTCGAGATCGTCCTAGGGAATTCCAAAGGAAATTCCATGTTTGAATTAATTAGTTCACTCCTGTTAGGTACTCATCAATATTAAATGTTGTTTAACATGGAAAACGGTAAAGCACCAACATCTAGGCATTTTAAATGAGGCCGAAAGCAATATATATCATTTCCGAAACCACCCCATATGCATATTATGAATTTGGTCCAGATCTGTCCTAACGCAATTTTAGAGTTGTTAAACTGCAAAATAAATGTCACCATGTGATTCTACACATTTTTTTAGCCAAGTTACATATGTGGAACATTTTTATCGGAGCTACGGTTAATGAGTTATGAAGGAAATTATTTTAGCATGGCATATATGCAAAACAATGCAAACAACAAGTTTAATTTTTTTTATCACATGTGAATGTAGGATACTGTGAATCTACATAAAATTCTAGTCAAGTTTCATATATAAAGTTTTTTACATGTGATGCACGGGTGAAAAATTATTAGATGCATGAATCTAGGGGGGTTTCTGCAAATCTATTTTTCACTAGTTATGGGCAAATTCGGAAGCATGAAAAAAAGGTAACGGGCCGAATCTGGTGGGCGCAAGATAGCTAAGCAATGGCACTAGGCAGGGCTTAGCGGGGTGGCCCTCACCTTGGGCCCTCATGGGCCAGGTCGGTGGAGCGCTGTTAGGCCTGGAGAAGCGAAGGCGCGACCCAGGTCAATGCCCGCTCGGTCGAACGCTCATCCTCCTCCTGATCACATCGGGGAGGTAGGGCGGCGGTGCCATGATGCCGACCGGCAGCAGGCTGGTGCGGGGGAAGGCAAGGGATGCTGGGATCGAGGGGCTCCGATCCCGATCTTGCCGGACCCGGTGACGGCGGCGAACCCTCTGAGCTCGGAGGCGAGATCCATGGCGGCCCGGGTCCCTGCAGCAGAAGGAAGAGGGAGAGATGAGAGAGAGGAGGAGGAGGAGGGAAGAGAGAAGGAGAGTGTGGCGAGGTCCGGCGGTCGCCGACGGGCTACTACTGGCTCCCTTGCTGCGGTTGTGGGAGCTAGCGGCGGCTACGGGATCCGACGCAGATGGGCTTCCCAGGGCCCGATCTGGGCCCAAGTGGGCCTGGCGGCGGGAGGAGGGATATAGGGTAACGGCTGAGAGTTTGGGGTGCGGAAAAGGAGGTGGGGATTAGGGTTGCCTGATTTGGACACTATGGGTCTATTTATAGCAATTAGGGGCTAGGGTTAGGGGGTATCGCACCGTTTTCGGAACCTCCGATCGCGATCGGGCTGTCCGGAAGCGGAGGGGGCTAGCAGGCTGGCTCGATGGCTGTGTAGATGGGCTAGGTGGGGATGAGAGGTAAGTTGTGGACCGTGACACGAGGGTTTTGAAACACCGAATACGTCCGATAATACACCGATGACCGCACTGCAACGACTGATCATTGGGGTATCAAACGAACTCGGAATGTGATGAAATTTGGTAGACAGACTACCTAAAATATAAAAAGACCGCACGCCAAGTTTCGACCCAATCCAAGAATATTTTTCACGCGCTTTAAAAATGGTTTTTTACACGATGCCGCAGGCGCGTGCGTGTGTGAGGTTGGTCTCGAAACGGGCAACGACAAGAACGGAGAGAACCGGCTACTACGAACAGATGCAAGTTTCGAAAACGAGTGATGATGCAATGCATATGATGCGAATGATGAATGCGACAACCAAACGAAACACAGACGAGAATGGAAATAAAAGGGGAATCTTCTGGAGCGTCGGTCCCGGGCTGTTACAGTGGCACTATGATCATACTTGAGTATTAGGTGTACCTAATATGTGAGTGAGTATTGTGAATGAATCAATGATTGAGCATGATGGGCTAGGGATAACTTGCTTTAGCATTGATATTTTGAAAGACATGGTTGCTTGTTGATATGCTTGAGTATTAAAGTTTTCTTGTCAATACTAGACTATTTCTTTGAACCATATGAAAAGTCCAAATGTCCATCCTATAAAGAAAAGAATATGTGATGAACATGATAGGCAGCATCCCACATCAAAATAGAGTTTTAATCATTTACCTACTCTAGGACGAGTAGGAATTAAGCTTGGGGGTGATGATACGTCTCCAATATATCTATAATTTTTGCTTGTTCCATGTTGTTATATTATCAATCTTGGATGTTTTACAATCATTTTATAGAAATTTTATATCATTTTTTGGGACTAACCCATTTACATAGTGCCAAAATGTCAGTTGCTATTTTTGCTTGTTTTTTTACTTCGTAGAAAATCAGTACCAAACGGAACCCCGACACTACGGGGACTTTTGTGGGATTTTTTGGACAAGGAAGATGGGCCAAACAACATCACAAGAGGGGACACAGGGTGGCCACCCTCCACCAGGGCAAGCTAGAGGCCCCTGTCGCAGCCTGGTGGAGGGTGGGCCCCTCAGTCACCCCCTCAACTGACTATCGAGCATATAAATTCCCTGAAAATAAAAAAACCCTAAGGGAGTCGACGAAACACAATTCTAGCCGCCGCAAGTTCCAGAATCTCGAGATCCAATCTAACACCATCACAGAGGGGTTCATCTTCTGCTTAGGTGCCTCTTCGATGATGTGTGTGTAGTCCACCATAGACCTGGGTCCGTTGGCAGTAGCTAGATGGCTTCCTCTATCTCAATGTTTCTCAATACAATGGTCTCTTGGAGGTCTATTTGATGTAATGACTTTTGTGGTGTGTTTGTTGGGATCCGATGAATTTTGAGTTCATGATCAGTTTCTATTCATGAATATGATTTTGAGTATTCTTTGATCTCTTATTTTCATGATTACTTGTAGCCTCGTATTTCTTCTTTGAATCTTTGGTTTAGTTAGGCCAACTAGATCGATTTTTCTTGCCATGGGAAGAGGTGCTTTGTGATGTGTTCGATCTTGCGATGTTCTTTCCCAGTGAGAGAAAGGGCAACAAGACACGCATGTATTGTTGCTATTAAGGATAACAAGATGTTGTCTATTCCTACATGAATAGATCTTGTCTACATCATGTCACCGTTCTTATTGCATTACTCTGTTTATCCATGAACATAATACAATAGATGCATGCTGGATAGCAGTGGATGTCTGGAGTAATAGAAGTAGATGTAGAATCGTTTCAGTCTACTTATGTTGGACGTGATGCCTACATAATGATCATTACCTAGATATTGTCACGATTATTTGATCTTCTATCAATTGTCCAACAGTAATTTGTTCACCCAACATGTGCTATACACATGAGAGAAGCCACTAGTGAATCCTACGGCCCCGGGTATACTTTTCCAACATATTGCTTTTTGATCTACTATTTGCATCTTTTGTTTTTTTAGATCTATTAAACCAAAAAAATACCTTTCTGCACTTTTTGTTTATTTATTTTACTTTGTGTGCTTGACAGATCTATTTGCCAGAACTATCATTACCTAATCTATCTTATTGCCGTAGAGAACTTGACAACCTCTCTTTCACGTCGGTTTGTAAGTATTTGTTGTTTGTGTGCAAGTGTTTCTTACGTTGGTGCATGATCTTCCTCTACAGATTGGTATCTTGGTTTCATAACTGAGGGAAATACTTACAATCGCTTTGCTGCATCATCCTTTCCTCTTTGGGGAACTACCGACGCAATATCAAGCCACGTCACATTCATCCTGTTTTAAAATTTGATAATTTAAATTTACAGAGACTCTGAAAATCTTGTTAGCAATGGTTAACATTTTTCCTATGACATATTCTTCTAGACCAAATAAATGGCCCATTTTCCCTTCATTTCATCTTAGGAAAATTATAGGAAATTCATCACAAGTCCAAACCCAGTGAACCAAAATTTTAAATTCTTCTACATTCATTTCCTATTTAATGGGTGCATTCACTTACATTTATAAAAATATTTTCTACAGACTTATTGTAGAATTATTAATCCCTTAATTTCCACCTTGTTGGCCTATTCAAAAATCCTTGTTTATCCAAATCCAGTAGGGCAACTTTAGGTATTTTTCTTATCACCAGGGACACCCAAGAAAAATAAAATTCCTATTTGTGCACTCTTTTATTTCTCTAAATGTTGTGTTGCTTGTTGTGGTTATTTTCGGTAGTAGTTGACGAAGTAGACGAAGTGCTCAGAGTTGGACAAGAAGCGTGTGAATACTTCTCCTCCTCCTATGAAATGGCATCCCCGAGCCCTTCTCTCCCATGTGGATCCTCTCTCCTCCCCAAATTGCATGCCCGCACCACCAGTTCCTCCTCTCGAAGCCCCGGTGCTTGGAATCAATTCGAGCTTCACCGCATCGAAGCTCCGTTGATATATGGGTCTGGGCTAGCTCCGGCTCCATTGCCTTCTCCTTTGGGGCCATCTATCCTTCCTGATCCTTTCCTCCCTTTCCCCCGTGCGACTTGTTGTAGAAAGTATCAACGACAACCTCTTCCCGAGCCTCTCTGCCGTAGCCTCCTTGTCGCTGGCGCACCCTTGAGCTCCGGTGACCAACTCCACCTCCACAGCAACGGCGGCTTGACGGTGACTCCGTTCCTGCCCTCAGATCCCCTCGTCATGGCCGAAACCTCGCCGGTGAGCTTGTCGGCCACCCTGTCGCGTGGTTTGAGCTAACAAGTGGGCCCTGTCTATCATCCTCCCATCTCTCTCCCTCCCCTCTCTGTTGTTGATGGCTGGGCCCCGCTTGTAGGGTTTGAAGCACGACGGGCGCGTGCCAGGCTCGCCTGGGCCAGCTCAGCCAGCCGCTTCTGGCCTACTGACATAGTGCTACTTTTTCCTTTCTTTTTCTGTCATTTCCCAAAATTTCCATTGTATTAAATATTTCTCCAAATCCAATAATTCTAACTCGATAAATCTCGTAATATTGTGTACTGTTAATGATGTCACCTATGTACTTTTTTAAAATAGTTTGTGTACTTTTTTTATTTAAATCCTCTAAATCATTTTTATAACTCTGTTTAGATTGTTTTCATTACTTTTTACATGTCAAAACCAGAAACTAGTATTTTTTGGTATTTTTTGTTTTTAACCTAGTATTTTACAAAAGTGCCTTGATATTTTTCTGAGTGATTTATTTTCCCTTTTTTGTGTTACTGCCTTATTATACCCCGTTACTTAGCGATGATAGATCACGTTCTTGACAAGGGAGTTGGACTAGGATATTTTGAAGACCCCGAGGACTTTGTTGAGCAAGGAAAGCAACCCTTTGACCATGATTAAAGAAACCTTATATTGTAGGGCATTTAGCACTCTACTTTTTATATGTTGATCATGATGTTACGGCGACGACCTTTGTGGGTTGCCTCCGTTACTTTCTTTGTTGATACTTGCACTGAGCATGCCCCTACATTCTTATGAGGTTGTCCGGGTGGGAAGTATATCGGATGCAAAGTAGATTCTAAGCAAGTGGGATGGGAAAATGCATGGTGTCGGAAAGGAAATGATTTCAAAGAATTTTCAAAAAACTCGTTGGGTGCCAGTAATGCCCGAGGGAGATGATGTTGATCTAGGTAACCACTTGATAAAGAAGTGGTGTATCGAGGCAAGTAGTGTGTGTGTTCTAAAAACGGAGAGATTTAAGATATGCTAACTGTCCCAACCTTACATGTACAACCATGATACCCCTTATGGGACGGGGCTTGTTGCTTACTCTATTCGATGATAGAAGAGGGCCCGCATTACTAGTGGCGGGAGAGTATGAGTTACTCTCTCAATACGGGGTTGTGCCAGGTAGGGCGACAATGTACTATTTTTACAAACACCGGGCACACCGTTGTGTCCCTTCATGGATGCTACTATGATTGTGTGAGTCTCATATGGTGTAAATCATGAAGACGTGGACCAACAAGTGGACTCTTTGTTTAGTGTCGTCAAGAGAAAGGTATTGTTCAGGTACTTAGCTCGGGTATGAACAATACCGTCAGTCGTGGATTGACACGAAAGTTTCTCGAGTCTCGTGGGTAAAGTGTGCAACCTCTCGAGAGTGTAAAACTATTCGAATAGATGTGTCCATGGTCATGGACAGTTGGTGGTCCTTCTTAAACTACGTCCGATGTTCTGAAGCTTCGTGTTTTTGTGTGTGTGGGGGGGGCAAAGATGGTTCTTGAGCTAAGTCAGATGACTTGGCATGATGATTGAACATGAGATGTTCGACCCCCTGTTTACATTCATATCTATAACTTGTTAACATGGATAAATGCAACCTCATGACGCATACTTTTGCAAGTTAACTGTTTGTGTCATTGTAATCAAAATTAGCTTTCTGGAAACTTACCTACTTAGTGCTATATCATGCATTGTCATACCATGTTCCAAAGCATGGGTTGCTTGCAAGTACATTCAAAGTACTGATTGGCTTGCCACTAGTTATTTAATTGTCCAGGCATGGAAGAACAAGAATTTGGTGAAGATTTTGTTGGTGACGAACATGTGAACTAACACGCTTCCCAGTCAAAATCCATGTTGTCTTAAGGCATATGGCATGGGTTCGCACTTTCATTCAAGATTTCCGCTGCTAGTCATGTTTGGTGTTGGGCCATCGCGGCCCTATCTATTTAAGACTTGACCTTAATGGCCTATATTTGTGGAAGACGGTATGTATGGATGTAAGACTCTTGTTATTCAGCTTTTGTGTCTTCACTGAGCATTGTTCTCTAGGATCACTATGCGTGTGCATTCGGTGATCACGACTTTGAGTCGGGGTCCCCACAATAATGCACAAGGTAAACATGGAAATAGCACTTAGGATCTCAACGAAGTATACCAATACACATAATAGTAGTAGAATTAAGTGTCACGTGATATGCAAAGCATGGGTCATGAATGCATGGCAAGAGCACAGAAATTAGCATATCATGCAAAGTGAACATGACAATATGGGCATAATAAGTGTAATGAGAAAGAAGCCATAGCCATCTGAGAGCCATGTAGAAGAAGTGTGCAAAGTATTTGCGCAAAGAGGATTGGTGGAGGGTAAGCACTCCTTCGTGGTGCACGCCTTCATTGTTCTTTGGGTTCATTTGGTCAAATCGTGCACTTGCTAGGTTGATGAAGAATCATGTCTACCTACACAACAAGGAGACACATGAAACAAAGTGTGTGCATGGTAGATGTACACATCATCCATCATGATGTGTATGTGCATGTGAGAGTTAGCGCAAGATAAGCATCGCTCAAAGAAATTTGATGCACAATATAGAAATATGTCATTCATCATGCAATGAGAGTTATTATGCTCAACATTATTGAGACACAAGTTGTAGCAAGTGTTCGCACAAGTATATCATTCGTATACTTTGGAAAGAATTTTGTGCACACAATTATTGGAATCATGCAATGTATGTGATGGGTCAAAATCTCTTATTATGTATGAGGAAACTATAGGGATCTCCTCATGTGCAATAGCATAATCATAATATGGATAATATTGGCAACATCCAAAACAATGCATTGCCAAAGCATGGTGATTAAGGCATGGCATATGTGAATAATTTGGTAAATGATGCAAAGGAAATATGGCAATATCATCACAATAAAAGAAAATGCCAATAACTATGGGTTTGTCATCTATGCCATATGTGCAAATTGGGTTTACTTTAATCGCATATGCATAGTTACTATGAAGATATTGCAAAGATGCAATTTGGGTGATCTTGTTCATAGAATTTGACAAGTCAAGTGGATTGTCAAACATAATGTGACCTATAGAGTTCTCACAAAGTATCATATGCAACATGGGATCACAATTAATATACTCCACATGAGAATCGGCAAATTCATCATAAATGGGTAATTCATCACATGAGAACGTTGTGTAATCATGAAGCATGGAAATAGGTGGATCGACATCATGCAAGCAATCAATGTCCACTAGTGGGACAAGAGCATCACCTTCACCTATGTTAACTTTTGTGTTACACATAGGTGGCGTAGCTGAGATGGCAAAGACCAAATCATGTTCATCTTCATCATGATGGAACCATGTGGGGGTGCATCATATTCCACCATGACCATCGTCTTGTACAAAGGGAGGACAAAGTTATAGAGGATTGGCGCGTCATGAAATATGGGACCTTGCACCAAATGAGAAGACCCAATAGAGGTAGAGGTTAAGTCGTTAAAAATCAAAATGGCCTCACATGTCGTATGAACTACCTCAGTCGCTCTATGTGGTGGTGGCTCACTCACTCCCTCAAGGTAGGTGCACTCAAACTCACTTATGGTGGAGTCACGCATCTCACTCAAGTGGTGGGGGTTGTGGCTCTCCTCGAAGGGGAATTGGGATATTCATCATATATAGGGCTAGTGGTGAAGTCACTCTCACTATCAATATGGTGGCACAAGTCACTTAACTCAACTCCAAACGTTGCCGTGGTTGAATGGAAAATCCCATGCTCAACCATCCATCATTGTCATCATGGATGAAGGGCAAAGATGGCACATCATCACTTTACTCCATGACCGAAGGAAAATCCCATGCTCGATCAACTCACTCTTGCCTCAAAATATGGAAGCATCATACTTGCTCGCACCTTGTCGGCCGCCACCGAAACATGTACCTTGAGTGGATTCATAGTCGTAGTCATCACCGGGACATCGTCAAAAAGAGTCATGGTAGACTTGGTGTCAGGGATATGATACCGCGGTATAACCCGCCGTTTGGACTGGGTTAGACCATGGTCGGCTTAAGGAGCATATGCTTGATTGGTCGTAGAGGTGACAGAAAGGAAAGCAAGGAGACTTACCAAGTAAGCCGCATGGAAGCCCAGTACATGAAGACGACGACTCAATGCCCATGAGGCGGAATACGTCAGAAGATTTCCTAACTTGGAAGACAAGATAAGGTAGAATTGTAATAGGTCACGACACATAATACGGATCGGACTCTTGTAAACCCGAGGGCCTCAACTTGTATATAAAGGTCAGCCCCTGAGGTCAATAGGGGAGGTTAGAAGCTCTCGAAATCTAGGTCAACAATTTCACACCCTTGTAATCAACATCACCATCACAATATGCACCAAAGCAGGACATAGGCTTTTACCTCCAATGGAGGGGCCAAACCTGGTTAAATTCGTCTCTCGTTCCTGATCAACCGCTTTGAGTCACCACATAGCAGCGATGGCTTCACACCAAAGTTATCCTATGAGAACATATGTCGTGGAAAAACCATGACAGTTGGCGCCCACCATGGAGTGTTCGGGTGGTGGAGTTGAGGTCTCGGAGGGAGCTCTTCCAGGGTTCGGGAGCGCGACTGGTCAGATGACCAAGAGCCGCCGCAACAAGCTGTACATCGACAATTCGGTCTAGGGTCCCGAGGCCGACTCAATCGAGTTTGGGTATCGGATTCCCCTCGGCAAGATCCATATCTTCCTAGACAAGATCGGTGAGTTGGAACACAAGCCAGACGTCTGCACCAACATCGTCAAGCTGGATCGACGTGCTCGTGTTGGCTGGTGTCAAGCCAGCTGAAACCGCATCTCCATAGAGAAAGACGGGACGATCCATCATATCAGAGATGGGAATCGTGTAGTCCAAGGCAATATAACAAGAGGAAGCAGCCCGATGGCGAGACCGAATTTGTGGCTAACACCAACACAAGTTTCGAAAGCTAGCGTCGAAGCAATCAACTAGGAAGGACTCATGCGGGGAGGAAGATGCACAACTACGAGGATCCACTGAGAGCGCATTGTACCAAGTATGGTACCCCGGATAAGAGGGCTAATCATTCATGGGAAAATGGTTATATCATGCAGGAATTCCAAAGTCGTGGTTTACGAAACCGCCAAGGAGGACATCCAGGCCAGCATGGCCCTAGCGGATGACGCGTCGGCTCTGCTGAAAGTCCTAAGCAGCAGAGTACTGGTCAGTACCATGTCTTCACCACCAATACTTACAAGCAAGATAGGAAGCTTAAGCAGAGGCATGTCAACATGGTTTAGCCAGCAGTACCTAACGTGGCTTGAGACTGCATAGATACTTCCCCAAAGAGAAAGGGATGATGTAGCATTGCGTCGATATTTCCTCAATTAGGAAACCAACATTGTCGAACCAGTAGGAGGACCACTTAACACTACGTAAACAGTACCTGCACAAAAATAAAAAATAATTGCAACCCAACGCGTAAGAAAAGTTGTCAATCTATCCATGATAGAAAGTAAATTGGTTTGTTGTAGAATGGATAAATAGATCACGTAAGAACACAAAATAAAAGATGTAAATAAAAAGTGCAGCAAAGTATTTTGGATTTTTTGGAATAACAGATCTGAAAACAAAAGCGGCAAAAAGTAGATCGGAAAGCAATATGTTGAAAGATAGACCCTGGGGGCGTAGGTTTTAGTAGTGGCTTCTCTCATGAGTATAGCGCACGATGGGTAAACAAATTATTGTTGGGAAATAGATAGAAGATCAAATAATCATAACGATATCCAAGACAATGATAATTATATAGGCATCATGTCCAAGATTAGTAGACTGAAATGATTCTACATCTACTACTATTACTCCAGACATCGACCGCTATCTAGCACGCATCTAGTGTGTAAAGTTCATGGAGAAACGGAGTAATGAAATAAGAACGATGGCATGGTGTAGACTAGATCTATTCATGTACGAATAGACCCCATATTGTTATCCTTACTAGCAACGATACATGCGTTCCTCGCTGCCCTTTCTATCACTGGGAGAGGACACCACAAGATAAAGCCCATCACAAAGCACATCTTCCCATGGCAAGAAAAATCGATCTAGTTGGCTTAACTAAACCAAATATTCAAAGAAGAAATACGAGGCTATAAGTAATCATGCATATAAGAGATCACAGAAGACTCAAATAATATTCATTGATAGAAACTGATCATGAACTCAAACTTCATAGGATCCCAACAAACACACTGCAAAAAGTCATGACATCAAATAGATCTCCAAGAGACCATTGTATTAAGAATCAAAAGAGAGAGAGGAAGCCATCTATCTACTGCCTATGGACCCATAGGTCTATGGTGGACTACTCACGCATCATCAGAGAGGCACCCATGAAGACGATGCACCCCTCCGTGATGGTGATAGATTGGATCTCGCGGTTCAGGAACTTGCGGCAGCTCGAATTGTGTTTCGTAGACTCCCCTAGGATTTTTGGAATAATTGGTTATTTATTGAGCTGATAGGTGATGGAGATGCATCCCAGTGAGGGCACAACCCACCAAGCTGTGCTAGGGGCCTCTAGCGTGCCTTGGTGTCTTGTGGCCTCCTTGGCCCTCCTCTCTAGTACTTCTTTGGTCCTCCAGGTGTCTTCTGGCCCAAAAGAAACTCCAAAAAGTTTCACTTTGTTTGGCCTTCGTTTGGTACTGATATTCTGCGAAGTAAAAAACAAGCAAAAAATGACAACTGGCACTTGGCAGTATGTCAATAGGGTAGTCCCAAAAAATGATATAAAGTTGCTATAAAATGATTCTAAAACATCGAAGATTGATAATATAACAGGATGGAACAACCAAAAATTATAGATACATTGGAGAATAACTAACAACAAATAATGCACCATAAGTAGGATGTAATTTAATTTCATAACTATTGAAATCCATGCTTGCATAGGGAATCACAAACCTTAACACCAATATTCTTACTAAAGCATAATTACTCACCAACATAACTCACATATTACTATCATCATGTCTCAAAACTATTAAAAGGAATCAACTATAATTTTTCCAATGATCATCATTACAGTTTTTATTATATCCCTCTTTATTATCTATCACTTTGGGGCTAGTTTCTCATATTTCAATTGCTTTTGATAAGCTCAGATAAATTTAAGTGAAGAACATGAGCATAAAAGTTTCATCTCTCGAAATAATATAAGTGAAGCATGCACTACTTGAATCAGGATCTTTGTTGTCAGCCAGCTCTTTACCGTCTGCTAGCAGACGGCAGAGAGCTTTGACCTAACAAAAAAACGGTTAGTGCCCGCGCCCCACCCCTCTGTCTATCCCCTCTGCACGCCCGTGCCCCTTCCCCGTGCCCGAGCCGCCCCCGCCGCCGACCACCACCGCCCCCGCCGCCCCAACCCCCACCGCCCTGACCACCAAGGCCGCCCGCCCCGCCTCGCCGCCCCGGTGCCCTGCCCAAGCCTTGCGGACGCCCCGCCGCCCCAGCGTCCCGACCCCGCTCCGTCCCGCCGCCCCCCACCGCCTGGTGGCGCCCCCCTGCCGCCCGGCCCCTCTCCGTCCACCCCCCCCCCCCCCCCGCCGCCCGGCACCGCTCTGTCCAGCCGCCCCCTGGTGAGGTTCTTCCCTTTTTTCTTACTTTTTTTCTTGCTGTTTTTTGATTAGTACTGTTAGTAATTTAGGTTAGTTGATTTAGGTTGTACTGTTAGTAATTTAGGTTAGTTGCTTTTTTAGGTTAGTAGATTTTTGGTTAGTAGATTGTAGGTTAGTTTTTTTTATATTTAGTGATATTTTAGGTTAGTAGATTTTAGGTTAGTCATATTTTAGGTTATTAGTACGGTGTGTTGGGAGTCGAGGGTCTAGGGGTCAAGAATCGAGGTGTCGAGGGGTCGAGGGTCGAGGGGAAAAGGGGTCCAGGGGTCAAGGGTCGCCGAGGGGTCGAGGGGTCGAGGATTTAACATCCCGAGAACGACCCCTGATCCCGACACCCCGACCCCGACATGACACCCCGACACTGCGACCCCGACACAGAACCCCGACCCCGACACGGCACCCCCGACCCCGTCATAGCACCCCGACCC